>OX451739.1:1349452322-1350052322 GCA_948472305.1 Vicia faba | reverse complement strand
ACTACTTGATCTTTCTTCAGTAATTTGAAGATTGGCTCACAAGTAGCAGTCAGATGTGAGATGAATCGGGCAATGTAATTCAATCGTCCCAGGAAGCCTCTGACTTCTTTCTCTGTTTTTGGAGTCGGCATCTCTTGTATGGCTTTTACCTTGGCAGGGTCCACCTGAATACCCTTATCACTTACAATGAAACCTAGCAACTTTCCGGATCTTACCCCAAAGGTGCATTTGTTGGGATTCAATCTCAGCTTGTACAACTTGAGTCGGTCGAATAACTTCCTCAGATGGTCAAGGTGCTCCTCCTCAGTTTGAGACCTTGCAATCATGTCATCAACGTATACCTCAATCTCATGATGGATCATATCATGAAATAAGGCAACCATGGCACGTTGATAGGTTTCCCCAGCATTTTTCAATCCGAATGGCATGACCTTATAACAGAAGGTACCCCACTGAGTTACAAAGGTAGTCTTCTCCATATCTTCTGGAGCCATCTTGATCTGATTATACCCTAAAAAACCATCCATGAAGGAGAACACCTTGTGTTGAGCTGTATTGTCAACAAGGACATCAATGTGAGGTAGGGGGAAGTCATCCTTGGGGCTGGCCCTGTTCAAATCCCTGTAGTCAACACACATTCTGACTTTACCGTCCTTCTTCGGCACTGGCACTACATTGGCAACCCACTGAGGGTAAGAAGTCACTGCAAGGAACCCGGCATCAAACTGCTTCATAACCTCGGCCTTGATCTTTTCAGACATCTCCGGACGCATCCGTCGGACTTTTTGCTTTACCGGAGGGCAATCTTCTTTGGTTGGCAGATGGTGAACTACAATGTCGGCATCCAAACCAGGCATATCTTCATAGGACCAAGCAAAAATCTCCATGTAGTCTTGTAGCATCTGGATCAATCGTTGCTTCACGCTGAGCTCTAGATTGGCACCAATCTTGACCTCTTTCCTATCCGTCTCAGTACCCAGGTTAATTGTCTCCACAGGCTCTTCATGTGGTTGAATAGCTCTCTCTTCCTAGAGTAGCAGTCTTGCGAGTTCACCAGGCACTTCGCAATCATCTTCACCTTCGTCTTCGGCCAAGTTGATCGGATTTTCGAAGTCATAACTGGCGGTAGCAGAGCTGTTACCAGTGAGATCCAGAGTGGATTGAAACCTGTATAAGTGAGTGTGTGTAAATATAGCTGTTTTGCAATATATGTAACACAGAAAGGAAAAGAGCACAAGATTTGAAATGCAACAAACGTCCAATGTTTTGATTGATGATATATGAAAATGTCATACAAAAAGCCCTCACAAATGGAGCTACGATGCCCCGGGTAGGACACCGAGCCAACAAAGTTTTAACATATTGTTTGTTACAAATTTGGAAATCAAAAGAAATCAATTACTGCGTGACAAATGTGATAGGGGTAAAATCCTTTGCCGTCCAGTTGCTTGGTCCGTTGCTGGTAGTCGGGTAGATCCAACTGTCAAACTCAGCTTCCTCCACATCCTCCTCGATAGCATTCACCCTTGAGCTGGAAATAAACACCGGAGCCTTTCCGATCTTCTCTTTGCGCACCGCCTTCTGAGCCTCTGCAGTAAAGCCTAGCCCAAACTTGTCATTCTTCTGAGTGAAGTCAGAAAGCTGACCCCAGCGTGCACAATTGCCTTTCTGAACCACAGCCCGGGCATCCCTTAGGGAAGCCATCTTCAAGGAATCATTCTCTTCGGCCATTGTCTCTGCAGCTGCTGAAATGGGATGCACCTCCTCGAAATGCTGGAAGGGGGTTTCAATAAACTCCCCGTCCATCTCAATGTACCTGAAGGAATTCAAATGGCTCACCATATACTCCTCTTCTCCTTGCACAGTGACAATCTTCCCCCTGATGGGATATTTCAGCTTCTGGTGCAAGGTGGAGGTCACTGCCCCAGCTTTATGGATCCAAGGTCGACCCAGTAGACAAGAGTACGATGGACGTATATCCATTACATAAAAAGTAGAGTCAAACACTTGAGAGCCCACACGAATAGGGATGTTAACCTCTCCATGAACCATCCTTTTGGAACCGTCAAAGGCCCTGACGATGATATTGCTGGGCTTCAATTCTAGGCCTTCATAATCCAGACGATCTAAAGCCTTTTTCGGTAGGACATTCAAGGAGGAACCAGTATCCACCAATACATGCGCCAGAGTAGTGCCCCTGCACTCGATAGAGACATGCAGGGCATCATTGTGGTCTCTTCCCTTCGCGGTCAGGTCAGCATCTGAAAATCCCAAGCCATTGTCTGCTGTCAGATTCGCTATGCAATCAATGAACTGGACTGCCGACGTTTCCTGCGGCACATGGGCCGTCTTGAGAAATGAGATCAAGGCCTTAGCATGGGCCTCGGAGCATAGCAATAAGGAGAGCAAGGAGATCTTGGAGGGTGTATGCCCCAACTGCTCGACAACATTAAAATCACTCTTCTTTATTATTTTCAGAATCTCCTCCATTTCTTGTCGGGAGGCCTCAGCATTTATAGGTATTGGTGCCTCCTTCCGGGCAGGCTCTTCTTCAATCCCTTTGCCCCGAGCATTTGATGACTCGGCAGCAGGGGAAACAACTTGATCAGAAACAGGGACAGGTAAACTTGCAGGTTTTATAAGGAGGGGTTTTCGAATAGCGGGCGGTGCAATGTCAGGCGAGAAGAGCCTGCCACTGCGGGTAACCTTGGCTGGACCAGTGATATCGCAGATACTGGCACCAGTATCGAATTCTTGTTTGATTCCATTTACATACACGTCTGCCCCATAATGCCAGGGGACAGCTCTATCAGATATGTAGGGGAGAGGCCCCGGGACAGTAATAATCACAGGTGCAACAGTCGTAATTTGAACAGGCTTCTTCGGGAGAGCCTTGATTGGATTTTTGAAGATGGTAATCACAGAAACTTCTTTCATCGGAACCAATTGAACAGCAGTCTTTTTGAATAGAATTTCCTTGCTATCCATTAGGCTTTGGATGCCTAACCTCAGCAAGGGACAATCAGATAGGGAAATAGCACAGAACAGGCAACCTTCACCGTAACCCGGAAATAAACCGGCCTGCAGTAGGTTCTTCTTAACGGTCTTCAGAGGGGTAACAACTTCATCTATCGAAACAGCGTACATTTCTTCTTCGATGGCATTTACTCTATGCTGGGGCATAGGAGCAGTTACAACATTTGGTCTTTCTGGCGCTTCAAACTGAATTTCCTTTGCGTCGATCAGATCTTGTACTTTGTTTCTCAAGGCCCAGCAATCATCAGTAGTGTGCCCGGGACTATCAGAATGATAAGCACACCGGGCATTTGGGTTATACTTAGGAGACGCAGTGTTGACGACCTTAGGAGCTTCTTTGAGGGTCGCCAGGTTGGTGGATAACAATTGGGGTAAAATTTGAGATAAGGTCATACTCAGTCGGGTATACTGCCTCTTGGGCCTTTCACTTCTTTGTTGATTGTACTGCTGAGGAGCAGCAACAGGTTTGGAGATGACCAAAGCATTGACGGCTTGGAGACTTTCGGGCTTGACTTGTCTTTTAGGACCATAGACGGCACTTGCTTCTTTCTTAAACGGCCTCTTCTCAGCACTTGTAGAGGCAGCCTTCTGTATCTTGCCTGACCTGATGCCAGCTTCAATTCTTTCTCCCGTTAATATCAAATCTGTAAATCCAGCGGAGGAGTTACCAACCAAATGATTGAAAAACGGACCAGACAACGTCCCCAGAAACATATCAACCAGCTCTCGATCAGTCAATGGAGGCTGCACCCTGCCAGCCAAATCTCTCCATTTTTGAGCGTACTCTTTGAACCCTTCACCCGTTCCTAGAGACATACCCTGAAGTTGGGTACGCGTGGGAGCAAGATCAGAATTGTATTGGTATTGTCTGTAGAATGCGGTTGCCAAATCTTCCCAGTGTCGGATGCTAGCTCCATCCAATTGGTAGAACCATTCAAGTTGTGACCCCGAGAGGCTATCTTGGAAGAAGTGGATCCAGAGGTTCTTATCTGCCGTGTAAGGTTGGATTTTCCTTACGTACGACCTTAGATGTAGCTTTGGATAGGAGACCCCATCATACTTGGCGAAGGCAGGCGCCTTAAACTTGTGTGGAATTACTACCCCAGAAGATAACCCCAAATCTCCGAAATCCAGTCCCGGCACATTCTGAATTTCCATGGCGCTCAAGCAGTCCTCCAATTGCTTGTACATGTCAGCAGCAGGTGGGTATTGTTCTTCGTTATAGTCCGTCTCGTTGTCGGAGACTGCGGGACTAGGAGCTCCTCCCCCTTGGGGACTGTTTTTCTCAGCAGAAGAAGTGGTTGGATCAGCTTCATTGTGGAGTGTGTTCCCAAATCTGCGTCCGGTGTTGAACAATGCAGTCCTCTTTTTCTTCTTCTTCTTCAGGAGCAGAGTCTTCAACTCTTGCTGACCTTGGGCTAGGCTTAGGACCATCTCTTGAAACTGTGCACTTTGGGCCTGAAGGGCCTTGATTGCTTGCTCACTGGAGGAGTCTGGATTCATGATGACTGTGCACATAAACAGCGAAGAAAATTAAGCAACCTGTGAAATAGAGTACCTGCTTATGCGTATGGTGCAATGGAATGCGTATGTATGCAATGCATTCAAGGATTTAGAACATTCAAAATTTGTTGTAGACAAAAAGGAACGCACATCATATTAATAAGGAGAAATTCGTTAGTACATAAATGCCCCATGGGCCAAATATTACAAAATAACTCCTTAAGGTAAAAAAACATTGCGCATCCTCTTTGGCGCGATGTAGGTGTTGAGATTCCTTTCCTCGTGCAATAGGCGGGTGAGTTCCAGGACCTTCTTTTCGCTAGCATGTAGACTGGTCTCAAGAGAATTCCGTTCTTCCTTAAGCTGGATCCAGCTCTTCTGCATCTCTTCCCAGGAGGTGGGCATGTCAGGATGTTGAATGGTGTAGGACGCCTCTCCTTCCAAGACTGGTTCTTTGATCACAGGAAGCATATGAGGATAAGGCATCACTAACTTCTGGGAGCAGGCTCGTACCCACTTGAGATAAGGTTCCAACGGGATGGAGTTCCGGTGCCCCAATGTCTTGCTGTCTATCCTACTTGGCATCCTCCAAGCTCTGATAAATCTCTGACGAAGTCCTTGAGTATCATTGTCGAAGTCAAAAACTATGTTAGGAATTAACATGTCATGAGGGCCATCCCTCCGAGCATAACCAAACTGTCTCCAAGCCAGGCATGGGTTGTAGGTAATACCTCCTTTGATTCCAAATAAAGGAACATTGGGGTACTCCCCGCAACGATCAATGATAGTGACGTCTTCCCTGGACCTAGGGCACCAATGTATATCTGCATGCGTGAGAGTCATTAACCGTTGTGACCATCTCAAACCCCGCTCGTTCTTCAAAACTGATTGTGGAAGGTGCGAAATAAACCACCTTCCCAGGAGAGGAGTGCAACACAAAAGGACACCCCTTCTTCTCATGGTTCGAGTGTAACATGAGTGAAGGATGTCCCCCAGCAGTGTAGGTATAGGATTCCTGGTCATGAAGATCTGGACAGCACTGATATCAATAAGTTGATCTGGGTTAGGGAATAACACCAAACCATAGACAAGGAGGGCCATAACTTCTTCAAAAGCTTGTAGGTCAAGGGAGTTCCAACATTCTTGGGCCTTCTCAAACAGAAACCTGGCTAAGAAACCCTTGATACCACTTCTAACTTCCCAATGTCCCTTGAGGTCAGATGACTGTAGGTGCAAGGCTTTAGCAATCTCTTCAAGCTTGGGCTCCTCTTCCATACCGTTGTAGGGTAGTTGATCAAGGATAGGGACCTTCAGGAGTCGGGAGAACTCTTCCAATGTAGGCACCAATTGATAATCCGGAAAAGTGAAACAGTGATGCAGAGGGTCAAAGAACTGGAACAGGACTTTTATCAAATCCTCCTCAATGTTGGTGTTAACCAAGCTGATGAGTCTTCCATGTCTCTCATTGAATGAAGAACCCTCGGGAATCCTGGACATAAGTTCCTTAAGCTGAGGAGGGATCTTCACAAGGCTAACCTGAATTGTCTTTCTGCGAGCAGTTTCCATGTCCTATAAAACAAGAACAAAGATAAAGATTCGAAATCCTTGAAATGGTTAGTCAATGCTCATGATGTTGTATGATGTCATGATGTTATGATTAAATACACCACAAATGTTCACAAAGGCAAACATGGTAAGGCACACAAGTCACACAAGACAGACCCTTAGAGTTTAGGCCTGCCTGAGGTCTGGGTATTACCCTCTTGAAGTTTGGTGGGCTCAACCTGTCCTATTAAAAGTAATCGGGTTCTAAAGGTCCCAATATCACTGGATTACTTTCATTGTTCATCGTTTCGATTTAGCCACTAAACTGGCGACCGAAATATCCCAGGAAAGTAACCCTCAATTGAGTGTAGTATCGAGTATCAACCAACCTCGGACTGCACCAAAGTCAGTTATCTCACTACCCTAAAAAAGCCAAGATGGTTCAATTAAGGTTCCTAAGGTCAGTTGATGCTTCACGACACCACGCAGCGGCCCCGTACTCTCCTTGACTGAACTCAAGGGTTACCGGTACACACCAAAGTGCCACATCAACGTAGCAGACTGCTTCAACCATGTCGGTATACCCCGCACAGTTCCCTCACAGCCTTGTTGCTACTTTCTACGAAGGTATCCCCAGATCCGGGTTAGGATCTATAAAACTCCGATACAAGGCCCACAAAGGTAAAAGCAAACAAGACAATCAATTGAAAACAAAAGGGTGATCTAAGCCCTAAGGTTACTCCACTTTTAAAATGTCCCCAGCAGAGTCGCCAGTTCTGTGATACGGTGGGAGAACTGACTTGAGGTTTGCGTTTGTATTCGCAAATGTTGCGGTTAGCATGAGTCGCCACCGACTTTTTATTTTATCCTAAGGAAAGGTTAAAAAGCACAGCAAAAACCTTTTGAGATGTTTTCTTGGGTTCGGGGAATAGATTATAGAAAGGGAAGGTATTAGCACCCTTTCTATCCATGGTTATCCATGGGCTCTTAGTTACTTGCTTAGATCACTTGCCTTTTGTTTTCAATTGTTTTAAATGGTGCTTTGTGTGTGGGTTTTGGAAATGTTTTGAAAAGATGCCAATGTGGTGGCAACCCTTGTAATGATCCATGTGGGGATGTATACAAAGATGTATGTCTTTTTAAAAGGTTTTCATTTGTTTTTGAAAGTGTAGTGATGTGTGATTTTGAAATTAGGCAAGTGTTTTGTTTTGCAAGTTTGATTCAAGTAACTAAGAGGTTATCTACTCCTAAATTTCTCAAAAGATTATTGCTATATTTTAACCCTTTTAACAAGCTTGTTCCACCATTGTATTTGGTGGACAACCTTATGTTAGGATGTGAAAGGGACAGGCGCGGGTCATCGTTTGGACCATAATTGCAACGGCGTTAAATGTCTTTGGGCAACTTTCTTTAAGGGACTTGATCATTTGTTTTTATTTGTTTTGAAAAGTTTTGTCGAGGGACTATAATCATTCAAATTGCTTGCTTTGCCCAAAGACATTCAACATACAATATGGCCCATTTATTTGAAGGCAACAAGTGGAATACCCTAGGGGGTGCAAGTGTGATTTGTGTGTTAGTTTTCATGCTTGTTTATCTTGTATTAGGTCAAACTATTTTTTATCGTTTTTCTTCTTCGCATACAAACCCTAATTCTAACATGTTATCATTAGAAAGCAATAAAGTGCGAAATTAAAATTACTAAGCTATTACAAAACCAAATATGGGAAAGGGGGTACAAATGTTCAAATGGGGATATTGACAAGAATTTAAATCTAAGTTATTACATCATTTTGAATATTTGCAATTTAAATAATGTACAAAAATTAAATAAAAATGCAAGATGCACAAAAATGTTTTGTATATGTATGAAAAAAATGTTATTTATGTAAAAGAGAAAAGAAAATAAAAATGTATTATTATTTTTTTAGTATTTTGAATTTAGGGCACTAACCCTAATTTTTAAAGAAAATGTCTTATTATCTAATTTAATACAAATGTTTATTTGTTTATTTATAAAAATAATATAATAATGAAGTATATTGTGAAAAAAAGTATTTTTGTATCAAATATTAATAAAAATGAAAAAAAATTCAAGTATTTTTACTTTTTAGCTTAAGTGTATTAATAAACATATATTTATTAAACCCTAAATATGTATTATACACAAAATAAGTATTTATTTAATATTTTAATAAAATAAAATAAATAAAAGAGTATTTTTTTTTGTGTGAAATATTTTCAGAAGGTAAATAAAAATAAAAATGTATTTACACTATTTTTCCCATTTATTCTAATAATGGTATATATATATATTATGCATAAATAAAGAAACAAATCAAATAAATATGCCATAAATTCAGAAAATGATGGAAAAAATATTTTTAATTTTTTAATGCCATGAGAAAAAATAAACAAAGTCAACCAAAAAAGAAAAAGTCAAAAATGTTAAAAAATGAACAAATGGGCTCAGGGGGGTGTGAATCAAAAAAGATGGTGTGAAAAGCAAAATAACACAGGCCCAGCCCACTCCACTCCTTCTTCAACCTCCAGCACAGATATTTGAAAAAAACGCGCGCCCCTGTTCTTCAATGTCTAACTCCTGATTCTTGGCTTTTCAGCAAAAACTCATAACACAACAAATGTTCAGCATGAAGAGACGGTTCTAACCATATAAAGATCTTGACCTATCTCTCTAAGATGAGGGAGAATTTCTCCTCCCCCAAATCCTAACCTAATTTTTCTACCATTTTCAAACTCCAAATTCTCTCTACTCAGGCAAAAGAAATGAAATGTAAAGATATGTACATGTTCAGGGCTATGAGTAGGACCTTGTTTCTTCACAAACTTAAGACTAAAGATGCATGATAAGAGAGATACGAGTTCAAAGTTTTACCTGTGCAGTTGAACTTCTATATGGAGAATGAGGGACTTTCAGTGCAATGTAATGATTGGAAAAGCTTCCTTGAGGTCCAGGGATGCTTTTTCAATGCTTACTTTGTCTTGAACCTTCTTGTATCAAGCTGTAGAACTTCAACTGCAAAAGGAGAAATTAAAAATGGTGGAAACTGTTAGAGTGATTACAGGTCAGGTTTTAGGCCATGGTTAGCTTGCATATGTTGTAAGGAAGGTGTATGAATTGATTTTGGTGAGAATGCTCGAGGGAAGTGGGAGTTTGCACTCAATCTGCAGGGGTTCCCCTGTTTGTGCAGTTTCAAGGTGATTTTGAGATGGAGGATGCTTGAGAGGTTCAGGACTCGTGCCAAAGCTTGGATGTGGTCTATGGAATGTGTTTGATAACTTTGTTCTTCTGTCCTTTTGCTGAGATGAGATATGGCATAAGTTATGGACCTTTCTTCACACTTAAGCTACAAAATGCAACTTGGCTCCCTAGGTCAGTACAGGCCCTCCCACTATGATGTTATCCCTTGCCTTGATCAGTGCAATTTGCTCACAAACTTGTGCCAAGAAGATCTTGATTGTACCACTTGGATTGCAAACTTGACATAAAGTTCTTCTTTTCAAGAATGGAAATAATGCTTTTTCTAGTTTAGGCTTAATTCCTTGTGTAATGACCAAAGGCTTAGAATAACAACTTGGTTCAATGGTTTTGCATTAAATTAAGGAGTGTAATTTGGTTTAAAGACCTGTAAAGTAGCACAAACTATGCTGAGTTCAAATTTGCAAAGTTTATGAACATGTTTTGATGAAGAACAAAAGTGAATTCTTGCCAACTTGTGAAATTCGAATCTCTCAAGTTATGAGGTTGTTTGATGAGTTCTTGGACATTTTGGAAAGCTTGGAATGTGTACTACAATCCATCTTTGAAATGCAAATCAAAATTCCAAGTGGAAGGGTATGAAAAGTGGCCTTGAAGTGGGGTAGAAAACCTTGTCAAAATAGGTTAAAATTTCACTAAGTTAAAAATGGTTTAGTGGCCTTATTCAAAAAATTGTAACTTGAGATACAAGCTTCAAATGAGAAAACTTTGTGAATCAAAGTTGTAGATTATGCAACAAGCTACAACTTTCATGTTTTGACTTTTGTTTGAATCCAAATGGATCATGGTGAAAAGATGGGGCAAAGTTGGGAAAAAATTAGGGTTTTTCATAACTTAGAAAAATTCTAAGTTATGAAAAATTCCATTTTCAAACCCTAATTTGCATTTTGTGATTTCTTGGTGAACAAGTTTCATGATTTGGCATGTTTTGATGAAAAATGAATCTTGACTCTTGATTTTGACCAAAAAGTCAAAGTTTGACTTTTCAGTATACAGTCAAAATTGATCAATTGACTGGGAAATTCAACTGTCAATCTTGTGTACTTGGGATCTTTTGAGCTTGATGAATGTGTCAAGACCATTTCATTGAGTCCTTGAGTCCATATGTGAGCTTGTTTTGCCATTGGCTAGGTCAAACAGTCAAAAATTGCCTTTGTGCAGTCAAAACCCTAAAAATGACCATTTTGCCCTTTTGGTGATCTGATCAAATTTCTTGTGGAATTGTGATCCAAACATGATCAAATGGTCCATATGAGTTCATAATGTTGATGTGGATCAAATTTCATGAGGTTTGACTGTCAATTGGCCACAGTTGACTTTTTCCCCAATACAGCTGATTTCTAGGTCAACTGTCCAATTGACTGGGCAAAACTTGGAATCAAGACTTGAAACTTGGTATAGGTAAACTTGGGAGTCCAATATGAAGCATGGAAGTCATCTTAGGCATTTTAGATCAAAACATCCTTAGGCAAACACAAACCCTAATTTGAGTCCACAGTGCAAGGAGAAGTCTTGAGCAGAGGGAACCCTAACTGGATCTTGATCTTCAAAGGTCTTGTGATGAGAAAATGTTGAGGAAATGGGAGGGAAAATTTTGGGGTACAACAATCCCCATTTGTAATGATTGTACCCCCATCCCCGGATACTTTTGTAATAGCTTAGACTTTTAATTCTCGCACTTTATGTTTTCAAATATGCCATGATTAGAGATTAGGGTTTCTATGCAAAGATTCAAAACTCAATCGCTAGATGACCTAAATACAAAGACAAAGAGCATGTAAATTGACAACACAATGCACACTTGTACCCCTAGGGTTTCATCCACTTGTTGCCTTTTAAATTGGCCATGTTATGCATGTCGAGTACTTTGGGAAAACAAAAATAAAACAAAAGATCATAGTCCCTCGATGACGCTATCTTGGTTGCCTATACAAAATGATCTAGTCCCTCAAAAATTGCTAAACATACTTGGCAATATTGCTATCATGGTAAAACAACACTGTCAAAAGGGTTAAAAACGTATAGGAAAGATTTTTGAGTAAAATAGGGTAGACAACTCTTAGTTACTTAATCAAAACTTGCAAAACATCCTTGCTATTTTCAAACACACCTCCCAACACAATTTCAAAACATTTCCCAAATCAAACTTTCAAACATTGAAAGATCTTTTCAAAAGACAATACACCTTTGTATATATTCAAACAAGAATCATTACAAAGGTTGCCACAATGATGGCCTCTTTTCAAAACATTTTCAAAACCACACACACAAAGCACCATTTCAAACAATTGGAAAAGCAAAGCAAGTGATCTAAACAAGTAACTAAGAGCCCATGGATAACCATGGTTGAAAAGGGTGTTTGCACCTTCCCTTTTCATAATCTACTCCCCGAACCCAAGAATACATCTCAAAGGTCTTTCCTGTGCTTTTTGACCTTTCCTTTGGATAAAATAAAAAGTCGGTGGCGACTCTTACTAAACCGAAACATTTGCGAACACAAACGCAAAACCTCAAGTCAGTTCTCCCACCGTATCACAGAACTGGAGACTTTGCTGGGGAATTAATCTAAAAGTGGGGTTACCTTAGGGTTTAGATCACCTTTACATGCTTACCTTGCTTGATTTGTATGCTTTACTTTTTTGGTTCCTTGCTTGGGTTTGTTTTAAATCCTACACCCGGATTTGGGGGCACCTTTTAGGTAAGTAGCAATAAACTGTGAGGGAACTGTGCAGGGTATACCGACATGGTTGAAGCAGTGGCTACGTTAGTGCGACATATTTGTGGGTACCGGTAGCCTTTGAGTCAATCAAAGAGAATACGGGGCCGCTGAGTGATGTCATGAAGCACTAATGAACTCTTAAAACCTTACTTGACTATCTTGGCCTTATTAGGGGTAGTGAGATGACCGACTTTGGTGCAGTCCAAAGTTGGTAGACGCTCGATACTACACTCATTGAGGATTGTTTTCTTGGAATATTTCGGTCGCCAGTAAAGTGGCTAAACTGAAACAATGAACAAAGAAAATAATCCAGTGATATTGAGCTCCTTAGAACCCGATTACTATTTCTAGGACAGGTTGGGCCAAATAACTTCAAGAGGGTACTTACCTACGAACTCCATACAAGCCTAAACCTAAGGACTTGTCTGCTTTGTGTGAATGTGATTATTTGTATATACACTTGCTTATTGTTGCATAACATCATAAACATCATACCATAGCATTTGCAATAACCATTTCAAGGATCTCAAGGGTCTTTGATGCAGGGTCACGTTGAACCAGACGTCTACCAAAGGGCAAGAGGATTCATTTTCCTCTAAACAAACGCTGTTAAAAATCAAGTACAACAACTTGAGTCAAGGGCTATGACCCCCTTGACATGGTGAGCTTGATTCTCGTGGAAAGACATCCACCAATACAAAGTTCTCCAGTCAAAGATGTTGGTCGAAGTTCAACCTCTAACATTTTCTTGTGTTTACCCCGCGAGATCCTTGAAAACATGCATCCACATATCATGCATCGTATAATGACAGGTTTTCCCTTTTCAGGTCTCCTTATTTTCCTACTGTTTATTTCAGTAGAGATGGCTCTAGAGAGGACTGTCAAAGATATCCAGGCTCAAAACGCTCGATTTCAAGAAATGTTCTTGAACCTGTCCAAGGCGCAAGAAGAAGTGAAAGCTCTCCTCACAAGGGGCATGGTCCTGGGGAATCCAGGGGGCATCAGGAATGATCAGTTGGAAGGACTACAGATTGAGTTGGCAACAATGAAAATCCAGATGATGGGACAACTGGTGGGCCAGATGGCTCTTATTCAAAATCTGGCTCAAGGACAAGAGGAGCTAAAGGTCCTCGTCAACAAACTGCATCAGGATTGATGTAACCCAATGGGGCAAACAACTAGGGTTGAGGATCAAGTCACCATTCAGCCTCCTTTGAGACAAGAAGTCAAGGGAAATTCTCCCTAGTTTGCTTCAGGGTCACAAGCCCAACAACAACCTCGCCAGCATCAACAGGGTAATCGGCATAAGCAAAATACATTTGGAAGGCGCTTCACTGAGATTAACATGCCATTATATCAAGTACTGCAATGCTTGTTGGAGGTTAATCTGACTGTATTAAAGGATCCTCTTCAGAATCTCAATACCTCTACTCCTGGCTATCATCCCAATGCATTTTGTGCATACCACTCCTATAGTCCTGGGCATGATACAAATGACTGTTGGGCTTTGAAAAACAAGACTCAAGACTTGATTGACAGAGGAGTGCTGGAATTCACACAAGATGGTCAGATGAAAATCTTCCGCTGAGGGTTATCCACCTGAAATGATAAGTTTGAACTAAGAGGATTTTGTTTCATTTGAATTTTCAAGTTGTAATTTCTTTTGTTATTCAAACAATTATCTGTTGATGTCAAACTCTGTTTCATTAATGCATTGCATATGTTTGTCTTGAATTCATCCATTCGTTTTCACTATACTTGAACTATGCTTTCTACTTTCTTTATGACATTTAACTCTTGCTAAAAGTTGCAAGCCTTTAGAGGGAGGATGACGAAAACAATGCCATAATCTCATACAGTATGCTTTTGGACAGACCTTGCTGACGATGTACAGGCGTTTCTTTCAAATCCTAAACACTGGAGTTATAAGGAAGATAATCCCTAGTCAACCCCTTCGAGCCAAAGAAGTAGAAGTTTTCTGTTTTAAACACAAATTGAAACCTTTTATCAAACCTGGGGCAGGATAGTCTCTCAATTAATTCAAAAAGTGTGCGTTGAAGCCGCAAACTCTCAGTTCATAATACAATGAATGACATCAAAAACATTCCTTTGGAACCAAAAGATAGTGATGGTTCCTTATCTCCTAGGCAGTCATTATCTCTCAAAAAAAAGAGAAAAGCCCACTGAGTCAAAACCTACAAAGGAGGCTTAAGAAAGCTGGGGCATCCCGTTGACTGTAATCTCAAAAATAAGAACAGTCGGGCAAAAATTAGGGATAACAAAAATCAAAAGAAAGAGGTCATTACAAATCCTCAACAACATGAAAAATGTTGCAAAAAATGACTGCCTTCCAACAAATTCAACTTGTGTGAACCATCACCAAAAACGTCGTTCCAGACTCATTTGGAGTTCAAATGCACAATTAACTGAGCTTAGGATTGAAGAACATCACGAAGAGCGGGTGGGTACAAATATACTTTGAGCATTTATCCTTTGTTTCTTAAACCGTGAACCAAGCCACGTTACAACCCTTCAAAAGTCCTAATTGAAGCATGGGTTAGTTCGAAAGCATACTGTTACAAAAGGTATCCTGACTCCTGTAAGGCTTTGCTCTAAATCTTGTGTTGAATTTGTCTTATAAAGGTTTTCTGCTAAAAAATGCATTTTTCAAAATTTCAAGACAAGCATAAACTTTGCATTATTTGAATATCATTGTTTGCATATGGCTATTTGTTTGACAGCAAAGAAATTCACACAGTGATAGCTCCGTTGAACGAAAGCTCTCTCAGTGAACAAAATCACTTTAAGTGGGATGACACTTCCTTTGCAAAAATCTCCTATCAACAAAAGGGGACTTGGCATGGCATTGTCCAGTTAACCTGGGGCAGTTCAGTCAAGATTTCAAGAAATCTCTCAAGTGCAGAGTAGCCAGGGGCAAGTCTCCGTCACCGTCACTTGGGGCATTGAACGTCAATCCCAACCAAGGTTTGCATACAGTCAAACATTTCCAGGCGAAGCCACAAACATATTATACTAGGGGAAATGACTAATCTCTCCAAAATCCTTCTGAAAAGAAATTCAAGAATCCTCGAGAAGTTCATCACCTCTCTAGCAGACCAGCGGTCATGGGTTTATTTCCCCAACACTTGTCAAGGATTTATTCTCCAAAATAAACTTACATTTCAACAACATTCATAACATATGCAGATTGATCAGCAGGTAAAGGTTATCATCACCTTTTGGAGTAGTAATCGTCAAAGATTCCTTCATCACCTTTTGGAGTTGTAGTCGTCAAAGATTCCTTCATCACCTTTTGGAGTAGCAGTCGTCAAATATTCCTTCATTACCTTTTGGAGTAGCAGTCGTCAAAGATTCCTTCATTACATTTTGGGGTAGCAGTCGTGAAAGATTCCTTCATCATCCGGTTGAGTCAAAGTTAATCCAAGACCTTCTCTGGTTCAGACAGATCGACACTGAGATCTCCCTAATTCTTATTCCAGTGGAAGATATTCCGGGTTTTGTTGTTTCAGATAAGTCTCTCAACGATTTATTCTGATCCACTTCCTGATTTTTCACTATCAGAGACGAAGAATCCAACTCTTTTCTCCATCACCAATTCGGGATTTATTTTCCCCAGCGAGAGATTTCCTTGAAAAACATTACACATCCGTACATCAGGACATCATACAACGCAATCTCATTTACTTTGAGAACGTCATTTTTTTATATATGTCATGCCACTAACCTTTACCTTTCAGGAAAGATGCAATCAATTTCTCACCAAAATTCGTATCGTGAAGCCCGGACGTTGACCAGATAACGATACAAGATTGTGAAACCTGGACGTTGACCAGATAACAGTAAAGTATACTGTGAAACTTGGATGTTTACCAAATAGCAGTTTTACTCAGCCAATTACTTTGAAGCCCGGATTCAATCGGATATTAGTAGGCCCCAAAATCAAAAGGAAACCCGGAGGCGACCAGATAACCATTTGATTTCCTTCTGAAGACTGGACACTGACCAGATATGAAGAAAGGTATTGTGAAACCTGGATGTTGACCAGATAGCAATACAACACTATGAAACCTAGACGTTGACCAGATAACAGTTAACCGTTAACAGAATGAAGATTCCCATCCTTAAAACCTCAGAAGATTGGCATACTCCCAAGCTCCTGATATCGTTAACAGAATGAAGATTCTCATCCTTAAAACCTCGAAGATTGGCATACTCCCAAGCTCCTGATACCGTTAACAGAATGAAGATTATCATCCTTAAAACCTCAGAAGATTGGCATACTCACAAGCTTCTGATACCGTTAACAGAATGAAGATTCTCATCCTTAAAACCTCAGAAGATTGGCATACTCCCAAGCTCCTGATACCGTTAACAGAATGAAGATTCTCATCCTTAAAACCTCAGAAGATTGGCATACTCCCAAGCTCCTGATACCGTTAACAGAATGAAGATTCTCATCCTTAAAACCTCAGAAGATTGGCATACTCCCAAGCTCCTAATACCGTTAACAGAATGAAGATTCTCATCCTTAAAACCTCAGAAGATTGGCATACTCCCAAGCTCCTGATACCCTTAACAGAATGACGATTCTCATTCTCAAAGTGGCATATAACCTGAATTCCTGATATTCCCGACAGAATGAAGATTCTCATTCTCAAAGTGGCATAAAACCTGAATTCCTGATATTCCCGACAGAATGAAGATTCTCATTCTCAAAGTGGCATATAACCTGAATTCCTGATATTCCCGATAGAATGAAGATTCTCATTCTCAAAGTGGCATATAACCTGAATTCATGATATTCCCGACAGAATGAAGATTCTCATTCTCAAAGTGGCATATAACCTGAATTCCTGATATTCTTGACAGAATGAAGATTCTCATTCTCAAAGTGGCATATAACCTGAATTTATGATATTCCCGACAGAATGAAGATTCTCATTCTCAAAGTGGCATATAACCTGAGTTCCTGATATTCCCGACAGAATGATGATTCTCATTCTCAAAGTGGCATACAACCTAAACTCCTGAACTTCTTCCGAACAGGAATAAGCTTTTCCCAAAGTCCTGAGCTTACTCTCCAGCAGGATAGCTACTCCCCAACAGTATAGCTATTCCCCTTAGAGTTTTTACTCCCCAACAAAATCACAAGATTCCCATCCTTGATTCTCCACTAAAGTTGCCAGAGCCATCTTTACTCTCAGCATAATTTGTCAGAATTTTTAATCCCCTACAGATCGAAGATTCTCATTCTTGACTCCTCAACACAAATTCCCCTAGTAGAATGAAGATTCTCATTCTCAATTCCTCACAGAGTGTACAAATATTCCCCAACGGATTTCTCCTCAAACAACAAAACAGGAATCCCCAGTAGATTGGCATACAACCCAAACTCCTGATTTCCCCAGCAGTATAGCTTCTCCCCATAGAGGTTGTCAAAAAACTTGAAGACACACATACTCTTCAACAATGGTCCAGGATTTATCTTCCCCGACGGCAGTCAAAGATTTTATTATCTCCAGCTATCCAGGATTTATCTTCCTCAGCAAGACGGCTAATCAGCTTACATGCGCATACATTACATTCATATATCATGAACATTGATAAAACACATATATTGCATCATACATTTCATGCAACATAACTTTGTGTTTCAGCTAATATTTTACCCTTTTCAGGATAAGATTAGCAAGCTACCATTATATAATCTGAAAACAGTTTACGGGTGCTTCCAAACATGGATGTCAATTTATCGCTTGTTCAGATTCAGCTCATTGAAAACAGTTTACGGGTGCTTCCAAACATGGAGGTTAATCTATTACTTGTTCAAACTTCAGGATCATGAAAACAGTTTACGGGTGCTTCCAAACATGGATGTCAATCTATTGCTTGTTCAGATTCAGCTCATTGAAAACAGTTTACGCGTGCTTCCAAACATGGAGGTTAATCTATTGCTTGTTCAAACTTCAGGATCATGAAAACAGTTTACGAGTGCTTCCAAACATGGATGTCAATCTATCGCTTGTTCAGATTCAGCTCATTGAAAATAGTTTACGGGTGCTTCCAAACATGGAGGTTAATCTATTGCTTATTCAACTTCAAGGATCATGAAAACAGTTTACGGGTGCTTCCAAACATGGATGTCAATCTATCGCTTGTTCAGATTCAGCTCATTGAAAATAGTTTATGGGTGCTTCCAAACATAGAGGTTAATCTATTTCTTGTTCAAACTTCAGGATCATGAAAACAGTTTACGGGTGCTTCCAAACATGGATGTCAATCTATCGCTTGTTCAGATTCATCTCATTGAAAATAGTTTACGGATGCACCAAACATGGATGTTAATCTATCGCTTGTTCAGATTCAACTTCTGAAAATAGTTTACGGACGCTCCAAACATGGATGTCAATCTATTGCTTATTCAGACCCCCAACTCAGAGACGTTCCAGACATGGATACCTTCCTGATACCCATTCTTTCACCTACAACATACATTTCAATAAACATTTTTGGATGGCATCTTTAAGCCCATCTCCGACAAGATTCTGTCATATCTCCAAATGGCATCTGTAAGCCCATTCCCTCAACTATGCTTTGACGAGTGCAAATTGAAGATGTGAAAAACACAAGAAGGGGGGTTGAATTGTAAAACTTTAATTCAAATGCAGACAACACTGTATTTTAATCCTGGTTCGTTTGATCTCAAACTACTCCAGTCCACCCGTCAAGGTGATTTCGCCTCTCTCCAACGAGGTCTTAATCCACTATATTCAACTGAATACAACAACTACTTTAACAACTATTAAAGCCTTCTTGAGTCTAACCACAGACCGGTTTATCTCAAGGAAATTCTCTTACAGATAATTGAACAAAAAGTGTGTTAATGTTTTTCTAACAAAACTATATATCACAACTGTGATAATACACAATATTAAGCTTAGAACAAAAACTAGACTGCTAATGCTTTTTAGTAGGCGTGGTTGAAAGCTTTAGCAATTTGAATGAGAGAGTTCGTTTACATAGGCATGTATATGCGTGAAGATTATTAGCCTTTTCTTTTCTCACACAGACTTATTTATAAAGCCTAGGAAGAGATACGTTGGTTGTCCATAAATCACTTTCAATGACCATAACGTTCTTTCCTTTTTGAGAAGATCTTGTCTTGGATAAAGACGTTGGAAATACATCTGTCTTGAATGCTAAGTAACGCTTCAGAGAGTTTTGCTATTGATAATCAGAATGTTCTTTGCTTTAGCTTATGCTGATGCTTCTGAGTGCTGATGACTTGGTAAGGATCTTGATCAGAGTCAGAGTATTTTTATGCGCAGATTCTGTTCATCAGGATTCAGCGTATGATCTGGTAGCTTCAGCATGTAGCACATGTTATTTGATCTTCTGATGCTGACATATCTTCTGATGCTAATGTTGATACTGATCTTCTGATGCTGATTCCATCAGAGTTTCTGTAAATATACAACATAATTTTAAGTAGCATATATGTCTTATATATAAATCTTATAATTTATTTATTCTTGTATTTTATTATCATCAAAACTCTAATTGAGGGTTGTAGAATCAAACTATGTTCTAACAATCTCCCCCTTTTTGATGATGACATAAACCAGATTTTTTTCAATTATAAATAAAGAATAAAAGGTATCAGAGATAAACAAATAACAAATAAAAGGTATCAGAGATTAAAGATAAGGAATAAAAGGTATCAGAGCAATGAAGAGAAAAACTCCCCCTGAGTTGATTACTTCCCTTTATTTCCATGAGACTTTGAGCATCAGAACTTTATTGAACTTTCTTTGAGCATCAGAACTTTATTGAACTTTCTTTGAGCATCAGAACTTTTGTTGTATCAGAGTTCATCAGATTTTTGTACCTGTAAGCTTTTCAGAAGAAAGAAATTCAAATAGATCAGAATGTCAAAATGTTTGAGACTTATGTCTCAGTAATCCGTTATTGAAAAATATTATTCTTTCTCCCCCTTTTTGTCAGTTATCAAAAAGCACAAATAATCAGAGTTTAAAATATTCAGAGCTGAAAATGCATTTATATTAAAAACAGAAGTAATGATAAGTTCAGAACAAATATTACAGATAAACAAGTTATAAAAACAGCAAGGAAATTTCTAAGGAGGAGGAGGAAGTCGTGTGAACAAAGCCTCCAACATGCTCTTGATTTGGGTGTTGGTTTCCTGTTGCTGAGATAACATGTTCTCTATAGCATCAATTTTGGTGTCCTGCTTATCCATTCTTTCATTCATCAGCATATCAGATCTTTTCAAGTCCTCTAGAGTCTGCCTGTCAAGAGAGGAAGCTTGAGGATCTTCAGTAATAACAATCTTCTTCCCCATAATATAGGACGTGACTTGATGATTTGAACAAGAAGCGTGAATCCAAAATTCCTTTACCAGAATAGGAAATGTTGGACCCACCAGTATGTCAAAATACCTTTCCCAGCCTTGAGCTTTAACCTCTTCAGATAAATCAAACCCATTCTCCTTAAGGCTGTTGAAATCCACGATTAGTTCTGACAGAACCTCTAGGTTTTTTACTGGTGTTAGAAGCGTTCTGAGGGGTACTTCGTATTGTTCAGATGAAACAGTTTTCTGGGAACCTGCAGTAGGAATGCTGGAAGAAGCCATTGTTCACACGAGGTTTTTGTGAAAAAGATTGGAAGGGTTTTTCTTGAGAAAGTAAGAACACTGAAATCAGAAATATTGAGAGAAAACGAAAGTGAAGGTTAAAAAGTGTAAATGGTGTGAAGTGTTTAAATAGATTTCTAAAAAGGTTTTGAAAACATAAACGTTAAGAGAGAGAAATTAATAATGATTATTAGCATTTAATGATAGCTGATTTTAGGGGATTCAGAAAGATATTTGGAACGGTTACCCATGACATGTGTCTCAATGCATCCAATCAGCGCTTTTGCCTTTTCAGAAACGTGAACGCGTATTCAGCCTCAGAAAATGGCTGATGATTGGATGACACTTGTTTGCTTGAGTGAACAACACATCTCTATCCAGGAAATGAAGCGCTCAGATCTTCATGGATAGATTCTGATACAATCTGCACTTCTAAGATTCTGAAAGAAGATTGATCAGAAGTTCACAGAAAAATAAACAGAGTTCTGAAGGTTAATATATAGAATCAAAACATTTTTATTCTGGGCAGAGCTTCATACTGAGATGTTTCAGAATGAAGTTGAACCTATATTCAGAAAGTGGTTTTGTAAAAATATCAGCCCATTGATGGTCTGTGTTAATAAATTTTAAATTTTAAATCCCTTTCTGAATATAGTCCCTAATAAAATGATGTTTTATTTCTATATGCTTAGCCCTAGAATGTAAAATTGAATTTTTACTTAAGCAAATAGCAGAAGTGTTGTCACAGAGGATAGGAATGTTACTCTCAAATATTTGGAAGTCCTCAAGTTGACTTTTCATCTAGAGAATTTGTGTGCTGCATCCAGCTGCTGCTATGTATTCAGCTTCTGCTATTGATAGAGCAATTGTGGATTGTCTTTTGCTGGACCATGAGATCAGATTTTCTCCCAGAAACTGGCAGCTTCCAGAAGTGCTTTTACGTTCTACTCTATCTCCAGCAAAATCAGCATCACAGTATCCTACTAAGCTGTAATCACTTGATTTTCTATAAAACAAACCCAGATTAGTAGTACCTTTCATATGCTTGAAAATTCGCTTAACTGTTGTTAAGTGAGATTCTCTAGGATCTGATTGGAATCTTGCACAAATGCATACACTGAATAAAATATCAGGCCTTGAAGTTGTCAGATAAAGAAGAGAACCAATCATACCTCTGTAGACCTTTTGTTCTACCTTTTTACTTACCTCTTCTCTTTCCAGAATGCACGTGGGATGCATTGAAATCTTTGATGGCTTACATTCTGAGAGATCAAATTTCTTCAGAAGTTCTCTAACATATTTGCTCTGATGAATGTAAGTTCCTTCTGGGGTTTGATTGATCTGAATGCCCAGAAAGAATTTAAGTTCCCCCATTAGGCTCATCTCAAATTCTGCCTGCATACACTTAGCAAACTGGCGACTGGAGTAAAGGTTTCTGTATAGTTTATCCCCTCTTGCTGACTATAACCTTGTGCTACCAATCTTGCTTTTTTTCTGATGACTTCACCTTGTTCATTCAGTTTGTTTCTGAACACCCATTTGGTCCAATGAAGTTGAATCCTTTTGGTTTGGGAACAAGATCCCATACGTCATTTCTTGTGAATTGATTCAACTCCTCTTGCATTGCTAGAATCCAGTCATTGTCCAGAAGTGATTCATCAATTGTTGATGGTTCAATTAGAGAAACAAGTCCCATGAGGGATTCTTCAGAGTTTCTGAAGCTAGCTCTTGTTCTGATTGGATCTTCCTTTCTTCCTAAGATTGTTTCTTCTGGGTGATCCTTGCTGCTTCTGGATGGTATTTTCTGAAGTTGATCAACAGAAGGTGTTGGATTGCTTGCAGTGCCTCTTTCTGATGTTGAGGGAGTGTCTCTGTTGAGAGCTTCTGATGACTTGTCTTCAGTACCTGTGAATTCAACTTCCATACCTGCAAATACTTCATTCTGCTTTGACTTTTGAGAGTCAAGCTTATCATCAAAACGAACACTGATTGATTCTTCCACAATCTGTGTTTCTGTATTGTATACTCTGTACCCGCTTGAGCGTTCAGAGTATCCTAACATAATACACTTTTGTGCTTTAGAGTCAAACTTGTTCAAATAATTTTTTGTATTCAAAATAAAGCATGTACATCCAAATGGATGAAAATAGGAAATGTTTGGCTTTCTGTTCTTCCACAGTTCATATGGAGTCTTTTCCAGAATAGGTCTTATGGAGATTCTATTCTGAATGTAACACGCTGTTTATTGTCTCTGCCCAGAAGATCTTAGCAACGTTAGTCTCGTTGATCATGGTTCTGGCCATTTCTTGCAATGTTCTGTTCTTTCGTTCTACAACTCCATTTTGATGAGGAGTTCTAGGACAAGAGAAATCATGCAGAATGCCTTTGTCATTAAAAAATGATTCAAAATCTTTATTTTCAAACTCTCCACCATGATCACTTCTGACTTTGACGATTCTAAGATCCTTTTCATTCTGAACTTGGTTGCAGAAGGTGACAAACACAGAGTGTGACTCGTCCTTGTGTCTTAAGAACTTTACCCATTTCCATCTGCTACAGTCATCTACGATTACTAACCCATACTTCTTGCCACTGACTGAAGCAGTTTTAACTGGTCCAAATAAGTCAATGTGCATAAGTTCTAATGGCTTAGAGGTGGAAACAACGTTTTTAGATTTGAAAGCTGGTTTTGCAAACTTGCCTTTCTGACATGCTTCACATAGAGCATCTGAATTGAACTTCAGGTTAGGAAGTCCTCTGACCAGATTGAGTTTGTTAATCTGAGATATTCTTCTCATACTAACATGTACCAATCTTCTGTGCCAGATCCATTGCTCGTTGTTAACAGACAGAAGACACTTTACATTCTGACTTTTCAGTTCAGAAAGTTTTATTTTATAAATGTTGTTTCTCCTCTTTCCTTTAAATAGGATAGTCCCATCTTTCTGACTAACAGCTTTGCATGAATTTTGATTAAAGATTATATCATAATCGTTATCACTTAATTGACTTATGGATAACAGGTTATGCATTAATCCATCTACTAATAACACATTACTTATAGAGGGAAGATTTCCATTACCTACAGTTCTAGAGCCAATGATCTTTCCCCTTTGATTGCCTCCAAAGCCTACGTGGCCTCCAGGCTTAAGTTCCAGGCTTTGGAACATATGCCTTCTTCTCGTCATGTGTCGTGAGCAGCCAGAGTCCAGGTACCATGATTGGTGTTTCTGCTTTGCTGCTAAAGATATCTGCCACATGTATTATTTTATCCTTAGGTACCCATATTTTCTTGGGTCCTGATTTGTTAGTTTTACCAAAACTCTGGTTGAATTTTGGTTTGACAGAATAATTACTACTTGTGTATTTGATGTCATGTGTGTGCCCATATACAAAGTGTGAATCAAGTGAAGTGCGTTTTATAACTAAATCCATGGCATTCTTTGGTGTAGGTACCTTACCTTAGTATCCTATTCCTTTTCTGCCATTTCTGCTAACTCCATAGATCATTGAAGCCATTTTGCTTCTATCTATGTTTTTAGCTAGAAACTTCTGAAAGCTGTGATCATACTCCTTGATGATCTCATCAGCACTGTTGGGAGTTTCAGGGATTGTTTCCTTCTGAGAGTTTTGCAATAGATTTTCTAATTTTGAAATTTTATCTTTTAACTCAGAATTCTCCAATTTGAGACTCTCAGTTTTATCAGAGTCAGAAGCAAGATTCCTTTTCAGGTTTCTGAATTTGACTCTGATCTGCTGATATCTTTCCATAATTTCATTAAGGCTTTCATCTAGTTCAGCCTTAGTAAAGTTTATAGCAAAGTCAGGGAATACCTCTTCTGTATCTGATTTAGAGTCTGTCTCAGAAGCTTCATTGTCTTCTATTATGTTTGCCATGAGAGCTATGTTTGATCTTTCATCATCTGATTCTGAGTCAGCTTCAGATGTGTCAGAATTATCCCATGTAGCCATGAGACTTTTCTTCTTCTCCTTGCCAAACTTCTTTTTGGGCTTTTCCTTCTGAAGCTTTGGGCAATCACTTTTGTAGTGTCCTTGCTCGTTACATTAGCAGATGATGTCTTTGTTGTTTGGCTTTCTGCTTCCTGAAGAGCCTTCAGATCTTCTGTGTCCAGAGGAGGATTCTGACCTTCTGTATCTGGAGAAAGATTCATTCTGATTCTCTGATCTTCTGGGATTCCTAAACTTCCTTTGCCTCTGCTTCCATAATTGATTCAACCTTCTTGAGAGGAGAGATAGTTCATCTTCTTCTGATGAGGACCCATCAGAGGTTTCTTCTACAGCCTGCAAAACCTTAGAGTCAGATTTTCTGTTAGATTTTAAAGATAATGGCTTACCTTGCTTTTGAGGTTCATCTGCTTCTAGCTCTATCTCGTGACTTCTGAGGGAGCTGACAAGTTCCTCCAGAGAGATTTTGTTGAGATCCTTAGCTAGTTTAAGCGCTGTGACCATTGGCCTCCACTGTTTTGGCAAGCTTCTGATGATCTTCTTAACGTGATCAACAGTAGAATACCCTTTGTCCAGAACTTTGAGACCAGCCACCAGAATTTGAAATCTTGAGAACATCATTTCTGTTGATTCACTTTCTTCCATCTTGAATGCCTCGTACTTCTGAATGAGCGCAAGAGCTTTGGTTTCTTTGACTTGAATGTTGCCTTCATGCGTCATTCTCAGAGAGTCAAACATATTCTTTGCAGTGTCTCTGTTTGATATCTTTTCATATTCAAAATAAGAGATGGCGCTGAGAAGAATTGTTTTGGCCTTGTGATGATTTCTGAAATCACGCTTTTGCTGGTCAGACATTGCTTTCCTGTCAATCTTCTGACCACTTCCATCCACTGGGTGCGTGTATCCATCAGTCACCATGTCCCACAAATCAGCATCATGGGAAAGAAAGAAGCTTTCAATTCTGTCTTTCCAGTAGTCAAAGTTTTCTCCATCAAAGACTGGAGGTTTGCCACTGAATTTGTCTCTTTCTTCATTGTTGTCATTGCTGATGTTTTGATGTGGTCCTGCCATTGTGTTTTTCTGACGCTGGATCTTGTACTGACACGGTTAAGTGTTATAAGCTCAGAACCAGGCGCTCTGATGCCAATTGAAGATGTGAAAAACACAAGAAGGGGGGTTGAATTGTAAAACTTTAATTCAAATGCAGACAACACTGTATTTTTATCCTAGTTCGTTTGATCTCAACTACTCCAATCCATCCGTCAAAGTGATTTCGCCTCTCTCCAACGAGGTCTTAATCCACTATATTCAACTGAATATAACAACTACTTTAACAACTGTTAAAGCCTTCTTGAGTCTAACCACAGACCGGTTTATCTCAAGGAAATTCTCTTACAGATAATTGAACAAAAAGTGTGTTAATGTTTTTCTAACAAAACTATATATCACAACTGTGATAATACACAATATCAAGCTTAGAATAAAAACTAGACTGCTAATTATTTTTAGTAGGCGTGGTTGAAAGCTTTAGCAATTTGAATGAGAGAGTTCGTTTACGTAGGCGTGTATATGCGTGAAGATTATTAGCCTTTTCTTTTCTCACACATACTTATTTATAAAGCCTAGGAAGAGATACGTTGGTTGTCCATAAATCACCTTCAATGACCATAATGTTCTTTCCTTTTTGAGAAGATCTTGTCTTGGATAAAGCCGTTGGAAATACATCTGTCTTGAATGCTAAGTAACGCTTCAAAGAGTTCTGCTATTGATAATCAGAATGTTCTTTGCTTTAGCTTATGCTGACGCTTCTGAGTGCTGATGACTTGGTAAGGATCTTGATCAGAGTCAGAGTATTTTTATGCGTAAATTTTGTTCATCAGACTTCAGCGTATGATTTGGTAGCTTCAGCATGTAGTACATGTTATTTGATCTTCTGATGCTGACATATCTTCTGATGCTAATGTTGATACTGATCTTCTGATGCTGATTCCATCAGAGTTTCTGTAAATACACAACATAATTTTAAGTAGCATATATGTCTTATATATAAATCATATAATTTATTTATTCTTGTATTTTGTTATCATCAAAACTCTAATTGAGGGTTGTAGAATCAAACTATGTTCTAACACAAATTTATGGGCACTCTAGTGTCCAATCATCTTTTACCTTCGAGTCACGAACGGCGAACTCGCCGATCTAACTCTTCAGGTTCAAAAAGATTGAATAGGGGCAACTGTTGTACCCCAAAATTTGCCCTCCCTTTTTCACAAGAAATCCCAATCCTAGGGTTTCCTCAAATTTTCAAGATTGGCTCAGGAATCGATCAAACAGACTTTTCTTTGGCAGCAGATCAAGAATTAGGGTTTCTCTCGCATTTCTCAGAAGAAACTGAATTCTCAGAAATTCAATTAATTGTCACATGTTTTCATACTTTTTAAGCCTACTGAAAGATTGATGGTTGTTCTCAAGGCTTGTTTATCTGGGATAAGAGATAGGAGCTGAGATGTTCATTTGAAATATTCAGGTTTTGTCTGATCCAGGTTAACCAGACAATGTGCGTCTGTTAAGACATTTGCTTGTTAATGGAATAAAATGCTTGCTTGTTTATTGGAATACACAATGCGTATTTTGATTGGAATGTTGTTGCAAGGTTACGAGACTGCAAAGTTATTGGATTACTTAAAGTTTAAGTTATCTGTATTGAAATTATTGGAATGCAATTTCAATTATTTTTATCTGAGAATCTTAAAGGATTAAGTGAAGATGCATAGAAAGAGTTGCAAGTTATTGACATTAGAAGAGTTTTATTGGATAAAGACTTTTTCATTTATTTCAAATGCTGTTATAAAAAATAATTTATTATTTGAATACTTTAAGTTTTACAGCTTATAGTACTTGAAGAATAAATTATTACAATTAAATGAAAAATCTCTCAAAGAAAAAATCTAAGTCTAATCCATTGCTCCCATGCTCAAAGTCCCATGCTTCCTTTGCTTCCTCCATCACCCAATTTGTGCTCACATGAAAAAGACAAAGAAAAGAGGATTAGTACAGTTAATTTTCAAACAAAAAAAAAAAGGAAAAAATTCATCATTAAAGTTTGCCGTCTGGAATCAGAAGTGCTATTGTTCATCATGTTTTTATTTTCCTTTTTGCAAATCACAAGATTGCTCTTCTTGGTTCACAAATAGAAAAATAAAAATTGCAAAAAGAAGAATGAAAACAAAGCAAGCTAAACAAAGGCGCCAAACTGGATGCAAGACATGCTGTACAAAGCAAGCATACAAAGGCAAGCAATGCAGCATACAAAGCAAACCAAACAGCATTGCAACTAAACCAAAAAGCATTGTAAACAAAACTAAAACATTGCATACAAAGAAAATTGGGTTACAAATCAACTGGATGCAAACTGTACAGATGCAAACTATCAAGCAAAGCAAAAAGTATGAAAATTGAACAATGCAGAAAGCACATGGAAAATCAAACAGCAGGCCAAAAGTAAACAGCAGGAGGTAAACCCAATGACAAGTAAAAGGCTTGTCATAGCCTATCATCATTTTCCAGCAGCATAGGCAAATATTTCAGAATAACAAGAAAAAGCAAAAATGCTCTGTCATAGAGAGAGAAAGAGAGAAAATATATCACCTTGGTGAGAGTGTACAGTTTGGCAAGAAGGTTGTCACAAGTTACAAACAAGAAAAAAGATATAAGACTATCAAATAGCACAAAGTAAGGAGGAGAGAGCATTTGGTCAAAAACTAAAGAAAATCACAAAATCTCCAAACTGTTAACAGTTTCACAACTCTCCCAAAACCTGTAACAGTTTTTAAACCATCAAACCCATAAAAGGCCAACAACCTGCAACAAGAGCCAAAACTGCAGCAAACATAAAAAAACATGTGCAAACAATTTCACAAAAACCCTGTGAACAAACAAACAGAAGCAAGCTAACTAAAACTACTGCAATCTCCAAGACCCTGTAAAGCTTGCCAAACTGTAACAAGCTTGCCAAACTAGCTTGCCAAACTGCCTTGCCAAACTGCCTAGCCAAACTCCCTGGCCAAACTATAACAAGCTGCAACTGTAAAACTGCACAGCCAAAAACCACAAAACCCCAAACATGTGCAAATAGTTTCAAACAAACAGCCAAGCATATCAGTTTCAAACAAACTCCAAGCCAAGCCTGCAACAGTTCTCAAACAAAAACTGTAGCAAAACTCCAAAACACACAAGCCTGCAATAGTTCTCAAACAAAAAACTGCAGCAAACTTCCAAAACCTGCAAAGCCTAGCCAAACTGCAAGCTAGCCAAACTGCAAGCTAGCCAAACTGCAAATCCCAACTGCACAACCAAATCCAAACTGTAAACCCTCAATAAAACCAAAATTCTATAACCTGCACAAAACCCGTGTAATAATTACAAATCACATTCCAACACATTTCAGAAAATAAACTCAAACTGTACACCAATTCCCAAACAGAGCCAAGCCTGAACATTCCCAAATCACAAATCCCTGTGAACCAACAAACTACAATCACCATCAACCAAACTTTCATTTTGCAGAATAAGAGTTTCAGAACAATAAAATCTAAACATATCAACAATAGAGTTTCAGATTCAAAGAGAGAGGAAAAAGGCAACAAGTTTCAGATTATCAAATCATCATCAACAATCATCAAACAAGTTTCAGAATAGCAACATTCAAATTCAAGAGAGAGGAAAAGAGTTTCAGAAGCAACCTCAACAACAAGTTTCAGAATTGATAGTATCATCATCAACAAAAAACAACAATAGCAAAGGAAAGAAATCACCAAAAGCAGCTTGGCCATCATTTCTTCCCTCCTCCGCCTCTAGCCACCAGGGAGCTCCGTCTCACCTTCCCTCTCTCTTGTCCAGAAAAACTCACAGGTATATCTCTCTGCATCTCAAACATGAACAATAAATAAGCTTGAAAACTGTAAAAATTAAACAAACATAAACAAACTGTAAAACTCAAAAAGAGGACGAATCATACCGTTCAATCAAAAGCCATGGATCATTGTGAGGAGATGAGAGAGTGAAGGACGGTTGCTCCGGCGGCTAGGGCTTAGGGGAAGATCAGAGTTTTTTTGGGTGAGAGAGATGAAGAGGAAGACGAAGAGTACGGCGCCGCTGTAAAGCAAATCAATAAACCCTAAATGTTACAAGTTTGAGCGCTGGGCTTTCTGGCCCCAAAGAACCTAAGCCCATAACATTGCTGACTAGCGCACCCCCTCCCTCCATTCTGACTTTTCTTTATTCTTCTTTTAGTTTTTGCTTTGGGCCCAACATAAATCCATAGCCCATCCTTCTTTTTAATTTCTTTTCTTTTTTTAAACAAATACTTGTTTTTTTTATTAATTCATTTTATTTTAATTTGTTTTCTTTTTAAGTTAATAATATAACTAATAATAAAAACTTTGGTTTTATTAAAATTAGTTTTATTAAATAATCTTGCTTTATTTGATAAAATACCAAAAAAAAGAACATTTAGTTTGATTTAATTAATTTTGCTTTTCTTTAAACCTTTTTATTGATTAATAAAAGTACAAAAATAATAGAGATTTTGTTTAATTAATTTTTCTTTAAACTTTTCCTTTCATAATTAATAAAATACAAAAAAGAAAAAAAAAATAATAATATTTAATCTTTCTTTTTTAGAATAGATTTTATTTTCAAGTAAATACATGCATTTCATAATTGATTGATTTTCTTTATTTTATAATTTGTTATGGCTTTACATTGAATTGCGACAATTCGATTTGGTTGTAATACTTAATATTTGGACATTACTACTCTTATGAGATTTATCCCCATTTGTAATGATTGTACCCCCATCCCCTGATACTTTTGTAATAGCTTAGACTTTTAATTCTCGCACTTTATGTTTTCAAATATGCCATGATTAGAGATTAGGGTTTGTATGCAAAGATTCAAAACTCAATCGCTAGATGACCTAAATACAAAGACAACGAGCATGTAAATTGACAACACAATGCACACTTGCACCCCTAGGGTTTCATCCACTTGTTGCCTTTTAAATTGGCTATGTTATGCATGTCGAGTACTTTGGCAAAACAAAAACAAAACAAAAGATCATAGTCCCTCGATAATGCTATCTTGGGTACCTATACAAAATGATCTAGTCCCTCAAAAATTGCTAAAGATACTTGGCAATATTGCTATCATGGTCTATACGATGACCCGCGTCTGTCCCGTTTAACATCCTAATACAAGTTTCTTTACCAAATGCAATGGTAAAACAACACTGTCAAAAGGGTTAAAAATGTATAGGAAAGATCTTTGAGTAAAATAGGGTAGATAACTCTTAGTTACTTAATCAAAACTTGCAAAACATCCTTGCTATTTTCAAACACACCTCACAACACAATTTCAAAATATTTCCCAAATCAAACTTTCAAACATTGAAAAATCTTTTCAAAAGACAATACACCTTTGTATATATTCAAACAAGAATCATTACAAAGGTTGCCACAATGATGGCCTCTTTTCAAAACAATTTCAAAACCACACACACAAAGCACCATTTCAAACAATTGGAAAAGCAAAGCAAGTGATTTAAACAAGTAATTAAGATCCCATGGATAACCATGGATGAAAAGGGTGCTTGCACCTTCCCTTTTCATAATCTACTCCTCGAACCCAAGAAAACATCTCAAAGGTCTTTCCTGTGCTTTTTGACCTTTTCTTTGGATAAAATAAAAAGTCGGTGGCGACTCTTGCTAAACCGAAACATTTGCGAACACAAACACAAAACCTCAAGTCATTTCTCCCACCGTATCCCACACCCCTTTTCAGGTAAGGTCAAAGAGGGATAACAATGGCAGAATCGAAGGGTTGCTTCCCTAAGTCGAAGGATCCATTTTTCTTGCTTTTACCTTATTTTTTCCTTTATATTTTCATGCAATTCAATATAGTTGTAATGGTGTAGGATTTATTTTTTGAACTCTTTTATTACCTTCATAAATGTTAAGTAATTAGGTGTGTATGGCAAGATAAAATCAAAAAGTAGAGAACCCAAAAAACAAAGACAAAATGCATGCAATCAAACACACTCGCACACTTACACCCTTAGGGTAATTCCACTTGTTGCCTTACAAAAATGGCCATGTTATGCATGTGGGATGTCTTAGCACAAACAAATCGAAAAAGATCATAGTCCCTCGATAACGCTATCAAAGTTGCCTTTCAAAATGATATTGGTCCCTACAGAAAAGTGCTAAGTCATTTCATAATATTGCTATCATGGTCATACGATGACCCAAAGCTTGTCCTTTCACATCCAACGATGGGGCTTCTTATCAAAACATTGGTAAGATAGCAACATCTAAAGGAGGAGGAAAAACACATCTAAAACCTTTTGAGTAGGTAGATTACTTTTAGTTACTTGCTCAATTTCAAAGTAAACATCCTTGCTATTTTCAAAACCATCACATACACTTTCAAAACATCTTCAAAACACTTTCCAAGACTTGAAATATTTTTAAAAGCTCAACACTTTGCTTACATTCTTACGAACGGGAATCATTGCAAAGTTCGCCTAAACGATGACACCTTTTCAAAATACTTTCAAAACCACACAAAAGCACAATTTTCAAACAAAAGCAAGTGATCTAACAAGTAACTAAGAGACCATGGAAAACCATGGATGGAAAGGGCGATAATACCTTCCCTTTTCATAATCTACCCCCCGAACTCAAGAAAACATCTCGAAAGGTCTTACCTATTCTTTTTCACCTTTCCTTATTGGATAAAAGAAAAGTCGGTGGCGACTCTTGCTAAACCGCAACATTTTGTGAACACAAACACAAAACCCTAAGTCAGTTCTCCCACCGTATCACAGAACTGGCAACTCTGCTGGGGAAAAAGTTCAAGAGTGGGGTTACCTTAGGGTTAGATTACATTTACTTGCTTACATTGTTTGATTTGCTTGCTTTACATTTTGGTTCCTTGTTTGAGTTTGTTTTAAATCCTACACCCGGATTTGGGGACACCTTTTTAGGTAAGTAGCAATAAACTGTGAGGGAACTGTGCGGTGTATATCGACATGGTTGAAGTAGTAGCTACGTTGATGTGGCACTTTGGTTGGTACCGGTAACCCTTGAGTCAATCAAGGAGAGTACGGGGCCGCCGCGTGGTGTTTTAAAGCATCAACTGACCTTAGAACCTTACTTGACCAACTTGGCCATTAGGACGTAGTGAGATGACCGGCTTTGGTACAGTCCGAAGTTGGTAGATACTCGATGCTACACTCATTGAGGCTTGACCCTTGAATTTTGTTCGGTTGCGAGTCAATTGCTTATTGAACGAAGCTTGTGGGAAAGGTCAGTGATATTGAGATCCCTTAGAACCCGATTACTATTAACTAGGACAGGTTGAGCCAACTAAACTTCAATAGGGTACTTACCTACAAACTCCATGCAAGCCTAAAACTAAGGATTTGTTTGCTTTGTGTGAATATGATTATTTGTATATAAACCTGCTTACCTCGCATATCTGTACATAACATCATAACATCATACCATAAGCATTTTCAATAACCATTTCAAGGATCTCGAGGGTCTTTGATGCAGGTTGTGATGAACCAAACGTCTAGCAAGGGGCGGGGGATTTATTTTCCTTTGACCAAACGCCTTCAAAGATCAAGTACAACAACTTGAGTCAAGGGCTGTGACCCACTTGACATGGTGAGCTTAATTCTTGTGGAAGGACATCCATTGATACAAAGTTCTCCAATCAAAGACGTTGATCAAAGTTCAACTTCTAACTGTTTCTTGTGTTTACCCCGTGAGATCCTTGAAAACATGCATCCACATATCATGACAGGTTTCTCCCGTACAGGTTTCCTTATCTTCCTTCTGTTTATTTCAGTAGAGATGGCTCTAGAGAAGACTATCAAGGACATCAAGGCTCAAAAACGCTCAACTTCAAGAGATGTTCTTGAACCTATCCAAGGGACAGGAAGAGTTGGAAGTACTCCTCGCGAGGAACCTGGCCAAGGAGAATTATGAAGACAATAAGGACGAACAGTTGGAACAACTGGAAGCTGAGGTTGAAGCAATGAGAACCCAGATGCTAGGGAAGATGGATCTTATCCAAGGCCTAGCCCGAAGACAAGAAGAGATGAGAACCATTATTAACCAACTTCGTCGAGACGGTTGCAACCGTATGGGGAAAACAATCAGGATTGGAAATCAAGTCACTGCTCAGCCTCCCATGAGACAAGAAGCCGGAAGACCTACCCAATTTTCTACTACCTCACGAGCCCAACAACAACCTTGCCAACAACAACAGCGTAATCGGCGTAGGAGGAATACATCTGAAAGATGCTTCACCGAAATTGACATGTCATTATCTCAAGCACTGCAACACCTGTTGGAAGCCAAGCTGGTTGTATTAAGGGTTCCTCCTCAGAATCCCAACACAGTCTCCCCAAAGTACAATCCAAATTCAAGATGTGCGTATCACTCCAATAGTCTGGGACATGACACCAATAGTTGTTGGACATTGAGAAATAAAATTCAAGATCTGATTGATGGAGGAATGCTGGAGTTCACACAAGATGGCCAGACTGAATTCTTCTGCCGTCCCTTAAAGGATCACCACCTAAAATGACAAGTTTAGACAAAAGAGGCTTCTGTTCATTTTGAATTTTCAATTGTAATTTCTTTTGTTATTCAAACATTTATCTATTAATGTCAAACTCTGTTTCATTAATGCATTGCATATGTTTGTCTTGAATTCATACTTTCGTTTCCACTATATTTAAAATATGCTTTTTATTCTTCTTATGACATTTAACTCTTGCTAAAAGTTACAAGCCTTTAGAGGGAGGATGACGATAACAATGCCATAATCTCATATAGTATGCTTTTGAACAGACCTTGTTGACGATGTACATGCGTTTTTTCAAATCCTAAACACTGGAGTTATAAGGAAGATAATCCTTAGTCAACCCCTTTAAGCCAAAGAAGTAGAAGTTTTCTGTTTTAACACAAATTGAAACCTTTAATCAAAACCTGGGGCATGGTAGTCACTTAGTTAATTCAAACGCGTGTTAAGCTGCAAACTCTCATCTCGTAATACAACGAATGATCTCAAAAAACATTCCTCTGAAATCAAAAGACGGTGTTGATTCCCTATCACAAAGGTAATCATTATCTCTCAAAAATAAAAGCCCACTAAGTCAAAACCTACAAAGGAGACTTAAATAAAATTGGGGCATCCCGCTGTCTGTAATCTCAAAACAAGAACAGCCAGGCAAAAATTAGGGATAACAAATCAAAAGAAAGAGGTCATTACAAATCCTTAACAACATGAAAAAAAATGTTGCAAAAATGACTGCCTTCCAACAAACTTAACTTGTTTGAACCATCACTAAAATGTCATTCCAGACTCAATTGGAGTTCAAAACGCACCATTAACTGAGTTTAGGACTGAAGAACATCACGAAGAACGGGCGGGTACAAATACACTTTGAGCCTTTATCCTTTGTTTCTTAAACCGTGAACCAAGCCACGTTACAACCCTTCAAAAGTCCTAATTGAAGCTTGGGTTAGTTCGGAAGCATACTGTTACAAAAAGAATCCTGACTCCTGTAAGGCTTTGCTCTAAATCCTGAGATTGAATTTTCTTACAAAATTCCTTTACTTACAAAAATGCATTTTTCAAAACTTCAAGACAAGCATAAACTTTGCATTACTTGAATATCACTGTTTGCATGTGGCTATTTGTTTGACAGCGGAGAAATTCATACAACGAATATCTGATGAACGAAAGCTCTCTCAGTGAACAAAATCACTTCAAATAGGATGACACTTCCATTGACAAGTCTCCTATCAACATGGGGACATGACATGTCACTATCCAGCACACCTGGGGCAGTCCAATCAAGATTCCAAGAAATCTCTGAAGAATTGCAGAGTAACCAGGGGTAAGTCTCCACCTCCGTCACTTGGGACATTGAATGTCAATCCCGACAAAGGGTTACGTATAGTCAAACATTTCCCAGCAGGGATACAAACACTCGCTGCTAGGGGCACTGACAAATCTCCCAAAATCCTTCTCATAGGATGATTCCCCAACAAGAGTTTAATCTCTGAAAAACTTTCCCCAGCTGAAACAACCTTAAAAATCCTTGAATACTTTCCCCAACGAAGTCATCATCTCTCAAGTAGACCGGCAACAGGGTTTATTTCTCCAACAAACGGTAGGATTCCCCAACTTGAGTTTTCCTCTCCGAGTACTATAAATCAAAGGACCACAACTCCCTTTCCCCATTAGACTACTCTACAATCCCCAGCAAGTTACGGTGAAACCTGGACCCGACCAGATATCAATTCAACTTCGACCCCAGTAGAGCAACGGACAATCGAGACTCCTGAACTCTTTTCCCAAGCAGGAATAAACATTCTCCCCACAAAGTTTTCAATATCCCCCAGCGGGTTTCTCCTCAAACAACAAAACAGGAATCCCCAATGGAAACATTCTAAGCAAAGTTTGAAGACACACCATCTCTTCAACAACAGTCCAGGATTTAACAACTCCCCGACATTTGTCAAGGATTTATTTTCCCAAACAAAAATACATTCATTAACATTTCAAATTTCATACATCCTACTTACATACATGATAAGTGCATACAATGCAATTTCATTTATTTTGAGAACATCATGACATCGTGCATTCCATACATCATGACATTGCATACAACTAACGTTTTACCTTTTTCAGGAAAAGGTCAATCAACAGGTGGCTACCAGCAGCCTTTTCAAGTTCCAGATTAATACCTGTAACAAACTAGGAAAACTATCTATGGACGACTGATTTTAGATTAATACCTGAAGCCAGACAAGACAGCTAGCTGTCTATTTGACCAGCTCAGGCAACCCTACACAGGTTCCTCCTTCCCAAGATGAAGTTTCACACGGACTCATCATCAGGAAACCCTACACAGGTTCCTTCTCAATTCCAGATGCAGTTTTACACGGACTCATCATCAAGAAACCCTACACAGGTTCCCTATTTCCAAGATGAAGTTTCACACGGACTCATCATGAAGCAACCCTACACAGGTTCCTTCTTCCCAATATGCAGTTTTACACTGAATCATCATCAGGAAACCCTATACAGGTTCCTTCTTTCCAAGATGCAGTTTCACACGGACTCATCATCAGGCAACCCTACACAGGTTCCTTCCTTCCAAGATGCAGTTTCACACGGACTCATTATCAGGCAACCCTACACAGGTTCCTTCCTTCCAAGATACAATTTCACACGGACTCATCATCAGGCAACCTTACACAGGTTCCTTCCTTCCAAGATGCAGTTCACAGACTCATCATCTGGAAACCCTACACAGGATGAAGTTTTACACGAACTCATCATCAGGCAACCCTACACAGGTTCCTTCTCAGGAAATTTCAAATGCAGTTTTACACGGACTCATCACCAAACAACCCACCTTTTGATACAGTTCAGATACACTCCAGACATGGACGCAATTCTGATACTCATTCTTTCAACTTACAAATTACAATTCAACAAGCATTCTTGGATGGCATATACAAGCCCATCTCCAACAAGATTCTATCACCTCTCCAAATGGCATCTTTAAGCCCATTCCTCCTATCATCGTATCGCCGAGTGCAAATTTCTGGGCACTCTAGTGTCCAATCATCTTCCACCTTCGAGTCACGAATGGCAGAACTCGCCAATCTAACTCTTCGGGTTTAAGAAGATTGAACAGGGGCAACTGTTGTACCCCAAAATTTGCCCTCTCATTTTTCAAGGCTTTTCTCACAAGGATTCTCAAGGTTCAAGCTTGCACAAAGTACATTGGGATTTTCCAGCACCAGAATTAAGAGGAAGCTATCAAAAAGGGAGAAAACAAATAAAAATAACATTTTGACGAATTTGGGGGAAAATAGGTCTCCTTCGACTCAGCCCTCTTCGATTGTACTTTGCACCTCCTTCGATTGCTCAGAAGTTGCTGCTAGCGTGCCTCTTTCGTCTGGGCATGTGACTTTAAATAGGCCTCCTTTGAAACAGTGTCCTTCGACTCATAAATGCCCTTCGACTCAGGAATGTCATTTGACTCAGGAATGCCCTTCGACTCAGGAATGTCCTTCGACTCAGGAATATCCTTCGACTCAGGAAGTAAAGGCCTCCTTTTGGTTTTCTTTGATTCAAAAGTAAATAATATTCTGAAAGCTTCCTTCGATTCAGAAGTTAATAACCTTCTGAAAAGGGCCATTCGAAGAACACACAGTTGGTTCATTCGAAGGACACACAACTGGTGAAAATGAATGTTGTGTTGTTCTAGTCTGGTCGAAAGGTGTAGAAAGATGGAGGATTCGACTCAAAAGATAAAGTTGAACATTTAGACCCATAGGCTAGGCTACGTGTTTTCCCTTTTCAGGCCTCAAACCTATGACTCACTTTATACTTAATTGTTTATGCAAGATAAAATTGGCCCTTACCCATTTGTTGTCCAAGACCACTTGCACTTAATAGTATAATACTACCTTTTAGAAATGTTTTTCTTGAGCCTTACGCCTATTTTCCTTCAGAAGGAAGCAACAAATTTGAACCATTCATCTTGCTTTTATGGCACAAGTGGACATTTACTTTCCAGTTGAGCCTTATTTTATTATTTTTGCTCCCTAAACTTCCCAAAATCCTTTCTCTATAAATAGAGAGTTCATTTGCATAAAGAAGGAGAGGATCTTTGGACCAGAGGAACGAATCCCCCAAATTTTCTCAAACACAACACAAAAACTCAGGTTCATCAACACTTATGAAATCACAAAAAACTAGAATCATCGTTACCTCTTTAAATTCTGAAGACAACACATTCCAGTTTTGTTCGACTCAAGGAGCATCCCACTTGTTCTTTCCTTTGAATCCAGTGTCGAAGGCCTACCCTGGGTCTTTTCCTTCGAATCCAGAGGCATTCAAAGCAACCGCTTCAAAGTCCGGAACACGCTCTAACCTCTAACAAGGTAAGTCATTTTTAATCTTTGGCCCTTTGTTTCCAGCATAGCATGTAAATAAAATTTCTTTTCGTTTCAAACATGTACATACCATTGTTCTTCTTTTCGTTTCCACCTCTTTAATATGTTTTCAGAGCTAATCCTTTTGTTTTGCTTCTTGTGTACCTAAACATTCATTAAGTACTAACCTGTCTATAAGGTAACATTATCCTGGCCTTAGGTCATGTTGCTATTTGAACTCAAATGAAAGAAACAGGAGACAGAAAAGTTAGAAACGAAGCCTCTGGCTTCCTTACTAACCTTCAGACCAAATGAAAGAGGCAGTCAAAAGGCACAACATGCTATCCTCGAGGCCCCAATTGAAAGTCAAAAAATGCTGGCTTTTAGGCCCCTGTCGAAACTCATTCTTTCACCCCTTTTCAGGTAAGGTCGAAGAGGGGCAAAATGGCAGAATCGAAGGGTTACTGCCCTAAGTCGAAGGATCCATTTTTCTTGCTTTTACCTTATTTTTGCCTTTATATTTTCATGCAATTCAATATGGTTGTAATAGTGTAGGATTTATTTTTTGCACTCTTTTATTACCTTCATAAATGTTAAGTAATTAGGTGTGTATGGAAAGATAAAATCAACAAGTAGAGAACCCAAAAAACAAATACAAAATGCATGCAATCAAACACACTCGCACACTTACACCCTTAGGGTAATTCCACTTGTTGCCTTACAAAAATGGCCATGTTATGCATGTGGGATGTCTTAGCACAAACAAATCGAAAAAGATCATAGTCCCTCGATGACGCTATCAAAGTTGCCTTTCAAAATGATCTTGGTCCCTACAAAAAAGTGCTAAGTCATTTCACAACATTTCTATCATGGTCATACGATGACCCAACACTTGTCCTTGCACATCCAATGATGGGGCTTTTTATCAAAACAATGGTAAGATAACAGCATCTAAAGGAGGAGGAAAAACACATCTAAAAACTTTTGAGTAGGTAGATTACTTTTAGTTACTTGCTCAATTTCAAAGTAAACATCCTTGATATTTTCAAAACCATCACATACACTTTCAAAACATCTTCAAAACACTTTCCAAGACTTGAAATATTTTTAAAAGCTCAACACTTTGCATACATTCTTACGAACGGGAATCATTGCAAAGTTCGCCTAAAATATGGCACCTTTTCAAAATACTTTCAAAACCACACAAAAGCTCAATTTTCAAACAAAAGCAAGTGATCTAATAAGTAAATAAGAGCCCATGGAAAACCATGGATGGAAAGGGTGATAATACCTTCCCTTTTCATAATCTACCCCCCGAACTCAAGAAAAAATCTCGAAAGGTTTTTCCATTGCTTTTTCAACTTTCCTTATTGGATAAAAGAAAAGTCGGTGGCGACTCTTGCTAAACCGCAACATTTTGCAAATACAAATGCAAAACCCCAAGTCAGTTCTCCCACCGTATCACAGAACTGGTGACTCTGCTGGGGAAAAAGTTCAAGAGTGGGGTTACCTTAGGGTTAGATCACATTTACTTGCTTACATTGTTTGATTTGCTTGCTTTACATTTTGGTTCCTTGTTTGGGTTTGTTTTAAATCCTACACCCGGATTTGGGGACACCTTTTTAGGTAAGTAGCAATAAACTGTGAGGGAACTGTGCGGGGTATACCGACATGGTTGAAGTAGTAGCTACGTTGATGTGGCACTTTGGTTGGTACCGGTAACCCTTAAGTCAATCAAGGAGAGTACGGGGCCGCCGCGTGGTGTCATAAAGCATCAACTGACCTTAGAACCTTACTTGACCAACTTGGCCATTAGGACGTAGTGAGATGACTGGATTTGGTACAGTCCGAAGTTGGTAGATACTCGATGCTACACTCATTGAGGCTTGACCCTTGAGTTTTGTTTGGTTACGAGTCAATTGCTTATTGAACGAAGCTTGTGGGAAAGGTCAGTGATATTGAGATCCCTTAGAACTCGGTTACTATTAACTAGGACAGGTTGAGCCAACTAAACTTCAAGAGGGTACTTACCTACAAACTCCATGCAAGCCTAAAACTAAGGATTTGTTTGCTTTGTGTGAATATGATTATTTGTATATAAACTTGCTTACCTCGCATATCTGTACATAACATCATAACATCATACCATAAGCATTTTCAATAACCATTTAAAGGATCTCGAGGGTCTTTGATGCAGGTTGTGATGAACCAAACATCTAGCTAGGGGTAAGGGATTTATTTTCCTTTGACCAAACGCCTTCAAAGATCAAGTACAACAACTTGAGTCAAGGGCTATGACCCATTTGACATGGTGAGCTTAATTCTTGTGGAAGGACATCCACCGATACAAACTTCTCCAATCAAAGACGTTGATCAAAGTTCAACTTCTAAATGTTTCTTGTGTTTACCCCGCGAGATCCTTGAAAACATGCATCCACATATCATGCATCATATCATGACAGGTTTCTCCCGTACAGGTTTCCTTATCTTCCTACTATTTATTTCAGTAGAGATGGCTCTAGAGCAGACTATCAAGGACATCTAGGCTCAAAACGCTCAACTTCAAGAGATGTTCTTGAACCTATCCAAGGGACAGGAAGAGTTGAAAGTACTCCTCGCTAGGAACCTGGCCAAGGAAAATTATGAAGACAATAAGGACCAACGGTTGGAACAACTGCAAGCTGAGGTTGAATCAATGAGAACCCAGATGCTATAGCAGATAACTCTTATCCAAGGCCTATCCCGAAGACAAGAAGAGTTGAGAACCATTATCAACCAACTTCGTCGAGACGGTTGCAACCATATGGGGCAAACAATCAGGATTGGAAATAAAGTCACTGCTCAGCCTCCCATGAGACAAGAAGCCGCAAGACCTCCCCAATTTGCTACTACCTCACGAGCCCAACAACAACCTCGCCAACAACAACAGGGTAATCGGCGTAGGCGGAATACATCTGAAAGATGCTTCACCAAAATTGACATGTCATTATCTCAAGCACTGCAACACCTGTTGGAAGCCAAGCTGGTTGTATTAAGGGTTCCTCCTCAGAATCCCAACACAGTCTCCCCAAAGTACAATCCGAATGCAAGATGTGTATACCACTCCAACAGTCCGGGACATGACATCAATAGTTGTTGGACATTGAGAAATAAAATTCAAGATCTGATTGATGGAGGAATGCTGGAGTTCACACAAGATGGCCAGATTGAATTCTTCTGCCGTCCCTCAAAGGATCACCACCTAAAATGACAAGTTCAGACAAAAGAGGCTTCTGTTTATTTTGAATTTTCAATTGTAATTTCTTTTGTTATTCAAACATTTATCTATTAATGTCAAACTCTGTTTCATTAATGCATTGCATATGTTTGTCTTGAATTCATACTTTCGTTTTCACTATATTTAAAATATGCTTTTTATTCTTCTTATGACATTTAACTCTTACTAAAAGTTACAAGCCTTTAGAGGGAGGATGACGAAAACAATGCCATAATCTCATACAATATGCTTTTGAACAGACCTTGTTGACGATGTACAGGCGTTTTTTCAAATCCTAAACACTGGAGTTATAAGGAAGATAATCCCTAGTCAACCCCTTTAAGCCAAAGAAGTAGAAGTTTTCTGTTTTAACACAAATTGAAACCTTTAATCAAAACCTGGGGCAGGGTAGTCTCTCAGTTAATTCAAACACGCGTTAAGCTGCAAACTCTCATCTCGTAATACAACGAATGACGTCAAAAAACATTCCTCTGAAATCAAAAGACGGTGTTGATTCCCTATCACATAGGCAGTCATTATCTCTCAAAAAGAAAAGCCCACTAAGTCAAAACCTACAAAGGAGACTTAAAGAAAATTGGGGCATCCCGCTGACTGTAATCTTAAAACAAGAACAGTCAGGCAAAAATTAGGGATAACAAATCAAATGAAAGAGGTCATTACAAATCCTCAACAACATGAAAAAAAAATATTGCAAAAATGACTGCCTTCCAACAAACTTAACTTGTTTGAACCATCACTAAAATTTCATTCCAGACTCAATTGGAGTTTAAAACGCACCATTAACTGAGTTTAGGACTGAAGAACATCACGAAGAACGGGCGAGTACAAATACACTTTGAGCCTTTATCCTTTGTTTCTTAAACCTTGAACCAAGCCACGTTACAACCCTTCAAAAGTCCTAATTGAATCTTGGGTTAGTTCAAAAGCATACTGTTATAAATGGAATCCCGACTCTTGTAAGGCTTTGCTCTAAATCCTGAGATTGAATTTTCTTACAAAATTCCTTTACTTACAAAAATGCATTTTTCAAAACTTCAAGACAAGCATAAACTTTGCATTACTTGAATATCACTGTTTGCATGTGGCTATTTGTTTGACAACAGAGAAATTCACACAACGAATATCTGATGAACGAAAGCTCTCTCAGTGAACAAAACCACTTCAAAAAGGATGACACTTCCATTAACAAGTCTCCTATCAACAGGGGGATATGACATGTCACTATCCAGCACACCTGGGGCAGTCCAATCAAGATTCCAAGAAATCTCCCAAGAATTGCAGAGTAACCCGGGGCAAGTCTCCACCTCCGTCACTTGGGACATTGAATGTCAATCCCAACAAAGGGTTACATACAGTCAAACATTTCCCGGCAGGGCTACAAACACTCGCTGCTAGGGGCAGTGACAAATCTCCCCAAAATCCTTCTCATAGGATGATTCCCCAGCAAGAGTTTAATCTCTGAAAACCTTTCCCCAACTAAAACAACTTCAAAAATCCTCGAATACTTTCCCCAACGAAGTCGTCATCTCTCAAGCAGACCGACAACAGGGTTTATTTCCCCAACAAACGGTAGGATTCCCCAACTTGAGTTTGCCTCTCCGACTACTGCAAAACAAAGGACCACAACTCCCTTTCCCCAGTAGTCTACTCTACAATCCCCAGCAAGTTACGGTGAAACCTGGACCCGACCAGATATCAGTTTAACTTCGACCCCAGTAGAGCAACGGATAATCGAGACTCCTGAACTCTTTTCCCAAACAAGAATAAACATTCTCCCCACAAAGTTTTCAATATCCCCCAGCGGGTTTCTCCTCAAACAACAAAACAGGAATCCCCAATGGAAACATTCTAAGCAAAGTTTGAAGACACACCAACTCTTCAACAGCAGTCCAGGATTTAACAACTCCCCGACTTTTGTCAAGGATTTATTTTCCGAGACAAAAATACATTCATTAACATTTAACATTTCATACATCCTATTTACATACATGATAAGTGCATACAACGCAATCTCATTTATTTTGAGAACATCATGACATCGTGCATTCCATACATCATGACATTGCATACAACTAATGTTTTACCTTTTTCAGGAAAAGGTCAATCAACAGGTGGCTACCAGCAGCCTTTTCAAGTTCCACATTAATACCTGTAACAAGCCAGGAAAACTATCTATGGACGACTAATATTAGATTAATACCTGAAGCCAGACAGGACAGCTATCTATTTGACCAGCTCAGGCAACCCTACATAGGTTCCTCCTTTCCAAAATACAGTTTTACACGGACTCATCATGAAGCAACCCTACACAGGTTCCTTCTTCCCAAGATGAAGTTTCACACGGACTCATCATCAGGAAACCCTACACAGGTTCCTTATCAATTCCAGATGCAGTTTTACACGGACTCATCATCAAGAAACCCTACACAGTTTCCTTCTTTCCAAGATGAAGTTTCACACTGACTCATCATGAAGCAACCCTACACAAGTTCCTTTTTCCCAAGATGCAGTTTTACACTGACTCATCATCAGGAAACCCTATACAAGTTCCTTCTTTCCAAGAAGCAGTTTCACACGGACTCATCATCAGGCAACCCTACACAGGTTCCTTCCTTCCAAGATGCAGTTTCACACAGACTCATATTCAGGAAACCCTACACAGGTTCCTTCCTTCCAAGATGCAGTTTCACATGGACTCATCATCAGGAAACCCTACATAGGTTCCTTCCTTCCAAGATGCAGTTTCACACGGACTAATCATCAGGAAACCCTACACAGGTTCCTTCCTTCCAAGATGCAGTTTCACACGGACTCATTATCAGGTAACCCTACACAGGTTTCTTCCTTTCAAGATGCAGTTTCACACGGACTCATCATCAGGCAACCCTACACAGGTTCCTTCCTTCCAAGATGCAGTTTCACACGGACTCATCATCAGGAAACCCTACACAGGATGAATTTTTACACAAACTTATCATTAGGCAACCCTACACAGGTTCCTTCTCAGGAAATTTCTGATGCAGTTTTACACGGACTCATCACCAAACAACCCACCTTTTGATACAGTTCAGATAAACTCCAGACATGGACGCAATTCTGATACTCATTCTTTAAACTTATAAATTACAATTCAACAAGCATTCTTGGATGGCATCTACAAGCCCATCTCCAACAAGATTCTATCACCTCTCCAAATGGCATCTTTAAGTCCATTCCTCCTATTATCGCATCGCCGAGTGCAAATTTCTGGGCACTCTAGTATCCAATCATCTTCTACCTTCGAGTCACGAATGGCAGAACTCGCCAATCTAACTCTTCAGGTTTAAGAAGATTGAACAGGGGAAACTGTTGTACCCCAAAATTTTCCCTCTCATTTTTCAAGGTTTTTCTAACAAGGATTCTCAAGGTTCAAGCTTGCACAAAGTACATTGGGATTTTCCAGCACCAGAATTAAGAGGAAGCTATCAAAAAGGGAGAAAACAGATAAAAATAACATTTTGACGAATTTGGGGGAAAATAGGTCTCCTTCGACTCATCCCCCTTCGATTGGACTTTGCACCTCCTTCGATTGCTCAGAAGTTGCTGCTAGTGTGCCTCTTTCGTCTGGGCATGTGACTTTAAATAGGTCTCCTTTGAAACAGTGTCCTTCGACTCAGGAATGTCCTTCAACTCAGGAATGTCCTTCAACTCAGGAAGTAAAGGCCTCCTTTTGGTTTTCTTCGATTCAAAAGTCAATAATCTTCTGAAAGCTTCCTTCGACTCAGAAGTTAATAACCTTCTGAAAAGGGTCGTTCGAAGAACACACAGTTGGTTCATTCGAAGGACACACAACTGGTGAAAACGAATGTTGTGTTGTTCTAGTCTGGTCGAAAGCTGTAGAAAGATGGAGGATTCGACTCAAAAGATCAAATTGAACATTTAGACCCATAGGCTAGGCTACGTGTTTTCTCTTTTCAGGCCTCAAACCTATGAATCACTCTATACATAATTGTTTATGCAAGATAAAATAGGCCTTTACCCATTTGTTGTCCAAGACCACTTGCACTTAATAGTATAATACTACCTTTTAGAAAAGTTTGTCTTGAGCCTTACGCCTATTTTCCTTCAGAAGGAACCAACCCATCTGAACCATTCATCTTGCTTTTATGGCACAAGTGGACATTTACTTTCCAACTGAGCCTTATTTTATTATTTTTGCTCCCCAAACTTCCCAAAAGCCTTTCTCTATAAATAGAGAGTTCATTTGCACAAAGAAGGAGAGGATCTTTTTGAACCAGAGGAAGGAATCCCCCAAATTTACTCAAACACAACACAAAAACTCCCAGGTTCATCAACACTTGTGAAATCACAAAAAAACCAGAATCATCGTTACCTCCTTCAATTCTGAAGAACAACACATTCCAGTTTCCTTCGACTCAAGGAGCATCCCACTTGTTCTTTCCTTTGAATCCAGTGTCGGAGGCCTACCCTGGGTCTTTTCCTTCGAATCCAAAGGCATTCAAAGCAACCACTTCAAAGTCCAAAACACGCTCCAACCTCCAGCAAGGTAAGTCATTTTTAACCTTTGGCCCTTCGTTTCCAGCATAGCATGTAAATAAAATTTATTTTCGTTTCAAACATGTACATACCATTGTTCATCTTTTCGTTTCCACCTCTTTAATATGTTTTCAGAGCTAATCCTTTTATTTTGCTTCTTGTTTACCTAAACATTCATTAAGTATTAACCTGGCTATAAGGTAACGATATCCTGGCCTTAGGCCATGTTGCTATTCGAACTCAAATGAAAGAAACAGGAGACAGAAAAGTTAGAAACGAAGCCTCTGGCTTCCACACTAACCTTCAGGCCAAATGAAAGAGGCAGTCGAAAGGCACAACATGCTGGCCTCCAGGACCCAATCGAAAGTCAAAAAATGCTTGCTTCTAGGCCCCTGTCAAAACTCATTCTTTCACCCCTTTTCAGGTAAGGTCGAAGAGGGCCAAAAAAGGCAGAATCGAAGGGTTGCTTCCCTAAGTCGAAGGATCCATTTTTCTTGCTTTTACCTTATTTTTGCCTTTATATTTTCATGCAATTAAATATGGTTGTAATAGTGTAGGATTTATTTTTTGCACTCTTTTATTACCTTCATAAATGTTAAGTAATTAGGTGTGTATGGCAAGATAAAATCAACAAGTAGAGAACCCAAAAAACAAAGACAAAATGCATGCAATCAAACACACTCGCACACTTACACCCTTAGGGTAATTCCACTTGTTGCCTTACAAAAATGGCCATGTTATGCATGTGGGATGTCTTAGCACAAACAAATCGAAAAAGATCATAGTCCCTCGATGACGCTATCAAAGTTGCCTTTCAAAATGATTTTGGTCCCTACAGAAAAGTGCTAAGTCATTTCACAACATTGCTATCATGGTCATACGATGACCCAACGCTTGTCCCTTCACATCCAACGATGGGGCTTCTTATCAAAACAATGGTAAGATAGCAACATCTAAAGGAGGAGGAAAAACACATCTAAAACCTTTTGAGTAGGTAGATTACTTTTAGTTACTTGCTCAATTTCAAAGTAAACATCCTTGCTATTTTCAAAACCATCACATACACTTTCAAAACATCTTCAAAACACTTTCCAAGACTTGAAATATTTTTAAAAGCTCAACACTTTGCTTACATTCTTACGAACGGGAATCATTGCAAAGTTCGCCTAAATGATGGCACCTTTTCAAAATACTCTCAAAACCACACAAAAGCACAATTTTCAAACAAAAGCAAGTGATCTAACAAGTAACTAAGAGCCCATGGAAAACCATGGATGGAAAGGGTGCTAATACCTTCCCTTTTAATAATATACCCCCCGAACTCAAGAAAAAATCTCGAAAGGTCTTTCCTGTGCTTTTTCACCTTTCCTTATTGGATAAAAGAAAAGTCGATGGCGACTCTTGCTAAACGGCAACATTTTGCAAACACAAACGCAAAACCCCAAGTCAGTTCTCCCACCGTATCACAGAACTGGCGACTCTGCTGGGGAAAAAGTTCAAGAGTGGGGTTACCTTAGGGTTAGATCACATTTACTTGCTTACATTGTTTGATTTGCTTGCTTTACATTTTGTTTCCTTGTTTGGGTTTGTTTTAAATCCTACACCTGGATTTGGGGACACCTTTTTAGGTAAGTAGCAATAAATTGTGAGGGAACTGTGCGGGGTATACCGACATGGTTGAAGCAGTAGCTACGTTGATGTGGCACTTTGGTTGGTACCGGTAACCCTTGAGTCAATCAAGGAGAGTACGGGGCCGCCGCATGGTGTCATAAAGCATCAACTAACCTTAGAACCTTACTTAACTAACTTGGCCATTAGGACGTAGTGAGATGACCGGCTTTGGTACAGTCCGAAGTTGGTAGATACTCGATGCTACACTCATTGAGGCGTGACCCTTGATTTTTTTTCGGTTGCGAGTCAATTGCTTATTGAATGAAGCTTGTGGGAAAGGTCAGTGATATTGAGATCCCTTGGAATCCGGTTACTTAACTAGGACAGGTTGAGCCAACTAAACTTCAAAAGGGTACTTACCTACAAACTCCATGTAAGCCTAAAACTAAGGATTTGTTTGCTTTGTGTGAATATGATTATTTGTATATAAACCTACTTACCTCGCATATCTATACATAACATCATAACACCATACCATAAGCATTTTCAATAACCATTTCAAGGATCTCGAGGGTCTTTGATGCAGGTTGTAATGAACCAAACGTCTAGCAAGGGGCATGGGATTTATTTTCCTTTGACCAAACGACTTCAAAGATCAAGTACAACAACTTGAGTCAAGGGCTATGACCCACTTGACATGGTGAGCTTAATTCTTGTGGAAGGACATCCACCGATACAAAGTTCTCCAATCAAAGATGCTGATCAAAGTTCAACTTCTAACTGTTTCTTGTGTTTACCCCGCGAGATCCTTGAAAACATGCATCCACATATCATGCATCATATCATGACAGGTTTCTCCCTTACAGGTTTCCTTATCTTCCTACTGTTTATTTTAGTAGAGATGGCTCTAGAGCAGACTATCAAGGACAGCCAGGCTCAAAACGCTCAACTTCAAGAGATGTTCTTGAACCTATCCAAGGGACAGGAAGAGTTGAAAGTACTCCTCACTAGGAACCTGGCCAAGGAAAATTATGAAGACAATAAGGACGAACGGTTGGAACAACTGCAAGCTGAGGTTGAAGCAATGAGAACCCAGATTCTAGGGCTGATGGCTCTTATCCAAGGCCTAGCCCGAAGACAAGAAGAGCTGAGAACCATTATCAACCAACTTCGTCGAGATGGTTGCAACCGTATGGGGAAAAAAATCAGGATTGGAAATCAAGTCACTGCTCAGCCTCCCATGAGACAAGAAGCTGGAAGACCTCCCCCATTTTCTACTACCTCACGAGCCCAACAACAACCTCGCCAACAACAACAGGGTAATCGGCGTAGGCGGAATACATCTGAAAGACGCTTCACCGAAATTGACATGTCATTATCTCAAGCACTGAAACACCTGTTAGAATCCAAGTTGGTTGTATTAAGTGTTCCTCCTCAGAATCCCAACACAGTCTCCCCAAAGTACAATCCGAATGCAAGATGTGCGTACCACTCCAACAGTCCGGGACATGACACCAATAGTTGTTGGACATTGAGAAATAAAATTCAAGATCTGATTGATGGAGGAATGCTGGAGTTCACACAAGATGGCCAGACTGAATTCTTCTGCCGTCCCTCAAAGGATCACCACCTAAAATGAAAAGTTCAGACAAAAGAGGCTTCTGTTCATTTTGAATTTTCAATTGTAATTTCTTTTGTTATTCAAACATTTATCTATTAATGTCAAACTCTGTTTCATTAATGCATTGCATATGTTTGTCTTGAATTCATACTTTCGTTTTCACTATATTTAAAATATGCTTTTTATTCTTCTTATGACATTTAACTCTTACTAAAAGTTACAAGCCTTTAGAGGGAGGATGACGAAAACAATGCCATAATCTCATACAATATGCTTTTGAACAGACCTTGTTGACGATGTACAGGCGTTTTTTCAAATCCTAAACACTGGAGTTATAAGGAAGATAATCCCTAGTCAACCCCTTTAAGCCAAAGAAGTAGAAGTTTTCTGTTTTAACACAAATTGAAACCTTTAATCAAAACCTGGGGCAGGGTAGTCTCTCAGTTAATTCAAACACGCGTTAAGTTGCAAACTCTCATCTCGTAATACAACGAATGACGTCAAAAAACATTCCTCTGAAATCAAAAGACGGTGTTGATTCCCTATCACATAGGCAGTCATTATCTCTCAAAAAGAAAAGCCCACTAAGTCAAAACCTACAAAGGAGACTTAAAGAAAATTGGGGCATCCCGCTGACTGTAATCTTAAAACAAGAACAGTCAGGCAAAAATTAGGGATAACAAATCAAATGAAAGAGGTCATTACAAATCCTCAACAACATGAAAAAAAAATATTGCAAAAATGACTGCCTTCCAACAAACTTAACTTGTTTGAACCATCACTAAAATGTCATTCCAGACTCAATTGGAGTTCAAAATGCACCATTAACTGAGTTTAGGACTGAAGAACATCACGAAGAACGGGCGGGTACAAATACACTTTGAGCCTTTATCCTTTGTTTCTTAAACCGTGAACCAAGCCATGTTACAACCCTTCAAAAGTCCTAATTGAAGCTTGGGTTAGTTCGAAAGCATACTGTTACAAAAGGTATCCTGACTCCTATAAGGCTTTGCTCTAAATCCCGAGATTGAATTTTCTTACAAAATTCCTTTACTTACAAAAACGCATTTTTCAAAACTTCAAGACAAGCTTAAACTTTGCATTACTTGAATATCATTGTTTGCATGTGGCTATTTGTTTGACAGCGGAGAAATTCACACAATGAATATTCGATGAACGAAAGCTCTCTCAGTGAACAAAATCACTTCAAAAAGGATGACACTTCCATTGACAAGTCTCCTATCAACATGGGGACATGACATGTCACTATCCAGCACACCTAAGGCAGTCTAATCAAGATTCCTAGAAATCTCTCAAGAATTGCAGAGTAACCAGGGGCAAGTCTCCACCTCCGTCACTTGGGACATTGAATGTCTATCCCGACAAAGGGTTACATACAGTCCAAAATTTACCGGCAGGGCTACAAACACTCGTTGCTAGGGGCAGTGACAAATCTCCCCAAAATCCTTCTCATAGGATGATTCCCCAACAAGAGTTTAATCTCTGAAAACCTTTCCCCAGCGGAAACAACCTCAAAAATCCTCGAATACTTTCCCCAACGAAGTCGTCATCTCTCAAGTAGACCGGCAACAGGGTTTATTTCCCTAACAAATGGTAGGATTCCCCAACTTCAGTTTGCCTCTCCGACTACTACAAATCAAAGGACCACAACTCCCTTTCCTCAGTAGACTACTCTACAATCCCCAGTAAGTTACGGTGAAACCTGGACGCGACCAGATATCAGTTCAACTTCGACCCCAGTAGAGCAACGGACAATCGAGACTCCTGAACTCTTTTCCCAAGCAGGAATAAACATTCTCCCCACAAAGTTTTCAATATCCCCCAGCGGGTTTCTCCTCAAACAACAAAACTTGAATCCCCAATGGAAACATTCTAAGAAAAGTTTGAAGACACACCGACTCTTCAATAGCAGTCCATGATTTAACAACTCCCCGACATTTGTCAAGGATTTATTTTCCCAGACAAAAATACATTCATTAACATTTCACATTTCATACATCCTATTTACATACATGATAAGTGCATACAACGCAATCTCATTTATTTTGAGAACATCACGACATCGTGCATTCCATACATCATGACATTGCATACAACTAACGTTTTACCTTTTTCAGGAAAAGGTCAATCAACAGGTGGCTACCAGCAGCCTTTTCAAGTTCCAGATTAATACCTGTAACAAGCCAGGAAAACTATCTATGGACGACTAATTTTGGATTAATACCTTAAGCCAGACATGACAGCTATCTATTTGACCAGCTCAGGAAACCCTACACAGGTTCCTCCTTTCCAAGATACAGTTTTACACTGACTCATCATGAAGCAACCCTACACAGGTTCCTTCTTCCCAAGATGAAGTTTCACACTGACTCATCATCAGGAAACCCTACACAGGTTCCTTCTCAATTCTAGATGCAGTTTTACACGGACTCATCATCAAGAAACCCTACACATGTTCCTTCTTTCCAAGATGTAGTTTTACACGGATTCATCATGAAGCAACCCTACACAGGTTCTTTCTTCCCAAGATGCAGTTTTACACTGACTCATCATCAGGAAACCCTACACAGGTTCCTTCTTTCCAAGATGCAGTTTCACACGGACTCATCATCAGGCAACCTGTTGTACCCCAAAATTTGCACTCTCATATTTCTCAAAACATTGCAAGGAAAATCTCCAAGTTGCTCAAGTTTGCTCAAGAGTTGGACAGACAAGCTATCTCCTAAGGCAGTCTACCCCAAATTAGGGTTTTGTGTTGCATCAAGATACTTGATTCCAAATGACTTCAAGTGTTCCCTAATGTCCTAATATGTTCTCAAGATCATCCATGTCAAATTTCAAGCCTTGCAGAGGAAGTTTGCTCAGTCAATTGCTCAAGGGTCCAAAAATCGAATGTGCTAGGGCAAAAGTCAACTGTGACCTACATACAGTCAAACTTCGATATTTTTTGTCAACATTCTCATTTTGAAGTATATTTCATCATTTGATCAAGGGTTGATCATTATTCATCAAGGATTTCTCAAGATTCATCAAGATTCATCAAGATTCAAAAGTTGCTAAATTAGGGTTTTGCAGGAAAAGTCAACTCAACTTTGACCAAGCATAACGTTCTCATACTTTATGAGAAATAACCCATCCAAAGCTCATTTTGAAGAGGATTAAATTTCCTACAATCCATCTTCATACCCCAAGATCAAAAAATTCACTCACAAGAAGTTATAAATTTGGACATTATAGGTCTTTTTGAAAGTCAACAAAAATACTTTTTTTCCAAAGCTTATAACTTGAGAATGGAATATCAAAATGATATGACACAAAAAGGGTTGGTTAGAGGACATCTCAAGATTTCTAAAAAGTCAAAGAAAACTTCCAAAAGTTCAAAATTGAAGAAGTTATGCATTGTTGAAGTTGGACTTTTTTGCAAAATTGCCAAAAGTCAACTATCCCCAAAACCTCAAATTTTGTCAAATGGGCCCATTATTTTCCACTTGAATTGAGTTTGCATCATTTCCCACGTGTCCTAGCTTCAGCCATGAGCCCATATTTTATTTTTATTATTTAATTTTATTTTTAATTGAATTTATTCATTTTAAATCAAATAAAATCATACAAAAACAAATACTTTGATAACACAAGATCTTTTGGCTATTTCAGGCTTTGATTACCATCATTAACATCATCAAAATCGAATCAAACCAAATCATGTGCAAAAGGATTGAGATTAGGCAAAATTGGCAAGTTTGTAAAGGGAGATAAAATCAAATATGCAAGCATTGATAGGAGAAGATTTGGATCAATTTTGTTGACCTAATACAAAGCACATTACATAAGCAAGCCAAAGGATACGAAACAAGGGTTGGAAAGTGCAGAGAGAGGCGGAACAAGATTTGAAAAATACACAAAAAAAGCTTGAGATCGAAATCATAGTTAGAGGTGTTTTCAAGAGCTGAGACATATCTCAATCGCTTCCTGGGCATTCACTCAAGCCACCTGGATCCAAAGCAATCTTGTTCAGACGTCCAAACACGTTGTAAGTGTCACGATAACCACCCTTGTTCTTGATTTTGCAACTCTGAATTTAAGCATCCTTTTCATGAATCAATACCATATTTTGAATCTACATAACATTTGCAAGCGATTGGTATTATTCAACTGCGTTTATCGGGCCTGAATGAAGAACCACCATAGCTAGGGTTCTTCGTTTGTTTTTTAGGGCTTTCTGTTTCAGGAAAAATTATGACTCAAGAAGGGAATGGTGTTGATTAGGAAGCCAAGACGAGTTCAACCATGCTCGTGGAATATGTTTTCATGGCCTGGAATGAATTTTAGAACATGCATGTGCATTCAGCTGCAGATTCAAATTCGCAGGTATTTTTACAGGTTTTGGAGGACAGGGATGAACTCGTTTCATCCGCCTGTTGGCCAGTTCAAATTATTTCGTGCATTTTTTTGTTTTGCTGGCATTCGTGTTATTTTGATATATTATTATTAATGCTTATTACTATGACAAACAAAATAGTGTGGTGTGTTGGCAAGGCAAGCGTGCAAATCTCCTTCAGGACCTGGGTTTGAATCCCAGGTCCCCCACTTCCTTAATAATTTTGTTTTTCAGATAATTATGTGTTTGCTCAAGCGTGCATCCTACCGTATGCCACTACCTATCTAATGGCCAGATGGCCAGAGGCCAAATCTGAGGGTCCAAAGCCGAAGGTCCACCATAGGCCAAGTCCAAGCGTGCATACTGGATTCCAAAAAGTCAACAAAGGCCAGCGTTTTTGGGCCTTCAAATTGCTATTCATACTCTCAAATTCAGGCCCAAACTCTCCCTTTCACTCATTTAATTTTATTTTAATTGTTTTATTATTTTCATTTGATTTACTAACCAATCATAAAACTCCTCTTTTATTAAAATAAAAATCACAAAAATATTTTTTATATTTAATTAAACTTGTAACTTTTATTTTTCTTAATAAACACTAATTAATTAATTTAGGTTTTAATTCTAGAATAATTTTAACCTATTTTGCAAATAATTAAAATTAACTAGATTTAATTAGGTTTTAATTACTAATTCAATTAATTTTATTTTCTTTCTTAAAATAATAAAAAAAACTCCAAAAAATAATTTATTTTTCATTTAATTAATTAATTAATTTAATTTAGCAATTAATTTATGATTTATTTCTTTCTTAATTTAAAAACAATTAAAAACAACAAAAAGATATTTTCTTTAACCAAAAGGGTCAAAACCCTAACCATGCGGCCGATTTAATTTTGCGTCGCGATTTACTTATTTTTATCCAATAATGTACTTGCTCCCGGATTGTAATAGTTAAGTAGGACTTTTATTTATTTTTATCGCTTTATTTATTTTCAAAAGGGTTTGTCTTTGGAGATGTAAATACCCGACGCCTTGTAATTTAAATTCCGCATTTTATTTCCGCAAGATATAACTGTTAGATGTTTGATAATAGGGTGTGCATGACAAGATTGGATGTTAATCTTAAAATCAGAATTAGATCACCTTTAACATGTACAAAGATAAAATAACTGAAAACGACACACTCGCACATGCGCACTCTTAGGGTACACCCCACTTGGTTGCCTTCGTACACGGTCATTGAGTATAAGTCGTTTTAGAGGTCGCCCTCTTGTCTAAAAGATCATAGTTGCCTCGAAATGGTTGCCTCGGATATTGTTGCCTCAAACAAATGATCTAAGACATTAGGGTTACCGCTAAGGCGTCCTAACATTGCTTTAGTGACCGTAAGTCCCTCATTCGAATTGACCCTTTGAACTCCAACGACAGTGCTACCTACTCATCAATAGTAGGATATCATTGTCTAAAGGAAATTAGCATAGAAAGATTCCTTTTTCGAGTAGGTAGATGGTTCTTAGATACTTGCTCTTTCAAAACAAAACAAATTTTTCACACTTACACTTTTCAAACAAAGTTTTCAAAAACACTTCATACACTCTTGCGGACAGAAGCAAGAGTTAAATCGAAGTTTTCAAAACAAAAACTTTTTCAAACCCACAAGCACCAAGAAAGCAATTTTGAAAACAATTGAGCAAGTACCTAAGAGCTCGTGGATAACCACAGATAGAAAGGGTGCTAATACCTTCCCTTTCTATAATCTACCCCCGTACTCAGAAAATCTCGAAAAAGGAATTTTTCTGTGCTTTTTTCCTTTCCTTGTTGGATAAAATAAAAGTCGGTGGCGACTCTTGCTTACCGCGACATTTTGCAAACAAAAACCGCAAAACACAAATCAGCATTCCAAAAAACAGTCAGTTTTTCCCACCGTATCACACAACCCTACATAGGTTCCTTCCTTCCAAGATGTAGTTTCACACGGACTCATCATCAGGCAACCCTACACAGGTTCCTTCCTTCCAAGATACAGTTTCACACGGACTCATCATCAGGCAACCCTACACAGGTTCCTTCCTTCCAAGATTCAATTTCACACAGACTCATCATCAGGCAACCCTATACAGGTTCCTTCCTTCCAAGATGCAGTTTCACACGGACTCATCATCAGGAAACCCTACATAGGTTCCTTCCTTCCAAGATGCAGTTTCACACGGACTCATCATCAGGAAACCCTACACAGGTTCCTTCCTTCCAAGATGCAGTTTCACACGGACTCATTATCAGGAAACCCTATACAGGATGAATTTTTACACGAACTCATCATCAGGCAACCCTACACAGGTTCCTTCTCAGGAATTTTCCGATGCAGTTTTACACGGACTCATCACCAAACAACCCACCTTTTGATACATTTCAGATACACTCCAAACATGGACACAATTCTGATACTAATTCTTTCATCTTACAAATTACAATTCAACATGCATTCTTGGATGGTATCTACAAGCCAATATCCAACAATATTCTATCACCTCTCTAAATGGCATCTTTAAGCCCATTCCTCCTATCATCGCATCGCTGAGTGCAAATTTATGGGCACTCTAGTGTCCAATCATCTTCCACCTTCGAGTCACGAATGGCAGAACTTGCCAATCTAACTCTTCAGGTTTAAGAAGATTGAACAGGGGCAGCTGTTGTACCCCAAAATTTGCCCTCTTATTTTTCAAGGCTTTTCTCACAAGGATTCTCAAGGTTCAAGCTTGCACAAAGTACATTGGGATTTTCCAGCACCAGAATTAAGAGGAAGCTGCCAAAAAGGGAGAAAACAGATAAAAATAACATTTTGATGAATTTGGGGGAAAATAGGTCTCCTTCGACTCAGCCCCCTTTGATTGGACTTTGCACCTCCTTCGATTGCTCAAAAGTTGCTGCTAGCGTGCCTCTTTCGTCTGGGCATGTGACTTTAAATAGGTCTCCTTTGAAATAGTATCCTTTGACTCAGGAATGTCCTCCGACTCAGGAATGTCCTTCGACTCAGGAATGCCCTTCGACTCAGGAATATCCTTCGACTCAGGAATGTCCTTCGACTCAGGAAGTAAAGGCCTCCCTTTGGTCTTCTTCGATTCAAAAGTCAATAATCTTTTGAAAGCTTCCTTCGATTCAGAAGTTAATAACCTTCTGAAAAGGGCCATTCGAAGAACACACAGTTGGTTCATTCGAAGGACACACAACTGGTGAAAATGAATGTTGTGTTGTTCTAGTCTGGTCGAAAGGTGTAGATAGATGGAGGATTCGACTCAAAAGATCAAGTTGAACATTTAGACCCATAGGATAGGATACGTGTTTTCCCTTTTCAGGCCTCAAACCTATGACTCACTCTATACTTAATTGTTTATGCAAGATAAAATAGGCCTTTACCCATTTGTTGTCTAAGACCACTTGCACTTAATAGTATAATACTACCTTTTAGAAAAGTTTGTCTTGAGCCTTGCGCCTATTTTCCTTCAGAAGGAAGCAACCCATCTGAGCCATTTATCTTGATTTTATGGCACAAGTGGACATTTACTTTCCAACTGAGCCTTATTTTATTATTTTTGCTCCCTAAACTTCCCAAAAGCCTTTCTCTATAAATAGAGAGTTCATTTGCACAAAGAAGGAGAGGATCTTTGGACCAGAGGAACGAATCCCCCAAATTTTCTCAAACATAACACAAAAACTCTCAGGTTCATCAAACTTCAGGCTATAAGGTAACGTTATCCTGGCCTTAGGCCATGTTGCTATTCGAACTCAAATGAAAGAAATAGGAGACAGAAAAGTTAGAAACGAAGCCTCTGGCTTCCATACTAACCTTCAGGCCAAATGAAAGAGGCAGTCGAAAGGCACAACATGTTGGCCTCCAGGCCCCAATCGAAAGTCAAAATATGTTGGCTTCTAGGCCCCTGTCGAAACTCATTCTTTCACCCCTTTTCAGGTAAGGTCGAAGAGGGCCAAAAATGGCAGAATCGAAGGGTTGCTTCCCTAAGTCGAAGGATCCATTTTTCTTGCTTTTACCTTATTTTTGCCTTTATATTTTCATGCAATTCCATATGGTTGTAGTAGTGTAGGATTTATTTTTTGCACTCTTTTATTACCTTCATAAATGTTAAGTAATTAGGTGTGTATGGAAAGATAAAATCAACAAGTAGACAAACTAAAAAACAAAGACAAAATGCATGCAATCAAACACACTCGCACACTTACACCCTTAGGGTAATTCCACTTGTTTCCTTACAAAAATGGCCATGTTATGCATGTGGGATGTCTTAGCACAAACAAATCGAAAAATATCATAGTCCCTCGATGACGCTATCAAAGTTGCCTTTCAAAATGATCTTGGTCCCTACAGAAAAGTGCTAAGTCATTTCACAACATTGCTATCATGGTGATACGATGACCCAACGTTTGTCCCTTCACATCCAACGATGGGGCTTCTTATTAAAACAATGGTAAGATAGCAACATCTAAAGGAGGAGGAAAAACAAATCTAAAACCTTTTGAGTAGGTAGATTACTTTTAGTTACTTGCTCAATTTCAAAGTAAACATCCTTGCTATTTTCAAAACCATCACATACACTTTCAAAACATCTTCAAAACACTTTCCAAGACTTGAAATATTTTTAAAAGTTCAACACTTTGCATACATTCCTACAAATGGGAATCATTGCAAAGTTCACCTAAACGATGGCACCTTTTCAAAATACTTTCAAAATCACACAAAAGCACAATTTTCAAACAAAAGCAAGTGATTTAACAAGTAACTAAGAGCCCATGGAAAACCATGGATGGAAAGGGTGCTAATACCTTACCTTTTCATAATCTACCCCCCAAACTTAATAAAACATCTCGAAAGGTCTTTCCTGTGCTTTTTCACCTTTCCTTATTGGATAAAATAAAAGTCGGTGGCGACTCTTGCTAAACCGCAACATTTTGCAAACACAAACGCAAAACCCCAAGTCAGTTCTCCCACCGTATCACACTAGGGTTTAAAGGACTTGGAGTTATAGGTATGCCTAGTGGAAGAATGGATATGGCAAGGGTCTACTCATATATTTTCACAAATGGTCAAGGATCTTCTAAAGTCAGGGACTTGAAAGATAAATACAAGATTTGGGCAAGGATTATCCATGGATGTATTTACCATAGGAAAGACACCAGCTCTTCAGATTACATTAATGTTGATCAACAATACTTATTATTCTGCCTTGGAACAAATGTAAAAATTGATTTGCCTTATTTGTTGTTTGAACATCTCTGGAATCATGTAAAAGAGACTATGGAAGCTGAAAGGATGAAAAACCCAAAATCCAAAAGGAATTGGATTTCTATGGGTAGATTAATATCATACTTTATGACTGAGAATGGTCTGATTGCTCACCTAGATGAAGCCAATCTTCTGGGGGAGCTAGAACCTACTTGTGGTAAAACTATGACTGGGAAGAATTTACTGAAAATGAAAATAATTGATAAGTTTCTGGTGGAACCAACTTCGTATGTGTCAGCTGTTGTGAAGAGAAGAAGGATACTGTTGTACCCCAAAATTTGCCCTCGCATTTTTCTACAAACAGTCTCAGCTTCAGACATTTCCTAACTTTTCAAACTGGCGCAAGAATCGGACAAACGGACTTTTCTTGACAGTCAAGCAAAATTAGGGTTTTTACTGATTTTCAGAGCTCTGATTTGTCTCATACAGTTGGCTTAGGGTTGGGATGATTTTTGGTTCAATTTTGATCAGGCGAGCGTTATCTAGCATTTAGTCAGAAATTGAGGTTTTATGGGCATATTCTCAGAAGAATTTAAATTCTACCGCACTTTGCAGTTTATTCCGAGATTCGGGTTAAAATTCGCGTTATCTTGATTTAATCAGTAAATGAGGCAGTTGGTTTGGATTCACCAGTCAAAAGGGATGTGTGCAATGTGGAATTACAGTGCTTGGCAAAAGGATCAGTGAAAAAAAAAGGAATTGCATCTGATTAAATTTATGTGTTCGACTGTGTGTTGCTTTGGATAATGGATACGTCGAATTCATTTATCTTTGATCATCAAAGGTTTAGTTGATTATTTATGGTTCTAAGAATTAAAATATTTGAAATTTAAACTTTCATTTTATTTTATTTAAGGAACTATAAATAACAAATAAACAATTAAAGAAAAGGAATTGAAAGAGATTTAAATATCAATAGAATTTTTATTTCACATTTAATAATTGTTACAATTGTTATTATTTGGATACTAATATTTATTACAAAGTATTTAAAATAATAATAATGTACAAGAATTAAACTGAAAAAATAAAAATTCTATCCTATTTCTAATTCTTCATTCTTCACTCCGCTCCGGTACTCCATGTTTTATCTGCAAAAAGAGAAGAAAAAGTCAGAAAGCAGTTAATTAAAAGACAGTTAAAATTGCTCATCATTAGGGGCCACTGACTGGGATCAGTTGACCCTCTCTGCAAATCACGGGATTTCTCCCGGTTCACAGAGAGGGAAGATTTTTTTTATTCATGAAATACAAATGTCAAAAGCATAAGTTACAAATTCAAGCTGCATAGAATCTCAAATCCAAAATCCAAACTAAACTGAAAAGATCCAATTTCAACTTTCTATCCAAAGCAAAAGGGAAGTTACTGTCAAAATGCCTAAGTTTACTCAAAGAAATCAAAGTAGTACAAGTTGCTATCAAAGCATGCAAGCTGTCAAAGAAGATTTTGGAAAGGATATCAAAGTGCAAAGTCAGATCAAAGTTGTCAAAAGCTAGATAAAGATGCAAAATGTGTTATGCAAGCAATCTTAAACATCATTTCCCAGCATAAAAAAGGCCCCTTCAGAAAGTACAGAATAATAAATCATATAATAACTCTAAAACTGTACTGCAAAATGAGAAGAAGAGAGATAAAGGCAGCAGTAGGCAGAGTTCAGGTTTTAGGCATAGGAAGTATAACAAGGCAGAAAAGATATACAAAAAAAGGATACAATTCAGCATTGTTCAAAACTACACAGCATAGACAGTTACCAAAAATGGAAAAATGCCAAGAAACCTTGTGAAACTACCCAGCAAACTTGGGTCAAAGAGAATACCAAAGTTTTGAATGAAGATTGGGCGCCAAAGACCATTAGAAAAAGGACAAGAAAACATACTGATTGAGCCAAGCACCAATATCACTTGCATAACCTCATACTTGTTCAGAACACACAAGTTATAAAAACACATCTCAAACCTCATACCAGATAGAAGAAAAACACCTCACATAACCTGCTAATATAACCTGCTAATATAACCTGCCTACTGTCCAGATCAAACACAAGCCCATTAGCAAAAGTCTCACAAAAACCATAACCTGAAGCCTTGTCAAGCCAGTTCAAATCCAAAAAAACACAAAAAAACTAAAACTGAAACATAACCCCTCAACCATACTGTAAAACAAAACCAGCATAGGCCATAACCTCATACCTGTCCAGGATCTCACCAGTTATCAAATACATCATCCAAACCAAAAATGCAAGAACATACTGTCAACACATAACCTTAAACTGAATTACCAAACTGATAAACCAGAACCCCTGTCTCAAAACACCATTCAAGGCCTTATCCTGCAATAAGCCTATCAAACTCAAAAGCATAACTTGTCAAAACTTACTGTCAAGCACGAAACCAATTCCTAAGCCCTCAGTATGAACATCATTGGGCGATAAATCTCAGAAAGGCGTCCAGTTCAAGATAACACAGAACAACGATTCAAGGCATCAGGGGTTCAGAAGAAAACAAAAATATCAAAGGCAACCAAGGCCCTCAGACCTCTGAGATCATCACTGGGCATCTCAAAGCATTATATCCAACCCACCAAGGCAACAACTGTTCAAAAATATTCAAGACAAACAGAAGCAAAGGCAACACGAAAGAAGAAGAAGAAAGAAGCATGTTCAGGGCAACTCAACAAATATTCAAAGGCAACAGTGGCATAGAGAAAGATGATAAAGAGGTGAATTAAAAGAAAGGGGTTCTCAGCATAATTCATCATCAAAACCCTAGGGAGCATTATAAAGCCTAAGCAAGAAGTTTGATACGGAAATACCAGGAAAGCCCAAAGCTTCATCACCGAATCTTCGCCATCAAAGCCTCCTGAGCATCCTCATCTCCTTCCTTCCCTTCTCCAGTAGAGGTATGACATCTCTTTTCCCTCCTAATGTACCTCCAAACAGTTAATCAATAATACGCAAAAAATCACAAAATGTGCAAGAACTAAAACAAAATGAATCAAAACGTTTACCAAGTTCTGTCGCCTCAACACTGTCGCTGGAGGAAAGGGGAAATAGAGGTTGCCGGTGGCTGAGGCAAGAAGTTCATGACGGACGCTCGGAATCAGATGGAGAAGACGAAACTAAGCAAACGGCGCGTCCCAAACCCTATGCGTTACCAATTGAACAAGCAAACGTGAAACCCTAATTTCGTTCAATGTCCAAATCTGGGCCTGACCCGTTTCTGCCTTCCCCAAAGCCCATTAATCACTAACCCTTTTCATTTTATAAACAATGTTTACTTCTTTTTTTTTTCTTTTGTAAAATACTAACTTTTATGTTATTTTATTTTATAAACAAATGTTTACTCCTTTTTTATTTATTTCTTGTAAAATACTAACTTAAATGAAATACATTTTTATCATATGGTTAAAACATCTTTTTTTAGATAGATATTTGTACATGACAATAACAAAATACTTTTTATACACAATTAACTTGAAAACATTTCTAAATACACTTTAAAATACATTTTTTATCATATAATTGAAAGTTAAAAATACTTTTTAGTTAACATACATATTTGTACATAACAATATATACATTTCTCTAATATTAAAATTAATAAATATGTGATTAAAATATTTTCTTTTTTTTATGCATAATACAATTTAATTAAAATTTGAACATACTTTAATTAAAACATTTTTCCTTTTGTACATAATTAACATATAAATCAAAAATACAAGATTAAAACATGTATCTAGGTCAAAAACCCTAATACGATTCAACTTCACAATTCGCACTTGTACATAATTACACATACTCATGTACATCTCACATTTACACTTACACAATACATTGCCCTATACACATTTTTATCTTATATTTGTATACTTGATATTTACATTTGGTTGCGACTTCGATTTGGTTGTAATTTATTTGGGTACTATAAGTCTCATCCCCCCTTGTACATTTATACCCCCACTCCCGGATACTATTTTGTAATAGTGTAGATTTACATTCCGCAATTTACAATTTTCCAATTATACCATGGTTAGACCTAGGGTTTGTATGTACATAAAATCAAACGCTAGATAACCTAATACAAGACAAATACATGTAATCAATACACAATCACACTTACACCCCCTAGGGTAATCCCACATGTTGCCTTCCAAAATGGGCCATGTTTGCACGTCGAGTATCTTTGGCAAAACAAAATCAAATGATCATTAGTCCCTCAAAATGTTGCCTAAACGGAATGATCATAGTCCCTTCAAAGCAAATTGCCAAAGACACTTGGCATCATTGCATTCATGGTCCATACGATGACCCGCGCCCGTCCCGAATAAACTTCCTAAAATGCAAGATTGCCTACCAATTTCAATGGTAGAACAAAATTGTTAAAAGGGGTTAAAACATGACAAAAATCTTTGAGTACAATAGGGTAGACAAAACTCTTAGTTACTTGAGATCAAACTTGCAAAAACACTTGCCTTCTTTTCAAAAACCACAATCCACAACACTTTCAAACAAACTCTCAAAACATTTTGAAACATCTTTTCGAAAAGATACACGCCTTTGTAAAACATTCGAGTAAAGAATTGTTACAAGGTTAGCCTAAGACAAGGCATCTTCTTCCAAAACATTTTCAAAAAAGTACCCACACACACACCATTTTCAAAGCAATCGAAAAACAAAGCAAGTGATCTAAAAAACCAAGTAACTAAGAGCCCATGGATAACCATGGATGAAAAGGGTGCTAATACCTTCCCTTTTCATAATCTACCCCCCGAACCCACGAAATATCTCAAAAGGTTTTTGCTGTGATTTTTTTTAACCTTTCCTTTAGGATAAAATAAAAAGTCGGTGGCGACTCTTGCTCAACCGCACAAGTGCGAATACGAACGCGAAACACTAGTCAGTTCTCCCACCGTATCACAGAACTGGCGACTCTGCTGGGGAGAATTTTAAGTGGGGTTACCTTAGGGCTTAGATCACCTTCTTGCATGACTAATTGTTTGATTTGCTTGCTTTATACTTTGACTCTATTGTTTGGGTTTACGATCCTCCACCCGGATTTTGGGAAACATTCATAGATAGCAATACGTTGTGGAAACTGTGCGGGGTATACCGACACGGTCTAAGCAATAGCTATATTAGTGCGACATATTTGTGGGTACCGGTAACCCTTGAGTTCAATCAAGGAGAGTACGGGGCCGCTGAGTGATGTCACTAAGCACTAATGACCTAGAACCTTACTTGACCATCTTGGCCTTTTATTAGGGGTAGTGAGATGACCGGCTTTGGTGCAGTCCGAAGTTGGTAGATACTCGATACTACACTCATTGAGGGTTGTTTTCTTGGAATATTTTGGTCGCTAGTTAAGTGGCTAAACCAAAACAATGAACAATGAAAACAATCCAGTGATATTGAGCTCCTTAGAACCCGGTTACTATTTATAGGACAGGTTTTTAAGCCAACTACACTCAAGAGGGTACTTACCTATGAAACCCCATGCAAGCCTGAAACTAGGGTTTGGTGTGATTTGCTTGTACATATGTCTTATGCATACATCATAAACATCATGAAGCATCATATGCATTTACTAACCATTTCAAGGGTTTGGATCTTCATCATTGTTCTTGTTTTGTAGGTCATGGAAATACCTCGCCGAAATACCATTCAAGTCAACCTTGTGAGAATCTCTCCTCAACTCAAGGAGATCACTTCCAGAATTCCGGAAAATTCATCCTTCAGTGAAAGACATGGTAGACTGCTCAGCCTAGTCAACACCAACATTGAGGAAGACATGATGAAAGTGCTATTCCAGTTCTTTGACCCCCTTCACCATTGCTTCACTTTCCCTGATTATCAGTTGGTGCCCACTTTGGAGGAGTTTTCTCAACTCCTAAGAATCCCTATCCTTAATCAACTACCCTTCAACGGTACGGAGAAGGAACCAAAGCCTGAAGATGTTTCTCGAGCATTACATCTGCAACCATCTGAAATCAAGGGGCATTGGGAAACCAGAAGCGGCGTCAAAGGATTCTTAGCAAAATTCTTGTTGGAGAAGGCACAAGAATGTTGGAACTCATTGGACCTACAAGCATTCGAAGAAATTGTGGCACTCCTTATCTATGGGTTGGTCTTGTTCCCAAATCCTGACCAATTGGTAGATGTCAATGCTGTCAAAATCTTCTTGTCCAGAAATCCAATACCAACATTGCTTGGAGACATCCTTCACTCATTTTACACACGAACAATGAGAAAGAGGGGTGTTCTCATGTGCTGTACTCCTATCCTCGCAAGGTGGTTTATTTCGCACCTTCCACAATCTGTCTTGAAGAATGATCAAGGTATAAGGTGGTCCCAACGGTTGATGACTCTCACTCATTCTGATGTGCATTGGTGTTCTCGGTCCAGAGAAAATGTCATCATCGTCGATCGTTGCGGAGAATTTCCTAATGTCCCTTTACTTGGAATTAGAGGAGGTATCACCTACAACCCTTGCCTAGCTTTGAGGCAATTTGGATATGCACGGAGGGATGGCCCTCATGACATGTTGATTCCTAGCCTAGTTTTCGACTTCGACAATGATGCGCAAGGACTGCGCCAAAGATTCATCAGAGCTTGGGGAAAACTCAACAAGGTTGATAGCAAGACTCTGGGACACAAGAACTCCATCCCTCTTGAGCCCTATCTCAAGTGGGTACGATCCCGAGCCCAAAGTCTAATAATGCCTTATCCTCATGTACTCCCAGTGATTAAAGAGCCCGTCAATGAAGGAGAGGTCCCCTACACCATCCTGCATCCAGACATGCCTACATTGTGGGAGGAAATGCAGAAGAGTTGGATTCAGCTCAAGGAGGAACGGAACACTTTTGAAGCTAGCTACTACGCCAGTGAAAAGAAGGTTCTAGAGCTTACCCTCCAACTCCATGAGCAAGAGGCCCTCAATACCTACATCGCACCAAAGAGGATGCGCAATGTCTTTCTGCCTTGAGAAGTTTATGTTGTAACATTTGGCCCATGGGGCATTTATGTACTAACAGATTTCTTCTTATTAATATGACGTGCGTTCTTCTTTGTCTGAAACAATTTTGAATATCCTAAATCCTTGAATGCATTTCATACATCAGCATACCATTCATCATGTGCATAAGCAGGTCTCACTCCAGGTTTCCTTATCTATCTGCTGTTTATTTCAGTAGGATGGATCTCGAGCAAACAGTCAAAGACCTACAAGCCCAGAATGCACAATTCCAGCAACTCTTGATGACCTTGGTCAAGAGTCAAGAGGATATCAAGGCTCATCTGGAGAGTAGAGACCCAGTGAAGAAGAAAAAGAGGGTTGGAGTGGCTACTTTGGGGAGAAGATTTGACAGAGAAGCTCGGAGGGTGCTTGAATTTCCTCCTACTTCTGATGAAGGGACTAGTAAAAGAGATCGGGTTGCGGTGCCTTCCGAGTCTGATGCAGAGGAGGAAGAGGTTGAAGAGGACGAAGATTATTCTGACCAACAGTATCCTCCAGCTGATGATAAGTACAAGGGTTTAGAAGACAGATTGGCTGCCATGGAATTGCAAAGGGTACCGGGTTTGGATTTTGAAGACATGGGCTTGGTCGCCGGAATTGTGATTCCCCCAAAATTCAAGGTGCCAGTGTTCGTAAGGTATGACGGGCTGTCCTGCCCCAAAATGCATCTCAGGTCCTATGTGAGAAAGATTCAACCCTATACAGCAGATAAAAATCTCTGGATTCATTTCTTTCAAGACAGTCTGTCGGGAGCCCAGTTGGAATGGTTTTATCAGTTAGAAGGAACCAGTGTCAGAAATTGGGAAGATTTGGCCACCGCTTTCTATAAACAATACCAGTATAATTCTGATCTTGCTCCTACCCGTACCCAACTTCAGGGTATGTCGCTAGGAACAAGTGAGGGATTCAAGGAATACGCACAAAAATGGAGGGATTTGGCTGGCAGGGTGCAGCCTCCTTTAACCGATCGTGAGCTCGTTGATATGTTTCTTGGGACCCTATCTGGGCCATTTTTCAATCATTTAATTGGTAACTCTTCCGCAGGGTTTACCTATTTGATCTTAACAGGAGAGAGAATTGAGGCTGGCATCAAGTCAGGAAAGATTCAGAAGGGTGTCGCTGCAAGTGTTGAGAAGAAGCCGTTTAAGAAGGAGACAGCTATGGTATATTCTCAGAGAAGAGCAGGGAAGGTGGAGCGTCGGCCGACTGTGGGGGCCGTAATGATTCAAAACACTCCGAGTGAGCAGCCTCGCTACAACCAATCCAGACCAAATCAGCAACGGGTGGAAAGGCCACAACGGCAGTTCACCCGTATTAATATGACTCCAGCGCAGGTGCTTCCCCATCTGTTGAAATTGAATCTTGCCACTATCAAGGAGGCGCCAAAGAATGTAAATACATCCTCTCCGCATTATCATGCCAATGCTAAGTGCGTCTATCATTCAGACAGTGTCGGACACGACACCAATGATTGTTGGGCACTCAAGCATAAGATCCAGGACCTGATAGAGGCTAAGGAGGTAGAGTTTGACGCTCCAGAAAAACCCAATGTGATATCTGCACCTATGCCGAAGCACGGTCGGAATGTCAATGCCATTGAAGAGGATCTGTATGTTGCCGACGTTAGTGACCTGACTACTCCACTGTTAACCATCAAGTTGAATTTGTTAAGGGCCGGGATTTTCCCGGGATGTAAAGAAGACTGCTACTGTTGCCACTCTCTACCGTTTGATTGTCCGCTATTAAAGGAAGGCATCCAAGGCCTCATGGATAGCCGACAAATTTTGTTCGAAAAAGTTCCTGCTGTTCCAGTTCATGTTGAAAATGTCTCAATCATAACCATTCACGCCAATCTTTCCGAGGCCGTCAAAAAGCCAGTTAAGATTACACCAGCTGCAAAGTCTATACCTTTGAAGATAACAATGCCAGGGCCTGTTCCCTATGTCTCCGAGAAGTCGATACCTTGGAACTATGGTGGTGACGTCTACTACCATGGTATCAAGCAAGTTGAAATAATTGAAGAAGATTCAGATGATGATGAAGCCAGCATTAGTAACATTGCGGGCACCAGCAAAATCACCAGGAGTGGGAGGATATTTTCTCCAGAGATTGCTCCTCCAAAAGCAGTCTTTGGACCCTCGTCAGCTAAAGAAGTCCTCCCTGCACCAGTAAAGCTCTCTGCTAGAACTCCTTTGATTGAAGAAATTTTTGTTCCTAGTGCTGTCTCTCCTACCATTGCCGATAAAGGAAAAGGAATACAAGATGAGCCCATCAGGACGAGGGCTCAACCTTTGGTGATTCCGGAAGCCTCCAAGAAAGAAATGGACGAGATTTTAAGGATAATCAGGAGAAGTGATTATGATGTGGTGGAGCAGTTGGGGCAAACCCCCTCCAAGATCTCCATGCTGGCACTGTTGCTTTGCTCAGAAGCGCACGCTCAAGCTTTGATTAAGTTTCTAAAGGCAGCTCACGTGCCCCAAGAAACCTCTGCAGATCAATTTCAACATTGCGTGGCTAGTCTGACTGCAGACAATGGATTAGGTTTTTCTGATGCCGACCTGACCCCTAAAGGCCGGAATCACAATGATGCGTTGCATATTTCAATCGAGTGTCGCGGAACCACCCTTGCGCATGTTTTGGTTGATACCGGTTCATCGCTGAATGTTTTGCCTAAGAAGGCCTTGGACCGGCTAGATTGCGAAGGGTTGGAATTGAAGCCGAGTGATATTGTCGTCAGAGCTTTCGATGGGTCGAAAAGAATGGTCCATGGAGAAGTTGAAATTCCTGTCAAGATAGGTACCGAGGTGTTTAAATCCACTTTCTATGTAATGGACATCCGTCCATCATACTCCTGCCTGCTTGGTAGACCTTGGATACACCATGCTGGGGCAGTCACCTCCTCCTTGCACCAGATGCTGAAATATCTTGTAAAGGGAAAGATCATTACTGTCCACGGCGAAGAAGAATACATGATTAGCCATTTAAATTCTTTCCGGTATGTGGAGGTCGAAGGGGAGTTCATTGAGACACCGTTTCAACATTTCGAAAAAGTACTTCCCGAGATAGCAGTGGCGAAGTTGGCAGCTGAGACACCAAGACAGATGGCCAGGATGGCATCTCTGGAGGATGCAAGGGCTGCAGTTAAGGAAGGAAAGAATTCAGTGTGGGGGCAATTACCCGATTTTCCGCATAAGGTTGATAAGCTTGGATTAGGTTTCACCACCGCTGGCCAGAAAGCCATGCGCCGGTCAAAGATTGAGAGAGCGCCAGTCAAGATTTCTCCTTACCGAATCAACGCCCTGGAAGATGAAGACAAAGAAAGCAACTTTGAAGAGTGGATTCATCCGACTGTCAGAGGAGGGTTGAGCAATTGGGAGGCTAAAGACTTTGTCCCCATCACTTTTATTCCTCAGTAATTTATCTATCAAACATTTTCTATTTGGTCTGTAATATTTTACTTTCAAACAATCCGTACACTATCTTTCCGCCTCCTGCCTTACCCGGGGCATGTAGGTCCACTTGTAAGGGTGTTGACTATCTTTCATATTCATATGCCATGTTTAATGATTCATTGGACGTTTTTCATTTGATAAACTGCTTGTGTTCATTTTCTTTCCTTTTGCATTTTTTTTTTGTTGTTGTTTAAGGATGGCTATCCCTTACACACACCCACCACTCACCAATGCAGGTACCCATCCACTCCGGATTCCATGGGTGACTATTCTGCTGTATCTTTCAATAACTCGGAAGACCTGGTCAATCTAGCCGAATATGAAGATGACGAAGGTTGTGAAGTACCCGGGGAACTAGCCAGACTCCTGCAACAAGAGGAAAGGGCCATCTTACCGCATGAAGAGCCGTTGGAAACTATTAACTTAGGAACCGAGGAGAATCGGAAGGAGGTGCAAGTGGGTGCCAACCTGGAACCAGAAGTCAAGGAACGCTTGGTACAGTTACTGAATGAGTATATTGAAATCTTCGCTTGGTCCTATGAAGACATGCCGGGCCTAGACACCGACATCGTGGTTCACCGTCTCCCCACAAGAGAAGACTGTCCACCGATCAAGCAAAAAGTTCGCCGAATGAGGCCTGACATGTCCGAAAAAATCAAGGCAGAAGTGATGAAGCAGTTCAATGCTGGCTTTCTGGCTGTTACGTCCTATCCTCAATGGGTCGCTAATATTGTGCCAGTACCTAAGAAGGATGGCAAAGTCAGAATGTGTGTGGACTACAGGGATTTGAATAGGGCCAGCCCTAAGGATAATTTCCCGCTACCTCATATTGACATCCTGATCGACAATACAGCTCAGCATAAGGTGTTTTCTTTCATGGACGGATTCTCGGGCTACAATCAAATCAAAATGGCCCCCGAGGACATGGAGAAAACAACTTTTGTCACACAATGGGGCACTTTCTGTTACAAAGTGATGCCGTTCGGGCTGAAGAACGCAGGGGCAACTTATCAACGCGCCATGGTAGCTCTATTTCATGACATGATACATCATGAGATTGAAGTTTACGTAGACGATATGATAGCTCGGTCACAAACAGAGGAAGAGCACCTTGAACATCTGGAAAAGCTGTTTGCCAGATTGAAAGAATACAAGCTCAGGCTGAATCCGAGTAAATGCACTTTTGGAGTTAGGTCTGGTAAACTCCTGGGATTCATTGTGAGCAACAAAGGCATTGAAGTCGATCCGGCAAAAGTAAAAGCAATACAAGAGATGCCTGCCCCCCGTACTGAAAAGGAAGTTAGAGGTTTCTTGGGGCGCATAAACTATATTTCCAGATTCATTTCACATCTGACTTCTACCTGTGAGCCAATTTTCAAACTCTTGAAGAAAGATCAGGTAGTTGAATGGAATGACGACTGCCAAGCTGCTTTTGATAGAATCAAGGAATATTTGCTAGAACCTCCTATTCTGATGCCACCCGTCGAAGGAAGACCATTGATCATGTATTTGACCGTTTTGGATAACTCAATGGGGTGTGTTTTGGGCCAGCATGACGAGTCTGGTCGAAAAGAGCATGCTATTTATTACCTTAGCAAAAAGTTTACCGACTGTGAGACTCGCTACTCACTGCTCGAGAAAACTTGCTGCGCTTTGGTATGGGCTGCTCGCCGACTAAGACAGTATATGTTGACTCATACTACCTGGTTGATATCCAAAATGGACCCTATCAAATATATCTTCGAAAAGCCCTCTTTATCTGGAAGGATAGCCAGATGGCAAATGATCTTGACCGAGTATGACATCCAGTACACCACCCAAAAAGCTATAAAGGGGAGTGTATTAGCTGACCATCTGGCTCATCAGGCTATCGAAGACTATCAGCCCATGAGATTTGATTTCCCAGACGAGGACATCATGAATTTGGACAACATTGAAAGTGACGGACCGTATGACGGACCCGAAAAGGGATCCCGATGGACCCTGTACTTTGATGGTGCTTCAAATGCACTTGGAAACGGTATTGGCGCGGTACTCATTTCTCCGGAAGGTTGCCACACTCCTTTCACGGCCCGACTTTGCTTCAGCTGCACAAATAATATGGCGGAGTATGAAGCCTGCATCTTCGGTCTCAAGGCTGCTATAGACTTGGGGATCAAATCTTTGATCGTATTCGGGGACTCGACTTTGGTCATCAGCCAGATCAAAGGAGATTGGGATACCAAGCATCCTAATCTTATTCCATACAAAGAACATGTTCTGACATTGTTGCCTCATTTCGAGCAAATTACCTTCGAGCACTTTCCGCGAGAAGAGAATCAGCTGGCAGATGCTCTAGCCACAATGTCCTCCATGTTTAAGCTCAACTAGGATAACGAGGCTCCCCAAATCACCATCGAGCGAATGGATGAACCCGCGCATTGTCACGAGATTAATACCGAAGAAGTAGTGGAACAACCTTGGTTCCATGAAATCAAAAGGTATCTCGAGACCCAAGATTATCCTGAAGGAGCTTCCGTGAATGACAAGAAGTTCTTAAGGAAATTCGCTGCTAAGTTCTTCCTGAGCAACGGCATCCTTTACAAACGAAGCCATGATTGTGTATTACTCCGATGTGTTGATAAGGCTGAAGCAGAGTTAATCATGACTGATATACACAGCGGCACATTTGGCACTCACCTGAGCGGGCATACAATGGCTAAGAAGATCCTAAGGGCAGGCTATTATTGGCCTACCATGGAGGCTGACTGCCATCAACATTCCCGTACTTGTCACAAGTGTCAAGTCTATGCTGACAAAGTTCATATCCCTCCGGTTCCCCTCAACGTCCTAACTGCTCCATGGCCCTTTGCAATGTGGGGCATTGATATGATTGGAGAGATCAAACCCACGGCTTCCAACGGACATCGCTTCATCCTGGTTGCCATTGACTACTTCACTAAATGGGTCGAAGCAGCTTCCTTCGCCTCCGTCACCAAAAATGTGGTTGCCCGCTTTATCAAGCAAAATCTCATATGTCGGTATGGTGTTCCAGACAGAATCATCACAGACAACGGTACAAATCTGAATAATACAATGATCACGGCATTATGCGAACAGTTCAAGATTTATCATCACAATTCATCTCCCTATCGGCCGAAGATGAACGGTGTTGTTGAAGCTGCGAACAAAAACATTAAAAAGATTATTCAGAAAATGACCGTCACTTACAAAGACTGGCATGAGATGTTACCATTTGCGCTGCATGGATACCGTACGACGATACGTACCTCAACTGGGGCAACCCCATTTTCTTTTGTTTATGGCATGGAAGCTGTTTTGCCTATGGAAGTTCAGATCCCATCTCTAAGGATTATGAAGGACGCAGGTTTGAACGAAGATGATTGGATGCAGACCCGACTTGATCAACTCAATCTGATCGACGAAAAGCGACTTGCTGCTATATGTCATGGTCAGACGTATCAAAAACGGATGATCAAGGCCTTCAATAAGAAAGTCAGACGTCAAGTGTATCAAGTCGGAGATCTAGTAGTCAAGCGGATTATCTTACTGCAAAGTGATCCCAGGGGCAAATGGACTCCTACATATGAAGGACCATTTGTAATCAAAAGCATATTTTCTGGTGGTGCAATGATTCTGACCACCATGGATGGCGACGATTTGCCACACCCTGCGAACGCAGACATAGTCAAAAGATACTACGCATAAAATAACCCGACAAGTCGAAAACCCGAAAGGGCGGCTTGGGCAAAAATGGGTATCCCGGTGAACCGAAAACCCGAAAGGGCGGTTCAGGCAAAAATTAGGGATAAAAACAAAAATCCGTACACCCGGCAAGTCGAAAACCCGAAAGGGCGGCTTGGGTAAAAAGGGGTTTCCCGGTGGATCGAAAACCCGAAAGGGCGATTCAGGCAAAAATTAGGGAATTAAAGCGTATGACTATGTCTCGTCGGATCACTTCAAAGACAATCTCTTCATCAACCGGCTCCAGGTTTCTGATCAGTCCAGCCATCGTCAAACGAAGCATTGAATGAACAGAGATTCAGAGTTGTGAAAGCTACAGCAGAACGGAATCCCATGGAATTATTTCACATAGCCATCTTTATTTTGTATAATTTTTCAAATATTTATGACGAGATCCTCTTACTAGGATGATTGTCTCCTTTGTACAAATATACTCAAAGAAAATCAATACGAATACTCTTCCCAAAATTTGTGTCATTTCCCTTTTTCTTTTTCTTTTTCTCTTGCACTATTTGCTTTGTTTTTGAGAAACGTCCAATGTTTTGTTAGATAGGCATGTGCATTTGAAGCATGATCACTTCCTAATTGAACCTAAGAAGGAGGATTACTGATAGGATGAAAGTACAAACGGACATTTTGGCACCCTTTCAAAGGAAGTCCCTCGAGATTTGTGATCCACATCCCTGGCAAACCTTGAGGTCTATCTTCAGTAGACTCTCGAAGCTTGTCCCCAGTAAGGTTCTGAAAGGTATTCCCCGCAGAGTACAGACGTCCCTTCCTAGTTTTATTCAAAGATATTCCTCACAAAGGCTTATAACTGGGTTATCCTCAGCTAACCACCAGGGGAGGTCGCGCTCACCAGAATTCTTCCCATCCCCAGCGGAGCTCCTCAAAATTCCCCCAACAATAACTTATCAATACTATCCCCGGAAGAGTTTATCTTTGCAAATCCCCAGCCAAAGAATCTTCCGGAAATCATTTTTCCTCAGAGTTTAAGCTTCAGTATCCCCAGCAGATCAAAAGCTTCAAATGGACAATCCCCGGCGGAGTCAGACTTTTAAGCCTTCTCCCCACAGAGTTTTTAAGAAGAAAAATCTTGAGTGCCCCAGTGAAATCTCCAGAGATACTTCTCTCCCAGCTGAAGATTCTCAATCTGGCCCCCCAGCATTAAGTCCACTAGTTTGATACTCCCCAGTAGAAGACTTCAGGAATTCCCCAGAAGATTGGTATACAACCCAAGCTCCAGGTTCCCCAGTAACGACCCAGGACTTATTTTCCCCGGCAGCAGTCAAGATACTTCTATCTTCCGCTGTCCCGGATTCATCTATCCTATGCAAGACAGCTCTCCAGCTTACATGCACATCCATTTACATTCATAAAACCATGATATACATTGTGCCATGCATCATAGCATTGCATCCAACTAACTCTTTGCCTTTTTCAGGTAAGATCAGTCGACAGACTAAAATCATTTTTCCCAAGACTTCTGAAAACAGTTCATGGATTCTTCCCAAGTAACGGATGTTAATCTATCAGCTTGTTCAGATGCACCTTTGAATTCAGTTTACGGAAGCTTCCCAACAACGGATGCTGCTCTATTGCTGATTCAATCTCAAGATTTCTGAAAACAGTTCACGGGTTCTCCAAGTAAACGGATGTTAACCTATCACTTGTTCAGATTCTTCTCAAGACTTCTGAAAACAGTTCATGGATTCTTCCCAAGTAACGGATGTTAATCTATCAACTTGTTCAGATGCAATTTCTTAAAGACAGTTTACGGAAGCTTCCCAACAATGGATGCTGCTCTATTGCTGATTCAATCTCAAGATTTCTGAAAACAGTTCACAGGTTCTCCAAGTAAACGGATGTTAACCTATCACTTGTTCAGATTCTTCTCAAGACTTCTGAAAACAGTTCATGGATTCTTCCCAAGTAACGGATGTTAATCCATCAACTTGTTCAGATGCAATTTCTTAAAAAACAGTTTACGGAAGCTTCCCAACAACGGATGCTGCTCTATTGCTGATCCAGTCTCAAGATTTCTGAAAACAGTTCACGGTTTCTCTAAGTAAACGGATGTTGACCTGTCACTTGTTCAGTTTCTTCTTCCAGACTTCTGAAAGCGGTTCATGGATTCTTCCCAAGTAACGGATGTTAATCTATCAACTTGTTTAGATGCGACTTCCTGAAAATAGCTTGCAGGTTCCTCCCAACAACGGATGTCAACCTATTGCTTGTTCAGACCCCCAATTCAGAAATGGTCCAAAGCTCGGACACTTTCCTAATGTTCCCTTCTAGATGGCATCTTTAAGCCCATCCCAGACAAGTTTCTGTCACTCTCCTAGATGGCATCTCTAAGCCCATTCCCGTGTCCAGTGCTTTGATGAGTGCAAATTTACGGGCACTCTAGTGTCCAATCTCCTTTTACCTTCAAGTCGCGAAAGGCAAACTTGCCAATCTAACTCTTCAGGTCCAAGAAGATTGAACAGGGGCAACTGTTGTACCCCAAAATTTGCCCTCGCATTTTTCTACAAACAGTCTCAGCTTCAGACATTTCCTAACTTTTCAAACTGGCGCAAGAATCGGACAAACGGACTTTTCTTGACAGTCAAGCAAAATTAGGGTTTTTACTGATTTTCAGAGCTCTGATTTGTCTCATACAGTTGGCTTAGGGTTGGGATGATTTTTGGTTCAATTTTGATCAGGCGAGCGTTATCTAGCATTTAGTCAGAAATTGAGGTTTTATGGGCATATTCTCAGAAGAATTTAAATTCTACCGCACTTTGCAGTTTATTCCGAGATTCGGGTTAAAATTCGCGTTATCTTGATTTAATCAGTAAATGAGGCAGTTGGTTTGGATTCACCAGTCAAAAGGGATGTGTGCAATGTGGAATTACAGTGCTTGGCAAAAGGATCAGTGAAAAAAAAAAGGAATTGCATCTGATTAAATTTATGTGTTCAACTGTGCGTTGCTTTGGATAATGGATACGTCGAATTCATTTATCTTTGATCATCAAAGGTTTAGTTGATTATTTATGGTTCTAAGAATTAAAATATTTGAAATTTAAACTTTCATTTTATTTTATTTAAGGAACTATAAATAACAAATAAACAATTAAAGAAAAGGAATTGAAAGAGATTTAAATATCAATGGAATTTTTATTTCACATTTAATAATTGTTACAATTGTTATTATTTGGATACTAATATTTATTACAAAGTATTTAAAATAATAATAATGTACAAGAATTAAACTGAAAAAATAAAAATTCTATCCTATTTCTAATTCTTCATTCTTCACTCCGCTCCGGTACTCCATGTTTTATCTGCAAAAAGAGAAGAAAAAGTCAGAAAGCAGTTAATTAAAAGACATTTAAAATTGCTCATCATTAGGGGCCACTGACTGGGATCAGTTGACCCTCTCTGCAAATCACGGGATTTCTCCCGGTTCACAGAGAGGGAAGATTTTTTTTATTCATGAAATACAAATGTCAAAAGCATAAGTTACAAATTCAAGCTGCATAGAATCTCAAATCCAAAATCCAAACTAAACTGAAAAGATCCAATTTCAACTTTCTATCCAAAGCAAAAGGGAAGTTACTGTCAAAATGCCTAAGTTTACTCAAAGAAATCAAAGTAGTACAAGTTGCTATCAAAGCATGCAAGCTGTCAAAGAAGATTTTGGAAAGGATATCAAAGTGCAAAGTCAGATCAAAGTTGTCAAAAGCTAGATAAAGATGCAAAATGTGTTATGCAAGCAATCTTAAACATCATTTCCCAGCATAAAAAAGGCCCCTTCAGAAAGTACAGAATAATAAATCATATAATAACTCTAAAACTGTACTGCAAAATGAGAAGAAGAGAGATAAAGGCAGCAGTAGGCAGAGTTCAGGTTTTAGGCATAGGCAGTATAACAAGGCAGAAAAGATATACAAAAAAGAGGATACAATTCAGCATTGTTCAAAACTACACAGCATAGACAGTTACCAAAAATGGAAAAATGCCAAGAAACCTTGTGAAACTACCCAGCAAACTTGGGTCAAAGAGAATACCAAAGTTTTGAATGAAGATTGGGCGCCAAAGACCAATAGAAAAAGGACAAAAAAACACAAGAAAACATACTGATTGAGCCAAGCACCAATATCACCTGCATAACCTCATGCTTGTTCAGAACACACAAGTTATAAAAACACATCTCAAACCTCATACCAGATAGAAGAAAAACACCTCACATAACCTGCTAATATAACCTGCTAATATAACCTGCCTACTGTCCAGATCAAACACAAGCCCATTAGCAAAAGTCTCACAAAAACCATAACCTGAAGCCTTGTCAAGCCAGTTCAAATCCAAAAAAAACACAAAAAAACTAAAATTGAAACATAACCCCTCAACCATACTGTAAAACAAAACCAGCATAGGCCATAACCTCATACCTGTCCAGAATCTCACCAGTTATCAAATACATCATCCAAACCAAAAATGCAAGAACATACTGTCAACACATAACCTTAAACTGAATTACCAAACTGATAAACCAGAACCCCTGTCTCAAAACACCATTCAAGGCCTTATCCTGCAATAAGCCTATCAAACTCAAAAGCATAACTTGTCAAAACTTACTGTCAAGCACGAAACCAATTCCTAAGCCCTCAGTATGAACATCATTGGGCGATAAATCTCAGAAAGGCGTCCAGTTCAAGATAACACAGAACAACGATTCAAGGCATCAGGGGTTCAGAAGAAAACAAAAATATCAAAGGCAACCAAGGCCCTCAGACCTCTGAGATCATCACTGGGCATCTCAAAGCATTATATCCAACCCACCAAGGCAACAACTGTTCAAAAATATTCAAGACAAACAGAAGCAAAGGCAACACGAAAGAAGAAGAAGAAAGAAGCATGTTCAGGGCAACTCAACAAATATTCAAAGGCAACAGTGGCATAGAGAAAGATGATAAAGAGGTGAATTAAAAGAAAGGGGTTCTCAGCATAATTCATCATCAAAACCCTAGGGAGCATTATAAAGCCTAAGCAAGAAGTTTGATACGGAAATACCAGGAAAGCCCAAAGCTTCATCACCGAATCTTCGCCATCAAAGCCTCCTGAGCATCCTCATCTCCTTCCTTCCCTTCTCCAGTAGAGGTATGACATCTCTTTTCCCTCCTAATGTACCTCCAAACAGTTAATCAATAATACGCAAAAAATCACAAAATGTGCAAGAACTAAAACAAAACGAATCAAAACGTTTACCAAGTTCTGTCGCCTCAACACTGTCGCTGGAGGAAAGGGGAAATAGAGGTTGCCGGTGGCTGAGGCAAGAAGTTCATGACGGACGCTCGGAATCAGATGGAGAAGACGAAACTAAGCAAACGGCGCGTCCCAAACCCTATGCGTTACCAATTGAACAAGCAAACGTGAAACCCTAATTTCGTTCAATGTCCAAATCTGGGCCTGACCCGTTTCTGCCTTCCCCAAAGCCCATTAATCACTAACCCTTTTCATTTTATAAACAATGTTTACTTCTTTTTTTTTTCTTTTGTAAAATACTAACTTTTATGTTATTTTATTTTATAAACAAATGTTTACTCCTTTTTTATTTATTTCTTGTAAAATACTAACTTAAATGAAATACATTTTTATCATATGGTTAAAACATCTTTTTTTAGATAGATATTTGTACATGACAATAACAAAATACTTTTTATACACAATTAACTTGAAAACATTTCTAAATACACTTTAAAATACATTTTTTATCATATAATTGAAAGTTAAAAATACTTTTTAGTTAACATACATATTTGTACATAACAATATATACATTTCTCTAATATTAAAATTAATAAATATGTGATTAAAATATTTTCTTTTTTTTATGCATAATACAATTTAATTAAAATTTGAACATACTTTAATTAAAACATTTTTCCTTTTGTACATAATTAACATATAAATCAAAAATACAAGATTAAAACATGTATCTAGGTCAAAAACCCTAATACGATTCAACTTCACAATTCGCACTTGTACATAATTACACATACTCATGTACATCTCACATTTACACTTACACAATACATTGCCCTATACACATTTTTATCTTATATTTGTATACTTGATATTTACATTTGGTTGCGACTTCGATTTGGTTGTAATTTATTTGGGTACTATAAGTCTCATCCCCCCTTGTACATTTATACCCCCACTCCCGGATACTATTTTGTAATAGCGTAGATTTACATTCCGCAATTTACAGTTTTCCAATTATACCATGGTTAGACCTAGGGTTTGTATGTACATAAAATCAAACGCTAGATAACCTAATACAAGACAAATACATGTAATCAATACACAATCACACTTACACCCCCTAGGGTAATCCCACATGTTGCCTTCCAAAATGGGCCATGTTTGCACGTCGAGTATCTTTGGCAAAACAAAATCAAATGATCATTAGTCCCTCAAAATGTTGCCTAAACGGAATGATCATAGTCCCTTCAAAGCAAATTGCCAAAGACACTTGGCATCATTGCATTCATGGTCCATACGATGACCCGCGCCCGTCCCGAATAAACTTCCTAAAATGCAAGATTGCCTACCAATTTCAATGGTAGAACAAAATTGTTAAAAGGGGTTAAAACATGACAAAAATCTTTGAGTACAATAGGGTAGACAAAACTCTTAGTTACTTGAGATCAAACTTGCAAAAACACTTGCCTTCTTTTCAAAAACCACAATCCACAACACTTTCAAACAAACTCTCAAAACATTTTGAAACATCTTTTCGAAAAGATACACGCCTTTGTAAAACATTCGAGTAAAGAATTGTTACAAGGTTAGCCTAAGACAAGGCATCTTCTTCCAAAACATTTTCAAAAAAGTACCCACACACACACCATTTTCAAAGCAATCGAAAAACAAAGCAAGTGATCTAAAAAACCAAGTAACTAAGAGCCCATGGATAACCATGGATGAAAAGGGTGCTAATACCTTCCCTTTTCATAATCTACCCCCCGAACCCACGAAATATCTCAAAAGGTTTTTGCTGTGCTTTTTTTTAACCTTTCCTTTAGGATAAAATAAAAAGTCGGTGGCGACTCTTGCTCAACCGCACAAGTGCGAATACGAACGCGAAACACTAGTCAGTTCTCCCACTGTATCACAGATACCTATTGCTGATTTCCCTCTGTTCAATTCAGGAGATCATCCATGCATCATCCTGCACCACATAGAAATCTGCAAAGAGACTGGATCACCTATTGACCCAGCTTGGCTTCAAGGAAGAAATCAAGCTGCTCCAGATGTTGTTCTCCAGGAATCCTTGAAGAGGAAATCTGTTGAAGGACCTTCTGCCACTCCTCAGAAGAAGAAAAAGAAGACAGGTAAACCTGTAGAAACTATCATTGTTTATCATTCTGTCAATGTATCTACATCTGCTGAACCCTCCCAAACCTTAGGAGATATAGATGTTGATATTGACCTGACCTTACCATCTGACTCTCTTGCTGACAACCCTCAGAAAAATCAAGTGTTATCAGATTTGAGTGACTTTGACTTTGATGAACACTCTGAAACCCAATCAGAACCGTCTCAATCAGAACCATCACACTCAGAACCCTCTGAACCATCTGTTTCTCAACCCATTCCTACTGAACGCTTTTCAAGACCTTCTCCCAGACCTCTATCACCCAGACCCACTAGATGGTATGATGCTGGCTCTTGGAGAATTCCAGGGATAAATGAACCTCTGGCCACTAGAAAGCCTCCTTTCAACTTACCATCTGAAAACATTTTTCCTATGAATCGACCACAGCCTCAGAACCCCATTCCCACTCCTGAAAATACAATAATTATTTCACCTGATGTCACTCCACCTACTTCACCACAACATCCAACACCAAACTCACCTATACTCTCACCTCCTCATATTCCAGAACAAAAATCTTTTGAACCACCTGAAGCTGTTGAATCATCCGAACCTCATGAATAATCAGCACCACCTAACTTTGTTGACCAACCTGATCATTCAGCCACTCCTGAACCAACCAAAAATCCTGAACCTGCTAGTTTTTAAGAACTGTAGTGGATTATGAATCTCTACAATTCTTGAAAAACAAAACATTCAAGAAGGTTGTCCCAAAACTTGTTCAGTCGGATGTGAATACATTGTTTCAGAATTTTTTAACAGATGTTCAAGCATGGTTGAATCTGCTGAAAGAATATTGCTCCAGAAGCGTGAACCCAGCTGCAACGGATCTTCTATGGAAAACCTTCAGAAGAACTTTTGATGATGAGTCACTAAAGCTACAGGACTTATGCCATTTTCAGGTGCTGGACAACTTTTCCAAACATCTGCATGCTTTTAAGTCAGAAGCTGCTGACATTTGGAATAAGAAGTCTTCTTTAATGACTGCTGATACACCAGCCGATACAATGGACATATCAGAAGATGAATCTGAAGAAGCCTCTGACGATTCAAACCCTCTGGCTATTGTTCTATTGAATTAACCTTCTGTTAAGGCTGAACCTGAACCAGTGCCAACTCTTGCAATGGATCTGGGCACTTTACTTTCCACCTTCGTGCATTCTGACTCAACGGTTGCTGCTTCTAAGCCTGTTTCTACTGAAGCTTCGTCATCCTCTGCTCCTACCTCACTTATCATGGACACTCTGAATGAGCTCAAGAGGGAGAATGAAGTCATACATGAACACTTGGATAAGCAATACCAAACAAATCAAGAAATCAAGAACTGGATGGTGAAACAAGAAGAATCTGCATCTGAGATAAAGAATCTTCTGATGGCTCTTGTTACTAAGAAATCCTAGTGTCTTTCTGTTTCTTGTCTTTTGTTTGTCGTTTTGTACTTCTGGATATTTTTGCTATTTTATGAAAACTTTTAAGCTCTTCAACTATTTTTTTATATACACTTTTTGATTATTCCAAAAAGGGGGAGAAAATGAGTATTTTGAACTAATCACTGTTTAACAGTTATGGGACTAAGTCTCAAACATTCTAACAAAATAATACAATATTTCTTTCTGTGCAAAAGAATTTTTTTGCAGGTAGCTCTTTAACTCTGGAAGAGTATTTCAGCTGAACATTATCTTCATAAAGAAGTTCTGAAGAAATCCAAGAAGATTTTTTTTGCTCTGATAAATAATCTCGGGAAGTTTTATATATAGAAATATTCATTTCAGGGGGAGATTCTTATCTCTTATCATATTTTATTTCTATATCTGAATAATTTTTGTCATCATCAAAAAGGGGGAGATTGTAAGAACAAGATTAGTTCTGACCTATCTCAGAGTTTTGATGATAACAATAAATTATATTTTAGATAATTTATACTCTGATGAATATATTTGAATGTTTCAGATAATGTTCTGACAGAAGCATTCAGATGTGCAAAGCTAAAAATTATATGAAGAAGTTATTTATTGAAAGAACCTTTTTTTAGCGTATTTGCTGACTCTGATAAGACAATTTATTTAAATATATCTTCTAACATTTAGCAGGTTTCCTTGCTCAGAAGATTACTTGAAAGCAAGCGCCGATCAAGTTCTTAGCAAGCAAAGCACTGCCTAGAAGATGTGTAAAGCGTGTTCTGAATACAAGACGTTGAAGCAAGTTCAGAAGAACGTTAAAGCCAACGTGTCTTGTCAAGTGTAGGAAACATGTTCTTACAAGTTGTCATTTTCTCATTAATGCAAAGACGGCTGCAAGCTCTCAAGTATCTAAGCTAGTTTCTTGGAAAATGGAATAGTGCAAAGAAACACGCAAGCATTTAATACTCTCCAATTTTATGAAGGCAGTAACGGTCATTTTGTTCTTACTATATATAGAAGGACATTTATTGCAAGCCAACCAACGAATAAATTTTAAAAAGAAGCAAGAAACTACGTGAAAAATTCTGGGCTCACAAACTCTTTGTTTCATACACTTTGTGCTAATTTATTCTAAGTGAAAAATCAAAATTGTGATATAGCTTGATTAGAAGCAAATCTTATTTCACTATCTGTAAGATTAAACTCTTGTAATTGTTCCTTGAGAGACCAAGTTTGGTCAGATTTCTCAAGCAGACTAGGACTAAATTTAAGTCTTAGTGGTGTTAGTCACTTGTAAGATTACTTGTGCATTGTTAGTCATAATAATTGTTGTGTGTTTGTAATCAGTTGATTATAGTGGATTAAGTCCTTGTTGAGAAAGGCGAAATCACCTTGGCGGATGGACTGGAGTAGTTTGAGTTCAAACGAACTAGGATAAAAATAACCTTGTCCTTCCATTATTGTTGAGCTTTGTTTTGAAAAGAAAAAGAGTCACTTATTCAACCCCCCCCCCCCCTTCTAAGTGTTTTCTTACCCCTTCACTTGAAAGACGAATAAGAAAGTAAAAATAAGTGACTGTCGTTTCCAAAGAATATCAGTGGCTCCTTGACCGTCTCAGAATTTCTTGAGAGATGAATGTTCATGTCAAGTTAACTGAACTTAGGACTGGCTAACATCACGAAGGGGGTGGGCACCAAATAATTTTGAGCCTTAAAATCTATTTTTTTCAAAAAAACCGTGAACCAGGTCACGTTACAACCCTCAAAAGCGCTAATTGAAACATAATTTATTTTGAAAGCGCACTTCAACGAGATAGCATTTTATGACTCCCATGATTTTTTCTAAATTGTTGTGTTGGTATCATATGCTTTTGTTATCTTCTATATAAAAAATAAATTTTGTATCCTGGCTAGTGATTCATTCACAAGGTTTTGCAAAATATTTTTAATAATAACTTCAAGAATTACATGATTGTTGCATTAGAAGTATCACTCTTAGAATAAGCATTTTTCTACTTGTAAAACAACAGATTGATATCAAGGAACTTTACATTTGAGTATCATCAAAGGGCATGTCGCCAAGAAGAAGTTATTGAGCAAAGAGGATACAACATTTAGTCAATCTAGGGAAGTTACATTGAGATTCGACAAATCTCTAGAAGCCTTTTGGTCAGGAAGATTGTCTTAAAAGCATACAACCAAGGGCAATATGTGAAAGTTATCTTGATCAGCATTGTAAACTTGGGACACCAAAGTTGTTTCTAAGCGCATTTCTAGATTTTTGTCAAGACAATTACTATGTTCTCGCCAAGCCGATGATCTTCCTCAAACAAGATTACTTCTCATGATCTGCCTTGTAGATGTGTGCACGATTTCCTCTAGAGTAGTTGACCAGTTAGTGGGTTTCCTCCAGGTTGTGGTGCAATGTGGGGTTTGTAATCACATTTTCCCTAGTTAAATCTTGGTTCGGATTTCCACCAAGTTGATATTTGATGTTGGGTTTGTAATCTTATATTCCCTAGTTAAGTCTTGATTCAGATTTCTCCGGCTGAGTGTGATTCCTTTCCACAGTCGAGTGGTGATCAAGCAGAGACTGCAAAGTTATAAAGCATTTGCTTAGTTGTTGGATTCTTTCTCCCTTTGTGTTGATAAGCGATGTAGAATTTATTGGAGGATATCGCGCCCTCCAATTATGACATTATTGTTGTAGTAGGCCCCTAAGTAGCCAGACAAGGGAAATATATCTTCTAAGAAGTGTTGAGATAGATGTCAACTTCTTTGGTTTTCTCTCGCCTGAAAAAACCTGGCCGAACTGTCATCCAATTATGAAATCAATGAAGTCTCCACCGAACGTCTTTTATCCCGCCGAGAGGGGAAAGGAAAACATCGAGAAAACCTGAAGAGGGTGAAATCACGGTCTTGCGACTGAGAGATCGGGTAAGGGAGTCTGTTATGCAAGGGAAAGGTATTAGCACCCCACACGCCCATAGTAATCTATGATATCCATTCTTGTTGTCTAATCTAATGGGTGTGTAAATCTATATCTAAAGTTGTATAGGGAATGCATGCAAATGAAAGGAGAAAAGAATGTAGGGAAAATAAAAGTTATGCTCGCTTGGGCCCTACCCAGGTGCCTACGTATCCCTTTTAAGGAATCAGAGCAGCCCTAGTTCGGATCATATATTTTGGTTGGTGTTGTACCCCAAAATTTTCCCTCTCATTTTACTCAATAAATGTCAATTGAGGTCCCCAAGTTGCTCAAGGAAGTCCAAGAGTTGACTAGACCAACTCTCTCCTAAGGAAGTATACCTCAAATTAGGGTTTCATTTTTCACCAAGATGCTTGAGTCCAAAGGATCCCAAATGCTTGCCATTGTCCTAATATGTTCTCAATATCATCCATGTCAAGTTTCATGCCTCGCAGAAGAAGTTTGCTCAGTTAATTGCTCAAATGCCTGAAAATCAACTATATTAGGTCAAAAGTCAATTGTGGCCCACATATAGTCAAACTTCAAGATTTTTGGTCAACATCAACATTTGGAAGTTATATTCATCATTTGATCAAGGGTTGATCATGATTCTTCAAGGGATGCTCCAAATTCATCAAAACCCAAAAGTTACCAAATTAGGGTTTTGTAGGAAAAGTCAACCCAACTTTTACCAAGCATAACTTCCACATGCTTTATCTGAAATTTTCCTTCCAAAGCTCATTTTAAAGAGGATACAATTCCATACAACTCATCTTTATCTCACAAGTTCAAAATATGCACTCAGAAAAAGATATGAATTTTGACATTATAGGTCCTTTTGAAAAGTCAACAAAAACACCTTTTGGGTCAAAGCTTCATACATGTACATGGAAGACTCAATTGAGATGAGACCAAAATGGTTGCTTAGGGGACATCCTAATCTTTCTAAAAAGTCAAATAACATCCTCCTAGGGTCAAAATTGAGAGAGTTATCCATTGTCAAAGTTGGCAATTTTTGGAAAATTGTCAAAAGTCAACATTGATCAAATTTGCATTTTTTTCCAAAGGGGCCCATATTTTCTTGCTTGAAACATGTTTCTAATAGGACCCACGACCCCTGAGCTTATTCACCTCTTATTTTATTATTTTTATCATTTATTTTGATTTTTTATTTATTTAAATCAAAATAAATCAAATTAAATGGTAAAATAATAAAAACAAATCAAATCTTGAGATTTTTATGCATATTTTGAGTCCGTGTACAACTAGTATGCCAGCCAAGTCGTGCAAGGTTCATTAGGGTTGAAAAAGATTGGATTGAAGCAAGTTTTGGAAAGAAATCATACATGAAGCAAATCAAATCCAATTTTCATAATTCTCAAAGATTTTATACAAATTTATTGACCTAATTCAGTCTACTATAAGTGCATAATAATTTCAGATCAAAAACAAGAGGATTGGAGGAGTGAAACAGCAAGAAGAAAACTCAAAAATTTGGACAAAAGTGGGAGATCAAAATCCATCATAGAGCCATCCTCAAGGAGTTTCAAGGCTAGCAATACATTCCTGGACATCTCAGGAAGCTTCTCCATTCATTTGCAAGCCTCAAAATTCCAGGAATTGTGCCCATCATCAACCTCGGTTTGCCCAAAAACTCGATTATGACTTCCTTGTTTTTGGAAGCATTATCATGTTTTAATTATACATTCTTGTTCATTATCTTGTTTGCAAGCTATTGGAATCATTTAATTGCATTTACAGCGCAAGAATCACAATATGCCATTGCTAGGGTTTATGAGTTTGTTTTAGGGGTTTTCAATGTAGGAACAATTGGCTTTCTTATTGGGTATCATGATGATCAAGGCTTTAAGCCCAGTTGATTCATGGTCACCAATTTCATTTATCTTGCTTGTATGCAATTTTTGAATGGAACAGGGTTATAGTTACAAATAAACGTCTGTAGGTAAAAGTAATTTACCTAAAGCAACAAACCAAGGAAGAAGACGCTGGCGTGTCAAGAAACCATTGGGACATTTGAAAATTCGCGCGCGTTCTGAGCATGGAAATTAATTTGGCTTTTGATTTATTGTTTTTATTATGTTAACAATTAACTAGTGTAGCGCAGTTGGTCAGAGGAAGGAAGTATGAAGCTCATGTCCTCGATTCGATCCCAGGCGTGAGCTTTTGGCATTTCCTCCATTATTTTCACCAGATCCAACACACCTCACCTTTTGAGGATCATCATCCTCTGGATCCATCTTCAGCCAGATCCAGCACACCTCACCTTCTGAGGATCTCATCCTATGGATCCACCTCCAGCCAAATCCAGCACACCTCACCTTCTGAGGATCATCACGCGCCCTCTGATCTCATCCTCTAGATCCACCTCCAGCCAGATCCAACACACCTCACCTTCCGAGGATCATCACGCGCCCTCTTATCTCATCCTCTGGATCCATCTCCAGCCAAATCCAACGCCAGCATATGTAGGTCCACCATGAGTCCCTAGAAGATGGTCTCATTGGATCAGGCGCCAGAATTTGGGCCATCCTTCTGGGTTTCAGAAGTTCAGCATACACCCCCCAGATTTGCTAACAGCAGGCCCATTTGGTTATTTCTATTATTTTTCTTTAATTATTTTGTTTTTTTAATCAATACAAAAATTATTTTATTAAATTAACAAATCAAAAAATCACAAAAAGACTTATTTTCTTAATAAATATTATTTTTAATTAATTAGTTTAATTAATTTAGGGCAACTTTAATTTCTTTGATAATTTAAAAATAATTAGACTTAGGATTTTATTTGTACATAATTTAATTAATCTTTCTCTAAAAATCCACAAAAATTTCTTTCTCTCAATTAGGGTTTTAAGTTATTAATTACCGTCCTCGTATTTAATTTGCCGCGCACTTGTTAATTATTTTTTTCCATTATTTTGTAACTGTTCAGGGTTTGTAATAGTTAAATTAGGGTTTTATTTCTTGCTTTAAATCCCCAATTTTTGGTTATGTAATTAATCCCCCTCCCCGAAGCCTTGTAATAGCTAGGTTTTACTTCCTCGCACTTTTAATTTCCGCAATCTTTAACTGTTAGATGTATGGCTAATAGGATTGTATGGCAAGAATGCATGAAAAATTAAAACAGTTAGAAAACCCTAATGTGCAAAGATAACCTTAACTGAAAAAGCACACTTGCACATGCTCACTCCTAGGGTATATTCTCACTCCGGTTGCCATCGGTAAACGGTCATGAAGCATAGGATGTTTTAGTGGCTATCCTCTATGTCCCAAAAGATCAAAAAATGACCCTTTCGACTGTTGCCTCGGAAAAGATCTTTAGGACTCTAGGATGGTTACTAAGGTGTCCTAACATTGCTTTTGTGATTGTACGTCCCTTTCGAATGTCCCTTACAACTCCAAAGACGGTGTTACCTACTCCTTAATAGTGGGATAGCGCTGTCTAAAGGATATAGAACAAAAACAATCTTTTTTTTGAGTAGGTAGATGCTAGTAGGTACTTGCTCAAAAAAAATCTTTTCACACAAACACCTTTCAAAATAGTTTCAAAACAACTTCGTCACATCCTTGAGGACTGATACAAGGGTTATCACAAAGTAAAAACATTTTCAAGACAAACACACACAAGAAATTTGAAAAATGAGCAAGTACCTAAGAGCCTGTAGATAACTACGGATAGAAAGGGTGCTAACACCTTCCCTTTCAATAATCTACCCCCTGTACTCAGAATATCTCGAAAAAATGTTTTTTCTGTTCTTTTTCCTTTTCCATGATTGGATGAAATAAAAGTCGGTGGTGACTCTTGCTTACCATGATATTTTGCAAACAAAAAGCGCAAAACGCAAACCAGTATTAAACAGTCGGTTCTGCCACTGTATCGCAGTTGGTTTGTGTTTTTTAGTTAAGGAAATAAAAGCAACATACAAAATGGAAAAACATCAAACATAACAACAAAATGCCAACAATGATGATAAAATAGCAAGAAGAGATGACAAGACATCGCGTAGTAACACAAACTCAGATAAGGCGATAAAACGGCAACATGATAGAAAAATATCAGACAAGATGATGAAACATTACACCTAACATAGATATTGAAAATCAAAGTAGGATGAAAAACATGTGCGATGGCAAAACATCAGATTCAAACAAATATGCGATGGCAAAGCATCGGCTAAAAGATAACAGGGAATCATGGCAAAGATGGCGAAACATCAATAAACCAAATGTAAAAACATCACACCTAACAATGATATTGAGAATCAAGGTAGGATAACAAACATGTGCGATGGCGAAACATCGGAAAAAAGATAACAAAAAGTCATGGCAAGGATGGCAAAACATCAATCTGACAAGATTTTAAAATAAAACAGGAAGGCGCACAAGCAATCAAGATTGGTTTGTATTTTTTACCTTGAAGAATGATTTAAGTTTATTAAAGATGTTTTATGATTTGCCAAGAAAGTTAGTTTTAGGATGCAAGTATGGAAAGGAAAAGAAAAATACTAAGGGAGACTATCATAATCTCTAGCCCTAATGTTATCATACAATGATTGACCCTAAGATTGAGGATGAAAAAGGGAATTTTCTATCCTATGTTAGCATGCATGGATTCCTATTCTAGGGTCTTACTTGAGGACTAACCCTACACAAAAAATCCTAAGGGAGCATGTAAATACCAAACAAGAAAGCAAAAAGGTGCTTAAACATGAGTAGCAAGCAAAGTACATATGCAGAATCTCCTTAAATAGGTCTTTAAATAAACCAGAGGGACTCCTGACATATATCAACAACGGAGATCCCATCATGCAATAGAAAGCAATAAAGAGCGGAAACAGTAAAATGGAAATAGTGCAATACCAAACAGATAACTATCCATAGCAAATGAGCAAGAAAAATAAACCCATAGAACTTCAAGCAAACTAGCATCAGTAAACAAATCAAGTCATAAATTACGCCACCAAATATATGCATTGAGGCTCCAAATATGAACATATCCCACAGGTGAGGTATAACATTCATGACCACATATATATCCTGCAAAAGAATGAAAAATATACAAAGCACAGGAATGGTGCAAACACAATGAATTGTGTTCCACAAATAAAGTGGAACACTACAATACTAAGTCTAAATGGAGAAACTTTCCTCAGAGTACCTCGCACATTCAACAGACAAATTAGTCATTTAAAAGATAGATGATAAACCAATAAGGGATGGATAATGGTATGCCAAATTAATGGAAGAACATGATGACAAAACACCCAATCAGTAGATGTAATAAGCATCAAGCAAACTCAAACAATAACTATGTCAAAACTAAAGAACTGTTGCTCCTTTCATGTCACCATGTTGGATTGACAAGTAAATATCAATCAAGGATCAAAGGAGATAGAGAGGAAATACAAACAAAGACTTTAAAAGTCAGTAGCAAACACTTCACATCCATACTCATTCACTTCATTATGGTTTATAAGCATAACAAAGAAGAAGGATTCCACAAAATGTATCACAAAGCTTGGATCACAAGTTAGCAAAGTAAAGAATTCAAACAAAGACAAAGTTAGAAGACTTAAACCATTCAAAGACTTGAAATAAATCTTATAACATTATATGAGGATATGATCAAGAGTTTGAAATGTTGATTCTAATACATGTTGCACAAGTGCATTCAATATACCTCAAAGATTCAAAAGAAAAGAAAGGATTGAACATCAAATTTACAATAAGATGGAATAGTTAAAACATTAGAGGTCAAGTGATCTCAAGTCTTTATGAGACTATCCTTTATGTATCATTCCTCCACATGTTATCATTGGTCATTTGATGACCTCAAACTCAAACCAAAAGTTTAAAGTTCAAAGTAAAAAAAACAAGAAAAGAATCATTAGTTAGGAGGCATGAATCAAAAGGGCTCATTAACCACTTATGGGATCTCAAGTGAATTGATTAAAATTGGTGTGAGGAAAACAGTAATAACATGATCATTAAGTGTCAAATTATAGGCCTCTCATAAGTTCATTGGCCATCTAATAAATTGCAACAAGATATGCAACATCAATTGGGCACTTTCTCTTTGAAGACTCATCAAAAATAGAAATGGACTTTCATAATTCAAACAAAAAATTTATCAACATCCTTGAGATGTGTAGAAGTAAGCAAACACATTTTAAGTTTATGGATAGTAGAGGAAAGGATCAAATGAGGCTCAAATACCAAAACTAGTTGGCAAAACTACCAAACTAGGTAAATTTTCAAAATAAATCAATGGAAAATACCAAACCTCATCAATTAATTCAAGAAAAATATTTTTGAGATCTTCAATCCATCTATGAACTTTAATCAAAAGCTGAATTCAATTGAAATTTAGGGGAAATTAGTTTTTTAGAATCAAATCAAATAAGTGGATTATCAAAACCCTAATTATTTAGAAAATAAACTCAATTATTGATTAATCAAGTTCCAACTCTAAATAATTCAAACTAAAATCATACACAAATAAAGAAAACTCCATGGATCTGAAAACTTATTTTTCCTTATTTTTTGCATTAAGGAAAAATCAGAAATAAAATCAAAATTTAAACCATTAAACAATTAAACAAATATGCACATTTTAAAACAAAATTTTAATCAAAAGTCAGAAAAATATTCAACCAAAATTATATTCATATATTAGAATTAAAAATAAGCTCCTATATTTTTTTGTGAATTTGTTTGGATCAAGAGACATACCAAAATAAAATCAAATATTAAACAAGAAATTAATTAAACACATGGATTTTAAAACCAATAAAAAAATTTCAAAAATTCTGAAAAAAATGCACAGGGTCAGAAATATTATTTTTAAGTTTGATAAAAAATTTCAGAATTTTTCATCAAGTTTTGATCAAGAAATAAAATCAAGGAAGATCAAGTTATAAAACAAAATTCAAATAGATCTGAAATTCAAAATAAACTAATCAAGAGGTGACACGCTTCGTCTTCAACCTCCTGCCTTAACAGATGTGCGCGAAAAAACAAATGCTAGGTCTCATGTTCAGATCTATCGTTCATACTCAATTACACACAATTTTTTATGAAATTTTGTGCAAACCAAAGCCAGAAATAAGATCTTCATCATGCTATTCGAATCACACTAAATGATTAACCACAGATCAAGAATAGATCTCATGAAAATTGCAAAAACACACTGAACAGAAATTTTCAGATTCATCATACGTACATATCTCATCAAATCAAAAGCTCTAAAGCTGCAGAAGCACTTAATGAACATCAAACAACATGGTTCAAAACTCAAATCATACAATTCATGGCCAGAAATTAGGATTCAAAGTTGAGGATTCTAACCTTCGAGGCAAAAGTGTATCTACTGTCTCCTTCACTCCAGCTGCAAACCAAACCTTAATTTGCAATCTTTAGCACTTGGAGAAGAGAATGCAAGAAAAATCACTCAAAATGCACAAGCAAGCCGGGGAATCGAAGGAATGGATTTTGAGAGGAAAAAGTGGTTTCAGATTTTGAGCTTTCTCCCGCCTTTCATTCCTCTATTCACCTCTTTCTCCCTTTTCTTTGAATGAACAATGAAGTGTTTATATAGAGTGTTTAGAGTGAGGGCAATAGGGTCATATCTCAAATAAATCCGTTGGGGGGAAAATTGGCCAAAACAGGTAAATGGAATTGTGAGATCATGTGCTTGCATTTTGTTTGTTTATTTGGCTCTTTATGTTGCGTTTGATGAGTTATGAGTTATATGAGTGAGGCAAACAAAGCGTGAGGGGGTGAGGTGGCAAGGATTGCACATGAGAATGATTTGCTTGTGATGAAAGTTACCAATTTTGGCAAAAATACAAAAAGCATGGGGAGGCAAGGAAAGTGTGATTGTTTGGCCAAAAGGAGTAAGAAACAAAGTGCGTGGTTTGAGCCAAGCATGTGTAATATCACCCTGCAACTAAACAAAATCGAAATATGTATAAAATATGCAACTTGTATGACCCACGCGTGCACCAAGAGTCATAATCGAAGGATGTAAAAACCTACAGCTTGCATGACCCACGCGTGCACCAAAAGTTAGTTGATTTCTAAATGAGGCCACAGAAAATTGGCTCGTGTGTTCTCAAGTTTTCCTTGAGCCAATTAAAGAACATATTCTAAGCTTCGAAACAAGTTAAGGTTCAAAAGAAATGATGGAGGGATGAGAAAAATATGAGGCTTAGGATTCCTGGGCAAATCCAACCAACTTGCCCAAAACTGCACGCGCTGGCTTGCCCAAGATAACACTTCGATTGGTACAAATTGAGAGCATGAATGGGGCTTCAACCAACCTATAAGGTGACACTTTGAATGCCCAAATGAAGAGAGAAAAGTGAGGCTTCGACCAGCCCTCAAGATAACACTTTAAATTATCCAAACGAAGAGAGAAGAAATGAGGCTTCGACCAGCCCAAGGTACCACTTCGAACTTTCCAAATGAAGAGAGAAGAAATGAGGCTTCGACCAGCCCAAGGTACTACTTCGAATTGTCCAAACGAATAGAGAAGAAATGAGGCTTCAACCAGCCCAAGGATGACACCTATATTAGTTCAATTGAAGAGAAAAAAATGAGGCTTCGACCAGCCCACAAAGTCACACTTCGAATGGTCCACACTAAAGGAAATCAGAGAGAGCCACTCTAATCTAGCTTCAGCACCCATCTTCCTCAAACCACAACTCTTTCGAATTCAAATCAAATTAATTACTTCCAAGTTCAATAAGAAGCTTTCATAGTCCCCTTCAAAGTGCACGAGGCACATTTTTGAATTATGCCTCGAACCAAAATATATAGGCATGTTACCAACTATTTGATGAATTTCCTAGGCCAAATGCCTTGGCTTGCCTGGCCAGACGCTCAAGGTGCCTCAACAAATGCCCAACTTGCCTTAAACTTCAAAGGCCCATAAATTTAGATTTTGAGTAAGAAGTGTGTTTTTGTCCTCTTTGGGGCCTTGTAGATATTTTTTCCCTCTTTAATTGGCAAAAAGAACCACCAAAATCCCCTGAAAAATGAGAAACTTATGCCCTTGCAAAGTCAGGCCAAAATCAAAAATACTTAGTGAAAATTTCAATCACCGAGATAACTTCAAATCCAAGTAACCTCTCAAACTTGCAATTCTCCTCAAAATAAATCATTAATGATCATCCCACATGAAAATACATGTCAAATGATTCATGTTGACCAAAAGTCCACCTGGTCAACTTTGACTTTGTTGACTTTGAGTAAAATGACTATTTTACCCCTTCGATTCAATTGAACCACTTCTCTTCAAAATTGATGATCAAAATTTCAAACATATGATATTCCAAACACATAGATGCTATGGAAGGAGTTTCCACTCAAAAATTCCAAAGAATCCCTGATTAAAACTCAAACCATAATTTTTACTGATGAATCAAAAGGAAGTGATTCTCCTTATAACAGCACAATACTCAATCTTCTGATGATCCAATGAGGTGAATAAGATACCTTGAGACATGTGATACCTTTGGTCTTGAAAGATCCAGAGGTTTAGATAATAAGGCTCTCCTTGAGAAACTTGTCAATGCAATCAATATTCCAAAGCTTGAGGGAGGCTTGATAAACCAAAATACCTTGATCCCATCATCATGTATGAATGCAATGCAATATGATGTTAATGATGAAACATAAGCCTAAATCAAGAGGGTAAATTTTGGGGTGCAACATCGCCATGTGCTGAGCTTGATCTAAAATCCCTATGAGCTGACCTATTATTGTTATGATAACTTCTTAATTCCTTAGATGAGTCGAGGATGATGCTTCCCTCTAAAGTTGTTATCCCATGAAATTTCATGATTTCTCTCCAAAGAAGTTTGCGCAACTATTATTTTTAATATTGAAGACTGTATTTGGGCTCCCTTCGGTGTGTGCAGTTTCTTTTTCCCCAATGAAGTTAGCATGACATCCCCAGTTGATGTATGGGCGATGTGGTTTTCATCTTTCCTTGTGAGGTCCGTATTGGAATCTCCAGTTGAATACTAGACGATGAGAAATTGTCTTCCCCAGCCGGAGTCCGTATGACATTCCTCGAAGAAACCTAGAGAAGTTTATCATATCTCTGCAACTTTATTTGTTGCTAGTCAGGTGGTGCTTTGACTATTTTCAAGCCATGTTCTTCCCAGTGAAGTTAAACCATGAAATAGGACTTTGTTTCCTCTGATGGTGCTTACTCTCTTATGCAATCTTCATCTGGGATATGATTTAACCGAATGTTATCTTTACCCAAGTTGGTTTTGTCTAGTTATCCCAATGCACTATGGCTATTTTATCAGCATATACATGATAACATTCATATATTCATACACATCATGCATAGCTGGATTAAAATTCATTTCTCATTTGCATTCATTGTGTTTTGTTGGCATATTCTCCTCTTTGTAGAGTTATGTTACTCTCTCTCCAATAGATTGTCAACCTTAAGCAGAAAGTGTATATCCTTTCAATTTCCTCATTGAGTTATCTCTCGTGGAAGAATTTTGCTTTAGATTTCCTATCTAGCTCATTGTCTGGTTGGAAATTGATCCCTATTTGAGTTTACTCCTCATTGGGTTGTCTCTTTGTTGACTGTTTCACTCCAATTTGTTCCTGGTTTAAATTTTGGTCTCTCGTAGCAATAATACTTTGATCCTCTCTAGGTTGTGTGCCTCAGATTAGGGGTGTGAATTTATGTTTCACATGAAGACTTTATCTCTCCAGCAGCAGTGGGTTGGTATTTCCTCCGGAAGTCAAAATTCATTTCTCAACAGCATTATCGCAATCCTCTTCTTAAACAGCAAGCATCATGTCTCTTTATTTGAGGAACATTTTCTTCCCCAATAAGTCTGTTAATGTTAGAGAAGGTTTATAATCCAATGGATGGTAGTCTCTTCGTTATGGGAGATAGTTTGTTATTGAGGTTGGTTGTGCTTCAATGATAAAGACAGTTCGTTGAAAGATTCTTGCAGCAGTTTATTACCCTTTCCAGCTGAAACGTCCTGGTTAAAGAAGAAACTGAGACCAGTTCATGGCTTATGGTCAGGATCGAGGGGAGGTTTATCTGATTCTCCATCAAATTTATTCTCTTAGAATAAGTCTCATATAGAAGTTTGTTGTAAAATTGTTGTAAGTGGAAGTCTCTTTATTTGAGATAGCTTGTATGTTACCCTTTTCAGGTGAAACATCATGGTTAAAGAAGAAATTGAGACCAGTTCGTGGCTTACGATCAGGATCGAGGGGAGGTTTATCTGATTCTCCATCAAATGGAATCTCTTCAAAGAATTCTCGCAGAGAAGTTTGTTGTGAAGTTGTTGCAAGTGGCAGTCTCTTTGTTTGAGATAGCTTGTATATTACCCTTTTAAGGTGAAACATCCTGGTTAAAGAAGAAACTTAGACCAGTTTGTTGCTTATGGTCAGGATCGAGGGGAGTTTTATCTGATTCTCCATCAAATGGAATCTCTTCGAAGAAGTCTCACAAAGAAGTTTGTTGTGAAATCATTGCAAATAGTAACCTCTTTATTTGAGCTAGCTTGTATATTACCCTTTTCAGGCGAAACATCCTGGTTAAAGAAGAAACTGAGACCAGATTGTGGCTTATGGTCAGGATCAAGGGGAGGTTTATCTAATTCTCCTTTAAATGGAATCTCTTCGAAGAAGTCTCATAGATAAGTTTGTTGTGAAATCATTGCAAGTGGCAGTCTCTTTATTTGAGACAGCTTGTATATTACCCTTTTCAGGTGGAATACCTTGGTAAAAGAAGAAGTTGAAACCCGTTATAGGTAGAATGCCTGAATTTTTGGAAACTCGTTATTATTAATGCAAATCCTACCTTCAGTAAACGTTGGTGCATTTGTTATCTCTACCATCAATGAAAGTCGATAGTTCACCTTCAGTAAACGTTGATGTTATTCTTTAATCTCTACCTTCAGTGAAAGTCGGTAGTTCACCTTTAGTAAATATTGGTGTTATTCTTTGATCTCTACCTTCAATGGAAGTTCGTAGTTCACCTTCAGTAGAAGTTGGTGCATCTTTGATCTCTACCTTCAGTGAAAGTTAGTAGCTCACCTTTAGTAAACGTAGGTGTATCTTATGTTTCTTTACCTTCAATAAAAGTCGGTATTGTTCTATTTTTTCTCTACCTTCATCCTTGAGTGGGTAGTTCACTGTCATTCTTAGTCGGGATTTATCTCTTTCTCCTTATTGGACCTTACTCCGATAGACTTGAGTTGTTACTAGCCATAAGTGCTGAGGTCAAACCTTTTTTCAAGCCATAAGTGCTGACGTCAAATCTTTGTTAACAGTCATAAGTACTTATATCAATAACTCGTTTACTAGTCTCGATGTTGATGTTTATCGTCATCTCTGAGTAGGTATTACCTTATCGTTTCTATTTGTGCCCCTTTGGGTTAGCAGTTATCGATCCCTTATGAGTTAATGTTACTCTCTTTTTGCTATCTCCTCTATGAGTGGATAGTTCACAATTATTGGTTAATCATTGTTATCCATTACTTTTTCCTGAATTATTGAGTTGATATTATTTTATCTCCTCTCTGGGCTTTACCCCAATAGAGTTGAGTCCTCTTTTCCCTAATAGAGTTGAGTGTTTTTAGCGGAGTTAATTTGTCTCCAATGAATTCAAATTTCTATCCCCAAATCATGTTGTTCCTCAAAGATTTATTTTCCTGGTCGAACTCTTTTTCTTAGTTTGTTGATTTTACTTTTGCTTCTCCAGTGAGTCTTGTCCACCTTCATGAAGTTTATGTTTTACATCCATAATCATAAGCATCACATGGCATCTTAGGGCCAAAAATAAGGTTTGTTTTATATCTTCAATCGCGTCGAGACGAAGATTTTAACCTTCGTATCTCCGGATAGAAGACACTTAAATAAGGGTAGCTGTTATACCCCAATTTTCCCCCTAAGATCCCTCATCACATCATATACATCTCACGCATATCATCGATTCCATGGTTACAGGATCAAAGGGCTCTTTGACATTAGTGTTTTCCCTATAGATTGAGGTTGTTACCTTTCTCAAGCTGGTCCAATTAGTTCTCTCATTACTCCTACTATGGAACTAGGGTTTTGGGTTACAAGCATCATGGATGTCTTCGTAGACAATATTCCTCAAGACTTAAAGACCCGGGCGTCTTGAATTAGAGTTTAGATCCTATATTCAAGAATATCTGACAAACACTCAAGGCATAAAGGATTGTGGTTTTAGTTGAGGTTCATTGAATTAGGGTCGATTTTGTGGCTACTCTATACAACTTCCCTCCAACTCCTCAAGCTTGAACCTTATTTGAAGTCTTCTCCTAATTACTTGTGTTACAAACCAATATCATGCAGTTTTCCGTTAAAAAAGCTCGAGAAGTTTAATTAGGGCATGAAGATTGTTTTGAGGCTTATGAATCAAGGTTTGTCTTCTTATAGTCATGTTTGCCATTTGGTTAAAGGTTTTATAAATTTGGTTTTTTTTATTGAATGAAGAAGTGTCATATTGTTTGAGCCATGGATCAATGTGTCACTTACCTATCCTTCATCAACTAACGTTTTCTTCTTCAAAGATTACTCCAAGGAATTCCTATGGTATTGATTATCGATGTCGAGGGCTTGTAAAGTGGATGGCATGAATCATGGTACAAGAAATGAAGTTGATTTGCTTGCGATCAAGGAATTATTAGCTCTCTTGATTGGTTGTTGATTATAATAAAAGTTGAATTGATGTTTCAGATTGAATTGAGGTTTTTATCAAGAATTAAAGTGGGAACATAAATCGCTCAAGGATATTCATTGGTTTTATTCATCGAAGTCTGTCAAGACCAAAGTTCTTCACTCAATTCCAATTCAAGTAATATTCATCATTTCAAACTTTCGTCCCTATGATTCAAGATTCATAAAATATACCATTGCATCATTCAAGGGAAATTAGGAGCTTTAGTTAATCTAAAATAGACTTCATGTCCATTACAATTCACACCATGATACACTAGTGCTACTCGAATTCCAATTTTTTTCACACGAAAACCATTTAACATTATCATTACACCATTACCAAAAGTCATCCATGAAAACCTACAAAATCCAAAACCAAATTCGTAAGCCTATACATCTTCAAACTACTTAGTTTCTTCAACCTCCAAAATGTATCTTCATTAATCCCTCATAAATCGTAACCTTGCTTCAAAACCATTGCTCCATCAAAAGATGACTATTGCAGTCCTGCAATCAACAAATAAGTCAGTGGCATCACATCCTAATAGCCCATCACAAGAATGCATCAGTCAAGTTAAAGAATCAATATTCAATATATAAAAAAAAGAATATGTACTTGTTGTCCAAACATCTTGATTCAAAGTAGAAAATTCAAAACAAAAATAAAGCCCCATTGAAACAGTTCGATAAAAAAACGATGGAAAAATTATACAACCAGTTCAGTTTCAATATTCAAACCAGTTAGAAGACATAGAGCCATGTTGAAGACCATAATATTCCCAACAATCATTGTACAAGACAAAAGCAATGACATCACATTTCAAGAGCTGTACGGATTCATGAGAAAAAGCAATAGCAGAAAGTTACAGCTCAACAAGCCTAACAGAATTTCAGATGAGACAACTTTCAATTTCAACCCTTAGCTCTTCTAATAGAATTCATAGATTAAAGACCAATATTGCATTACCTGTGACAAAACTTTCAGCTATATAACAGAAATCATAACAGAATTCAAAGGGGAGGAAAACTTTCAATCTCAGCCATGGATTCTTCATACACAATTCGTAGATCAAAGGGCAAGATCACATTACCTGTAACAAACTCTGGAAGCTATATAACAGAAATTCCTTCAGATTCAGGGGGCTTTTTATTTAAAAGACGATTCACTTAGAAAAATAACTAGAAAATTTCAATCTTCTTTCTCTGAAACCTCTATACCTTGATCACCATAATCTTACTTCTTGAATCTTCTTCAACCTTAATTTATGATATCTCAAAGCTTCAATAATCTGGGATCCAAAATCCTCTTCCCTAAAAAACACCTTCATCACATTGAAATTGCTTCATCCAGCACCCATCACCGACCTTCACAACAGTTCCTGTTGTTCACGGATTATTGAAAAAAAAAAGAATAGCCACTGAGAAATTTATCGGGTCGAGTCGCGGTTCGGTACGCTTTCTTTAAGACGTTTCGCCGGATGCCAACAAAGTGCAAGGCAGTCGATAATAGGCGACGTCTCCAGGATAAAACAGCCCGTTCGAATAAAATACGATTATCACTTGCACTGTGATAAATCGTTCTATGAATAACGCCTTCTGATGGTGTAGAAACCACTCGTAGTATCTGCAAAGAAGCAGTCGAAAAAACAGAGTAGAAAAAATTGAGATGAAGCAGAATAGAGAGAGAGAAGAGTGAAAAACGAGATTGTGAATACTGGTGTTATTTGCAAATGAAATAATCACTAATTCAACAAAACGGTTCGAAAAAGTAGGAAGAACGTGGGAGAGGGTTGAATTGGCCCAGTCAAAAGTAACTGTTATTGCTTGGTCAGACAGTCATGCGTTTTGACTCTTGGAAGGCAAGTAATTGACACGTCACTAATTCCGTAATTAATTAATATTAAATATTAATTAATTTCCACTATTTTTAATTAATTAATGCTAATTAATTCCACCGAATTAATTAATTATTAATAATCATTAATAATTAATTTTCACCAAAATCCGGTTCAAAAAATTAATTCATCTAGACCGAACCGAACCAAACCGAGCCGGCCGGTCGGACGGACGGACGGCGGCGGCGGCGCGCGCGCGTGTCTAGATGACTTAGTGGTGTGTCCTCACTCCTTAACAAAATTGGGGTGCCCCTTGGGGCCCAACCCAAGTGTCCAAGTTGGAGTATTTATGCACTACTAGAAGTTGTGTTCCCTCCAATGTGGGACTTAAATGAATCCTTTCAAATTCACTCACAAACTAGTTCATTCATGTGCTCATTTATTGCCCATTTAATGTCAATGAATCATTCCAATTCCCAATCCAAGTTGTCATCATTCCAAGATTTCCAACAATCCCCCACTTGAATTTAAAAGGTGATTTTAGAGGTAACGTCAGACGTTTCTAAGATTGTGCATAAGCAAAGGTGTCTATGACTTGAACCTTTGCGTAGCAAGTAGGATTCTGATTCAACAAGAGTGACACAATTGTCTTGAACTCTATCTCAGACATCAGACCCGCACACAACCTTTTCTTTAAGGTGTATTCTAATAGCCCGTGCTTTAATGGCCCTGCACGTGTATCCCGGTTTAGTGAAGGCTCTAGGAATTTTGCCTCGCAATTCCATAAGAACCGACCCAAGTTCCACAATCACCAAGGTGAGTCTATCAAGAGTACTCCTGTAGTCTAGGTACTCCCTCATACAGAGTATAGATCTCATTAAGAGTTTCTATTATCTCAACCTCTTATTACTTCAGGAATCATGCTTCTCTTGCATGATCATCTCATATCACTCACAACTTGTTATTACCCATTGAACCTATTTCTTGGGATCTCCAGTCATTTAGGTCGGGTTACCATTGTGAGCAACTCATATTCATATAGGCATTAGTCCCATCTTATATGATGTGTTATAGACTTTCTCTCTAGCTAATCCTTTCGTCAAAGGATCTGCTAAGTTTTCATCAGTGCGTACATGATCCACTCTTACAGCTCCTTTAGAGATACAGTCTCTAATGGTGCTGTGCTTTCTTCTTATTTGACGTCTTTTACCATTATAATAACGGTTCTCAATTTTTGCAATAGCCGCGGTACTATCGCAGTGGATCAACACAGCTGGCATAGGTTTTTCCCATACGGGAATCTCAGCTAGCAAGCATCTTAACCAACTTGCTTCTTCACTAGCTGTGGCTAGTGCTATCATTTCAGACTCCATTGTGGACTGAGCCAGAATGGTCTGTTTCTTTGATTTCCAAGATACAGCTCCTCCGGCTATACTAAATATATAGCCACTAGTAGCTTTGGAATCATCTGACAAAGTATTCCAATCAGCATCACTGTATCCTTCAAGTACAGCAGGAAATCTCTGATAATGTAAACCGAGGTTCACAGTCTTTTTGAGATATCTCATGACTCGCTCAATAGCTTGCCAATGTTCATTACTTGGTCTACTAGTAAACCTGCACAACAATCCCACGACATATGCAATGTCAGGTCTAGTACAGTCAGTAGCATATCTAAGACTTCCAATGATACTTGCATATTCTGTCTGTTTAACACTTTCACCAGTGTTCTTAAACAGTTTCATGCTTGGATCGTATGGAGTGCTAGCAGGTTCACAATCAAAGTAATTATATTTCTTTAAGATCTTTTCCACATAGTGTGATTGATCCAAAGAAATTCCTTGTTTGGATCTAGTGATCTTGATACCGAGGATTAAATTTGCTTCTCCCAGGTCTTTCATATCAAAGTTGTTGCACAACAAAGATTTCACATCATTAATAGTCTGAATGTTTGATCCAAATATAAGTAGATCATCTACATAAAGACATATGATAGTGCAAATGCGATTCTCAGATTTGTAATAAACGCATTTGTCACTTTCATTCACGTTATATCCATTTGATATCATTAAGTTATCAAATTTTTCATGCCATTGCTTAGGGGCTTGTTTTAGTCCATATAGAGACTTGTCTAACTTACAAACCTTGTTTTCTTGTCCATGGATCACAAACCCTTCTGGTTGTTCCATATAGATTTCTTCCTCTAAGTCACCATTTAAAAAAGCTGTTTTAACATCCATTTGGTGTACTATTAAGTTATAAATAGCAGCAATTGAAATAAGTACCCTAATGGATGTGATTCTAGTGACTGGAGAGAAAGTGTCGAAGAAATCTATATTTTCTCTTTGTCTAAAACCCTTAGCTACAAGGCGAGCCTTGTATTTATCAATAGTTCCATCAGGTTTTAGTTTCTTTTTCAGAACCCATTTACAACCGATCGGTTTGCAACCAGGAGGCAAGTCTACTAAGTGCCATGTCTTGTTAGAATCCAGGGATTCTATCTCATCATTTATAGCTTCTTGCCATAAATCTGCATCTAGAGATGACAATGCTGCTTGAAGATTTATTGGATCTTCTTCTATATTATAAGCCGCATAATCAGGCCCATAGTCTTTAGCGACTCTTACTCTTTTACTTCTCCGAAGTTTTGTTTCTACTTCGTTGTTGTTTTCTGTACTTCTTATCACAGGAATGTGACTCGATTGGGTGCCCCCACTATTTCTCAGTTTGAAAGGAAATTTGTCTTCATAGAATTCAACATCATTTGATTCTATGATTACTTTTGCATTTAGGTCATAGAACCTATATGCCTTACTGTTTGCTGCATACCCAATGAATACACATTCATATGCTCTACTAGCGAGTTTAACTCGTTTCGGATCCGGAATTCTGACATAAGCCAGGCAGCCCCAAGTTCTCAAATAAGACAAGTTTGGTTGTCTTTTCTTTAATATCTCATATGGTGAGATCTTACTTTTTGACTTGGGGATTCTATTCAGGACGTAGCAAACAGTCAATAAAATTTCCCCCCACCAGTGAGGAGTAGCACCAGAATTTATCATAATTGCAACAACTAGTTCGGTAAGAGTCCTATTCTTTCTTTCTGCTTTACCATTCATTTCAGGAGAATATGGAGCAGTCGTTTCATGTACAATTCCATGTTCTTTATAAAAATCATTAAATAAACCAGAATCATATTCAGTCCCCCTATCACTACGAAGTCTCTTAATCTTCTTACTAAGTTGATTCTCAATTTCAGTTACATATATCTTAAACATTTCAAGCGCTTCACTTTTATTCTTCATTAAGTATACATAAGTATAATCTGAATAATCATCAATAAAAGTGATAAAATAACGTTTATTGTTTCTAGTTAAACTTCCATCTAATTCGCATATATCAGAATGTATAAGATCTAGGGGATCAGATTCCTTATTAATTGATTTATGCGAAGTCTTGATTATTTTTGCTTGACTACAATATTCACATTTATTTGTATCATTAATACTTAATTTAGGGATTAGGCCCAAGTTGCTTGCATTATGCATAATTCGCTTATTAACGTGACAAAGTCTAGTATGCCAAATATTAAAATCACACAAAGAGTAAACAGAAGGAGAGATCTTATTAAAATCAACATTCAACTTAAACATGCCATCAGTGGCGTACCCTTTCCCAACAAAAATACCATTCTTAGTGATGGTGTACAAATCTGCCCCTAAAGTTTGACTAAACCCTGCCTTATTTAAAAGAAAGCCAGAAACAAGATTCTTCCTAATTTCAGGAACGTGCATGACGTCCTTCAAGATCAAAGTCTTTCCTGAGGTGAATTTCAGCTCAACATCTCCAATTCCAGCAACCTTAGTGGTGTGAGCATCTCCCAACAACACTTTCTTATCTTCAACATTCATGTATGTTTTGAACATAGCACGATCGTAGCAGACATGACGAGAGGCGCCAGTGTCTATCCACCAACCATCACTTCCACCAACCATATTGACTTCAGTGATCATAGCAATGAATTGCTCATCAGTCAGGTTAACCTGAGCATTTGAGCCAACAACAGGTTTAGGCCTGCTCTTACACCTTTTTGCCATGTGACCCGGTTTCCCACAATTGTAGCAAGTGAAAACCGGAGCATCATTTCTCTGTGGTGGTGGTTGCTGCCTAGCAATTGGAGCATTTGGGGCCCTAGAGGGATTCCCATTCTTAATTCGGTTCATAGCATTGCGGTTCTGATTCTTTAATGGTTTGCCCGTAGGCTTCAGAACCGCACCGAATTTCTTTTTGTTGTTCGAAACAACTAAGACTTCATCTTTCTGATCTTGTCTTCGAGCTTCCTCTTCAATTCGGAGGCGAGTAATCAAACTTTCGATGGAAAACTCTTTGGTTTTATGGCGAAGCATATTTTTGAAATCTTTCCAAGCAGGGGGCAGTTTGTCAATAATAACAGCAATTTGAAATTGTTCATTCAGAGGCATACCTTCAGTTATGATTTCATGAGCAATTTTCTGAATTTCGTGGCTTTGAGTTTCCACAGACTTTTCATCCACCATCTTGTAATTCAAGTAGCGGCTGACAGCATATTTCTTTGCACCTGCTTCTTCGGTATCATATTTCTTCTGCAAGGCTTCCCACACTTCTTTAGCACTGTTGTAATTACTGTAGTAATCGTACAGGTCATCAGCAAGACCGTTCAGGATGTGATTTTTGCATAGGTAGTCATTCTCTTGCCATATGGCAATTTCTTTTCGAAGCTGTAAATCATCTGCTGCGGCTTTGGCTTTTGCAGCAGCTTGTGCTTCAGCAGAGCTGGGAGCTTTGTCAGAAGTTACAATGGTTGCAGCATCAGTTTGTTCGGTTGATCCAGAAGGAACAACAGGGATATCCTCAGTCAGAACGTGGGCAACCTTCTTGATAGTCAAGAAAAATCTCATCTTAGCTTGCCAACGTTTGAAATGAGAAGCCTCAAACTTAAACGGTTTGTCAGTGACAGCAGCGACCGCATTATTACCGATAATTTCCTCAGTAGCCATGGCAGTTAAGGCAAACGTCTTAAAATTGTTGTTCACGGATTATTGAAAAAAAAAAGAATAGCCACTGAGAAATTTATCGGGTCGAGTCGCGGTTCGGTACGCTTTCTTTAAGACGTTTCGCCGGATGCCAACAAAGTGCAAGGCAGTCGATAATAGGCGACGTCTCCAGGATAAAACAGCCCGTTCGAATAAAATACGATTATCACTTGCACTGTGATAAATCGTTCTATGAATAACGCCTTCTGATGGTGTAGAAACCACTCGTAGTATCTGCAAAGAAGCAGTCGAAAAAACAGAGTAGAAAAAATTGAGATGAAGCAGAATAGAGAGAGAGAAGAGTGAAAAACGAGATTGTGAATACTGGTGTTATTTGCAAATGAAATAATCACTAATTCAACAAAACGGTTCGAAAAAGTAGGAAGAACGTGGGAGAGGGTTGAATTGGCCCAGTCAAAAGTAACTGTTATTGCTTGGTCAGACAGTCATGCGTTTTGACTCTTGGAAGGCAAGTAATTGACACGTCACTAATTCCGTAATTAATTAATATTAAATATTAATTAATTTCCACTATTTTTAATTAATTAATGCTAATTAATTCCACCGAATTAATTAATTATTAATAATCATTAATAATTAATTTTCACCAAAATCCGGTTCAAAAAATTAATTCATCTAGACCGAACCGAACCGAACCAAACCGAGCCGGCCGGTCGGACGGACGGACGGCGGCGGCGGCGCGCGCGCGTGTCTAGATGACTTAGTGGTGTGTCCTCACTCCTTAACAAAATTGGGGTGCCCCTTGGGGCCCAACCCAAGTGTCCAAGTTGGAGTATTTATGCACTACTAGAAGTTGTGTTCCCTCCAATGTGGGACTTAAATGAATCCTTTCAAATTCACTCACAAACTAGTTCATTCATGTGCTCATTTATTGCCCATTTAATGTCAATGAATCATTCCAATTCTCAATCCAAGTTGTCATCATTCCAAGATTTCCAACAATTCCGAATCCGCATCACCTCTGCAACAAGCACAACAACAACATCACAGTTTTGATCAACATTGCAACAACAACAACAACGAATCTTCACAACACAAATGCATCAAAAACAACAGCTCGCAAAAGCGCAAATACAAGAAGCAGAAGAAGAATGCGGAAGAAAAAGAAATAGGGAGTAATCGAAAATATAGACGAAATTGTACATGAATCAAAGAAACGCCTGATTTATCTCTAGTAGGTAAGCCTTAATCTTCGATTTCTTCCATTGTTTCCAAGTTTATGAAGCGCATAGATCGTACTGTGGATATATGGCATACGATATTTTTTCTTGGTAGTTTATTACGAAAGTGAAGTAGAAGAAGGTCACGTCGTATTGAGATGAAGAAGATCATATCGTTGAGCGGAAACAAGGCCAGAGATGATGATGGATAAGCAGAGAGGTAATGATGATTGAGAGGTGTCGTTGCGATGAAGACACAGGGGTCGAAGAAGAATAACATCACGGTAACATGAAGGATGAGATATGCGGAGATAGGCAGAAATCGCCGGTGAAGAGAGAATGTTGAGACGCGAACAGCGGGTTCTAAAGGGAGAAGGAGGATTTTCTTTTGGGAACAGAAGTTGAATCATCACAGTGAATCAACCCTAATCTCACTAAATCAATACGCAACGTTTGTTGTCCATTTTCTCTCAGTGTTTTGTTTTTTATATAATCATAATCATAACCATAATTCAATAATGCTAAAAAATTGGGTGATAATGTTTATTTGGATTGCTGGGTCGGACCTCACATCTCTTTAAGCACATGACACTTTTTTTGGAAAGCCGAATGCCTTAGACAAAAAAAAAACTGGATATGGATTTGTCTATGTTGGGCCTTTATGTCTAGAGCTTGCTACACATACTCCCTGAATCCAGTTTACACCCCAGTGTAGAGTTGTTTTTAGCTTTTCTTTGGTTTATATATATATATATATATATATATATATATATATATATATATATATATATATATATATATATATATATATATATATATATATATATATATATATATATATATATATATATATATATATATATATATATATATAAAATTGTTAGATAATATTTTTTGTTAATAGAAATTAGTAAAAAATAAGAATAATAAAATAATAAAAATTGTTAATTGTTTCTTAGGAATATAATAGAATTTTTCTAAGATTTCCTTTTTTAGAATTTATGGTTAAAACTTTCTATTATTGTTTATGTTCGGTAATCATTTTGTTGCCAAAATTTTGTGATTCAGTTGTGCTTGTCGAAATTTGAGTCTTATGCAGGTTTAGTGTATGATATGCGGACATGCTTGAGTTTTCAATTGTGATTTATTTTCACATCGATGATGCTTTGACACTAATTCTGAGCATTTGGTTTCTGACTCTTTTCTCTATTGCTTGGTGAAGCTCGCGCGAAGTATTTCGGATTTCTTTTCTTTGGTTGTGCTTTTTGCGGACATTATTGTTTGTTTTGTATTATAATGCTTCCAGTTTATCTTTCCGCATTTTATTGCTTTCTAGATATCATGAGAAGTAGGAATAAAAAGCGTGCACTTGAAGTCGTTGTTTAAAGACATGTAACATGCATCCCACACTTGTTTGCTAATTGCGTCTGTGTTTGTTTTCATGGGTTGACAATCGATGATGTCACTCGATTAGAATTGAGATAACGACTTCGATCTTTTACATGCTCCCCTTAGGATTTTCATTTTCCTTTGTTGATGACTGATGATGCCACTCAATTAGAGTTGAGATAACGAATTCGATCTTTGCATGCTTCCCTTAGGATTTTTGTTTTCCTTTATTGACGATCGATGATGTCGCTCAATTAGAATTGAGATAACAACTTCGATCATTGCATGCTCCCCTTAGTATTTTTTATTTTCCTTTGTTGGCGATCGATGATGTCACTCAATTAGAATTGAGATAACGACTTCGGTCTTTGCATGTTCCCTTAGGGTTGTTTGATTAGGATAGCTTTCGAACTAGATATTAAGATAGTTATCCATGCATGCTAACATAGGGTAGAGATTATCCTTTTCATCCTTGACATATGGCCATCATTGTATGATAACACTAGATTAAAGATAGGTTAGTCTCCCTTAGATTTTTTCTTCCCACTTTGCATAATTGTATTTAAAACCAAAACTTCTTTTTCATGGAAAATGTATAAAACATGCTAAACATACAAAAATTCTTTTCATGGTAAAAAATACCAACCAATTCATTTCTTTTTGCCATTCAGATTTTCTCTTCTAAGAACGTGTTGATTCCTTTCCACTACAATGCGTGAGTCTCTAATGGTAGAGCAGCGGTGGGATGATTGAATTTAACATTGATCACTTAAAATATATATACACACAAAATTTGCGAGCCGAACTACGCGTTTTGATTCCTTAAAGGGGATACATAGGCATCTTGTCACGGGGCTCAATCGAGCGAAAATTTGTAAATATTTCCTTCTTTTCCCCGTGTTTCCTTTGCATGCATTCTCTCTTAGTTTTTATAGCTCTTAAGAATTGGATCGAACACACCATTTGATTAGAACAACAAGAGTAGATCTCGTAGAGTACTACGGATGTGAGGGGTGATAATACCTTCCCCTCGCGTAATCGACTCCCATATCCGATCTCTCGATCGGTAGACCTTGATTTTCCCCCTTTAGGTTTTTCTTTTATGATTTTCCTTTCCCTTTATGTGGGATAAATAAAGACTCAGTAGCAACTTCATTGATTTTACCGCTATAGTACCAAAGTAAGCTTAATTGTTTTAAATTTTGCAAACAGAGAGCTAAAGATTATCCATAGTTTTGAATTCAAAATATTCCTAAACGTGATTTAATTTGCTTTGACTATTCCCAGCTATGTAATCTAAAATAAATTCAACATACTTTGAACAAATATGGTAAAAAAAAGAGCTCAACTAGAGATTATGAATTTAAGAGAGTTAAAGATGAAAGCAAAGTGTTGTACCCCAAAATTTTCCCTCTCATTCTATCAAGATTTCCCCTCACAAGGCTCCTTGAACTCCAGACAGGATTAGGGTTTTGCATTGCCTAAGACATTTCCTTGCACTGATGACCTAAATTAGGGTTTGAGTTTGCACAGGGATTTTTGGACTTCTAATGCTCAAAATGACTTTCATACTTCATGCTGGACTCATAAGTTTGTCCATACCAAGTTTCAAGCCCTGAATCAAATTTTTGCCCAGTCAATTGGACAGTTGACCTAGAAATCAGCTGTATTGGGGGAAAAGTCAAATGTGGCCAATTTACAGTCAAACCTCATTATTTTTGATCCACATCAACATTATCAACTCATATGAACCATTTGATCAAGTTTGGACCACAACTCCATAAGAAATTTGATCAGATCACCAAGAGGGCAAAATGGTCATTTTTAGGGTTTTGATTGTACAAAGGCAATTTCTGATTTTTTGACCTAGCCAATGGAAAATTGGGTACAAGCATGGACTAAAGGACTCAATGGTATCATCTTGACCTATTCACAAGGTTCAAAAGATCTCAAGTGCATTGGATTGACAGATGAATTTTTCAGTCAACTGATCAAAATTTGACTGTACACTGAAAAGTCAAACTTTGACTTTTTTGGTCAAAATCAAGTGCCAATGGTCATTTTTCACCAAGATATGTCAAAACATGAAACTTGTTCATCAAGAAACCCATTTTTGCAAATTAGGGTTTAAAGTTGAAAATTTTCATAACTTAGAATTTTTCTAAGTTATGAAATTTTCTTAATTTTTCCTAACTTTGCCCAACATTTTCACCATGATGCATTTGGATTCAAAAAAACTCCCAACATGAAAGTTGTAGTCCTTCACAAAGTCTACAACTTTTATTCACAAAGTTTTCCCAAAAGAAGCTTGGGTCTCAAGTTATGATTTTTGGAACAAGGGTCCCTAAAACTTTTAACTTAGTGAAATTTTGCCCTAGTTTAGGCAGGATTTTGACCTTTCTTCATGGCCATTTTTCACATAGTTCCACTTGGAATCTCAAGTTTCATTTCAAATAAGGATTGTAGAGCATGTTACAAGCTTTCCAAAATGTCCAAGAACTCTCTAAACTCATTTGTGGTTAGGGAGAATCGAAGGCTTGAAGTTGGCAAAAACTCACCTTTCATCCATGGCATGTTCATGTGCATACAAGTTACAATTTTAAGTCAGCATGCTTTGCACTAGTTTACAGGCCTCTAAACCATTTCACACTCAATAATTTAATGCAAATACTTTGGTCTAAGGCATTGTTTTGGTCATTAGGGCATTGTACACAAAATTAATCCCTAAGTAGAAAAAGGTACATTTCCATTTTTGCTTAAATGTGCTTTATGTCAAAACTGAATCCCTTGAGCATTGGTCCATATCTCATACATAAAATCAAATATACAAGTTGGAGGGACCAAGGGCAAAGCGTACAAGTATATGGATAGCCTGTACAGGCCTGCTACACATCATTTCCCACTTTTGCTTCATATACAAGAAATATGCCAAATACAAGAGAACAAGGACATCAGCCAAAACCAACTGGTGCAAACATTTTGAACATCTTTATCACACCCCTTTGAGCCATAAACACGACTCTTTGATCCCTCAAACCTCCCATAGCCAGAAATCACCTTCCATTGGCAAAATAGGGCAGCATCTGCAACTTGACTTCCATAGCTCAATTGGCTCGTGCGTTTTGGCCCAAACCTGTTCAAACACCTTTCATTCCATCCATCCAAGCTATCCCAAACCTCAAACACCAACTGTAACTCCATTTACAGGGTTTGCCATTTTCACTTTGAGCTTGTGTAGGTTGAGTTATGTAGGCTTGTTCAAGCATATTCAAGGCAAGTAGGGTATTGGAGAAGGTCAAGTGAAGTTCAAGCAAGCTCCCAGACATCTCAAGCCTTGTTAAAAAGCTCCACATTGCCCTACACGAAGTCAGCTGAAACAGGTTTTTATCAACTTCCTATCTCTCTATTTAGGAACATTTAGCCTTAGGTTTGTGAATAAGAAATGTAGTATTCATTGCCATGAAGTTATACATATGCTCATTTTTCATTTTTATTAAGCATGCTAAGAGAATTTGATCCATGAACATACTGAAAAAACTAGGTTAGATTTTAGGGCCAGAGAAATTTTCTTTGGTCTTTGAGAGTTAGGATAAGTTGTTTATATGGTTGGATTCGTCTTGAAATGCTCTACAACTTTGATGTTATGTGTTTTTGCAATAGAGCTCGTATACAGGATCTGGCAATTGTACAGGGCGCGTGCGTTTTTGAAAGTCAGAGGTTGAAGATGAAGTGGCTTGGGCTGGGCTTTGGTCCTTTCACTTTTGACACCCCCCCTTTTACTTTTTGCACCCCTGGCCCAATTTCTTGATATTTTATATTTTTGCATTTTTATTTTCATTTCTGATTATATTTTATTATTCCCAAATATAAAAAATACTCAAAAAATATTTTTATGAATTTTCACACTTATTTTGTATTTTATTTTTATTTTTCTAAACATAAAAGTAATTTAATGAACATATATCTTTATTTTATTTTAATGAAAACTTAGAAATAAAATATTAAAAATCATACTTTTATATTTTCATTTATATTTAAATAATGTATTATACTAAATATTTTTATTTTTGTATATATTTTATTTCTTTTTTTTATATACATATTTAATATAATTAATATATATACACACTTTTATTTAAATAAATACTTGGGAATAAAAAAAATGAAAAATATACTTTTTTTTATTATTACTTATATTTAAAATAATACCTTTTTCTAAATATATTTTATTTTTTTTAGATATACTATTTTATGTCCATTGTATATAAATAAAATAATTAATATATTTACTTTCTTAAAGAAAATTAGGGTTTTACCCTTAACCAAATAAAATTAATCTTTTTATTTATTTCTTTATTTATTTCTTTAAATATTTTTACATACATAAATAACCAAAAACCTTTTTTTGCATAATTCATATTATTTGATATATTTATTTATTTTGTTTTGTTTTGTTTATTTAAATATTGTCCATTTATTATTTATGCATTTGATTCAATTTGGATGTAATAGTAAAACTAGGGTTTTTTATTTCTTGTCAAATACACCCCCATTCAAAAATTGTACCCCCATCCCCATAATCATGTTGTAATAGCTTAGACTTTTAATTCTCGCACGTTACGCTTTCAATTATGCCATGATTAGAGATTAGGGTTTGTATGCGAAAATCCAAAATCAACAAGTAGTTTGACCTAATACAAAGACAAAAATGCATGAAAGTCAAACACAAATGCACACTTGCACCCTTAGGGTTACATCCACTTGTTGCCTTTAAAACGGACCATGTTATGCATGTTGGGTACTTTGGCAAAACAAAAACAAAACAAAAGATCATAGTCCCTCGATGACGTCATCTTGGTTGCCTAAACAAAACGATCAAAGTCCCTCAAAATTTTGCCAAAGATACTTAACACAATTGCTATCATGGTCTATACGATGACCCGTGCCTGTCCCGTTTTAACATCCTAACACAAGGTTATTCACCAAATGTAATGGTGAAATAACAATGTCAAAAGGGTTAAAAACATATAGGAAATATCTTTGAGTAAAATAGGGTAGATAACTCTTAGTTACTTGATCAAAACTTGCAAAACATCCTTGCTATTTTCAAACACACTTCACAACACAATTTCAAAACATTTCCCAAATCAAACTTTCAAACATTGGAACATCTTTTCAAAAGACAAAAACATCTTTGTATACATTCAAACAAGAATCATTACAAAGGTTGCCACAACGATGGCCTCTTTTCAAAACATCTTTCAAAACCACACACAAAGCACCATTTCAAACAATTGAAAAGCAAAAGCAAGTGATCTAAACAAGTAACTAAGAGCCCATGGATAACCATGGATGAAAAGGGTGCTTGCACCTTCCCTTTTTATAATCTACTCCCCGAACCCAAGAAAACATCTCAAAGGTCTTTCCTGTGCTTTTTGACCTTTCCTTAGGATAAAATAAAAAGTCGGTGGCGACTCTTGCTAAACCGAAACATTTGTAAATACCAAACACAAAACCTAAAGTCAGTTCTCCCACCGTATCACAGAACTGGCGACTCTGCTGGAGAATATCTAAAAGTGGATTAACCTTAGGGTTTAGATCACCTTTGCATGCTTATCTTGTTTGCTTTGATTGCTTTACATTTGGTTCTCTTGTTTAGGTTTGAATCCTCCACCCGAATTTTTGGGAAACATTCATAGGTAAATAACAATACATTGTGGAAACTGTGTGGGGTATACCGACATGGTTGAAGCAATAGCTATATTAGTGCGACATATTTGTGAGTACCGGTAGCCTTTGAGTCAATCAAAGAGAATAGGGGGCCGCTGAGTGATGTCATGAAGCGCTAATGAACTCTTAGAACCTTACTTAACCATCTTGACCTTATTAGGGGTAGTGAGATGACCGGCTTTGGTGCAGTCCGAAGTTGGTAGATACTCGATACTACACTCATTGAGGGTTGTTTTCTTGGAATATTTCGGTCGCCAGTTAAGTGGCTAAACTGAAACAATGAACACAGAAAATAACCCAGTGATATTGAGCTCCTTAGAACCCGGTTACTACTTATAGGATAGGTTGAGCCAACTAACTTCAAGAGGGTACTTACCTATGAAACCTCATGCAAGCCTGAAACTAGGAACTTGTGTGACTTGCTTGTACATATACTTGTGCATACATCATGAACATCATAAAGCATCATATGCATCCACTAACCATTTCAAGGGTTTGGATCTTCATCTTTGTTCTTATTTTGTAGGTCATGGAATCTCTTCGCAGGAAAACAATTCAAGTCAACCTTGTGAGAATCCCTCCTCAACTCAAGGAGCTTACTTCCAAGATTCCAGAGAATTCTATCTTCAGTGAAAGACATGGTAGACTCCTCAACTTGGTCAACTCCAACATTGAGGAAGACATGGTGAAAGTTCTCTTCCAGTTCTTTGACCCCCTACACTACTGTTTCACATTCCCTGATTACCAACTAGTACCTACTTTGGAGGAATTTTCTCAACTCCTGAGGATTCCTGTTCTTCATCAACTACCCTACAACGGTACAGAAAGAGAACTAAAGCTTGAAGATGTTGCTCAAGCCTTACACTTGCAAACATCTGATATCAAAGGTCATTGGGAAACCAGAAGTGGTGTCAAGGGTTTCTTGGCAAAGTTTCTGTTTGAGAAGGCACAAGACTGCTGGAATTCTCTAGATCTACAAGCCTTTGAGGAGATTGTATCACTTCTCATCTATGGGTTGGTCTTGTTCCCAAACCCTGATCATCTTATAGATGTAAATGCTGTCAAGATTTTCATATCTCGGAATCCTGTACCTACATTGCTTGGGGACATCCTACACTCATTTCACACACGAACAATGAGGAAAAGAGGTGTTCTCATGTGTTGTACTCCTCTTATAGCAAGGTGGTTTATTTCTCACCTCCCCCAATCAGTTTTGAAGAATGAGCAGGGTTTAAGATGGTCACAACAGTTGATGACCCTCTCACATTTTGATGTTCATTAGTGTTCTCGGTCCAGAGAAAATGTCATTATCATTGATCCTTATGGGGAATTCCCTAATGTCCCACTACTTGGCATTAGGTGAGGCATTACCTACAACCCTTGTTTAGCTCTTAGACAGTTTGGATATGCCCGGAGGGATGGCCCTCATGACTTGCTGATTCCTGACTTGGTTTTTGACTTCGACAACGACGCTCAAGAACTTTGACAAAGGTTTATTCGAGCTTGGAGGATGCCTAACAAAGTGGATAGTAAGACACTGGGGCACAAGAATTACATCCCCCTTGAGCCTTATCTCAAGTGGGTACGAACCCGCACCCAGAATCTTATGATGACATACCCTCACATTCTCCCTGTGATCAAAGAGCCTGTTATGGAAGGAGAGGTTCCATACACCCTCCTACATCTAGACATGCCAACATCATTAGAAGAGTTGCAAAAGAGTTGGATACAACTCAAGAAAGAGCGGAACACTTTTGAAGCCATCTTCTATGCCAGTGAGAAGAAGGTTTTGGAGCTTACCCGCCGACTTCACGAAGAGGAGACTCTCAACACTTACATCGCGCCAAAGAGGATGCGCAACATCTTTTTACATTAAGAATTTTGTAATATTTTGCCCATGGGGCATTTATGTACTAACAAATTTCTTCTTATTAATATGACGTGTGTTCTTTTTTGTTTGCAACAAATTTGAATTTATAAATCCTTGAATGCATTACATGAACACACATCATTCATCATATGCATTAACAGGTCCTCATGCCAGGTTTCCTTATCTTTCTGCTGTTTATTTCAGCAAGATGGATATAGAGCAGATGGTTAAAGATCTGCAAGCACAAAATTCGCAATTCCAACAACTCCTCATAACCTTGGCAAAGGGTCAAGAGGATCTTAAAGCACTATTAGAGAAAGAGAAGGAACCAGAAAAGAAGAAAAAGAAAAGAATTGGTGTGGCCACTATGGGAAGAAGATTTTAGCATCAGGCTAGGAAAGTTCTGGAATTCCCCTCAACGTCTGACGAAGGGGTTGGTAAAGGAAAGGGAGTTGCAATGCCCTCTGAATCTGAAGCTGAAGAAGAAGAAGAGGAAGAGGATGAAGATTACTCCGAACAACAGTACCCTCCGGCGGACGATAAGTATAAGAATCTTGAGGACCGGTTGGCAGCCATGGAGGTACAAAGGGTACCTGGGCTAGATTTCGAAGAACTAGGGTTGGTTGCTAGGATCGTCATTCCTACCAAGTACAAAGTACCTACATTTTCTAAATACGATGGTCTGTCATGTCCAAAGATGCATCTGAGATCCTACGTCAGAAAGATCCAACCTCACTCTTCTGATAAGGATCTATAGGTCCACTTTTTCAAGATAGTTTGTCGGGTACGCAATTGGAATGGTTCTATCAACTTGAGAGATCTGATGTTCATAATTGGGAAGATTTAGCTGCTGCTTTCTATCGACAATACCAATACAATGCAGATTTAGCGCCTACTCGTACTCAGCTACAGAGTATGGGTATGACCTCTAATGAGGGATTTAAGGAGTATGCCCAGAAGTGGCGAGACTTGGCTGGAAGGGTGCAGCCACCATTGTCGGATAGAGAGCTGGTTGACATGTTTTTATGGACTCTGTCAGGTCCATTCTTCAATCACTTGATCGGGAGCTCATCTGCAGGGTTCACTGAATTAATTCTGACCGGTGAAAGGGTCGAAGTTGGTATTAAGAGTAGTAAAATTCAGAAGGATGCCTTCGCTTCCACTACTATCAAGAAGACCTTCCCAGCCAAGAAGGAAGTTTCTGCTATTCATACCCAGAGAAATCAATGGAGAATGGAGCGCCGACCCGCGGTGGGGGCTGTGATGATCCAGAACTCCTCAGCCGATCAACCTCGTAGCAATTAACCAAGAGCTAACCAACAAAGGGTAGAAAGGCCACAACGACAATTCACCCGGATCAATATGACTCCGGCTCAGGTCCTCCCTCATCTATTAAAGTTAAACTTTACCAACTTGAAAGAAGCGTCGAAAAACCCAAATACCTCTTCTCCCTATTATCATTCAAATGCAAAATGTGCATACCATTCGGACAGTGTAGGGCATGACACCAACAACTGTTGGGCCCTTAAAAACAAGATCCAAGATTTGATAGATGCCAAGGAGTTAGAGTTTGATGCCCCTGAAAAACCTAATGTGATATCCTCTCCTATGCCAAAACATGATCATAATGTCCATGCTATTGTGGAAGATCTTCATGTTACCGCTGTTGATGAATTAATGACTCTGTTGCCAATGATTAAAATGAATCTGTTGAAAGCCGGGATTTTCCCGGGATGTGAAAAAGATTATTACTTCTATTCAACCTTACAATCCGACTGCCCACTGTTGAAATCAGGCATCCAACGCCTGATGGATACTCAAGAGATCCTCTTTCAGAAAACTCATGTTGCTACTACCACTCATGTTACTCATGTTACCTTTGTTACTCCAATCAATGACATTGCTATAATCACCATTTCTGACAATCTTTCCAAGACCTGCAAAAGGCCTGTTAAGATTACGCCTGATCCAAAGCTTATACCGCTGAATATTACCATGTCGGGGCCTATCCCATATAAGTCCAACAATACGATACCATGGAATTATGGAGGAGAGATCTTCTACCATGGTGTTAAGCAGATCGAATCAGTCCAAGAGAATTCCGATGAAGAAACTCCTGACATAGGGAATATTGCGGGAACAAGTAAGATAACTCATAGCAAAAGAATCTTCTCTCCGGAGATTGCTCCTCCACGGGCAGTCTTCGGACCCTCAAGTGCTCATGTGCCTGTCAAGATATCTGTGCGAAGTCCGGTTATTGAAGAAATTGATGCTCCCGAAGCTATACCCTCTGCTGTTACTGCTGATAAAGGTAAGGGGATCCAAGAGGCGCCTGTCAGGACGAAGGCTCAGACTTTGGTTATCCCCGAGACCACCCAAAAGGAGATGGAGGAAATTTTAAAGATAATTAAGAAGAGCGACTATGATGTCGTAGAGCAGCTGGGGAAAACCCCTTCAAAAATCTCTATGCTGGCTCTATTACTCTGCTCTGAGGCTCATGCCAAAGCCTTGAACAAATTTTTAAAGACGGCACACGTGCCTCAAGAAACTTCTGCAGATCAGTTTCAAGAGTGCGTGGCTAGCCTTACAGTCGACAATGGTCTTGGCTTCTCTGATGCTGATTTGACCCCTAAGGAAAGCATAATGATGCGCTGCATGTCTCGGTAGAGTGCAGAGGGACCACACTTGCTCATGTTCTGGTTGATACCGGTTCATCTTTAAATGTTCTACCAAAGAAAGCATTGGACAGATTGGACTGTGAAGTTTTCTCCCGAACAGAGTTTATTTCTCAGAATACAGAAGCTCAATCCCTGACAGAGTTCATCCTCCAGTAGAGTTATTTCCCTGCAGAGTTATTCTCAAGCAGAGTCTCTCTCCTACAGAATCTCCATAAACAAGGAGCAAATCTCTAGCATAGTCATTTCCGTTCACCATCCCCAGCGGAAATAGAAAAACCACAACATTCTACAAGAGTCAGGAATGTTATACTCTCCAACAGCAACCAGGGATTTATTTTCCCAGACTCGGATATGTCACAACAGCATCTCACATTCATACATCATGACATGCACATACATATCACATACATCATAATCTCATTCATTTTGAGAACGTCATCCCATGATGCATTTCATACATTGCATATAATTAACCCTGTTACCTTTTCATGAAAGACAATTATCATCAACCAACCCACGTGATTAAACGAAGCAACCTTACCCAGGTTCCTTCCCGATTCAGATGCAGTTTTACCCAAACTCCCCACGAAGTAACCTTACGACCCAGGTTCCTTCCCACGAGCCCTACCATCCAGGCTCTCATTTCGAAGTAACCCTATTATCCAGGTTCCTTCCCATAAGCCCTACTATCCAGGCTTTCATCTCTAAGTAACCCTACTATCCAGGTTCCTTCTCATAGCCCTACTATCCAGGCTTTCATTTCGAAGTAACCCTAGTATCCAGGTTCCTTCCCATAAGCCCTACTATCCAGGCTTTCATCTCGAAGTAACCCTACTATCCATGTTCCTTCTCATAGCCCTACTATCCAGGCTTTCATCTCGAAGTAACCCTACTATGCAGGTTCCTTCTCATAGCCCTACTATCCAGGCTTTCATCTCGAAGTAACCCTACGACCCAGGTTCCTTCTTATAGCCCTACTATCCAAGCTTTCATCTCGAAGTAACCCTACTATCCAGGTTCCTTCTCATAGCCCTACTATCCAGGCTTTCATCTCGAAGTAACCCTACGACCCAGGTTCCTTCTCATAGCCCTACTATCCAAGCTTTCATTTCGAGGCAACCCTATTATCCAGGTTCCTTCTCTCTTATCTCCAGACAATAGTTTACAACACTGTAAGACCTGGACCCGACCAAACACGAAGGATATCATATTTCCCCAGTAAGTCACGGTGCAGCCTGGACCCTGACCAGATATGCAGTTTACTTCCACCTCCTCAATCAGGAGTTAATTCCCCAGTAGGGTAATGGACAACCGAAGCTCTTGTACTCTATTTCCCAAGACATAAATCAAAATTCCCCGGCAAAGTCCTCCTCAACGGCAGGCACAGGAATTCTTGCAAAGGAGTCTCTTATGCAACCAACATCTTTTTTGGATGGAATCTTTAAGACCATCTCCGCCGATTCTCTATCAACTTCCAAATGACATCTGTAAGACGATTCCCAATATCACCAATCAGTATTACTTCATGCGAGTGCAAATTTCTGGGCACTCTAGTGTTCAATCATCTTCCACCTTCAGATCACGAAAGGCAGACAAGCCAATCTACATCCTCAGGTATAAGAAGATTGAACAGGGATAGTTGTTGTACCCCAAAATTTCCCTCTCATTTTACTCAAAACATACTCCTAGAGGTCCTCAACTTGCCCAAGAATGCCTAAGAATTGACCAAACAAATCCTCCTCCTAAGACAATGAGCCTCAAATTAGGGTTTCACTCCTCATCAAGATGTTTGGGTTCCAAGGGTCCCAAATTATTTCCATTGCCTTAATATGTTCTCAAGATCATCCATGTCATGTTTCATGCCTTGCACAATAAGTTTGTTCAGTCAACTGCTCAAATGCCTGGAAATCAACTATGCTAGGTCAAATGTCAACTGTGACCCACATACAGTCAAACTTCAATATTTTTGGTCAACATCAACATTTTGAAGTGATATCCATCATTTGATCAAGTGTTGATCATGATTCCTCCAGGAATGCCCAAAATTCATCAAAACTCAAAAGTTGCTAAATTAGGGTTCATATAGGAAAAGTCAACCAAACTTTGACCAGACATAACTTTCTCATACTTTATCATAAATTTCCCATCCAAGGCTCATTTTGAAGAGGATGAAAAATCCCTACAACTCATCTTCATCCCTTAAGTTCAAGAAATATATACTCATGAAAATATATGAATTCATACATTATAGGTCATTTCAAAAAGTCAACAAAAACACCTTCTGGGTCAAAGCTCCTTACATGAACATGGAAGATCCAATTGAAATTAAACCAAAAGGGTTGTTTAGAGGACATCATAAGCTTTCTAAAAATTCAAAGAACACCCTCTTAGAGTCAAAATTGAGAGAGATGTACCTTGTCAAAGTTGGCCATTTTTGGAAACTTGCACAAAGTCAACAATGCCCAAAATGGTATTTTCTCCACATGGGCCTATCTTTTCAAGATTGGAGCTTGTTGCTAACATGGTCCATGACCCATGAACTACTCCATGCCTTATTAACTTATTTATTTAATTTATTGTGATTTAATTCAAATAAAATCAAATAAAATCAAAATGAATCATATTAATTGCTTTTGGAATGATTTTGACATTGAATGAAGATGATATATGCTGGCATATCAAGATCAAATCGTGCAAGGGGTGATTGGAGCAAGAATGGAATGATTTGGTTTGTTTTGGAAACAAATGATGCAAGGAACAAACCAAATCTTCTCTTCATAATTGTTGAAGATTCAATCTGTTTTTGTTAACCTAATACGTTCCAATACATATACACAAGGTGGCCATACCTAGAAAGAAAATAAGTTGCCTCCAGAGGTCTAGAAAAAACGCCAATTTTTTACAAAAAAATGTTGTTCGAATTCTGATTTAGAGGGCGGTTCAAGGTGATTTAAGGCCACCAATCCACTCCTGGACGTCTCCTGAAGCTAAAAACATTGTTTGCACGCGTAAAAGCTCCTAGAATCATCACCTTACAATATCACGGTTTGCCACTTTTCTTGAATTTGGTTCTGCAAATTTACGCATTATAAATAATTTTTAAGCATGCCTTCATGTTTGTATCATCATTTAGAACGTATTGGTATGATTAATTAGGAGTTTTAGCTCATGTATGGATAGTTTCCATTGTTAGGGTTTGAGGTTGCGTTTTAGGGCTTTTTGATGCAGGTAAAATCAGGGCAAAAGATGGATGTGAGATCAAAACGAGTTGATCTGTATGCTTGGATTTGATTTATCCTGCCTTGTATTGATTTTTGAGATTTGCAGGGTTATAGTTACAGTTGGTGTCCGTAGGTAAAGGTCCTTACCTAAAATGACAGTTTCCTTGAAGAAGATGAAGGTGTGTCAAGGCGTGGCTGGACGGTTTTGAATCTCGTGCATTTTCTTGTTACACTGACTTTTCATTTAATATAATGTATTTGTGTTATTATATTGACAAATGAACAAAACAACATGGATTGCAAGGGGTGACGCTGGTAAGAGGAAGGACCTGGGTTCGATCCCAGGTCCAGACATTTTACATTTTCTCAACACTTTGTACAAGATCCCATGTGCCTCCCAACTAGTGCGTTCATCATGCACCACAAGATCCACACCATTGGATCATCTGCATCCCAGATCCAATGTCTCATGCAAGCAAGGTCCATGGTGCACCCTTAAGAGTGGTCTTCACTGGATCCAGACAATTGATTGGGCCAAATGATTTGGGCTCAACGAAAATAAATAATGCACCCCCCTGATCTGCTTTCATCACAAGCCCAAAATTATTTCTTTTCTTTATTTCTTTTGTCTTTTAATTATTTGTTCATTATTTCTTTTTACAAAACTACAAAAAAAAAATCATTTTTATTAAATAAAAAAATAACAAAAAAATATAGAATTAGGGTTTTTTATTTAAATTAATTATTATTGAAAATAAATTAGTTTAATTAGATTAACCTGGTTGTTTTTATATTAATTAAAATTAACTAGAAATTAGGTTTAATTTGCAATTAAATTGTTTTTCTCATTAAAAATACACAAAAATATTTTATTAATTAGATTTTTAGGCTTCCAATTTGTTCTCGTATTTAATTCGTCTTGCGCGCTTTTATTTATTTTTAATTCAAATTATTGTAACTGCTTCGAGGTTTGTAATAGTTTTTAATTAGGGTTTATCTTACCGCTTTTTATTTACTGTTCATTCCCGAAGTTTTGGTTATGTAACCCCTTCCCCATGTTGTACCCCAAATTTTGACCTAAGATATCATCTCCTACCTGCATCATTACATTACAAGTGTTTTGATCCATCGATTTTAAAATTCATGACTTTTTTTTCAGGCCGAGAGCTATTTATGTTGAACACTAAATCATTTAATCGATTCGTGCTAAAATAATGCTTATTAATTATTTATTATCTTAAATTTAAATAATTGAAATTCGTTTTCGATTATTATGTAGTTTAAAGATGTATAGATAATAAAATAAACATTAGAGAAGAGGCGCACTAATTGTGCAGACAGTATTTATTTATTACTCACTATCTTAAATTTAAATAACTGGAATTCATTCTCAGTTATTACATAATTTAAAGGTTTACGAATAATATAATAAATATTCGGAAAAGTTTATTGGTCAATAACGATTATTTAATCATTCGTCATTCTAAGTTAAATAATTGAAATTCTATTTTAATTATTATAATTTAGAAAGTTATGGATGATGAATTAAATAATTGAGGCTATTAATTGATCAATGATAATTATTTATTTATCTGTTCATTATTCTGAATGTAGGTAGTTGAAATTCGTTTTCAATTATTATACGATTAAAGAATTGTAAACGATAAAATAAATAATTAGAGAGAAAGAAGAAATTAATTGGCGAATATTGGATTTTATTCATTTTTTCTAATTGTACAATTATTATGTAAATAGTGTATCTATTACAACAAAATTACAATAATAAATTTACAAAGCTAAAATGAAATAAAAAACTAATCTAATATTCCTAATTCTAAATCTTCTGATCCAATGCGTTTTTGTCTGCTCACTTGATGTTACCTGCAAAATTAAAAGAAATTAGAATTCGAACAAATAATTAAAAAGCGAAATTATTTAAGGTTCATTATTAAAAGCAATGGCCGGAATCAGTTACTCTTTTTTGCAAATCACGGGATTTCTCCCGGTTCACAAAAAAGAAAGGAATTTTTAAATGAATGCACAAGTTTATTTTTGTCCAAAAATTGCATGTTTTAAATTAATTGCATTTTTCAAAATCCAAATGCATATTTCAAAAAAACATACAGCATGCAAAGTCCCTGCATGATCTCAACATATGCAAGCAAATGCCAACGTAAACCTATGCCCACATAGTAAAAAAACAAAACAAGCTACTATTGCATTAGAAGTCAAAAAATATGCAGTTTAACAACATATGCAAGCAATGTGACATTCCTTATTTTCATCATTTTCTGGCCATTTGCAATTTCAGAAAAGTACAGCCTATCATATTTTTGTCAAAACTGTACTGAGAGAGAAAAAAGAGAGGGAGAAGTGTGGTTTTACAGGTTTGGCATAGGCAGGAAAGAGATACAAGACAAACTGCAAAATATAGCCAGTAGAAATAAAAACATAAAAGAAGAATAGAAACAAATTGGAGGTAGCAGTCTGGTGCAGAATGCCAGGGAAGAGGGAAGTATTTCAAAACCTCCAGCCTGTAACGTAAACAAGAGGGAGGGAAGACTGTTATAACACAACATAACCAAAAGAACACACATCAGAATCATATATCCAAGCCTTCAAAACTTAGAAAAAATATCTATCAACAAAAACACACAAAAACCAACAGACTTGCATAACCATTCCATTACTGTCAAAACCATAAAAACATATATGGCCTAAACCTTGTAAAATTGTTTGAACCCTCAAGCCAACATCACCATCCTTTCTACTGTCCAACCAACAAAACCAGTAACCATAGCATAACCTGCTAAACCAGTTTTCAAACCATCATTCACCATGGCCTAAAAAAACCAATACAACCTGCCTATACCTAAGCTTGTTACTGCATTGCCGAAACCAAAAATCATATCAGAACTAATATGGCTTAAACCATACAGAATGTTTCTAAATCATTAACTTGATTGAGCTATTAAGCCAATACCACAAAAATGCCTACTGTCCAAACCAATAGCATAGCATAAACACCATAAAAACCTGCGTATAACCAAGAGATCATGGCAAAAAACCAGTAAAACCTGCATAGGGCCTAAACCAATTTCCAAACTCAAGCTACAGTAAAGCCTCAAAAAAATATTATCATAGGCCAAAGATCGAAGCACAGTACCAGCAAGAAGAAGAGAAACATCAAAGCACAGTGTCAAGGCAGAATAAGAAGAGAAACATCACAGTACAGTACCAACAAGAAGAAGAAGAAAACCATATAAAATACCAGTCACCGAAGCGAGCTTGCGACCCTCCTCTCCTTGCCGCCTGGCCTCCTTCGCTCTCGACCTCCTCCTCCGTCTCCTCCTAGGTAACGATTCCCTCTCCCTTTTTACTTCTATGGTACCTCCATCAAACAATAAGAATCAAACAACAAGGATCAAAACAGAATAAGAATCACGAAATCAGAATCAACAAATGCAAAAACGAAACTAAGCTTTAACGAATCAGAAGCATATTTTACCGAATCCGTAGCCGTCCTTTTTTCGTTCGGCTAGAGGGAAGAGGAGTTTGGAGTGGGTGGCCATGGCAAGAAGAGATAGCGAAACTCAGAGGCAAGTATGGAGAAGAAGACGCGAAGAAGATGACAAAGAGAAGAGAGATGAGCGCCGTTCTGCCTAGCAGAACCCTAATCCCCAATTGATAAAACAAATTAACCCTAATACATTTTGTAAAACTGATGGGCCTCACCCCATTTTTCCCTGCTTAAGCCCGCGACCTGCTTCTGCACCCCCCCCCCCCCCCATTTTGGATTCTGCGTGGGCCTTCAAACCATCTAGCCCATATATTTGACTTACTTGTTTTTATTTTGACACACTTCTTTTTCTTTTTTTACTTTCTTTAATCCCTTTTTTAGAATTATTATTATGATAATCAATTGATAAGTATAATAAAAAATAAAAAGATATGTCTAACTAGGTTTTTTTATTAATTAGTTTGACCTCTTAGTTTAATTTTGGATTTAATTTAAGAGTTTTAATTTTATTTCATTAGGGTAAATTAATAACTTTTAATTTAATTTAGAACCCCTTAATCTCTTAATAAGTATTCTATTTTCATATGCATAAAAAATATAGAATTTAAGAAGATAGACATTTTAGTTTTATTAATTCTCCTCTCACATCGTTATTAAACAAAATTCTAAACATATAAAAATAGAAAAACATAAAAAATATTTTACTAATTCATTTTCTTGCCTTATTAGTATTAATATCAAAATATATAAAATAAAAACTTAAGACTAAAAAACATTATGTCCTCGTTAATTAATTCTCTTGCTTTTATCCATATCGAAATGTGTGAAAATTAAAAATACTTTCTTCCCGTTAACATTAAACAAAAAAATCATAAAAATACATTATTCGCATCATTTATTCTATCATTTAGATTATCGTTATTTAATCATTATTCACATATTTTGCCTGTGTATTTATTCCATATTTATTTGTTTATTCTGTTTATGTTTGAATCCAAAGGAAAAACAGTAAATTCGCTTGACTTCATGTCTTCAAGTCTAACTGCGCGAACTTTCGCATTTCATTAAAACTTAGGATAATTTTTTCCTCAAATATTCAACCCTTTTCAAAAATTTATGCCCTTTAAGCAAAAACTTCGACATTAGGTCGTCGCATTCAAAAAAACCCGTCTGTATCCCGTTTCGGCCAAAACAATTTATTTTCAATCAAGCAATCAATTTTAAATAAAACAGATATTTCAAAAGGTTCCTATAGAGTACTATAGATGCATTGGGTGCTAGTACCTTCCCATTGTATAACCAACCCCCGAACCATAAGATCTCTTTTCAAAAACGCTTTGTATTTTATTATTATTTACATTGCATATTTAGGGTTTTATTTCGCTCTTTTCCCTTTTCCTTTGGAAACAATAAAGCGCGGTGGCGACTCTTGCTTTTGTGAGACGAATTAATCAATAATTCGATCTCCGATTTACCCCGCTACATTTTTTATCGCTACAGAATTGGCGACTCTGCTGGGGACAGATTGACCTCTTGCTGGTCCATCCCTAAGTGGGTTAAGCCTAATTTGTTTTATCTGTTTCCTATTATTTGATTTGCTTGATTATATGTTTAAATTGGGGTGTTTGGGTTTTTTTTGCAAAGGACGAATCCTATACCCGGATTAAGTAACACTTAAGGAATAGGACGGGCGGTATAGTCATGTTAACTTTGAGGGAGTAATTCCGAAGAAGGAGGCATGAGATCCCCCACTCAATGGAAGGCCCTCTTGAACTTAATATTTGTTTACCGAGTAATCGGGAAGACATTATTATTTTTGACCTAGGAGCCCGAGAAGTTGAGGACCGTAGAACCCTAACCCATCTTGGCCTTTTTAGGTGTAGCGCGGAGACTATAACGGAGTAATTCGGAAGTAGTTGTTACGCGATGCTACGCTCGGACGAGTTTCTCTTGAGAATATTGCTAATTATTGAGTAATCAAGACGTTGGTAATATCCGAAGGAGTAATGTAGACTCTGGGAACTCTTAGAACCTTGTCTTACAGGTGTGATTGAAACGTTAGTACATACCTTTGGGTGGGCTTTACCCTCGACTCCATGCTGAACGTTGAACCTTTGAACCCCATGTTTGCAAACTTGTGTGTGACTGTTGCATTATCATTCATTCATGCATTCATCAACATATTTGTAAAAAACTCGTTTTTCAAGGAACTTTGGAATGATTTTTGCAAACGTCTCAGGGTATTATGGAACTTGGAAGGAGAAATACTCGAAGCTTTAGCTTCAAGGAGCCCGAGATTGAGGAACTGAAGAGTTTGATTCCGAAGATAGAGAGTCCGACAGATTTTCAGAAGAAGTATGGGTCCATCGTACCGCTCATGAAGTGCAAGATGAAGAAAGGCATCCTCAACACGTTGGTTCAGTTCTATGATCCCCTGTACCGATGTTTCACCTTCCCGGATTATCAGTTGATGCCTACTTTAGAGGAGTACTCCTATATTCTTGGTTTGCCGATCGCCGACCGTGTTCCTTTTTCTGGATTAGAAGAGGAGCCCAAATCTCACGAGATAGCAACCATCACCCACCTGAAGAAGTCAGAGATAGAGGAGAATATGACTACGAAAGGGGGAATCCGGGGTTTGCCGGCGCAGTTTCTGTTGAAGAAAGCTCGCCACTTTGCTGATACAAAGGATACTGTTGCCTTCGAGGATGTGTTTGCTTTACTCGCGTATGGTCTTTTCTTATTCCCTAACGTTGATAAATTTGTGGATGTCAACGCCATCAGAATTTTTCTGATTGGAAATCCGGTCCCTACGCTGCTAGGGGACACGTACTACTCCATCCATCTTCGAAACTCTTATCAAGGAGGGATGATTATTTGTTGTGTGCCGTTGCTGTATCAGTGGTACGTCTCGCATTTACCTGGGTCCGATGCTTTCTGGGATCTCGAGAAAGAACCGCGTTGGGCGCCAAAGATTATAGCTCTCACTCATTTCGACATTGACTGGTATAATCGAGTTTACCACGACGTGGAAATCATTGATAGCTGTGGTGCTTTTCCCAACGTACCTCTTCTCGGTACGAGGGGTGGAATAAACTACAACCCTGTTCTAGCGCACCGTCAGTTTGGGTACCCGATGAGAGATAAGCCGAACAATATCCATGTGAGTGGTTTCTTTCTTCAGGAAGGACAAGATCATCAGGCTGCTAAGAGGGAGATTGAGGGAGCTTGGCGCCATATCCACAAGAAAGGGAGAGATATGCTGGGATGTAGAGGTGCCGTTTCTTTGGAGCCTTACCTGCAGTGGGTCCGTGCTAGGGCTTGTGCTCTCAAGATGCCATATAAACTTGAGAAACCTTTATTCCCTGCCATCGCACCATCATCTGTTGTTATCCCTATCGCGGATGTAGGAGAATATCAAGGAAATCTGGCTAGGATGAAGTCCGAGAGGGATGCTTGGAAGTAAAAGTACCATATGTCTGAATATGAGAATCGAGTCTTGACTCGACAGCTGAAAGAAAAGAAGGAGTTGCTGCTTATTCAAGACGGTCGGTTCGTTGACCACGATGAGAAACTTCGTCAGAAGGATGCCTTGCTGAAGAAGTATGTGAGTGAAAGGAAAAGAAAGAGGGAGGGTTCGGTAAGCGTGGCTCTCGTTCCTAATCCGCGGGAAGAAATCATCGATCGACTGATAGCTGAAAAGAAGGATATGGAAGACTTTTACGAAGAAAAGATCAAGAAGCTCCGATTACAGCTGGTGTTTGGTCCGTCATCTGAGGATTCCGAGTGAGCTTTAGCTTTTAGTTTATTTTATTGATGTCATTTTGTAAAACTATGTAAAAGGGCTTCATGCTCCGAAGTTGTAATTTATTGTTTTATTAAGAGCTTCATGCTCCGAAGCTGTAATTTATTGTTTTATTATGGGCTTCATGCTCCAAAGTTGTAATTTATTGCTTTCATGTTTTAAAATTGTAATTTATCACTTTATTATGGTTTTCACGTTTCGAAGTTGTAATTTATTGCTTTCATTATTGGATTTGTTATCCCAAGGTTATAATTTACTGTTCCAAATTGTAAGTTGTAATTTATCGCTTTCGATTAATGGATTGAGTTTTTGTTGTTCCAAATTCCTTTACCATTGATGTATGCAAAATTATTAAAGTTCCTTGAAAAACTTTTAAAATGAGTCATCATTTGCATCGCCATCATGCATCATTTCACATTCCACCTCACATGTTTTCTAGAGTCTCATCCTTGTTCTTTTTCCACCGAAGGTTGTCAAGCTGTCTCACCGATACGACACTCGGGCCAATCGTCAGAGGAAAATGGAAGATTTGGAACAGTAAAATCATGAGCTTCGTGGGGAGGTTGCTACACTTCATGTCGAGATGGAAAAGTTAACTGCGTTAGTGGAAAGTTTGGTGGCTGTTCAGAATCAGCCATCGACTACGGCTGCCGAGATTCAGACTTCAACCCCAGTGGTTTCCGAGATTGTCACAGTTCCTGCCTCCGTAACTCAAATCAACTCTCCGCTTCAACATCAGATGCCGAAAGGTTTTCCGTGGGGAATGCCTTACAACTTTGTGCCAGAGGGGTATCAGCCTGCCGTACAACCTTTATTTCAACCTGCATTGTCTCTTCCTCAACCAGAGACAACTGCCATGCCGCCAGTAATTCCGTCTGTAACACCTTTTCCGCAACCAATTATGACGACCGTTGCTCCTGTGGTCCACTCCGTGCCATACTTGAATGAACCAATTTATCCTGCTGAGCCCGCTGAAAGTTTGGGTCTTTTTGATAGAATGGAAGAATTTCAGGATCAGTTCCAGGAAATGCAGAAGGAGCTTAGAGCATTGAAAGGGAAGGATTTGTTTGGGAAGAGTACGCATGACCTTTGTTTAGTTCCGAATGTCAAGATTCCAGCGAAATTCAAAGTGCCAGACTTTGAGAGATATAAGGGTGATTCGTGTCCTAGAAGTCATTTGACAATGTACGTGAGGAAGATGTCTACGTACTCCGATGATCATGATTTGTTGATTCATTATTTTCAAGACAGTTTGACGGGTGCTGCTCTAAAGTGGTATATGGGTTTAGACAGCATTCGAATCCGCAACTTTAACGATCTTAGTGAAGCCTTTGTCCATCAGTACAAGTACAACGTTGACATGGCGCCGGACAGGGATCAACTCCGGGCGATGTCGCAAAGAGACCGAGAATCTTTTAAGGAATACGCCCAGAGGTGGCGTGAAATTGCTGCTCAAATCTATCCACCCCTTGAGGAGAAAGAGATGACTAAGATATTTTTGAAGACTTTAGGGTCCTTTTACTATGAAAGAATGATAGCCAGCGCACCCAGTGACTTCACCGAAATGGTAAGCATGGGCATGCGATTAGAGGAAGGGATTCGCGAAGGGCGTTTGGTTAAAGAAGGGAGTCCGTCTAGCAGTGCGAAGAAGTTTGGAAGTGTTTTCCCGAAAAGAAAAGAGCAGGATGTCAGTGCTTTGTTTCCAGGTAGGCCTAGGAGAGGTTACTCTCACGTTGCGGCAGTCACTCCGGCTGTCAGCCCAACTTTGATGGCCCCAGCTCATCAAACTCCACCAACTCAACAACGGCCATTTCAGCAGCAGCCTCGACAACAGGCTTATTCGTTCAACAATCAGAACCGTTCACCCAGAAAACCGCAGTTCGATGCCATTCCTATGACATATACTGAATTGTTCCCTGCTCTCATCAGAAAGAATCTCATCACGACAAAGCCTCCTCCTGTCGCACCAAACAGTGCTTCTCCGTGGTACAAGGAGGATCAATTTTATGAATATCATCAAGGGTCGCCGGGGCACAACCTTGAGAATTGCTTTGCTCTGAAGGCGGACGTACAGAGATTAATTAAGAATGGCATCTTGTCTTTTAAGGATGTTAATCCAAATGTTAGAGATAATCCTTTGCCTCGACATGGGGCAGCTTCAGTGAATATGGTGGAAGGTTGTCCGGGGAAGTTCCGAGTTTTTCAAGTCGAACACATAAGAGAATCATTGATCAGGTTACATCAGAGTTTGAGAAGACTTGCCTTTGTTAGGCACCAATACGATTATGACATTTGTGAGTTTTGTTCAAGAGAGGATGATTGTCCTATTGTGAAGGAGGATATTCAGAAGTTGCTAGATCAGAGAATTATCACTATTACCTATGACCGAAATCCGGAAGATGAGGTGAATGTTATCACACCACAATTCAATTTGCCAGAATCAGTAGAGATTGCTTACAACAGTCAGGCTACGCCTGTTGATCCTTTGATTATTTACCCACCTGGCCCTGTGCCTTACAGCTCAGACCAAGCTGTGCCGTACAAATATAACGCCACAATGATTGAGAATGGGGTAGAAGTCCCCATACCAACCAGACCGTCTTTTGTTAACATTGCTGATGTGAGTAGAGTTACGAGAAGTGGGCGTGTTTTTGCAGCAGTGCCTCCGAAGAGACCGGAAGTTCAAATTAGGAGGCCCATACCGGCGGAGATTCCAGTAAGAAATGTTGAACCAAGGGTTGAGATAGGCCGATCCAGTGAACCTATCCCTCACCCTGAGGAGGATGAGATCCTAAAGCTTATCAAAAGGAGTGAGTATAAGATTGTGGACCAGCTTTTGCAAACACCTTCCAAGATTTCCTTGCTTGCCTTATTGAGAGATTCTGGTGCACATAGAGAAGCCTTGATGAAGGTCTTGGACCAGGCGTTCGTGGACCATGATGTGACGGTTGATCAGTTTGATGGGATTGTGGGAAATATAACTTCGTGTAACAATCTTGGTTTCAGTGATGAAGAACTCCTTGAGGAGGGGAGAAACCATAATATGGCTTTGCACATTTCAGTAAGTTGTGGAAACGATACCTTATCGAGCGTGTTGGTGGATACAAGCTCGTCGTTGAATGTGATGCCCAATACTATGTTGTCTCGGCTCTCATATCCAGGTGCTCCTATGAGGCCTAGTGGAGTAATTGTTAAAGCATTTGATGGTTCCAGGAAGACAGTTATTGGTGAAGTGGATCTTCCCATAGTGATTGGTCCCCATACTTTTCAAATCACTTTCCAAGTGATGGACATCCGTGCTGCCTACAGTTGTTTATTGGGTCGTCCCTGGATCCATGATGCCGGGGCAGTCACCTCTACGCTCCATCAGAGACTAAAGTTTGTAAGACATGGGAAGCTAGTGATGATTGGGGGAGAGCAGGCTATGGTGGTAAGCCATTTATCATCGTTTTCTTTTATTGACGCTGACGAGGATGTTGGGACCCAGTTCCAGGGCTTATCTGTTGCTAAGAATACAGTGAAGAAGCAAGGGGCATCCATCTCTTCTTTTGAGGATGCGCGGCGAGTGGTGAAAAGTGGTTCGGCCAAAGGATGGGGCCAGGTGTTGACATTACCCGAGAACAAGTCTGGGGAAGGTCTGGGTTTTCATCCAATATCTGCAAGGGTCGAGAAAGAGGTGGTTGTTCGTCTGATTCAAGAGGTTTTCCGAAGTGCAGGGTTTGTACATCCTGAGGTTGATGCTATCATAGATGATGATTCCGAGGAGGATTTGCCCGTGTTTGTGACGCCTGGATTGGCTTGCCAAAATTGGATAGCTGTTGATGTTCCTGTGGTTATGCACATTTCCGAGTAATGTTTTGTTTATTTTCCTTTGAAAAATTCGCTCTGCCCAAGGCGAAACGTATTTTGTGTCGGGCTATGAAAAATAACTCCTTTTGCTCTGCCCAAGGCAAAAGAGAAATGTCTGGGCTTCTTTTTTTGTTTCAAGTACTTCCCTTTAATGAATAAAAATGATATTTTGTCCACTACCGTTTTATTTTTTTACTTTTTCGGGGAAATAGCAATGAAAATCAATTAATAACATTTTGTTTTATTTGCACAAATCGATTTCTAAAATAAAGCATAATCATATGTGCAGATTAGTCCATGACTTAACCATCGAAAACAATGATCCTATGCCCTCTCCCAACTTTGAATTCCCTGTATTCAGAGCCGAAGGAGAGGATGATGAAGAGGTTCTTGTTGAGATTTCCCGTTTGCTTGAGCATGATGAGAAGGTTATTCAACCATTTGAAGAGCCTTTAGAGTTGGTCAACTTGGGTGATGAAGAAGATAGAAAGGAAGTCAAAGTCGGAGCATTGCTTATCCCGGAAGTTAAGGAGAAAATGTTGGAGCTTCTCAGAGAGTATGTTGACGTGTTTGCTTGGTCCTACCAAGATATGCCAGGGTTGGACAATGACATTGTGGAGCATCGTTTACCGTTGAGACCTGAGTGTCCACCGATCAAGCAGAAATTGAGAAGGACTCGTCCCGACATGGCTGACAAGATTAAGGAGGAGGTTCAAAAACAGATCAATGCAGGTTTCCTTGTTACGTCGGTCTATCCTCAGTGGTTAGCCAACATAGTGCCCGTTGCTAAGAAAGACGGCAAAGTTCGGATGTGTGTAGACTACAGAGATCTGAATAGAGCTAGTCCGAAGGATGACTTCCCATTACCTCATATTGACGTATTGGTCGACAGTACCGCCAAGTTCAAAGTCTTTTCTTTCATGGATGGTTTTTTTGGTTACAATCAAATCAAGATGGCGCCGAAAGATATGGAGAAGACCGCTTTCATTACACCTTGAGGAACTTTCTGTTATCGGGTTATGCCGTTTGGTTTGAGGAATGCTGGCGCAACATACCAAAGGGCCATGACTGCTTTGTTCCATGACATGATGCATAAGGAGATAGAAGTGTATGTGGATGATATGATTGCCAAATCACAAACTGAGGAGGATCACTTGGAACATTTGTTGAAGTTATTCCAGCGTTTGAGGAAGTATAAACTCCGTCTGAATCCCAACAAGTGTACTTTTGGCGTTCGTTCTGGAAGACTTCTGGGTTTCATTGTCAATCAGAAAGGTATTGAGGTAGATCCTGATAAAGTCAAAGCTATTCGGGAAATGCCCGCACCCAAGACGGAAAAACAAGTAAGAGGATTCCTTGGGAGACTGATCTACATTTCTAGATTTATATCTCATATGACTGCTACTTGTGGGCCGATTTTCAAGCTTCTCCGAAAGAACCAAGGATGCGGGTGGACAGAAGATTGTCAGAGAGATTTTGATAGCATCAAAGAATATTTACTTGAACCTCCCATACTAATTCCTCCGGTGGAAGGAAGACCGTTGATTATGTACTTGACTATATTGGAAGATTCCATGGGATGTGTGCTTGGTCAACAAGACGAGACTGGAAGAAAAGAACATGCTGTATATTATTTGAGTAAGAAATTCACAGACTGTGAGTCTCGGTACTCATTGCTTGAGAAAACCTGTTGTGCTTTAGCTTGGGCTGCTCGCCGTCTGCGCCAGTATATGATTAATCACACTACTTGGTTGATCTCCAAAATGGACCCGATCAAGTATATCTTTGAGAAGCCTGCCTTATCTGGAAGAATAGCCCGTTGGCAGATGTTGTTATCTGAATATGACATTGATTACCACACTCAGAAAGCGATCAAAGGGAGTATTTTAGCCGATCATTTGGCTCACCAACCAATTGAAGATTATCAATCCATCAAGTTCGATTTCCCGGATGAAGATGTTATGTACTTGAAAGCTAAAGATTGTGAAGAGCCGTTACCTGAAGAAGGACCTGATCCTGAATCCCGTTGGGGTTTGATATTTGACGGAGCTGTGAATTCCTATGGAAATGGAATTGGGGCAATCATCGTTACTCCCCGAGGTACTCATATCCCGTTCACGGCAAGACTGAAGTTTGATTGTACGAACAACATGGCGGAATATGAGGCATGTATTATGGGTCTCGAAGAAGCGGTGGATCTAAGGATTAAAATTCTTGATATTTATGGAGATTCGGCATTGGTGATTAATCAAATCAAAGGAGAATGGGAGACTCGTCATCCTGGTTTGATCCCTTACAGAGACTATGCTAGAAGGTTGTTAACTTTCTTTAACAAGGTGGAATTACATCATATCCCTAGAGACGAGAATCAAATGGCTGATGCTTTAGCTACTTTGTCTTTAATGTTTCAAGTGAATGATTGGAACAACGTGCCTACAATCCGAGTTATGCGCCTCGACAGACCTGCTCATGTGTTTTCAGTGGAAGAGGTCACCGACGACAAACCGTGGTTCTATGACATTAAACGTGTTCTTCAAACTCAAGAGTACCCGCCTGGGGCATCCAATAAAGATAGGAAGACGTTGAGAAGATTAGCAAGCAGTTTCTTTCTCAATGAAGAAGTTTTGTATAAGAGGAATTACGACATGGTCTTGCTCAGATGTGTAGACAGACGTGAAGCAGACATGCTGATGCAAGAAGTACACGAAGGATCCTTTGGCACTCATGCCAATGGACATGCAATGGCTAGAAATATGTTGAGAGCTGGTTACTATTGGATGACAATGGAATCTGATTGCTGCAAGTATGTGAAGAAATGTCATAAATGCCAGATTTATGCGGACAAGATGCACGTGCCGCCGACCCTCCTCAATGTTATATCTTCACCTTGGCCTTTCTCTATGTGGGGCATTGATATGATTGGGATGATTGAACCCAAAGCTTCGAATGGTCATCGTTTCATCTTGGTAGCGATTGATTATTTTACTAAGTGGGTGGAAGCAGCATCTTATGCTAATGTAACCAGACAGGTGGTAGTCAGATTTATCAAGAATCAGATCATTTGTCGATACGGTATCCCGAGCAAGATCATCACTGATAATGGTTCGAATTTGAATAACAAGATGATGAGAGAGCTTTGTGAAGAGTTCAAGATCGAACATCATAGTTCTTCTCCTTACAGACCGAAGATGAATGGGGTTGTTGAAGCTGCGAACAAGAATATCAAGAAGATTGTCCAGAAGATGGTGGTAACTTATAAGGATTGGCATGAAATGCTTCCGTTTGCCCTGCATGGATACCGTACTTCAGTTCGAACTTCAACGGGCGCAACCCCATTTTCCCTAGTTTATGGTATGGAAGCTGTACTCCCCGTGGAAGTTGAGATTCCGTCTCTGAGAGTGTTGATGGAAGCTAAACTTTCTGAGGCCGAATGGTGTCAAAGTAGATATGATCAGTTGAATTTAATCGAAGAGAAGAGATTGACAGCTTTGTGTCACGGTCAATTGTATCAGCAGAGGATGAAGAAGGCTTTTGATAAGAAGGTTCGACCGCGCGAGTTCAGAGAAGGTGACCTTGTACTCAAGAAAATATTATCTTTCCAACCTGATTCTAGGGGCAAGTGGGCTCCGAATTATGAAGGACCGTATGTTGTTAAGAAAGTCTTCTCTGGAGGTGCCATGATTCTCACCAATATGGACGGTGAAGATCTTCCGCGTCCCATGAACGCCGATGCAGTCAAGAAGTATTTCGCTTAGGCAAATTTCTGGTCAAATCAGTCTTGGCATCTGAGCACATTCTGGAATTCAAAGTTGTTAGGGAGAATAGTGATCATTGTTTTTGTATGACCTTTTATTTCATGTACTATTTCCCCAAGCTTTTGTAAACCGTTGGAGTCGCATTGTTAGCGAACTACCATCTTATTAATGAAATTTGAGCATTTATCTGTTGTGGGCAAAATTTTAATTTTTATGGAAATACTTGAAGCAAATTTACTTAAAATGTTCTTATTTTAAAAATGTGTCGTGAATAACGAAAGGAATATTAACAGTTTGTTCCAAGGATGGTCAAGCCATGAAATGCAAAGCAGTACAGTAGTTTATCCTGGCATGATGAGCATGTTTCGTTTCAAAATCGTCATGGGGTGTTGGTTGTGTAAACTTGTGTTTTTTCGGGGTACTAAGTTTGGTGACTCCCCGGTTGTTCCAGTTAAGCATTGTTTTGGCTATCTCTATTTGGGCGATTTCTGAAGTTTGGTACGCTTTGTCTCATACCGTGGTCTATTGGTGTTAGAAGATTGGATTTGGATGCTTTTCTCCTCAGAAGACTTGAGCCTTGTAGCGTGATACTCTCCGACGTTGCTTTGTGTTTCCAGTTCCGTTTATCTTCCGTCTTTTCAAGATTGGCCGAGTATCTATTTTGCTGTGACATCTTATTATCTCCAAGATATTCCATCTGTCTGTTTTGTCAGCATAACATTCATTTACTCATTTACACTCATATCAGCATGCATATCCACATTTGCCGTTGATTTTGGGGTCGTACTTTGTTTATTCGAACAACGTACATATTTCTTTCCAAGTAGAAGGTTAGCTTAGGCAGAAAATGTGCTTCCTTTTTAAATTCCCCAACTGAGCTAATCCTCGTGGATGATTTTTGATTCAGCTTACCTTGTCCATTTCTGGATAGGATGAATTCCCCAATCGAGTTACTTTCTCATTGGGTGGAGTCTTGTTTGACTGTTTTCTCTCTAGGTTATCCCTGGATGAAGTTGCTGCCTCTTGCATAGGCTATTTCTTTGATTTTCCCCAGTAAGTTCGTGACCTAGACGACTGGTGCATTTATGTCGCACCTTTAAGTAGGTGATCTCCTCGGGAAGGATTGATTCATGGTTCTCTTTGACGAGGATTTTATTCTCTGCCAATATCATCGCAATTTCCTTCTGTTTGTTTTTTTGAAAACGACAAGCGGCAGCTCTTCATGGGCAACTTGTACGTTATAGACACCGTTGGAAAACGACAAGCGGCAGCTCTTCATGAGCAACTTGTACGTTACTTTTGAAAGCGTCGAGCAGCAGTTCTTCATGAGCTACTAGTGCGTCATTTACTTTTTGAAAGCGCCGAGCAGCAGTTCTTCATGAGCTACTAATGCGTTATTTACTTTTTGAAAGCGCCGAGCAGCAGTTCTTCATGAGCTACTAGTGCGTCATTTACTTTTTGAAAGCGCCGAGCAGCAGTTCTTCGTGAGCTACTAGTGCGTTATTTACTTTTTGAAAGCGCCGAGCAGCAGTTCTTCACGAGCTACTAGTGCGTCATTTTATTTTTCTGAAAGCGACAAGCAGCAAACTCTTCATGAGTTACCAGTACGTTATTACTTTTCTGGAATACAACAAGTGGTAGCCTCTTTATTTGAGCAGCTTGTATGTTACCGGTATTTTCTTTGGACGACAGCAAGTGGCAGCCTCTTTATTTGAGCAGCTTGTATGTTACCGGTATTTTCTTTGGACGACAGCAAGTGGCAGCCTCTTTATTTAAGCAGCTTGTATGTTACCGGTATTTTCTTTGGACGACAGCAAGTGGCAGCCTCTTTATTTGAGCAGCTTGTATGTTATCGGTATTTTCTTTGGACGACAACAAGTGGCAGTTTTCTTTATTTGAACAACTTTCGTATCTACAATCTTATTACTTCAGCATTAATGAGTATATCTCTGAAAATCTAGCAGAGAAGTCTGTTACGAATCTATACCTCCAGAAGTCGGTAATCAGTTATCAGCAATTTGATACTCTCTGTCTATCATTGACCTTGAGTTGCGAACTCACTGTTTTGGATCAATGATCTGTTATGGCCTATGCAAGACGCTCTCTTTGTTAGGGTTAGAGGTTGTATCCCCTCGGTTTTTGTTCACTGTCAAGAGTCTGTCGTTTAAAATCGATAGCTTGTTTCCCCAGTAATGTATAATCCATGCCGCTGTGTTTTGTTGGTGTTCGATTCCCCCAACATTGTCTTGTTTCATACAATATCTTTCTCTGTGAGTTCGATCACTGCATTCATATCAAACATGACGACGGCATCTTAGGACAAAATTTGCGTAATTATGTATTTAAGTACCTTCAATCTCGTCGAAACGAAGATTTCAATCTTCATATCTCCGGATAGAAGAAACTTAAATAGGGGCAGCTGTTGTACCCCAAATTTTGACCTAAGATATCATCTCCTACCTGCATCATTACATTACAAGTGTTTTGATCCATCGATTTTAAAATTCATGACTTTTTTTTCAGGCCGAGAGCTATTTATGTTGAACACTAAATCATTTAATCGATTCGTGCTAAAATAATGCTTATTAATTATTTATTATCTTAAATTTAAATAATTGAAATTCGTTTTCGATTATTATGTAGTTTAAAGATGTATAGATAATAAAATAAACATTAGAGAAGAGGCGCACTAATTGTGCAGACAGTATTTATTTATTACTCACTATCTTAAATTTAAATAACTGGAATTCATTCTCAGTTATTACATAATTTAAAGGTTTACGAATAATATAATAAATATTCGGAAAAGTTTATTGGTCAATAACGATTATTTAATCATTCGTCATTCTAAGTTAAATAATTGAAATTCTATTTTAATTATTATAATTTAGAAAGTTATGGATGATGAATTAAATAATTGAGGCTATTAATTGATCAATGATAATTATTTATTTATCTGTTCATTATTCTGAATGTAGGTAGTTGAAATTCGTTTTCAATTATTATACGATTAAAGAATTGTAAACGATAAAATAAATAATTAGAGAGAAAGAAGAAATTAATTGGCGAATATTGGATTTTATTCATTTTTTCTAATTGTACAATTATTATGTAAATATTTTATCTATTACAACAAAATTACAATAATAAATTTACAAAGCTAAAATGAAATAAAAAACTAATCTAATATTCCTAATTCTAAATCTTCTGATCCAATGTGTTTTTGTCTGCTCACTTGATGTTACCTGCAAAATTAAAAGAAATTAGAATTCGAACAAATAATTAAAAAGCGAAATTATTTAAGGTTCATCATTAAAAGCAATGGCCGGAATCAGTTACTCTTTTTTGCAAATCACGGGATTTCTCCCGGTTCACAAAAAAGAAAGGAATTTTTAAATGAATGCACAAGTTTATTTTTGTCCAAAAATTGCATGTTTTAAATTAATTGCATTTTTCAAAATCCAAATGCATATTTCAAAAAAACATACAGCATGCAAAGTCCCTGCATGATCTCAACATATGCAAGCAAATGCCAACGTAAACCTATGCCCACATAGTAAAAAAACAAAACAAGCTACTATTGCATTAGAAGTCAAAAAATATGCAGTTTAACAACATATGCAAGCAATGTGACATTCCTTATTTTCATCATTTTCTGGCCATTTGCAATTTCAGAAAAGTACAGCCTATCATATTTTTGTCAAAACTGTACTGAGAGAGAAAAAAGAGAGGGAGAAGTGTGGTTTTACAGGTTTGGCATAGGCAGGAAAGAGATACAAGACAAACTGCAAAATATAGCCAGTAGAAATAAAAACATAAAAGAAGAATAGAAACAAATTGGAGGTAGCAGTCTGGTGCAGAATGCCAGGGAAGAGGGAAGTATTTCAAAACCTCCAGCCTGTAACGTAAACAAGAGGGAGGGAAGACTGTTATAACACAACATAACCAAAAGAACACACATCAGAATCATATATCCAAGCCTTCAAAACTTAGAAAAAATATCTATCAACAAAAACACACAAAAACCAACAGACTTGCATAACCATTCCATTACTGTCAAAACCATAAAAACATATATGGCCTAAACCTTGTAAAACTGTTTGAACCCTCAAGCCAACATCACCATCCTTTCTACTGTCCAACCAACAAAACCAGTAACCACAGCATAACCTGCTAAACCAGTTTTCAAACCATCATTCACCATGGCCTAAAAAAACCAATACAACCTGCCTATACCTAAGCTTGTTACTGCATTGCCGAAACCAAAAATCATATCAGAACTAATATGGCTTAAACCATACAGAATGTTTCTAAATCATTAACTTGATTGAGCTATTAAGCCAATACCACAAAAATGCCTACTGTCCAAACCAATAGCACAGCATAAACACCATAAAAACCTGCGTATAACCAAGAGATCATGGCAAAAAACCAGTAAAACCTGCATAGGGCCTAAACCAATTTCCAAACCCAAGCTACAGTAAAGCCTCAAAAAAATATTATCATAGGCCAAAGATCGAAGCACAGTACCAGCAAGAAGAAGAGAAACATCAAAGCACAGTGTCAAGGCAGAAGAAGAAGAGAAACATCACAGTACAGTACCAACAACAAGAAGAAGAAAACCATATAAAATACCAGTCACCGAAGCGAGCTTGCGACCCTCTTCTCCTCGCCGCCTGGCCTCCTTCGCTCCCGACCTCCTCCTCCGTCTCCGCCTAGGTAACGATTCCCTCTCCCTTTTTACTTCTATGGTACCTCCATCAAATAATAAGAATTAAACAACAAGGATCAAAACAGAATAAGAATCACGAAATCAGAATCAACACATGCAAAAACGAAACTAAGCTTTAACGAATCAGAAGCATATTTTACCGAATCCGTAGCCGTCCTTTTTTTCGTTCGACTAGAGGGAAGAGGAGTTTGGAGTGGGTGGCCATGGCAAGAAGAGATAGCGAAACTCAGAGGCAAGTATGGAGAAGAAGACGCGAAGAAGATGACAAAGAGAAGAGAGATGAGCGCCGTTCTGCCTAGCAGAACCCTAATCCCCAATTGATAAAACAAATTAACCCTAATACATTTTGTAAAACTGATGGGCCTCACCCCATTTTTCCCTGCTTAAGCCCGCGACCTGCTTCTGCACCCCCCCCATTTTGGATTCTGCGTGGGCCTTCAAACCATCTAGCCCATATATTTGACTTACTTGTTTTTATTTTGACACACTTCTTTTTCTTTTTTTACTTTCTTTAATCCCTTTTTTAGAATTATTATTATGATAATCAATTGATAAGTATAATAAAAAATAAAAAGATATGTCTAACTAGGTTTTTTTATTAATTAGTTTGACCTCTTAGTTTAATTTTGGATTTAATTTAAGAGTTTTAATTTTATTTCATTAGGGTAAATTAATAACTTTTAATTTAATTTAGAACCCCTTAATCTCTTAATAAGTATTCTATTTTCATATGCATAAAAAATATAGAATTTAAGAAGATAGACATTTTAGTTTTATTAATTCTCCTCTCACATCGTTATTAAACAAAATTCTAAACATATAAAAATAGAAAAACATAAAAAATATTTTACTAATTCATTTTCTTGCCTTATTAGTATTAATATCAAAATATATAAAATAAAAACTTAAGACTAAAAAACATTATGTCCTCGTTAATTAATTCTCTTGCTTTTATCCATATCGAAATGTGTGAAAATTAAAAATACTTTCTTCCCGTTAACATTAAACAAAAAAATCATAAAAATACATTATTCGCATCATTTATTCTATCATTTAGATTATCGTTATTTAATCATTATTAACATATTTTGCCTGTGTATTTATTCCATATTTATTTGTTTATTCTGTTTATGTTTGAATCCAAAGGAAAAACAGTAAATTCGCTTGACTTCATGTCTTCAAGTCTAACTGCGCGAACTTTCGCATTTCATTAAAACTTAGGATAATTTTTTCCTCAAATATTCAACCCTTTTCAAAAATTTATGCCCTTTAAGCAAAAACTTCGACATTAGGTCGTCGCATTCAAAAAAACCCGTCCGTATCCCGTTTCGGCCAAAACAATTTATTTTCAATCAAGCAATCAATTTTAAATAAAACAGATATTTCAAAAGGTTCCTATAGAGTACTATAGATGCATTGGGTGCTAGTACCTTCCCATTGTATAACCAACCCCTGAACCATAAGATCTCTTTTCAAAAACGCTTTGTATTTTATTATTATTTACATTGCATATTTAGGGTTTTATTTCGCTCTTTTCCCTTTTCCTTTGGAAACAATAAAGCGCGGTGGCGACTCTTGCTTTTGTGAGACGAATTAATCAATAATTCGATCTCCGATTTACCCCGCTACATTTTTTATCGCTACACCCCAAAAGCCTTGTAATAGTTAGGACTTTAATTTCTCGCACTTTTTAATTTTCGCAACTATTAAACTACTAGATGTATGGATATTAGGATTGTATGCGAAAGATAAATCAACGATTAAAAGGTAGATAACCCTAATTGTGCAAAGATAATTAGCTAAAAAAAGCACACTTGCACATGCTCACTCCTAGGGTTTGCCCCACTCCGGTTGCCTTCGGTAAACGGTCATGAAGCATAAGGAATTTTAGTGGTCGTCCTCTAGTCCCAAAAGATAAAAAATGACCCATTCGGAAGTTGCCTCAGAAAGATCTTTAGGACTTTATGGTAGTTTCAAAATTTCCCTAAACATTGCTTTTGTGACCGTACTTGTCCCTTCGAACGTCCCTTAAAACTCCAACGATGGGGCTACCTACTTCTTAATAGTAGGATAGCGCTGTCTAACGGAAATGAGAGCGAACAGTCTTTTTTTTCAAGTAGGTAGAAAATCTTAAGTACTTTCTCAAAACAACAAAACTTTTTCACAAACACTTTCAAAACAGTTTTCAAAAAAACAACTTTGTCACACTCTTGAGGACAGATACAAGGGTTACCACGAAGTTAAACAAAAACTTTTCAAAACACACACAAGCAATTTCAAAATGAACAAGTACCTAAGATCCCGTGGAAAACCACGGATAGAAAGGGTACTAACACCTTCCCTTTCTATAATCTACCCCCCGTACTCCGAAACATCTCGAAAAAAAGGTTTTTTCTGTTCTTTTTCCTTTCCTTTGTTGGATGAAATAAAAGTCGGTGGCGACTCTTGCTTACCTCAACATTTGTGAACAAAAAACGCAAACTAGTATTAATAGTCGGTTCTGCCACCGTATCACAATATGCAATGCCGAGTTTGGTACAATCAATGGAATACCTAAGACTTCCAATAATGCTGGCATATTCTGTTCGTCCAACACTTTTACTAGTGTTCTTAAACAGCTTCGCGCTTGGACGTATGGTGTGCTTACAGGTTTACTGTCAAAGTAATTATATTTCTTTAACATCTTTTCCATATAGTGTGATTGATCCAAAGAAATTCCTTACTCGGATCTCGTGATCTTGATACCAATAATCACACTCGCTTCTCCGAGGTCTTTCATATCAAAGTTATTGCAGAATAATGATTTCATTTCTTTAACGTCCTGAATATTTGATCCAAATATGAGTAGATCGTCTACATATAGACATATGATAGTGCAAATGCGATTCTCAAATTTGTAATAAAAACATTTGTCATTTTCATTCACTTTGTATCCATTCGATATCATTAAGTTGTCAAACTTTTCATGCCATTGCTTTGGAGCTTATTTTATCCCATACAAAGACTTATCTAACTTACATACCTTGTTTTCTTGTCCATGGGGTCACAAACCCTTCTGGTTGTTCCATATAGATTTCTTCTTCTAATTCACCATTTTAAAAATTTGTTTTAACATCCATTAAGTGTACTATTAAGTTATAAATAGAAGTTATTGAGACAAGTACCATAATGGATGTAATTCTAGTGACTGGTGAGAAGTTATCGAAGAAATCTATATTTTTTCTTTTTTCCTAAAACCTTTGGCTACAAGGCAAGCCTTGTACTTATCAATGGCTTCACCAGGTTTTAGTTTCTTTTTCCAAAACCCATTTATAATTGATTAGTTTGCAATCAGGAGGCAAGTCTACTAAGTGTCAGGTCTTGTTAGATTCTAGAGATTTTATCTCATTAGTAATAGCTATTTGCCATAAATATGCATCCAGAGATAACGAGGCTTCTTGAAGATTTATTGGATCTTCATATACATTATGAGCCGCATAATCGGACCCATAATATTTAGCAACTCTTACCCTTTTACTCCTTCGAAGTTCAGTTTCTACTTCATTGTTGCTTTCAGTGTTTCTTATCACAGGAATGCGATTCGATTTAGTGCCCCCACTATTTCTCGATTTGAAAGGAAATTCATCTTCATAGAATTCAACATCATTTTATTTTATGATCAATTTAGCATTTAGGTCTTAAAACCTATATGCCTTATTGTTTGCTGCATACTCAATGAATACACATTAATAGGCTCTACTAGCGAGCTTAACTCGCTTCAGATCCGTAATTCTGACATAAGTCAAATAGCCCCAAGTTCTTAAATAAGACAAGTTTGGTTGTCTTTTCTTTAATATATCATAAGGTGAGATCTTACTTTTTACTTGGAAACTCGATTCAGGATATAACAAACAATCAATAAAATTCCCCCACCAGTGAGGTACATCACTAGAATTCAACATAATTGCAACAACAAGTTCAATAAGAGTTTTATTATTTCTTTCTACTTTACCATTCATTTCAAGAAAGTACGATTCATTTGTTTCATGTATAATTCCATGTTGTTTATAAAAATCATTAAACAAACTAGAATCATACAATTACGCTATCACTACAAATTCTTACTAAACCATTTTCAAAGCCGATACAAAGTTTTTAAACATAGCAATTTCATTCACAAAAGTATCATTCTTCGTAATGGTGTACAAATTTACCCCATAGGCTAACTAAACCCATGCCTTATTTAAAAGAAAACTAGAAACAAGATTCTTCTAATCTCAGGAAGATGCATGACGTCCTTCCAAGATTAAAGTCTTTCTGGAGATGAAATTCAACTCCATGTCTATAATTCCAGCAACATTAGTGGTGTGGACATCTCCCAACAACACTTTCTTATCTTTAGTATTCGTGTATATTTTAAACACAACACAATCATATCATACACGACGAAAGACACCAATTTCTATCCACCAACCATCAAATCCATTAACCATGTCGATTTCAATGACCATAGCAATAAATTGCCCATTAGTCAGGATGACCTGTGCACTAGGGGAAGCACCAGGTTCTAGCCTACTTCTACATTTCTTAATCATATGACTTGATTTCCCATAGTTAAAACAAAGTGAAACCAACATCATTTCTTTAAGGTGGTGGTTGTTGCCTAGTTGGAGCAATTGGGGGTCATAGAAGGGTTCTCATTCTTAGTTTGGTTCACAGTATTGAAGTTCTGATTCTTTAATTATTTGCCATATGGCTTCAAAACCACACCAAATTTCTTTTTGTTGTTTAAAACAACCAAGACTTTTCTTTTTAATCGTGTTTCTGATATTCTTCTTTAATTTAAGGCGAATGATCAAACTATCAATTAAAAAAATTCTTTTGTTTTATGACAAAACAAAATTTTCTAACTAGGGGCCAATTTGTCAATAGTAAAAGCAATTTGAAATTGTTCATCTAAACACATACCTTTTGTGATGATCTTATAAGCAATCTTTTGAAGTTCGTAACATTGAACCTCCATTGATTTTTCATCTTTTCCATTTGATACTTGAAGTAGCGGCTAACAACATACTTTTTCTGCTATAACTTCTACGTCATACTTCTTTCCGAGTCTCACAATCTTGTTTTGCAGTATCACATCAACTGTAATTATCATACAAATCATCTGCGAGTCTATTCAAAATATGATTTTGTAGATATTTTCATTCTCTTTCCATAAGGTGATTTCTTTCCTACGCTGTAACTATTTTGCTTTAATCTATGCAGTAAATTCAACTTTAACACTATTAAGTGTTCCTTCTGAATCTCCAGATTTATTACCGTTAGTTTGTTCGATTGATCCAGAAGGAGCAACAGAATACCATCGATCAGAATGTCAGTAACTTTTTGTCAATGTTAAGAACTTCATCTTTTGTTGCCAACATTTGAAGTGACTTCCCTCAAACATGAACGTTTTGTCAAAGACAATATCCACAAAAGTACCAGTAATTTCTTCGATAGCCATGACAGTTTGAAACGTCATAAAATTGTTGTTTTTGGATTTTGAAATATTTGCCACCGAAGAAATTATCGGGTTGAGTCGCGGACTAGGTCGCTCTCATTAAGACGTTTCGCGGTATTGCTCAAAATTATGCAAAGCAGTCGAACTACCACGACACTTCTAGGATAAAACACCCCAGTTCTATATTGTACGATTACTACTTGCACGGTAGATAATCGATCTAGAAATACACCCTCTAATGGTACAGACCATTCAAATATGGTATCAATACCACTCGTAGTATCTAGTACAAACACTCGTCGTAATAATTTCTCAATCAAAGAGAAACTCAAATAATTCTCCAAAGAGAATTTAATTATGGTCATTTTATCACTCATAATAATTTCTCCAACAAAGAGAAATTCAAATAATTCTCCAAAGAGAATCCAAAAATTAATACTTGAAAATTTCTCAACTCAAATGAGGAAAAATTAACATAATTCTCTAAGGAGAATTCAAGAAAGTATTCTAAAAATTCAACGAGTAGAAAGAAAAGGGAAGAAGTTGGTGCTTCGACAATTCGAGAGACGCAGAGTAATGAGAGTGAGAAAGGAAGAACTAATAGAATATCTTTTTTATGTGTTTTGAAATAAAACATATGCACTCTTTATATAGTGAAGTAAACTAATTAATATTTCTCACATAAATAATATAGGATTAAATGATTTTTTCAACCAAAAAAAAATTTTAACAATATAAAATTTAAAAAAAATTTAAATTCAACTTATTAAAAAATAGACATGTACCGACACATGCAAACAATTAAACTCAATCACTTTATAATAATAATAAAACTAAACCGTCAATACTGAATCAGCACCCAAAAAATCTGTAATTATTTATACCCATTGAATAGTACTATAGTAAACTAGTTTAATTTATAAAAGATTATTTATCAATGAATTTACATTGTCCACTCAACCCTCCACTAATGGAGCGTTTCACTTCTTGTGGTTGGAATCAGAAGAAGCCAAAGAAATGAAAGCTGCAGCCAAAGGGGTCTCTTATTCTGAAATAGAAATAGAACCATACAACTTTACACTCAATAAGGTAACACTAACCTAAATAAGTATTTGGTTATAAAAAAAAAAAACCTAAATAAGTTTAACATTGGAAAGAAAAAGACGAAAGACATTTTATTTGTACATTGTTTTGGTTCTCTAGCCTCACTAGTACTAGTAGCTTCAACACACCTAGTTAATGTTCCATACCCCACCATTAATAAAAATAACATTAAGACAATTATGTACTATTGATTTCTTTCTGTTTAAGTAAAGCTTAAAATTTTGATCATGAGACTACAATAATATGAAAAATAACAAACATAAGGACGATGAATAAATATTATAAAAAAGAAAATACAACGTTGATAGCAAAGATTATGAAATACAGATATTTCAAAAAAGATTCTGACATTGATACGACGATATTGATAATAATTTAAAAAATTAAATTAAACATAATCAACAGTGTCGATGCAGGTGTCTAACACGGAATCAAACACGAACACAAATGTGTCATTTTAATAATATTATTATTAAAATGCATGGTGTTATGTCTAGAAATAGAGTCTAGAGCAGTTGTTTAACAATAGCAGCTGTTATGATAGCTGCATCATACATAGCAGCATTCTCCTGAGTGAGTGGTGAATTTCCATTGAATCCATTCTCACAAGAAGTAGCTTGCATTGCAGCATCATTTGCACCCTCTTGAGCAAATTTAGGATCTCCATGTTTCAAAGCTGCAATAGACTTTGGCATATCAGCTACCAAAATTGTACTGTATCTATCAGCACAAGAATTCAAAGCTTCACTTTGAGCAGGCTCTTGATTCACCTTAACCAAATCAGTGACTTTGGTTAAGACAGTTTTTGCTGCTCCAACCATAGTGTTCAACGAGATAACTACAAGATCTGGTAGATCTGCGTCGGAGCTCCGTGGATCGGATTCGAGGTACTTAATGCAAGTTGCATATTTTGGAGTTTGTTTGCAAGTTTGTTCTATCAGATTGGCATTGTTGTTTTGGGGATTGATAGCTGTGCATTGAGTTGCAGCAATAGTGCACAACATGATAGATAATGCTAAGGGATTCATCTTTGTCATGTTTTTTGGAATGGGAAGAGAAAATTGATATGAAAATTATGCAAATCATAATGTGCTTATATATTGTGGCGTGACATGATGATGCAACGAATTACGTTGGATATTTTTATGAATCATTGGTAGTGTAATGAGTAGATAGATGGTAAGGTAAGGTTACTAAAATTTAATCATGATTACAAATTATTACAAGTGATTAGTTTTTGCATAAGATTACATGGTAAGATACTACTAAAGTTGACTTTAAAATTATGATACATTTAATACAAAAACGTTTTTTAAGGTATGGTTTTAAAAATTAAATCTGACGTAACATAATATTTTTATTTTATGAAAATAGTCCTTCATTAGTAATAGTTCTAAATTATTTCATTATGCTCTCTTATTGCTAACCTCATCATATCTTTACCTTAAATGTTAAAAACATCAAGTTTATGTTTAGAGTGTAGCACATACTTCATCTTTCTTAAGAATTGATGTTGTATTATCTTTAACATGTGCAATATTAAAACCGCTTTTATGTAAAATCAATTTTGATTAAACTTTTTTTTTTCAATTCATGACATTTTTAGAAATAAGTAACATTGGTAAAGGATTGCAATAAGCCGTTTGTATTTTAAATTCAAAAATAGAGAACGCTTCATGAAATGTTACTCATGAATGTTTATGTAAATTGCTTTTTGTTCACGTGATTTTCAAATGGAAAGTTATAGAGGAAATGTAATATTGGTGTATGTAATAGTTGCCATAAGGAAATACTTTTCAAAGACACTGTTAGTATGAATATGATTTGGAATAAAATCAATTTTTAAATACACACAACAAGTAGTTTGTGAAGAAATAGAAGGGAAATTAGAGTGGACTTTGAACTTTCTTTTTTTATAAATTTGTCTAACTAAGTTTTAATATGAGATATAATGTGATTTATATAGGATCACAACATAAAATATTAAGAGTTTACAACAATAACTATTTTTAGTTTCCTAGAGAAATAAACTTCTCACTGTCCAAGGGAATCTATCTTTTACATTACCCAAGACAAATTTGAATTTAACCAACAAAACTCCTCCATAAATTCAAATATTCCTTCGATCCATCATGCCTAGCATTTTCTTCCCTCTGTCGAATAGCTCATTCGATAGTGGTTTTGTGAGAATGTCTGTTGCTTGATCATTGCTTGTAACATGCTTCAGTTCGATGCTTCCATCCTTCACATGTCCTCGAATAAAATGAAATTGAACATCAATGTGCTTGCTTCGTTCATGGTTGACTGGATTCTTCGCCAGTTCGATTGCAGATTTGTTGTCAACTTGAATTATTGTCGCATCTTCCTGTTCTGATTCCATCTTGCTCAGCAGTCTTCTCAGCCATATTGCATGGCATACGCACCAAGATGTTGCCACATACGCTGCTTCACAGGTCGAAAGAGTTACTATGGGTTACTTCCTTGACAGCCAGGTGAAAGTAGTGTTTCCTATGAAAAACACATATTCTGAAGTGCTCTTTCGATCATCAATGTCACCACACCAATCGCTGTCAGAGTAGCCAGTCAACTTGTATTCTTCTGCTTTCGAATATAATATTCCAAGTGACACAGTTTCTTGGACATATCGAAGGATTCTCTTCAGAGCTTTCCAGTGTACAACAACTGGTTCTTCCATGAAACGACTCACAATTTCAACACTCAACAAAAGATCTGGCCTTGTGCATGTGAGGTATCGAAGACTTCCCACCAAGTTTCGAAATTTGTTTGCTTCGACTCGCTCTCCCCCATCAAATTTCGAAAGTTTTGCTCCTGGCTCCATTGGTGTCGAAATGGGATTGCAGTTATCCATCTTAAATCTTTTCAGGATATCTTTTGCATATTTTTCTTGTGAGATGAATATTCCTATTTCTTCTTGTTGAACCTCAAGACCAAGAAAGTATTTCATCAGGCCTAAGTCAGTCATCTCAAATTCTTGTGTCATTGTTCCTTTGAACTCTTCGATCATCTGATTGTTGTTTCCCAAGAAAATTAAATCATCAACATAGAGAGCAACAAGCAATATTTGCTGAAATCCATTTTCTTTGAAGTATGTGTCAATTCGAGTATTCCATGTGTGGTACGGTGGCAGAACCAGACTGTTTTAGGAAAATGCTGGTTTGCATTTTGCGTTTGTGTTTGCAAAATGTTGCGGTAAGCAAGAGTCACCACTGACTTTTATTTTATCTAACTGGAAAGGAAAAAAGCACAGAAAAATTCCTTTTTCGAGATATTCTGAGTACGGGGGGTAGATTATAGAAAGGGAAGGTATTAGCACCCTTTCTATCTGTGGTTTTCCACGGGCTCTTAGGTACTTGCTCATCATTTAAAAATTGCTTCCATGCTTGTGTGTTTTGAAAAGTTTTGTTTTACTTCATTTTAACCCTTGCTTCTGTCTTCAAGAGTGTTACGAAGTGTTTTTGAAAACTTTGTTTGAAAAGTGTGTAAGTGTGGAAAAGTTTATCTTGAGCAAGTACCTAACAGTATCTACCTACTCGAAAAAAGAATGTTTCTATTCTTGTTTCCTTTAGACAACGCTATCCCACTATTAAAGAGTAGGTAGCACCGTCGTTGGAGTTGTAAGGATCAATTCGAAAGGGACGTACGATCACTAAAGCAATGTTAGGATGTTTTAGTAATAACCTTAATGTCTTAAGATCATATTCGAGGCAACATTTCTGAGGCAACCTTTCCGAGGCAACATTTCCGAACGGGACATTCGATCTTTGTTTAGATAAGAGGGAAACCACTAAGACACCCTATACTTAATGATCATTTACCGAAGGCAACCGAAGTGAGAGTATACCCTAGGAGTGCACATGTGTGAGTGATTTGATTTCAAGTTATTATCTTTGCACATTTAGAGTTTGCTAACCGTTTTAAATTTAACATACATTCTTGTCATGCCATCCTATTATCATACATCTAACAGTTAATATTTGAGAAAATTAAAATGCGAGAAATAAAACTACGCTATTACAAGACTTCGGGGGAAGGGGATTAATTACATAGCCAAAAACCCGTAAAACGATAAATAAACGAAAAATCCTAATTAAACTATTACATACCATGAGCAGTTACATTAATATCGTAAAAATAAATAAGCGCGCGATGAATCGAGAACGAGAGAAAATTAGGGTTTTGACCCCGTCTAAACCTAATTAAAAGAAAAATCATTCTTTGTTGTTTTTGATTATTTTTTTGAGAACATAATGTTTTAATTAAATAAGTACAACCCTAATTACTAATTAGTTTAAATTAAGAAAAATAATTAATTTTGACCTATTTTTATATTTTGGTTATTTTAAGAAAAGAAAATAAAAATTAAATCAACCAAACCCTAATTTTCTAATTTATTTTAAATTATTTACAAAAGGTTAGAATTATCCTAGAATTAAATTAAACTAATTAAATTAATTTTGACAAAATATATAAAAAAAACCTAAATTCTAATTTGGTGAAAATTGATTTTTTATGAGTTTTTTATAAAAAGAATAATTAAATTTGTGTGAGAAAGTAATTTAAACAAAATTAAATAAATACAAGAAAATATATAAAAGAAAAGAGAGAATTAGGCATGTTATCAAAGCAAAAAGGGGGGTGTCCATAGCATATCTGAGCCCAACGGCCTTGGCCCACGTTTGACTTCTCATGATCCAATGCATTGGCTTGAGTGATGTTCATGGTAGACCTCCATCATGGAGCCTTGGATCTAGCGTGTGGGCAATCTGATGGTTGAAAGATGATGGAGTATGGTAATCTCCTTGCCTGTATACGCGCCTAATCATACAAGAAATAAAACTATGAAATAATATGGGGGACCTGGGATTCGAACCCAGGCCCTTTGGCTTTTCCACATGCCTCCTGACCAACTGAACCAGCGCATTTTGTTGTATATGGAATATCAAATAAACATTATATTGGAAACAAGTGATATATTAAACGCGCGAATTTTTGAATGGGCCAGTCAGGCCACGCCACACCATCATCTTCTCCAACATCCGTCGTCTTAGGTAAAACGACTTTTACCTACAGACGTTTTTTGTAGGTACAGCCCCTGCATATTTCCAGAATCTCATACAAGCATGATAAATGAAAACTAATGTTACAGGCCAGTTTGTTTTGGCCTTGTGAACACCATGGTACCCCTCTTTTGGGCCTATTTTACCTGCATGAGAAAACCCTAAAACGAACAAAGAAAACCTAACAATGGTGGAACTCTGTATGGTTAGCAAAAATGCAATTAATTATTACAATTAGCTCGCAAAAGTCTCAAAGATTCAGAATATATCCATAACATATGCTAACAATGCCAAATTCATGAGATTCAATTTCAAAAAGTAAGGATGTCGTGAGGCACAAACAGTGTGTTTCTGGGCACGAAAATGCCTGTTGATGATTGGGATAGACTCCTTGAATACTCAGCAAGCGAATGAGATAGTTGGGAAGGCTTGAGATATCTTGGAACTATGAAATCAGATTGCCACTTTTCTTGATTTTTTGAAAGTTCTCCTTCCCTTTTCACGCCTCTCACTCTTGTGCTTTTGGTCTGCAAATGTTCTATATGTATCCTTGAATGGAAATGGGTTACAAATTTGCTCCAAATCTTTTTCAATTAAGGTGATTGAATCATGATTTGATTCTTATTCAAATCTTCCTAAATCAAGCATAACTCAATCTTTTTGTGTACAAACAAGCCTTTCACGATTTGATCTCATTGCCAGCTATTCATGGACCTGAAATATGCACAATCTCAAGGTTTAAATGATTTAGATATTTTCATGATTTTATTTTGATTTAATTTTATTTAAATGAAATAAAAATCAATATAAATGACAAAAATAAAATAAAAGCAAGTGGGAAGGATAATGGGTCGTGGACCATGTTACAAATTCAATGCAAACACAAAAAGTTGGGCCCATTTGACAAAAATTACAATTTTGGCCACTTTTGACTTTTGGCAATTTTGCAAAAAGGGTCAATTTCACCAATACATAACTCCTTCAATTTTGACCCTAGAGATGTGTTCTTGGGCTTTTTAGAAATCTTAATATGTCCCCTAAGCAACCCTTTTGGTCTCATCTCAATTGAGTCTTCCATGTTCATGTATGAAGCTTTGACAAAAAAGGTGTTTTTGTTGACTTTTCAAAATGACCTATAATGTCCAAATTCATAACTTCTTGTGAGTGCATATTTTGAACTTCGGAGCTGAAGATGAATTGTAGGGAATTACATCCTATTCAAAATTATCTTTGGATGGGTCATTCTTGATAAAGTATGAGAAAGTTATGCTTTGTCAAAGTTGAGTTGACTTTTCCTACACAACCCTAATTTAGCAACTTTTGGGTTTTGATGAATTGTGAGCAATCCTTGAGGAATCATGATCAAACCTTGATCAAATGATGAATAATACTTCAAAATGAGGATGTTGACCAAAAATCTTGAAGTTTTACTGTATGTAGGACACATTTGACTTTTCCCCTAGCACAGTCGATTTTCAGGTTCTTGAGCAATTGACTGAGCAAACTTTCTTTGTAGGGCTTGAAACTTGACATGGATGATGTTGAGAACATATTAGGACAATGGTGAGAATTTGGGATCCCTTGGACTCAAGTATCTTGATGCAACATGAAACCCTAATTTGAGGTAGACTGCTTTAGGAGAGGGTTTGTCTGGTCAACCCTTGGACTTCCCTGAGCAATTTGAGGACCTCACTTGAAATATTTTGAGAAATATGGGAGGGAAAATTTTGGGGTACAACAGCTGCCCCTGTTCAATCTTCTTAAACCTGAGGATGTAGATTGGCTTGCTTGCCTTTCGTGATCTGAAGGTGGAAGATGATTGAACACTAGAGTGCCCAAGAAATTTGCACTCGCATGAAGTGGTACTTGTCTTGTGATGCCGGGAATGGGCTTATAGATGCCATTCGAAGGAGTGTTGATCGCCTAAGATATTCCTTAGCGAGAACCCGTATACCTATTGTTGAGGAGGATTCCGCTGGGGAATGTTAGTCTCTGTCTTGGTAAAAGTTGAATTTTAGGAGCTTCGGTCGTCCGTTATTCTACTGGGAAATCGTCTCTTAGTCGAAGAGGTGAACATGAACTACTATCTGGTCGTGATCCATGCTTCATAGTGATAAGATAGGCTGCTATCTGGTCGTACTCCAGGCTTTACAATGGTTTACTGGGGAGATGATATTAAACTTGCTATCCGGTCGTAATCCAGGCTTTGCAATTTCTTAATTATTATCTGGTCGTACCCCAGGCTTCAGAAGGAATTAAGTTGTTATCCGGTCGCATCCAGGCTTCAACTTGAATTTAGGGCATACTAATATTCGGTCGACTCCGGGCTTCTTAGTAATTGTCCAGGTAAACTGCTATTTGGTCGAAATCCAAGCTTTGCAGTGTCTCATACTGTTATCTGGTCGTAATCCCAGGCTTCAATGTCCTTTACCGCTATCTGGTTGTAATCCAGGTGTTGTACCCCAAAATTTTCCCTCCCTTTCTTCAGGAAACCATCTTGGATTTTTCAAAGTCCCCCTGAAACAAATCCAAGTCCTGAGTTATCCTTTTGCCCAAGCAAGTCACTTACAAGAGCAAGATGATCTCACGAACTCCAGAAGCAACGCTTTTATCTTGAGAAAAAATCAAATTTCTAAGTACTTAGAATGTTTCTTTAAAATAAGTGTTTTTTAGGAAAAATCAGCGCTTCAGAACTTCTGGACCCATTTCAGATGAAGACGGTCAGAAGTTGCAAGCTTGGCTCAGCGTGGTCAGAAGTTGGCTCTTCAGCAGCTACATCAGTTCAATCAGAAGTTGTAAACGTGGTTCAGAATGTAAGCCTCCAACAGAACATGCCCCTTCAGCAGTTACACAAGCTCAGTCAGAATTTGCTAAAGGAATGCAATAGAAGCAGGAAAGTCTGAAGGCTCCTTCAGAACAGGTTGAAATCAGAAGATGAAAGGTCAGAAGAATGGGCGTTACACTGATACAGAATCTCTAAGTCCAGATTGTCCAGAAGTAAATCCAAGGAACGTACCAGAAAACCAGGAGAATCTTCAGAGCTTACTAAGACAACAGGTAGCCAAGGCCAGAGCATGGTTTACGCTGCTGATTCAATGCTGGTTTCCATTACCAGAATGTTGGTATTGACAGGTCTTGTCACCATTTAATGCCCATTAATGCTTCCAACCACTCCTGGGCATTCACGTGTGGCTTGGAAAACGCTTTTGCACAGATTCTGGCATGGGTCTTCACGCCACCGCCCACTTCAGAGGTCACTTCTCCCCAATCTACGCCTGCTGCTGCAACCTAGGCTGAAAGATAGCTGTTGTCACAACTTCCCAGGAATTTCTGTCAAAGAACAAATTCAAACTCTGTTGGCGCCTTAAATGTTCAAGGCATCCACAAGAACTTTGCCTATAAATAGAGAGGCTTCACCACTGCAGAAAGGCGTTCAAGGGAAAAACAGAAACAAAAACTGCTAAGTGAGAAACAGAACTCCTAGCAACACAGCATTCTGAAACTCTGCCAAAATCTCCAGTTTTGGTTTCATAACTTTGAGTTTCTCACCTTCAAACTTCATCAAATATCCAGTTCTTTTCTGTAAACCAAAAACACTCTTTCCAAACTTCTGACCCTACACACGCATACACCTTTACTTCCCTTTTTTTCAAAGAAAATCTGTCCAGAACACCACCAGAACCAAAAGCTAAACTTTCACCCACAACTTTCCAAACAGTCAGGTAAGCACCTGCTGACCCTCACCACACTATTAAGCATCATCAGTTGTGCATATTCAAGTAACATAATGTAAATATTCATGTTATTGTTATTTATGTTCTGAGGATTTTCATACCTCAGAACGTTCTGAGCCAGTATAGGACTTGCCTGTGACCTTGGTGATTCTGACCTCTGAAACATTTTTGCTATTTGCTGGATCTGTTCCAAATATGTTTCCTGTTTTGTGGAGTAACAACAGGATTGCAGATGTTCTGATTAGTACAGGAAAAAGCCAAGTGTTGACTTTGACGTTAGCACATCTGAAGCCTGTTTTGCTGTCAATGATATTAGAACCTCTGAGAATTATTGCCTTTTCAGCAGAATCAGAACTTCTGGTTTCTCCACTAACAAACTTCTGTCTTGCAGCGCAGGGAAATCAGAACTTCTGATTTCCCCACTAACAAGGTTCTGTTTTGCAGGTGCTAGAGTCAGAAGTTCTGACTCATCCAGTTTCACTAACAGGTTGATCATCTGGCAGCGGATCTAAGTCAGAACTTCTGATGACCTCCCAGCAGCGCGCGGGCTCCCTCTCTCTCTCTATATATCTTGTTTTTTGCTATTTTCTTTTTTGTCTATTTTTCTCGTTGAACCCCCCATGTACAAATGTGTATTCCCCTCCCCTAATTGTTGTAATAGCGTAGGATTTTACATTTCCACTTCTTATTGCTAGTAATTAGGACGTGTATGGCAAGATAAAATCAATGAAATAGAAAAACCTAATTCAAAGAAAAACTCTTGTATGCAATAAAACACACTTGCACACTAACACCCCTAGGGTTACATCCACTTGTTGCCTTTCAAAATTAGGTCGTATTGCATGTTAGGTCTCTTTGGGCAAAACAAATAAATGATCATAGTCCCTCGATGACGCCTTTTACCTAAAATGATCAAGTCCCTTAAAGAAAACATTGCCCAAAGATACTTGGCACCATTGCAATTATGGTCTAAACGATGACCCACGCCCGTCCCTTTCACATCCTAACACAAGATTGTCCACCAAATACAATGGTGGAACAAAATTGTTAAAAGGGTTAAAAACATAACAAAAAAATCTTTGAGAACTTTAGGGTAGATCGCTCTTAAGTACTTGTCAACTTGCAAAACAAAAACACTTGCCTGTTTTTAAACCACACCTCACAACACTTTCAAAAACAACTTTCAAAAACAAATGAAAACCTTTTCAAAAGACATACACCTTTGTATACATCCCAACATGGATCATTACAAAGGTTGCCACCACATCGGCCTCTTTTCAAAGCATTTTCAAATCCACACACACAAAGCACCATTTCAAACAATTAAGAATAAAGGCAAGTTGGTCTAAGCAAGTAACTAAGAGCCCATGGATAACCATGGATAGAAAGGGTGCTAATACCTTCCCTTTCTATAATCTACTCCCCGAACTCAAGAAAAATCTCAAAGGTTTTTGCTGTGCTTTTTAAACCTTTCCTTAGGATAAAATAAAAAGTCGGTGGCGACTCTTGCTCAACCGAAACATTTGCGAATAAAACGCAAAACCTCAAGTCAGTTCTCCCCACCGTATCACAGAACTGGCAACTCTGCTGGGGAGAATTTTAAAAGTGGAGTAACCTTAGGGCTTAGATCACCCTCTTGCATGACAAATTGTTTGAATTGTTTGCTTTATATCTTGGCTCTATTGTTTGGGTTTGCAATCCTACACCCGGATTTTGGGAAACATTCATAGATAGCAATACGTTGTGGAAACTGTGCGGGGTATACCGACACGGTCGAAGCAATAGCTATATTAGTGCGACATATTTGTGAGTACCGGTAACCCTTGAGTTCAATCAAGGAGAGTATGGGGCCGCTGAGTGATGTCACTAAGCACTAATGACCTAGAACCTTACTTGACCATCTTGGCCTTTTATTAGGGGTAGTGAGATGACCGGCTTTGGTGCAGTCCGAAGTTGGTAGATACTCGATACTACACTCATTGAGGGTTATTTTCTTGGAATATTTTGGTTGCTAGTTAAGTGGCTAAACCAAAACAATGAACGATGAAAACAATCCCGTGATATTGAGCTCCTTAGAACCCGGTTACTATTTATAGGACAGGTTTTTAAGCCAACTACACTCAAGAGGGTACTTACCTATGAGACCTCATGCAAGCCTGAAACTAGGGTTTAGTGTGAATTGCTTGTACATATGTGTTGTGCATACATCATAAACATCATGAAGCATCATAGGCATTCACTAACCATTTCAAGGATTTTGGATCTTCATCTTTGTTTCTGTTTTGCAGGTCATGAAAATTCCTCGCAGAAATACCATTCAAGTCAACCTTGTGAGAATCTCTCCTCAACTCAAGGAGCTCACCTCAAGAATTCCGGAAAATTCATCCTTCAGTGAAAGACATGGTAGACTGCTCAGCCTAGTCAACACCAACATTGAAGAAGACATGATGAAAGTGCTATTCCAGTTCTTTGACCCTCTTCACCACTGTTTCACTTTCCCTGATTATCAGTTGGTACCCACTTTGGAGGAGTTTTCTCAACTCTTGAGAATTCCTATCCTTAATCAACTACCTTTCAACGGTACGGAAAAGGAACCAAAGCCGGAAGATGTTGCTCGAGCATTACATCTACAACCATCCGACATCAAGGGGCATTGGGAAACCAGAAGAGGCGTCAAGGGATTCTTAGCAAAATTCTTGTTTGAGAAGGCACAAGAATGTTGGAACTCATTGGACCTACAAGCCTTTGAAGAAATTGTGGCACTCCTTATCTATGGGTTGGTCTTGTTCCCAAATCCTGACCAATTGATAGATGTCAACGCTGTCAAAATCTTCTTGTCCAGAAATCCAATACCAACATTGCTTGGGGACATCCTTCACTCATTTTACACACGAACAATGAGAAAGTGGGGTGTTCTTATGTGCTGTACTCCTATCCTTGCAAGGTGGTTTATTTCGCACCTTCCACAATCTGTCTTGAAGAACGACCAAGGCTCAAGGTGGTCCCAACGGTTGATGACTCTTACTCACTCTGATGTACATTGGTGTTCTCGGTCCAGAGAAAATGTCATCATCGTCGATCGTTGCGGAGAATTCCCTAATGTTCCTTTACTTGGAATCAGAGGAGGTATCACCTACAACCCTTGCCTAGCTTTGAGGCAATTTGGATACGCACGGAGGGATGGCCCTCATGACATGTTGATTCCTGACCTAGTTTTTGACTTCGACAACGATGCGCAAGGACTTCGCCAAAGATTCATCAGAGCTTGGGGAAAACTCAACAAGGTTGATAGCAAGACTCTGGGACACAAGAACTCCATCCCTCTTGAGCCTTATCTCAAGTGGGTACGAGCCCGAGCCCAAAGTCTGATGATGCCTTATCCTCATGTTCTCCCTGTGATTAAAGAGCCCGTCAACGAAGGAGAGGTTCCCTACACCATCCTACATCCAGACATGCCTACATCGTGGGAGGAAATGCAGAAAAGTTGGATTCAGCTCAAGGAGGAACGGAATACTTTTGAAGCTAGCTTCTACGCCAGTGAGAAGAAGGTTCTAGAGCTTACCCACCGACTCCATGAGCAAGAGGCCCTCAACACCTACATCGCACCAAAGAGGATGCGCAATGTCTTTTTACCTTGAGAAGTTATATTTGGCCCATGGGGCATTTATGTACTAACAAATTTCTTCTTATTAATATGACGTGCGTTCTTCTTTGTCTGAAACAATTTTGAATGTCCTAAATCCTTGAATGCATTGCATACATAAGCATACCATTCATCATGTGCATAAGCAGGTCTCACTCCAAGTTTCCTTATCTATCTGCTGTTTATGTCAGTAGGATGGATCTCGAGCAAACAGTCAAAGACCTACAAGCTCAGAATGCACAGTTCCAGCAACTCCTGATGACCTTGGCTAAGAGTCAGGAGGATATCAAGACTCAATTGGGGAACAAAGACCCAGTGAAAAAGAAGAAAAAGAGAATCGGGGTGGCTACTTTGGGGAGAAGATTTGACGGAGAAGCTCGGAGAGTGCTTGAATTTCCTCCTATCTCTGATGAAGGAACCAGCAAAGGAGGTGGGGCTGCGGTACCTTCCGAGTCTGATGCGGAAGAGGAGGAGGTCGAAGAGGATGAAGATTATACCGATCAGCAATACCCTCCAGCTGATGATAAATACAAAGGGCTAGAGGACAGGTTGGCCGCCGTGGAGCTACAAAGAGTACCGGGTTTGGATTTTGAAGACTTGGGTCTGGTTGCCGGGATTGTGATTCCCCCAAAATTCAAAGTTCCAGTGTTTGTAAGGTATGATGGGCTGTCCTGCCCCAAAATGCATCTCAGGTCCTACGTGAGAAAAATTCAACCCTATACGGCAGATAAAAACCTTTGGATTCATTTCTTTCAAGACAGTCTTTCTGGAGCTCAGTTGGAGTGGTTTTATCAGCTAGAAGGAACCAGCGTTCGAAATTGGGAAGATTTGGCCACCGCTTTCTACAAACAATACCAATACAATTCTGACCTTGCCCCTACTCGTACCCAACTTCAGGGTATGTCGTTAGGAACAGGCGAAGGATTCAAAGAATACACACAAAAATGGAGGGATTTGGCTGGCAGGGTGCAGCCTCCTTTAACCGATCGTGAGCTTGTTGATATGTTTCTGGGGACCCTATATGGGCCATTTTTCAATCATCTGATTGGTAACTCTTCCGCAGGGTTTACCGATTTGATCTTAACGGGCGAAAGAATAGAAGATGGCATCAAGTCAGGAAAGATTCAGAAGGGTGTTGCTGCAAGTACTGAGAAGAGGCCTTTTAAGAAAGAAGCAAGTGCCGTCTATGGTCCTAGAAGGCAAGTCAAGCCAGAAAGTCGCCAAGCCGTCAATGCTCTGGTCATTTCAAAACCTGTTGCTGCTCCTCAGCGGTACAATCAACAAAGAAGTGAAAGGCCCAAGAGACAGTATACTCGGTTGAGTATGGCCTTGTCACAAATTTTACCCCAACTATTGTCAACCAACTTGGTGACCACCAAAGAAGCCCCTAAAGTCGTGAATATTGCATCTCCTAAGTATAACCCAAATGCCCGTTGTGCTTATCATTCTGATAGCCCCGGGCATACTTCTGATGATTGCTGGGCCTTGAGAAACAAAGTGCAAGATCTTATCGACGCAAAGGAAATTCAGTTTGAAGCGCCTGAAAGACCGAATGTTGTAACTGCTCCTATGCCCCAGCATAGAGTAAATGCCATTGAAGAAGAGTTATATGTTGTTTCAGTGAATGATGTTGCTACCCCTCTATTGACTGTTAAGAGGAACTTGCTACTAGCCGGTTTATTTCCGGGTTGTAGTAAGGGTTGCCTCCTGTGTGTTGTTATCCCTACCGGTTGTCCACTGCTGAAATCAGGCATCCAAAGTCTGATGGATAGCAAGGAAATTCTGTTCAAGAAAACTGTTGTTCCGTTTGTTTCCGTTGAAGAAATATCTGTTGTCACAATTTACAATCCTGCCAAAGCTCCCGTGAAGAAACCAGTCCGAATTATGTCTGTTGCACCCATTACTATTACTGTTCCGGGACCTCTCCCCTATGAGTCTGATAAAGCGGTCCCATGGCATTATGGGGCCGATGTGTATGTGCTTGGGGTGAAGCAGGAGTCCAACACCAATACCAGTATCAGTAACATCACTGGTCCCGCCAAGATTACCCGCAGTGGCAGGCTCTTCTCGCCTGACATTGCACTGCCAGTCATCCGAAAACCTCTCACCGTCACACCCGCAAGTGTGCATGTTCCAATTCAAGTTCCTGTGTCTACTACTGCCGTCGGGTCCTCTGATACCCGGGGCAAAGAAGTTGCTACCGATTTTCCTGCCAGGACGGAGGCACCAAAAAAGACTGCTGTAGAAGCCTCCCAACAAGAAATGGAGGAAATTCTGAAAATCATCAAAAAGAGTGACTTTAACGTTGTTGAACAGTTGGGGCATACTCCCTCCAAAATCTCTATGCTATCATTACTGCTATGCTCAGAGGCCCATGCAAAAGCCCTGATTTCATTTCTGAAAACGGCCCATGTGCCGCAAGAGACCTCCGCGGATCAATTCACAGACTGTGTGGCTAATCTGGCAGCTGACAACGGCTTGGGGTTCTCGGATGCTGACCTCACCCCCAAAGGAAAAAATCACAATGATGCCCTGCATGTTTCCGTAGAATGCAGGGGCATTACTCTCGCACACGTGTTAGTAGATACCGGTTCTTCCCTGAATGTTTTGCCTAAGAAGGCATTGGATCGCTTGGATTGTGAAGGTTTGGAATTGAAACCTAGCAACATCATTGTTAGAGCCTTCGACGGTTCTAAGAGGATGGTGCACGGTGAAGTAAACATTCCTGTTCGTGTGGGTTCCCAAGTCTTCGACTCAACGTTCTATGTAATGGATATTCGTCCATCTTACTCCTGCTTATTGGGTCGACCCTGGATTCACAAGGCTGGGGCAGTAACCTCCACTCTACACCAAAAGCTCAAATATCCTGTCAAAGGGAAGATTGTTACCGTGCAGGGTGAGGAGGAATACATGGTTAGTCACTTGAATTCATTCCTGTATATCAAGATGGACGGGGAGTTCATTGAAACCCCCTTTTAACATTTTGAGGAAGTACCTCCAGTGTTGGCATCAGCTGAGGCAGTAGTTGAAGAAGATTTTCCGTTGAAGATGGCATCCTTAAAGGATGCCCGGGCTGTAATCAAGAAAGGCAATTGTGCGAAATGGGGTCAGCTTCCTGACTTCACTCAAAAGAACGACAAGTTCGGGCTGGGCTTTACTGCAGAGGCTCAGAGGGCTGTGCGCGAGGAAAAGATCAGAAAGACTCCAGTGTTTATCACCGTTCCAAGGGTGAATGCTATTGAGGAGGACGTAGAGGAAGCAGAGTTTGACAGTTGGATCTACCCGACTACCAGCAACGGATCAAGCAACTGGATGGCAAAGGATTTTACACCTATCACATTTGTCACGCAGTAATTAACTCTTTTGATTTTCAATTTGTAATAAACAATGTGTTAAAACTTTTATTGGCTCGGTGTCCTACCCGGGGCATCGTAGCTCCATTTGTGAGGGCTTTTTGTATGCCATTTCCATATATCATCAATCAAAACATTGGACGTTTGTTGCATTTCAAATCTTGTGCTCTTTTCTTTCTGTGTTATATATTGCAAAACAACTATATTTACACACACTCACTTATACAGGTTTCAGTCCACTCTGGATCTCGCTGGTAACAGCTCTGCTACCGCCAGTTATGACTTCGAGAATCCGATCAACTTGGCTGAAGACGAAGGTGAAGATGATTGTGAAGTGCCTGGTGAACTCGCAAGATTACTACTCCAGGAAGAGAGGGCTATTCAACCACATGAAGAGCCTGTGGAAACAGTTAACCTGGGTACTGAGACAGATAGGAAAGAGGTCAAGATTGGGGCTAATCTAGAGCTCAGCGTGAAGCAACGATTGATCCAGATGCTACAGGATTACATGGAGATATTTGCTTGGTCCTATGAAGACATGCCTGGTTTGGATGCCGACATTGTAGCTCATCACTTGCCTACCAAGGAAGACTTCCCTCCAGTAAAGCAAAAGGTTCGCCGCATGCGCCCTGAGATGTCTGAAAAGATCAAGGCCGAGGTCATGAAACAATTCGATGCCGGATTTCTAGCAGTAACTTCTTACCCTCAGTGGGTTGCCAATGTGGTGCCAGTGCCGAAGAAGGACGGTAAAGTCAGAATGTGTGTGGACTACAGGGATTTAAACAGGGCAAGCCCCAAGGATGATTTTCCTCTACCTCACATTGACGTTCTCGTTGACAATACTGCTCAACACAAGGTGTTCTCCTTCATGGATGGTTTTTCAGGGTATAATCAGATCAAGATGGCCCCGGAAGATATGGAAAAGACTACCTTTGTAACTCAGTGGGGCACCTTCTGTTACAAGGTCATGCCTTTCGGATTGAAAAATGCTGGGGCAACCTATCAACGTGCCATGGTTGCTTTATTTCATGATATGATCCATCGTGAGATTGAAGTATACGTCGATGATATGATTGCAAGGTCCCAAACTGAGGAGGAACACCTTGATCATCTGAGGAAGCTATTTGACCGACTGAAGTTATACAAGTTGAGGTTGAATCCCAACAAATGCACCTTTGGGGTGAGGTCCGGAAAATTGCTAGGTTTCATTGTAAGTGATAAAGGTATTCAGGTGGACCCTACCAAGGTAAAAGCCATACAAGAGATGCCAACTCCAAAGACAGAGAAAGAAGTCAGAGGCTTCCTAGGACGACTGAATTACATTGCCCGATTCATCTCACATCTGACTGCTACTTGTGAGCCAATCTTCAAATTACTGAAGAAAGATCAAGTAGTACGCTGGAACGATGAATGTCAGGCTGCCTTTGAAAAGATAAAGGAATATCTCCAAGAACCACCCATCCTCATGCCACCGGTTGAAGGGAGACCTCTGATACTATATTTGACAATACTTGACAATTCAATGGGGTGTGTGCTGGGACAGCATGACGAGTCCGGCCGAAAAGAGCATGCTATTTATTACTTGAGCAAAAAGTTTACCGACTGTGAGTCTCGTTACTCACTGCTTGAGAAAACTTGCTGCGCTCTAGTATGGGCTGCTCGCCGGCTGAGACAGTATATGCTGACTCACACCACTTTGTTGATTTCAAAGATGGATCCCATCAAGTACATATTTGAAAAGCCCGCTCTGTCCGGAAGAATAGCAAGATGGCAAATGATCTTAACAGAATATGATATCCAGTATACAACTCAGAAAGCAATTAAAGGAAGTGTGCTGGCAGATCATTTGGCACACCAACCTGTGGACGATTACCAATCATTGAACTTTGATTTTCCGGACGAAGACATCATGGTGGTAACTGACTGTGAAATACCTGGACCGGATGAAGGACCTGAGGAAGGATCCCGATGGTCTATGCATTTTGATGGAGCCTCCAATGATTTGGGTAACGGTGTCGGAGCTATAATCATATCTCCCAGAGGAACGCATACTCCACTCACCGCCCGATTATGTTTCAACTGCACCAACAACATGGCAGAATATGAGGCATGTATCATGGGTCTACAAGCTGCAATCGACTTAAGGATCAAATTTCTGAGTGTCTTCGGAGATTCCGCCCTCGTGATCAATCAGATCAAAGGCGAGTGGGATACGAAACACCCAAATCTTATTCCTTACAAGGAGTATGTGTCAACCTTGCTTCCCCACTTTGAAGAGATAACTTTTGAGCATTTCCCAAGAGAGGAGAATCAGCTAGCGGACGCACTGGCTACGATGTCTTCAATGTTCAAGGTTAAATGGGACAATGAGGCTCCCCGGATCATTATCTGGAAGTTGGACGAACCAGCATACTGCTGCGACCTCGAAGCCAAGAAGGCAGCTGAAAAACCCTGGTATCATGAGGTGAAGAGGTACTTGGAAGCTCAGGAATACCCTGAAGGTGCATCTGTCAATGACAAGAAGTTCATAAGGAGGTTTGCGGCAAAATTCTTCCTCAGTAACGACATCCTCTACAAACGGAATCATGATTCAACTCTACTACGTTGTGTGGATAAGGCTGAAGCAGATAAAATCATGATAGAACTGCATGAAGGTACATTTGGAACACACTCCAGTGGACACACCATGGCAAAGAAAATCCTTCGGGCAGGATATTTCTGGTCCACAATGGAAGCTGATTGTTACCAACACTCCCGAACTTGTCATAAATGCCAGATCTATGCTGACAAGGTGCATATTCCTCCAGTTCCTCTGAACGTCCTGACGGCACCTTGGCCTTTTGCAATGTGGGGGATTGATATGATCGGTGAGATCCGACCGACAGCATCTAATGGGAATCGCTTCATCTTAGTGGCAATCGATTACTTCACAAAGTGGGTTGAGGCAGCTTCCTACGCGACGGTAACCAAGAGCGTCGTGGCACGTTTCATCCGGCATAATCTGATATGTCGGTACGGTGTCCCGGAAAGAATCATTACGGACAATGGTACCAACCTCAATAACAAAATGATCACTGAACTCTGCAAACAATTCAAGATACAGCACCACAATTCTTCTCCCTACCGGCCGAAGATGAATGGGGCTGTAGAGGCAGCTAATAAAAATATCAAGAAAATTGTGCAGAAGATGACAGTGACCTATAAAGATTGGCACGAGATGTTACCGTTTGCTCTTCATGGGTACCGTACCTCAGCAAGGACGTCAACCGGGGCAACTCCTTTCTCCTTGGTCTATGGCATGGAGGCAGTCCTGCCAATTGAAGTCCGGATACCCTCTCTACGAATAATGAAGGATGCGGATTTGAATGAAGATGACTGGATCCAGACTCGACTTGATCAATTAAATCTGATTGACGAAAAGAGGCTCACTGCTATCTGTCATGGTCAAACGTATCAAAAACGGATGATCAGGGCATTTAAAGTCAAACCACAAGAGTATCAAGTTGGGGACCTGGTAATCAAACGCATCATCCTTCCTCAAAGTGATCCCCGGGGAAAATGGACCCCTACGTACGAAGGGCCATTTATGGTTAAACATGTGTTCTCAGGAGGAGCCATGATCCTAACCACCATGGATGGTGACGACCTTCCTCACCCCGCTAATGCAGACATAGTGAAAAGATACTACGCATAAATAAAAGACCCGCTAGGTTGACATACCTAGGCAAAAATAAGGGCTTCCCGGCGAACCAAAAGGGTTCGGGCAAAAATAAGGGATGAAATGAATAAAAATCTGTACACCCGGCAAGTCGAAAACCTGAAAAGGCGGCTTGGGCAAAAATGGGTATCCCGGTGGACCGAAAACCTGAAAGGGCGGTCCAGGCAAAAGTTAGGGATAAAGCGTAACACTATGTCTCCTTGGATCACTTCGCATCCGGAATTCGGCATCAACTATCTGGCTCAGACTTCGGCATCGACCAATCAGCTTCATCTTCAACTAGGCAGCAAAGCGATGAGACGCCCGGAGACATAAAGGCGATAGCAGAGTTGGAACCCAGTGGGATCGTTCACATAGCTGTTTTTTTTCCTTTTCAAAATTGTAAATTCTATGTTATTTGGCGGCGTCCTCTTACTAGGATGTCAGCCTCTTGTACAAAAACGCCTATTCACAGGCAAAATTCAAATCAATACAAATTCACTTGTCCATACAAATTGCCATTGCTTTTCCTTTTTCTGTTTTGTCTTGCGAAGAACGTCCAATGTTCATTTTTGATATATGCATTTGACATTAAATTGCTGATTCATAAATATTTGCATATGAAACGAAAGATTAATTACAGGTGACATCAGAAACAAGGGCAATGTGAAGTTGTCTGATGCAGTCTGGTTGCTTTGTCCGCCAAGGTACCCAGGTAGATTCGACTGAAGGATGTGACCAAATCATCTCAACGCCCCGCAGAGTAAGACAAGATTCAGCAATACTCTCCCCAAGCTGAGTTGATTCCTCGTCGATCCTAAAAAGGCACAACTTTCCCCGGCGGGTCTTAAAGCTTATCCCCAGTAGATTCTGGAAGTTTGTTCCCTGCAGAATACGGACGTCTCTCCCAAGCTTTGTTCAGAGTTATTCCTCACAAGGGCTTATAACTGGGTTACCCTCAGCGAATCGCCACGGAAGATCGCCCCCAACCAAGTATCCCCAGCGGAGTTTATCCTTGGTATCCCCAACAGAGTTTATCATCATTATCCCTAGCGGGATCCATCATTAAAGTCCTCAGCAGGCCTCTCATCAAAACTTCAGCAAAGTATCTCGACCACAGGGCAACTCCCCAGCCAATCGTCAAAGATCTATTTTCCTAAGACGAAGTTACATTCATAAACATTTCACACTTTCATACATCTCGCTTACATACATGATAAAGTGCATACAACGTTGTCTCGTGTTAAAACATCACGCATATCATACATCATGACATTGCATACAACTTGTGTTTTGCCTTTTCAGGGAAAAAGACAATCCCAAAGATAACTACCTTCAACTGTCATAAATTCCATATTCGATTCCTGTATCTAGCCAGGGCATATCTGTTGACCATCATTTCCAGACTCGATTCCTGTATCTAGCCAGGGCACGTCTGAAGAGTTCGAAGATTCGATTCCTGTATCCAGCCAGGGCACATCTATCAACTACAACATTTCCAGACTCGATTCCTGTATCTAGCCAGGGCACGTCTGAAGAGTTCAAAGATTCGATTCCTGTATCCAGCCAGGGCACATCTATCAACTACAACATTTCCAGACTCGATTCCTGTATCTAGCCAGGGCACGTCTGAAGAATTCGAAGATTCGATTCCTGTATCCAGCCAGGGCATATCTATCGACAACATTTATAGATTCGATACCTGTATCCAGCCAGGGCATATCTGCATAAGGAGATTAAAGATCAAACACCTGTAACAAGCCAGGAAAACATCTGCCTTTCTCAGATACATAAAGTTCTCGCTAAGGAATCTCTTGTGCGATCAAACACTTCCAAATGGCATCTGTAAGCCCATTCCCGACGAAGATCTGTCACATCTCCAGATGGCATCTGTAAGCCCATCTCCCTATCCACCACCTCTCCAAATGGCATCTATAAGCCCATTCCCGCCATCACATTGCTGGTACTGTTGTACCCCAAAATTTGCCCTCCCATATTTCTCAAAATATTTCAAGAAAAATTCACAAGTCCAACCCGGCGCGTCATATTCAGGTATTCTTTCGCCAAGATATCTCTGATAACGTATTCTCAAATTCAGGTTCGGCTCAAGAGTCAATTCTTTAAAGAAGGTATCCGAGTGTGTGAGTTTTCTCGAAGAAATATGGTGAAAAAGTGTGCTGAAAGTGCAGTTTTTACGCGCTAAAAAATTCATAACTTGAAGATCGTGACTCGTTTTGAACCCGTTCTGGTGGCCAAAATTCCTTCTTGACATTATCTACGTTTTCATCTCTGACGGCTGGAAGCCAATTTCGATCAGAAAGTCTTCAAAAATGTGGATTTATCAAGTATTTTCATACAGAAAATTTGTGACAGAAGTTTATTTACGTCATGTTCAGAAAATCATAACTTGGTCGATTTTCATCGTATCGAGCTGGTTCCGGCGCCAAAATTTCACAAATTGAGTTGGCTACATTTTCACAGAAGGTATTAAGTTCAAACGGTATTCAAAAGGCCTTCGTTGTTTGCTCAGAGTGCGTGACACACCGAAAATCCTGAATGCTGAATATTATTTCATCTGGGCCGAAACTTTGAAAATTCATAACTCGGTCAATTTTTATCGGATTGGGCTCATATTTTTACACAAGGTCCCTGACTTGTAGATCTACAACTTTGCTTCAAAAGTCGAGACCGGATTATGCTCCGATCAATACCAGTTTTTTATTGAAGAACGTGTCAGAGTCGACACTGGAGCCCAAAATAAGTTTGTCTGAGCTGAAACTTCAAAAATTCATAACTAATTCACCGTTTATCCGATTGAGCCGATTTTCGGACAGGAGTTAGCTATCGATGTCGGCTACATTTTTTTTTCACATTTCAACTTCAAAAAATGCACTTAAGTCCCTGCGATTTAGCCTGGAAAGTGACGAATTCAAGTGAATATTGGAGGCCCAATTGCACATTCAAAGCCCATTTTCTTTACCCTAATTTCTATTATATAATCACTTTCTTTTCACACAAAAAAGAGGAGAAAAAATAAGAGGAGAAAGAGGAGAGGAGAAAAGAAGAGAGAAAAAAAACCTTGCCACAACACTGTTAGAATATCAAACTCTTTCAAGAACCCTAAAACCTTGAAATCCTTATTACAAATCCCTCTCTCACTACAAACAAGCCATCACAGTTACAAACCAACACCTCACTACTTCTTCAGTAAGGGTAAGGCTGGCTTGATCTCTATGATCCTAATTTTCCAGTAAGGCATAAAAGCATTCAGGCCACTGATTTTCCAGTAAGGGTAAGATTGATTTGATCTCCATGATCAAAAGGGTATAATCATTCATACATGCCATATTGTGCCTAAACATTAAATTTCTTCATATATTGCATTTATTTGCATTTTATGGTTTTATTTAATGTGTTCATGAGATTCAACACTGCAGATTTAGACAGGATCCCATGCAGGTTCATTAAGGAACGTTGAGGCCAAAAGCCAAATGGCCAAAAGCCAAAAGCCAAATGGCCAAAGTAGAAAAACTTATGCATGACACCAATACATGGCGAGACAAACATCCTGAGAAGATTAAGGAACGTTGAGGCCAGAACATAAATGGCCAAAAGCCAAATGGCCATGAAACTCAATCCAATGGCCAAAGAATGCAGACCGTTCAAAAACCTCCAAAAGGGCCAGACACCCCTCATTGTTTGTATTCCTTCTTTTAATTTTCTTTTCTTTTATTCTTTTCAATTATTATTCTTTTTAATTGTTTTATTTAATTTCATAAATTAATTTTTATAATATAAAACCAGAAGATCAAAAAAACTAAAAAATATGTTTAATTATATTTAATTCCTATTAATTTATTTTGTAAATAAATGTTAAATAATTAATTTAGTTAAATTAGGTTTTAAAACTTAAATCTTTTTCTTAACAAATTAAAATATGTAGAAATTAGGGTTTTTAACTTTTCATCATTTTTTTTAATAAATAATTTTCTCATCATTATTATTATTATTAATTATTAAATATTTTGTAAATAAACATATACATAAATTCTTTAGTAAATTAAGTCAAACTTGAATCTTTTTCTAAATAATTAAAAATAACTTAGAATTAGGGTTTCTTTTAATTTGTAATCCTTCTTTATTTTCATTAAAATACCAAAAACCTAAAAAACATTTCTTTCCTTTTATTAAATAAATAATTCAATTTAATTTCAAAAGGGTCCAACGCCCTCGCTTCCAATTTTAATTCAACTCGCGCATTTTATTTTATTTCTTATAATATTTATGTAACTCTCCCAAAGCCGTGTAAATTTATATTTCTCGCACTTTACTTTACTTCTTTATTTTCTGTCAAATCAGGTCCTGGATTTAAATTTGGCGATGTGGACCCGCGCCTTTGTAATAGCTTAGGAACTTTTAATTTCCGCATCTTTTTAACTGTTAATAATTGCATGCAAGAATGAATGTCTAAATAAAAACAAACGCGTAGATCATCCATAACATGACAAGACAAAAATAAATGAATCTGACACACAAATCACACACCACCCCTAGGGTACGCCTCACTGTTGCCTTGCCTTTCAAAAGGTGATCGTCGAGTAGAGGATGTCTTAGTAAGTCCTCATGATCCGGGAACCTGGCATGAGGGTAGCTTCTAAGGTATCTTCCTATTGCTCTGGTGATCACCATGTCCCGAACCTCGAATTGACCCGAACACCTCCAACGGTGGTGCTACCTACCTCTCAATGGTGAGATGGCACTACTGTAAAGGACATTTACACAGACGAATTCCTTAGGGTAGGTAGACGACTCTAGATACTTGCTCTAATTTCAAAACAAATTCAAAAAATACTTTTCACACCGACACCTTTTCAAAAAGCTTTCGAAAGCAATTTTTCAAACACTCTTGAGGACCGATACAAGAGTCGAACTGAAATGTTCAAAGAAACTTTTTAAAACCCACATTGAAAAGCAAACAAACCATTTTGAAAACACAAATGAGCAAGTATCTAAGAGCCAATGGATAACCGTGGATAGAAAGGGTGCTAACACCTTCCCTTTCTATAACCTACCTCCCGAACCGAGAGCAATCTCTTTAAGGAATTTTTCTGTGCTTTTGTCCTTTCCATTTGGAGAAAATAAAAGACGGTGGCGACTCTTGCTTCCGCGACATTTCGCGAAACCAGCGTTGAACAGTCAGTTCCAGATCCACCGATCACAGAACTGGCGACTCTGCTGGGGAATACTTTATAAAGTGAGGTGTACCTTAGGGTTAGTTCATAACTGTGTTTTCAATTGTATTGACTTGTCTGCTTTAAATTTGTGGGTCGCATGGGAGTTACATAGATCCTAACCCGGATCTGGGGATACCCTGTTTAGGTAGCATAAGCTGTGAGGGACCTGTCCGGCGTAGACCGAAACGGGTGAAACAGTGGCTACGTTGGTGTGGCACCTTGGTCTGTACCGATATCCCTTGTGTTGCAACGAGGAGAATATGGGTCTTCTGAGGAGTCAGTAAGCACCAACAACCTTAGAACCTTAAATGACACAACTTGGCCATTAGAACAGTAGCAGTATGCTACGCCCATTGAGGCTAAACTCTCGTGATGGTTCTGGCCGCAAGAAAAGATTGCGATGCTGGAGTTATGACCGATTGAGGGTAGTCAATGATATTGGGATCCTCTAAGAACCCGGTTACTTTGATAGGACAGGTATGAACCAACCAACTTCAAGAGGGTAATACCCAGACCCCATGCTGGCCTTAAACTCTAAGGGCTTGTCCGGTGTGACTTGTGTGCCTTCGTACTTGACTACTTGCATGCTTGTTACCTGACACATGAACTACTTGCAGGTTTTGTTTATAGTCCTTAATCGGGACTCATAATAGGGTATACTAAGTTTCTTACAGGTTTTGGTTTGCAGTCCTTAATCAGGACTCATAACAGGGTTTACCGAGTTTCTTGCAGGTTTTGTTTTTTAGTCCTTAACTGGGACTCATGACAGGTTTTACTTGAGTTTCTTGCAGGTTTCTGTTTATAGTCCTTAATAAGGGCTCATAACAGGGTTTATTCATATTACCCCATGCATCATGACATCATACCATTGCATACATCCTAACCCATTTCAAGGATCTCAAGGGCTTGTGATGCAGGTCATGATGAATCAAACATCTAGCAAGGGGCAAAGAGGATTTATTTTCCTCTAGCCAAAGTTGTCAGAGGCTATGACCCACTGGATATGGTGAGCCTTTGACCCTTGAAAAAGGAATCTCAACAAATATGAAGTTCCTTCAATCAAGCTACCGGATCCCAGCTCTAACAAATTTCTTGTTTACCCCGCGAGATCCTTGAAAACATTGCATGTATATCATACATATCATTGCATAACAGGTACCCTTGTTGCAGGTCACTTACCCTCCCTACTGTTTATTTCAGCCATGGCTTCCCAACAAGATAACTAGGACCTTCACACTCAAGAGACTCAGTTCAAAGAGATCTTCCTAAGCCTATCCAAGGGGCAGGAAGAGTTGAGGACACTCCTCATGGGGAATCTGATCAGAAAGAGTCCTGAAGATGACAAGGACGAACAGCTGAAACGTCTACAAGCTGAGGTAGACACACTGAAAACCCAGATGCTGGGGCAAAGGGCACTCATTCAAGGTTTAGCTCAGGAGCAAGGAAAGCTGAGGGCCATGATCAGTCAGCTTCATCAAGACATGAAGCAACCAGCCCAAGTCAGGGACCCAGTCATTAATCAACTTCCAAGAAGTCAAAGGTTTGGGCCTCTCCAAGCTGCTATTACTTCACAGGTCCAACAACGACCTCTCCCAGAACAACGGGCTGATCAGAGCAAACCAGACAAGCCTAAAAGGCAGTTCACCAAGATCAATATGTCGCTGGATCAAGCACTACAACAAATGTTGGAGGCAGGGCTGATCACCTTAAGGGCTCCTCTCCGGAATCCAAACACTTCTGCTCCTAACTATCATCCCAACGATAGGTGCGCATACCATTCTGATAGCCCGGGGCATACTACGGACAACTGCTGGCCTCTCAAAAACAAGATTCAAGACATGATCGACGCTGGAGAGATTCAGTTTGAAGTACCTGAGACTCCGAACATAATCACTGCTCCCTTGCCAAATCATGGCTAGGATTGAGAAATTTTTGTTCATTCGAATGTTCAAGTTGCAATTTTCTTTTGTTCAAACATTTACTCATGTTAAACATTGTTATTTCATTAATGCGTCGCATATGTCTGTTCTGAAACAATATATTCGTATTCACTATATGCAAATTATCTTCATATTTTTTCTGATGTCAACTCTCAATTAATAATTCTAAGCCTCTTGAGGGAGGATGACAAAAACGATACCATAATCTACAGTATGCTTTTGAACAGACCCCGCTGATGAGGTACAGGCATTGTTTCAATCCCTAAACACTGGAGTTATAAGGATGATAATCCCTCGTCAACCCCTCTGAGCCAAAGAAGTAGGAGTTTTTCTTTGCGAAATTTAAAACCCTTAATCATAACCTGGGGCAGGGTAGTCTCTCAGTTGATCCAAGTGCACAACGAATGGCACCAAAGAGGTCTTTACAAAATAAAAAAGACAGTGATGGTTCTGAATAATCAATAAAGAAAGGCAATCATCACCTCAAAAATAAGAACCCAATAAGTCAAAACCTATGAAGGAGACTTACAAAACTGGGGCATCCCACTGACTGTAATCACAAAAGAAATAGTTCAAGCAAAATTTAGGGATAGCAGAATCAAAAAGAAAGAGGTCATACAAACCCTCAACAAAAAAAGGAATGACTGCCTATTCAAAATAAGTTATCAACATCTGAATCATCACCGGAAAATCAGAGCAAAGACTCAAACAAGGTCTAACGTATGATCAACTGAGTTTAGGTTTGGAGAACATCACGAAGAGCGGGTGGGTACAAATAAAATTTGAGTCTTTATCCTTTGTTTCTTAAACCGTGAACCAGGCCACGTTATAACCCTTAAAAGTCCTAGCTGAAGCATGGGTTAGTTCGAAAGCATACTGTTACGAAAGGTATCCTGACTCCTTAAAGCTTACGGTAAAATACAGAGTTGACATCACGTTTTACAAACAATCACTTGTTTTATGAAAAGAATGCATTTTCAAAATCTTCAAGACAGACATAAGCTTTGCATTTTTAACATAACTTTGTTTGCATATGACTTTTTGTTTGAACAATATAGAAGTTCGCACGACGAAAGCCTAATGAACAGAAGCACTTCCAATCAAGGGGCACGACGTGATCATGGTCCACCATCTAGGGCAATCCAGTCAAGATTCGGAGAATCTCTCAAAGGCCAAACAGCCTGGGGCAAATCTCTGCCTGAGTCACTTGGGGCCTTCCAACAACGAATCTTGTCTGATCAAACATCTTCTGGGGGTATGACAAAACACTTCTAACAGGGGAAACTCCCTACATTCTGAGAGCATGGACATAGTCGAAAAGATACTACGCACAATCAAAGACCCGCTAGGTTGACACACCTAGGCAAAAATAAGGGCTTCCCGGCGAACCAAAAGGGTTCGGGCAAAATGAAGGGATGAAATGAAAAATCTGTACACCCGGCAAGTCGAAAACCTGAAAAGGCGGCTTGGGCAAAAAGGGGTATCCCGGTGGACTAAAAACCCGAAAGGGCGGTCCAGGCAAAAGTTAGGGATCAAAGCGTACGACTATGTCCTGTCATCTTGTCACCTGCCTATCAGAAGGAGGTTTGTCCATCAACAACTATCAGCACCTTACAGGTCTTCCTCTCCCACCTCAGAAACAGGGGCAATGATGAGTTATCCAAGCAATCTAATTGTTCTATCCTCCAAGGTACCAAGGTAAGTTCGGCTGAAGAATGTAACCAAGACGCCTTAATTCCCCAGAGAGTGACCCAGCAGGCCAGTGCACTCTCGCCGAGCAAAGTTACAGTCAAACTTAAGGAAGTTGGGTATCCTCCCGCAGATCTCAACATTCCCCAGCAGTATATATACACTCTTAACAAGCATCCCCGGCAATCTTGGCCTAAAGATTGTTCCCCGGAGGTATATCAAACATCCAGTGGAGTTACTTCCAGTACATCTCAAAACTTCCCCAGGAGAGTCCAATCTAGTTCCCCTGGAAAGTTGGAATCCATCTCCCCAAGCAGTAAGCTTACCCCCAGTAGATTCTGGAAGCTTATCCTCGCAGGGCACGAATGCGTCTCCCGGCTTTATTCAAAGAGTTATTTCCCTACCAGGATATAACTGGGTTATCCTCAGCCAAAAGCCACGGAAAGAGCGTCTTCGACGAAGTTTTCTTACCCCCAGCGAAGTCTATTAACACTTCCAACACAACAATGGTATCCCTAGTGAAGTTATTATCAACAACTCAGCAAAGTATCTCTCTCCCCACAGAGCATTGCTCCCCCAGCAAGATTACTAGAGTACTTTTCTCCCCGCAGAGTAATCCATTCGCCAAGTTCATTCCCCAACGGAGTTATCTTCTCCTACCGGTATTCTTGCAACTATCATCCCCAGCGGAGGCAAAAATCTATTCTTCAACAGCAGCCCAGGAGTGACTTCCCGGCACTCGTCAAGGATTTATTTTCCTAAGACGAAAACATATGTTCATAAACATCACATCTTCATACATTATAGCATGCATATGCATCATACTACACGAATCTCATTAATTTTGAGGACATATAGTTCATGCATCATGATCTTGCATACAACTGATGCTTTACCTTTCAGGAAAGGTCAATACAAAGATGATTACTATCAACTATTGCAACTCCTTCTAGATATAGTTCAGATGTGAACCAGATATGGCGACGTTCTGATACTGCTTCCAGATGTCCTTCTAGATATAGTTCAGATGTGAACCAGATATGGCGACGTTCTGATACTGCTTCCAGATTTCCTTCTAGATATAGTTCAGATGTGACCCAGATATGGCGACGTTCTGATACTCCTTCCAGATTCCCTTCTAGATATAGCTCGGATGTGACCCAGGCATGGCGACGTTCTGACACTTATTCCAGTTGAAGATTTCAAGACCTAGACCGGTTCAGTTAATCGACCCTAAGATTTTCTGTTTCTTATCCAGTCCAAGGCCTTCTCTAGTCCAGCTAAATCGACCCCAAACAGATTTTTCTGATAAAGACTCAGTAGAAGTTATCCAAGATTCTCTCAATGATTGCTGTTGAGGTTGTAGTCGTCTATGGTTCTCTCCCCGATACTGCGGAGGTGGTAATCCCAGATTTCGCTCAACGATTGCTGTTGAAGTTGAAGTTATCCAAGATTCTCTCAATGTTTGCTGTTGAGGTTGTAGTCGCCTATGGTTCTCTCCCCGATACTGCGGAGGTGGTAATCCCAGATTTCGCTCAATGATTGCTGTTGAAGTTGAAATTATCCAAGATTCTCTCAATGATTGCTATTGAGGTTGTAGTCACCTTTGGTTCTCTCCCCGATACTGCGGAGTTGGTAATCCCATATTTCGCTCAACGATTGCTGTTGAAGTTGAAGTTATCCAAGATTCTCTCAATGTTTGCTGTTGAGGTTGTAGTCGCCTATGGTTCTCTCCCCGATACTGCGGAGTTGGTAATCCCAGATTTCGCTCAACGATTGCTGTTGAAGTTGAAGTTATCCAAGATTCTCTCAATGTTTGCTGTTGAGGTTATAGTCGCCTATGGTTCTCTCCCCGATACTGCGGAGGTGGTAATCCTAGATTTCGCTCAATGATTGCTATTGAAGTTGAAATTATCCAAGATTCTCTCAATGATTGCTATTGAGGTTGTAGTCACCTATGGTTCTCTCCCCGATACTGCGGAGTTGGTAATCCCAGATTTCGCTCAACGATTGCTGTTGAAGTTGAAGTTATCCAAGATTCTCTCAATGTTTGCTGTTGAGGTTGTAGTCGCCTATGGTTCTCTCCCCGATACTGCGGAGTTGGTAATCCCAGATTTCGCTCAACGATTGCTGTTGAAGTTGAAGTTATCCAAGATTCTCTCAATGATTGCTATTGAGGTTGTAGTCACCTATGGTTCTCTCCCCGATACTGCGGAGTTGGTAATCCCAGATTTCGCTCAACGATTGCTGTTGAAGTTGAAGTTATCCAAGATTCTCTCAATGTTTGCTGTTGAGGTTGTAGTCGCCTATGGTTCTCTCCCCGATACTGCGGAGTTGGTAATCTCAGATTTCGCTCAACGATTGCTGTTGAAGTTGAAGTTATCCAAGATTCTCTCAATGTTTGCTGTTGAGGTTGTAGTCGCCTATGGTTCTCTCCCCGATACTGCGGAGTTGGTAATCCCAGATTTCGCTCAACGATTGCTGTTGAAGTTGAAGTTATCCAAGATTCTCTCAATGTTTGCTGTTGAGGTTGTAGTCGCCTATGGTTCTCTCCCCGATATTGCGGAGTTGGTAATCCCAGATTTCGCTCAACGATTGCTGTTGAAGTTGAAGTTATCCAAGATTCTCTCAATGATTGCTGTTGAGGTTGTAGTCGCCTTTGGTTCTCTCCCCGATACTGCGGAGGTAGTAATCATCCCAAGATTTTCTCAACGATTGCTGTTGAAGTTAAAGTCATCCAAGGTTCTCTCACCGTTCCTGTTGAGGTAGTAACCATCCCTGGTTCATTCATCACCTTTTGAAGATCCAGATCCAGCTCCTGTAACCAGTCAGGACACATCTACACAAAGAATTTGAAGACCAACTCCTGTAACGGGTCAGGTAATCCTTTTCTTTTGCAGGTACGCGAGTTTTCGCTAAGGAATCTCTTACGCAATCAACATCCAGATGGCATCTATAAGCCCACCCACCTTCCATCATCTCTTAGCATGGCATCTATAAGCCCATCATCATATCCATCAGTCTCCAAATGGCATCTATAAGCCCATTCCCGACAATGTTCTGTCACACTTCCAGATGGCATCTATAAGCCCATCCTCCTATCCATCAGTCTTCAAATGGCATCTGTAAGCCCATTCCCGCCATCACGTTGCTGATACTCTACTATGCGAGTGCAAATTTCTGGGCACTTTAGTGTTCAATCATCTTCCACCTTCGGATCACGAAAGGCACGCAAGCCAATCTAAATGCTCAGGTTTAAGAAGATTGAACAGGGGCAACTGTTGTACCCCAAAATTTGCCCTCCCATATTTCTCAAAATATTTCAAGAAAAATTCACAAGTCCAACCCGGCGCGTCATATTCAGGTATTCTTTCGCCAAGATATCTCTGATAACGTATTCTCAAATTCAGGTTCGGCTCAAGAGTCAATTCTTTAAAGAAGGTATCCGAGTGTGTGAGTTTTCTCGAAGAAATATGGTGAAAAAGTGTGCTGAAAGTGCAGTTTTTACGCGCTAAAAAATTCATAACTTGAAGATCGTGACTCGTTTTGAACCCGTTCTGGTGGCCAAAATTCCTTCTTGACATTATCTACGTTTTCATCTCTGACGGCTGGAAGCCAATTTCGATCAGAAAGTCTTCAAAAATGTGGATTTATCAAGTATTTTCATACAGAAAATTTGTGACAGAAGTTTATTTACGTCATGTTCAGAAAATCATAACTTGGTTGATTTTCATCGTATCGAGCTGGTTCCGGCGCCAAAATTTCACAAATTGAGTTGGCTACATTTTCACAGAAGGTATTAAGTTCAAACGGTATTCAAAAGGCCTTCGTTGTTTGCTCAGAGTGCGTGACACACCGAAAATCCTGAATGCTGAATATTATTTCATCTGGGCCGAAACTTTGAAAATTCATAACTCGGTCAATTTTTATCGGATTGGGCTCATATTTTTACACAAGGTCCCTGACTTGTAGATCTACAACTTTGCTTCAAAAGTCGAGACCGGATTATGCTCCGATCAATACCAGTTTTTTATTGAAGAACGTGTCAGAGTCGACACTGGAGCCCAAAATAAGTTTGTCTGAGCTGAAACTTCAAAAATTCATAACTAATTCACCGTTTATCCGATTGAGCCGATTTTCGGACAGGAGTTAGCTATCGATGTCGGCTACATTTTTTTTTCACATTTCAACTTCAAAAAATGCACTTAAGTCCCTGCGATTTAGCCTGGAAAGTGACGAATTCAAGTGAATATTGGAGGCCCAATTGCACATTCAAAGCCCATTTTCTTTACCCTAATTTCTATTATATAATCACTTTCTTTTCACACAAAAAAGAGGAGAAAAAATAAGAGGAGAAAGAGGAGAGGAGAAAAGAAGAGAGAAAAAAAACCTTGCCACAACACTGTTAGAATATCAAACTCTTTCAAGAACCCTAAAACCTTGAAATCCTTATTACAAATCCCTCTCTCACTACAAACAAGCCATCACAGTTACAAACCAACACCTCACTACTTCTTCAGTAAGGGTAAGGCTGGCTTGATCTCTATGATCCTAATTTTCCAGTAAGGCATAAAAGCATTCAGGCCACTGATTTTCCAGTAAGGGTAAGATTGATTTGATCTCCATGATCAAAAGGGTATAATCATTCATACATGCCATATTGTGCCTAAACATTAAATTTCTTCATATATTGCATTTATTTGCATTTTATGGTTTTATTTAATGTGTTCATGAGATTCAACACTGCAGATTTAGACAGGATCCCATGCAGGTTCATTAAGGAACGTTGAGGCCAAAAGCCAAATGGCCAAAAGCCAAATGGCCAAAAGCCAAAAGCCAAATGGCCAAAGTAGAAAAACTTATGCATGACACCAATACATGGCGAGACAAACATCCTGAGAAGATTAAGGAACGTTGAGGCCAGAACACAAATGGCCAAAAGCCAAATGGCCATGAAACCCAATCCAATGGCCAAAGAATGCAGACCGTTCAAAAACCTCCAAAAGGGCCAGACACCCCTCATTGTTTGTATTCCTTCTTTTAATTTTCTTTTCTTTTATTCTTTTCAATTATTATTCTTTTTAATTGTTTTATTTAATTTCATAAATTAATTTTTATAATATAAAACCAGAAGATCAAAAAAACTAAAAAATATGTTTAATTATATTTAATTCCTATTAATTTATTTTGTAAATAAATGTTAAATAATTAATTTAGTTAAATTAGGTTTTAAAACTTAAATCTTTTTCTTAACAAATTAAAATATGTAGAAATTAGGGTTTTTAACTTTTCATCATTTTTTTTAATAAATAATTTTCTCATCATTATTATTATTATTAATTATTAAATATTTTGTAAATAAACATATACATAAATTCTTTAGTAAATTAAGTCAAACTTGAATCTTTTTCTAAATAATTAAAAATAACTTAGAATTAGGGTTTCTTTTAATTTGTAATCCTTCTTTATTTTCATTAAAATACCAAAAACCTAAAAAACATTTCTTTCCTTTTATTAAATAAATAATTCAATTTAATTTCAAAAGGGTCCAACGCCCTCGCTTCCAATTTTAATTCAACTCGCGCATTTTATTTTATTTCTTATAATATTTATGTAACTCTCCCAAAGCCGTATAAATTTATATTTCTCGCACTTTACTTTACTTCTTTATTTTCTGTCAAATCAGGTCCTGGATTTAAATTTGGCGATGTGGACCCGCGCCTTTGTAATAGCTTAGGAACTTTTAATTTCCGCATCTTTTTAACTGTTAATAATTGCATGCAAGAATGAATGTCTAAATAAAAACAAACGCGTAGATCATCCATAACATGACAAGACAAAAATAAATGAATCTGACACACAAATCACACACCACCCCTAGGGTACGCCTCACTGTTGCCTTGCCTTTCAAAAGGTGATCGTCGAGTAGAGGATGTCTTAGTAAGTCCTCATGATCCGGGAACCTGGCATGAGGGTAGCTTCTAAGGTATCTTCCTATTGCTCTGGTGATCACCATGTCCCGAACCTCGAATTGACCCGAACACCTCCAACGGTGGTGCTACCTACCTCTCAATGGTGAGATGGCACTACTGTAAAGGACATTTACACAGACGAATTCCTTAGGGTAGGTAGACGACTCTAGATACTTGCTCTAATTTCAAAACAAATTCAAAAAATACTTTTCACACCGACACCTTTTCAAAAAGCTTTCGAAAGCAATTTTTCAAACACTCTTGAGGACCGATACAAGAGTCGAACTGAAATGTTCAAAGAAACTTTTTAAAACCCACATTGAAAAGCAAACAAACCATTTTGAAAACACAAATGAGCAAGTATCTAAGAGCCCATGGATAACCATGGATAGAAAGGGTGCTAACACCTTCCCTTTCTATAACCTACCTCCCGAACCGAGAGCAATCTCTTTAAGGAATTTTTCTGTGCTTTTGTCCTTTCCATTTGGAGAAAATAAAAGACGGTGGCGACTATTGCTTCCGCGACATTTCGCGAAACCAGCGTTGAACAGTCAGTTCCAGATCCACCGATCACAGGTACTCTACTAGGCGAGTGCAAATTTCCGGGCACTCTGGTGTCCAATCTCCTTTTACCTTCGAGTCGCGAAAGGCAAACTCGCCAATCTAACTCTTCAGGTTCAAGAAGATTGAACAGGGGCAACTGTTGTACCCCAAAATTTGCCCTCCCTTTCTTCAGGAAACCATCTTGGATTTTTCAAAGTCCCCCTGAAACAAATCCAAGTCCTGAGTTATCCTTTTGCCCAAGCAAGTCACTTACAAGAGCAAGATGATCTCACGAACTCCAGAAGCAACGCTTTTATCTTGAGAAAAAATCAAATTTCTAAGTACTTAGAATGTTTCTTTAAAATAAGTGTTTTTTAGGAAAAATCAGCGCTTCAGAACTTCTGGACCCATTTCAGATGAAGACGGTCAGAAGTTGCAAGCTTGGCTCAGCATGGTCAGAAGTTGGCTCTTCAGCAGCTACATCAGTTCAATCAGAAGTTGTAAACGTGGTTCAGAATGTAAGCCTCCAACAGAACATGCCCCTTCAGCAGTTACACAAGCTCAGTCAAAATTTGCTAAAGGAATGCAATAGAAGCAGGAAAGTCTGAAGGCTCCTTTAGAACAGGTTGAAATCAGAAGATGAAAGGTCAGAAGAATGGGCGTTACACTGATACCGAATCTCTAAGTCCAGATTGTCCAGAAGTAAATCCAAGGAACGTACCAGAAAACCAGGAGAATCTTCAGAGCTTACTAAGACAACAGGTAGCCAAGGCCAGAGCATGGTTTACGCTGCTGATTCAACGATGGTTTCCATTACCAGAATGTTGGTATTGACAGGTCTTGTCACCATTTAATGCCCATTAATGCTTCTAACCACTCCTGGGCATTCACGTATGGCTTGGAAAATGCTTTTGCACAGATTCTGGCATGGGTCTTCACGCCACCGCCCACTTCAGAGGTCACTTCTCCCCAATCTACGCCTGCTGCTGCAACCTAGGCTGAAAGATAGCTGTTGTCACAACTTCCCAGGAATTTCTGTCAAAGAACAAATTCAAACTCTGTTGGCGCCTTAAATGTTCAAGGCGTCCACAAGAACTTTGCCTATAAATGGAGAGGCTTCACCACTGCAGAAAGGCGTTCAAGGGAAAAACAGAAACAGAAACTGCTAAGTGAGAAACAGAACTCCTAGCAACACAGCATTCTGAAACTCTGCCAAAATCTCCAGTTTTGGTTTCATAACTTTGAGTTTCTCACCTTCAAACTTCATCAAATATCCAGTTCTTTTCTGTAAACCAAAAACACTCTTTCCAAACTTCTGACCCTACACACGCATACACCTTTACTTCCCTTTTTTTCAAAGAAAATCTGTCCAGAACACCACCAGAACCAAAAGCTAAACTTTCACCCACAACTTTCCAAACAGTCAGGTAAGCACCTGCTGACCCTCACCACACTGTTAAGCATCATCAGCTGTGCATATTCAAGTAACATAATGTAAATATTCATGTTATTGTTATTTATGTTCTGAGGATTTTCATACCTCAGAACGTTCTGAGCCAGTATAGGACTTGCCTGTGACCTTGGTGATTCTGACCTCTGAAACATTTTTGCTATTTGCTGGATCTGTTCCAAATATGTTTCCTGTTTTGTGGAGTAACAACAGGATTGCAGATGTTCTGATTAGTACAGGAAAAAGCCAAGTGCTGACTTTGACGTTAGCACATCTGAAGCCTGTTTTGCTGTCAATGATATCAGAACCTCTGAGAATTATTGCCTTTTCAGCAGAATCAGAACTTATGGTTTCTCCACTAACAAACTTCTGTCTTGCAGCGCAGGGAAATCAGAACTTCTGATTTCCCCACTAACAAGGTTCTGTTTTGCAGGTGCTAGAGTCAGAAGTTCTGACTCATCCAGTTTCACTAACAGGTTGATCATCTGGCAGCGGATCTGAGTCAGAACTTCTGATGACCTCCCAGCAGCGCGCGGGCTCCCTCTCTCTCTCTATATATATCTTGTTTTTTGCTATTTTCTTTTTTGTCTATTTTTCTCGTTGAACCCCCCATGTACAAATGTGTATCCCCCTCCCCTAATTGTTGTAATAGCGTAGGATTTTACATTTCCACTTCTTATTGCTAGTAATTAGGACGTGTATGGCAAGATAAAATCAATGAAATAGAAAAACCTAATTCAAAGAAAAACTCTTGTATGCAATAAAACACACTTGCACACTAACACCCCTAGGGTTACATCCACTTGTTGCCTTTCAAAATTAGGCCGTATTGCATGTTAGGTCTCTTTGGGCAAAACAAATAAATGATCATAGTCCCTCGATGACGCCTTTTACCTAAAATGATCAAGTCCCTTAAAGAAAACATTGCCCAAAGATACTTGGCACCATTGCAATTATGGTCTAAACGATGACCCACGCCCGTCCCTTTCACATCCTAACACAAGATTGTCCACCAAATACAATGGTGGAACAAAATTGTTAAAAGGGTTAAAAACATAACAAAAAAATCTTTGAGAACTTTAGGGTAGATCGCTCTTAAGTACTTGTCAACTTGCAAAACAAAAACACTTGCCTGTTTTTAAACCACACCTCACAACACTTTCAAAAACAACTTTCAAAAACAAATGAAAACCTTTTCAAAAGACATACACCTTTGTATACATCCCAACATGGATCATTACAAAGGTTGCCACCACATCGACCTCTTTTCAAAGCATTTTCAAATCCACACACACAAAGCACCATTTCAAACAATTAAGAATAAAGGCAAGTTGGTCTAAGCAAGTAACTAAGAGCCCATGGATAACCATGGATAGAAAGGGTGCTAATACCTTCCCTTTCTATAATCTACTCCCCGAACTCAAGAAAAATCTCAAAGGTTTTTGCTGTGCTTTTTAAACCTTTCCTTAGGATAAAATAAAAAGTCGGTGGCGACTCTTGCTCAACCGAAACATTTGCGAATAAAACGCAAAACCTCAAGTCAGTTCTCCCCACCGTATCACATCAGGCTTCACGATGTCTTATACTATTATCTGGTCGAATCCAGGCTTCATGGTGTCCTTTACTGCTATCTGGTCGATTCCAGGCTTCACAATACCTTACTTCTTATCTGGTCGTATTCCAGGCTTCAAAAGAAATCAAGTGGTTATCCAGTCGCATCTGGGCTTCCATTTGATTGTAAGGCCTAATAATATCCGGTCGCTTTCCGGGCTTCATAGTAATTGGCCGAGTAGACTACTTTTTGGTCGAAATCCAAGCTTCGCAGTATCCCTTACTGTTATCTGGTCGTAGTCCCAGGCTTCAGTGTCTTTTACCGCTATCTGGTCGTAATCCAGGCTTCACGATGTATTATACCCTTATCTGGTCGAATCCAGGCTTCATGGCGTTTGGAGAAATCAAGATATTATCCGGTCGAATCCGGGTTTCATAACTTGCATTAAAGATATACCACTATCTGGTCGACTCCAGGCTTCGTAGTATTCTTGGCTGCTATCTGGTCGTAATCCAGGCTTCACAACGTCTTATACCATTATCTGGTCGAGTCCAGGCTTCATGGTGTCTTGTATTGCTATCTGGTCGTAATCTGGGCTTCACAGTAACTTGCTGGGGATTAAACTATTATCCGGTCGAATCTGGTCTTCATAGCTTAAATTTAAGATAAACCACTATCTGGTCGATTCCAGGCTTTGCGATATTTTGATACTGTTATCCGATTATTCTCCGGGCTTCACAATATGATGGAGAAATCAAGATATTATCCGGTCGGATCCGGGCTTCATAGCTTGAATTGGAATAGAAATCTTAGCATTGATTTGACTGAACCAGATAAAACTTGTGAGAATTTGATTGTATCTTTCCCTGAAAGGTAAAGAGTTAGTCGTATGTAATGTCATGATGCATGACATGTACTGAATAATGATGTTCTCAAAATAAATGAGATTGTGTTGTATGATGCTTATGCATGCGTCATGATGTAAGAATATGCAATGTTCGTGTGATGTTCTTTAGCTGGGGAAAATAAATCCCGGACTGCTACTGGAGAGTGCAAGGAGTTGAATTATACGTTCTCGCTGGGGATAACGATCGAAGATGATTTGAGAATAAATTGGTGGGAGAATAACTCTGCTGGAGAATAAACTGGCGAGAGAATGACTCTGTGGGGAAGAGAGATACTCTTCCAGACGATCTGTTGATTTGGAGAAATAACCTCGGCTGGGGATGAATTACCGTTGCTGGCGATAACGAAATCTGTTGGGGATTGAGTTTCTGGCTGTGGAAGAAATAGACTCCACTGGGGATAGTCTTCCATTGTTGGTAGATGAACTCTTCTTGGGGAGCATTAACATCAATATTTTTAGATACCTTTTACTTTGCGAGGAGTGTATGTACCTTTAGTCATTTTCTCAAGCTGGCTTTATCCTTGTACCTGGTGGGTAGAGCAACCTTAAGGTTTAAGCACTTCTTGTTTGCCCCTGTTCCTGGAATTACGAGTAATTGTCTTTTGTTTTGCATGTAAATATTTATGAGCAGCAATTATTATCAAATGCATAAATCAAAAATGAATCATTGTACGTTCTTGCAAAACAAAACAGAAAAAGAAAACACAAGTTGAAATTTCTTTGTGAAAATGAATTACATTGATTTTTGAAGTTAGCCTGTAATAGGCGTTTTGTACAAGAGGCTGACGTCCTAGTAAGAGAGCGTCGCCGAGAGAATTTATACAATTTATGAAAAACAAAGAAAACAGCTATGTGAACAATCCCACTGGGTTCCAACTCTGCTATCGCCCTTATATCTTCGAGCGTCTCATCACTTTTCTACTTGGTTGAAGGTAGATCAGATTGATTGGTGCCGTCCGAGCTTGATAGTCGATACTGAAGTCTGGTTGCAAGGTGATCCAATGAGACATAGTGTTAAGCTTTAATCCCTAATTTTTGCCTGGACCGCCCTTTCAGGTTTTCAGTCCATCGGGATACCCTTTTTTGCCCAAGCCACCTTTTCAAGTTTTCGACTTGCCGGGTGTACAGATTTTTCATTTTCATCCCTTATTTTTTCCCGAACCCTTTTGGTTCGCCGGGAAGCCCTTATTTTTGCCTAGGCCATTCGACCTAGCGGGTCTTTGATCATGCGTAGTATTTTTTCACTGTGTCTGCATTGACGGGGTGAGGAACGTCGTCACCATCCATGGTGGTCAGAATCATAGCTCCTCCTGAGAAGATGTTCTTAACCACAAATGGCCCTTAGTATGTAGGAGTCCATTTGCCCCTGGGATCACCTTGCGGCAGTATTATGCGTTTGATCACTAGATCCCCGACTTGATACTCTTGTCGTCTAACTTTCTTGTTAAATGCCTTGATCATTCGCTTTTGATACGTCTGACCACGACAAATAGCAGCAAGTCTCTTTTCATCGATTAAGTTCAGCTGATCAAGCCGGGTCTGGATCCAATCGTCCTCACTCAAACCTGCATCCTTCATAATCCGGAGAGAGGGTATCTGGACCTCAATGGGTAAGACTGCCTCCATTCCATACACCAAAGAGTTGGGTGTTGCCCCTGTTGACGTCCGCGCTGAGGTACGGTACCCATGAAGAGCAAATGGTAACATCTCATGCCAGTCTTTGTATGTCACTGTCATCTTCTGCACAATCTTCTTGATGTTCTTGTTAGCCGCTTCAACAGCCCCATTCATCTTCGGCCGGTAGGGAGAAGAGTTGTGATGCTGTATTTTGAACTGTTTGCAGAGCTCGGTGATCATTGTATTGTTGACATTTGTACCATTATCCGTAATGATCCTCTCTGGTAGACCGTATCGACATATCAGATTGTTTCGGATGAACTGCGCCACGACGTTCTTGGTTACTGTAGCAAAGGAAGCTGCCTCAACCCACTTCGTGAAATAACCAATAGCTACCAAAATGAAACAATGCCTATTAGACGCAGTAGGTCTGATCTCGCCAATCATGTCGATGCCCCACATTTCAAAAGGCCAAGGATTTGTCAAGATGTTCAGAGGAACTGGAGGTATATGCACCTTATCAGCATAGACTTGGCACTTATGACAGATCCGAGAATGCTGATAACAATCGGCTTCCATAGTAGACCAATAATATCCTGCCCGTAGGATTTTCTTTGCCATAGTATGTCCACTGGAATGAGTTCCTAAGGTACCTTCATGTAACTCTACCATGATCCTTTCTGCCTCGCTCTTGTCCACACATCGCAGTAAGATTGAATCATGGTTTTTCTTGTAAAGGATACCATTACTGATGAAAAACATCGCAGCGAACCTTCTCAAGAACTTCTTATCATTGATAGATGCACCCTCGGGGTACTCTTGAGCCTCAAGATACCTCTTTACCTCGTGAAACCAGGGTTTATCTGCTACCTCTTCAGTCTCAATGTCACAGCAATGTGCAGGTTTGTCCAACCTCTCGATGGTAATCTGGGGAGCTTCATTGTCCCACCCGACTTTGAACATAGAAGGCATGGTAGCTAGCTCGTCCGCTAGCTAATTCTCCTCTCTGGGGAAATGTTCAAATGTTATCTCCTCGAAGTGCGGAAGCAATGTCAGTACATACTCTTTGTAAGGAATAAGATTTGGGTGTTTCGTATCCCACTCGCCTTTGATCTGACTGATCACCAGAGCAGAATCTTCGAATACACTCAAGAATTTAATCCTTAGGCCAATAGCAACTCGTAGACCCAGGATGCATGCTTCATACTCCGCCATATTGTTGGTGCAGTTAAAACATAATCGGGCGGTGAACGGAGTATGACAGCCCTCAGGAGATATGATCACAGCGCCAATGCCATTACCCAACGCGTTTGAGGCTCCGTCAAAATACATAGACCATCAGGATCCTTCCTCAGGTCCTTCATCCGGTCCAGGTTCTTCACAGTCGGTCACCAACATGATGTTCTCATCCGGGAACTTGAAATTCATGGATTGGTAATCATCCACGGCCTGATGCGCCAAATGATCTACTAACACACTTCCCTTGATTGCTTTCTGGGTTGTTTATTGGATGTCATACTCAGTTAAGATCATCTTCCATCTTGCTATTCTTCCGGACAAGGCAGGCTTTTCGAAGATATACTTGATTAGATCCATCTTTGATATCAATAAGGTAGTGTGAGTCAGCATATACTGTCTCAGCCGGCGAGCAGCCCATGCCAAAGCGCAACAAGTTTTCTCGAGCAACGAGTATCAGGTCTCGCAGTCGGTAAATTTTTTGCTAAGGTAGTAAATAACATTCTCTTTTCGGCCAGACTCGTCATGCTGCCCCAACACGCACCCTATTGAATTATCCAGCACTGTCAAGTATAAGATCAAAGGTCTTCCTTCAACTGGAGGCATCAGAATAGGTGGCTCTTAGAGGTATTCCTTGATCCTTTCGAAAGCAAGCTGACATTCCTCATTCCATTTTACCACTTGATCTTTCTTCAGCAGCTTGAAGATCGGCTCACAAGTAGCAGTCAGATGTGAAATGAATCGGGCAATGTAATTCAGACGTCCCAAAAAGCCTCTGACTTCCTTTTCCATTCGAGGAGATGGCATCTCCTGTATAGCCTTCACCTTTGCGGGATCCACTTGAATACCTTTATCACTAACGACGAAACCCAGCAGCTTACCAGACCTTACCCCGAAGGTGCACTTGTTCGGGTTTAACCTCAGCTTGTATATCTTCAACATGTCGAACAACTTCTGGAGATGGTCAAGGTGTTCTTCTTCAGTCTGGGACCTTGCAATCATGCCATCCGCGTAAACCTCAATTTCATGGTGAATCATGTCATGGAATAAAGCGACCATGGCGCGCTGATAAGTTGCCCCAACATTCTTCAACCCGAAAGGCATTACCTTGTAGAAGAAGGTGCCCCACTTTGTACCGAAAGTTGTCTTCTCCATGTCCTCGGGAGCCATCTTAATCTGATTGTAACCAGAAAAACCATCCATAAAGGAGAAGATCTTATGTTGCGCGGTGTTGTCAACCAGAACATCGATGTGAGGAAGTGGGAAATCATCCTTGGGACTCGCCCTGTTCAGATCTCTATAGTCCACACACATCCGTACCTTACTGTCTTTCTTAGGCACCAGAACAACGTTGGCAACCCACTTTGGGTAAGAAGTAACAACTAGAAATCCGGTGTCAAACTATTTCATGACCTCAGCTTTGATTTTCTCATACATCTCAGGACGCATACGACAAACCTTCTGCTTTACTGGAGGACAATCTTCTTTAGTTGGCATGCGGTGTACCACAATATCGGCGTCCAAACCAGGCATATCTTCATAGGACCATGTGAAGATCTCAACATAGTCGCGTAGCATCTATATCAACCGCTGCTTGACACTAGACTCCAGATTCATACCTATCTTGACCTCTTTCATGTCTTCCTCTGTACCCAAATTCACTGATTCCACTGGATCTTCATGAGGCTGTATGGCCCTCTCTTCCTGTAGTAACAGTCTAGCAAGTTCCCCGGGCACCTCACAATCATCCTCACCTTCGTCCTCGGCTTGGTTGATCGGATTTTCGAAGTCATAACTGGAAGTAGCAAAGTTGTTATCAATGGGATCCAAAGTGGATATGGATCTGCATTATAATATGTGAGTGTGTGTAAGACAATAGTTGTTTTGATAAAGTGCGAGATAGAAAAGAAAAACAAGGAGTGTAAAATTTGTAATGCAAGATAACGTCCAATGCTTTATTGATGATATATGAAAATGGAAAATAATAAGCCCTCACAAACAAAGCCCAGGTGCCTCGGGCAAGGCACCGGGCCGTAAAGTTTCAAACTGTTTGTTACAAATCTCAAAACAAAAGTCTATTACTGTGTAATAAAAGAAACAGGTACGAAGTCCTTCGCCGTCCAGTTGTTCAATCCACCATCGGTTGTCGGGTAGATCCAGCTGTCGATATCTGACTCTTCTTCATCATCCTCAATTGCATTCACTCCCTGATTACTGATGTGCAGAGGAGACCTTCCAATCCGTGCGCGCTGAACAACCCTTTGAGCCTCTACAGTAAAACCCAAACCAAACTTGTCAGTCTTGTGTGTGAAATCAGGGAGCTGACCCCAATTCGCATACCCACCTTTTTCAATTACAACCCTGGAATCCTTAAGGGAAGCCATCTTCATCGGAGGTTTGTCAGTAGCAACTTCAATCGACACCAGAGTCTGGGGGACCTCTTCAAAGTTCTGACACAGGGTTTCGATGAATTCCCCATCCATCTCCATGTAGCGAAAGGAATTAAAATGACTCACCATGTACTGCTCTTCTCCTCGCACCGTAACAATATTCCCCTTTACCAGATATTTCAACATCTGATGGAGCGTAGAAGTCACTGCCCCAACCTTATGAATCCAAGGGCGACCCAGCAAGCAAGAATAAGATGGTCGGATATCCATCACATAGAAAGTAGATGCAAAAGTCTGAGAGCCAACTTTAACAGGGACGTCCACCTCCCTGTGCACCATCCTTTTTGACCCGTCGAAATCCCTATACACAATATTGCTCGGCTTCAGAATCAAACCTTCACAGTCCATACGGTCCAGTGCTTTCTTTGGTAAAACATTCAATGAGGACCCAGTATCCACCAATACATGGGCCATAGTAGTGCCCCTGCACTCGATTGAGACGTGCAGAGCATCATTGTGATTTCTTCCTTTAGCAATCAGATCCGCGTCTGAGAAACCCAACCCATTGTCGGCAGTCAAACTAGCTACACAATCTTTGAATTGATCGGCAGAAGTTTCCTGCGGCACATGCGCAGTTTTGAGGAAAGCAATTAAAGCCTTTGCATGGGCTTCTGAACACAATAACAAGGACAACATGGAGATTTTCGACGGGGTCTACCCCAGCTGCTCGACTACGTTGTAGTCACTCTTCTTGATAATCTTCAGAATTTACTCTATCTCTTGCTTAGAGGTTTCTACAATGATCTTCTTAGGCGCCTCCGTCTGGGCAGGCTCACCTGTGATTTCTTTGCCCCGAGTGCCAGATGACTCGGTGACAGGGGTGGTAACTAGGATAGGAACTGGGACAGTAGCTGATGTACTAGCAGAAGGAATGACAACAGGTTTGTGGACAATCGGAGGGGAAATCTCGGGAGAGAAAAGCCTTCCACTTCTGGTGACCTTTCTAGCCCCGACAATATTGCTGATATCAACATCAGCTTCTTCAATCTTTAAGTCTTGTTTAACTCCATGGTAATACACATCGGCCCCATAGTGCCAAGGGACAGCCTTATCTGAAGTGTATGGGATAGGACCAGGGACAATAATGATTAACGAAGCGATTCTTGGAACAGATGTAATCCTAACAGGCTTTCTCGAGGAAGCCTTGGAAGGATTGGCGGAAATGGTTATGATGGCAACATCTTCAATTGGAACTAACGGAATCAAAGTCTTTCTGAACAGGATCTCTTTGTTATCCATTAGGCGTTGAATAGCTGATTTTAATAAATGGCAACCAGCAGGCAGGATTGCACATAGGTGGCAACCTTCGGCATATCCCGGAAATAAACCGGCCAACAATAGATTCTTCTTAATTGTCATCAAAAGAGTATAAATTTCTTCTATGGAGGTCACAAATAAATCATCATTCATAGCATTCACTCCATGACCATGTTTGGGCATAGGAGCAGTTATGACGTTGGGTTTCTCCGGAGCGTCAAACTCAATCTCTTTAGCTTCGATCAAATCTTGCACCTTATTCTTCAAGGTCCAACCGTTGTTCGTATCATGACCTGGGCTATCGGAGTGACAGGCGCAGCGGGTGTTCGGGTTATATAGCGGAGATGTGGTGCTGGGATTCTTCAGGGCTTCCCTCAGAGTTACCAGGTTGGTATTCAACAATTATGGTAGAATTTGAGACAAGGTCATATTGAGCCGAGTGTATTGTCTCTGCAGCCTCTCCATTCTTTGCTGATTGTTGCATTGTGGGGCAACAGTGGGTCTTGATATTACTACCGCATTCACTGCTCGACGGAGTTCAGGTCGGCTTTGGCTCCTCGAGCTGTAAATTGCACTAGCTTCTTTCTTACCGGTGAAAGGCTTCTTTATTGCACTTGACGATGTATCCTTATGTATCTTACCACTTCGGATACCAGCTTCTACTCTCTCCCCAGTCAAAATCAATTCAGTAAACCCAGATGGCGAACTGCCGATCAGATGATTGAAAAATGGACCAGACAACGTCCCTAGAAACATGTCAACCAACTCCCTGTCAGACAAAGGGGGTTGGACTCTTCCAGCTAAGTCTCTCCATTTCTGAGCATAGTCCTTAAAACCTTCGCTTGCACCCATAGACATACCCTGAAGCTGAGTACGAGTGGGAGCAAGGTCGGCGTTATACTGATACTGCTTGTAAAAAGCAGCAACAAGGTCCTCCCAGTTGCGGATACTAGCTCCTTCCAATTGATAAAACCATTCAAGTTGAGTCCCTGACAGACTATCTTGAAAGAAATGTACCCACAAATTTCTATCAGCAGTGTAAGGTTGGATTTTTCGGAAGTACGAGCGAAGATGGAGCTTTGGACAGGATACTCCATCGTACTTAGCAAAAACCGGAGTCTTAAACTTATGAGGGATCACCACCCCAGATGCTAGTCCCAGATCTCCGAAGTCCAAACCAGGTATCTTCTGAATCTCCATAGCGCTCAGACGGTCTTCAAGTTGTTTGTACCTATCCTCAGCAGGAGGATATTGCTCATCATCAAAATCAGTATCATTATCAGAGACTACAGGACTAGGACCCTTTTCTTCTTATTGGTCCTCCTCTCCTTTGGATGAAAGAGACATATCAGCTTCCTGTCGCAACCTATTCCCAAATCTGTTACCCATATTCAGAAGAACCACCTTCTTCTTCTTCTTCTTCTTCTTCTTCTTCTTCTTCTCCTTCAGGATGAAAGTCTTCAAATCCTCTTGCCATTTAGCCAAGTTCAAGAACATCTCTTGGAATTGGGAATTCTGTGCCTGAAGAGCTTTGATGGCTTGATCGATAGGCATTTCAGAAGACATTTCGTGCTAAAATAAACAGCGAAGGAGATGAGAAACCTGTAATGATACCTGTAATGATGTGCATGATAATGGGATGCGTATGTAATGATTCCAAAGACTTTGGGAGATTTAAATTTGTAAAACAAAAATAAAACAAACTTTATTAGATTAAATTGTAAAAATGTTTAACAATGCCTTTGAGGCGTTTACAAATAAGTAAATGAAAAACAAATCTAAACTAGAAAAAGAAAAAATCAGAAATCCCATGGACACTTCCCCTTGGTGCCAACGTAGTCATTGATCGTCCTTTCATTCTCAAGTTTCCTGGTGAGCTTCAAGATCTTCCTTTCTTTCTCATGGTACTTCTCTCGGTAGGTATCCTTCTCCTCTTTCAACTGAATCCAGGATCTCTTTAATGCCCCAAGATCAGTGGGCATGTAGGGATAAAGGATTGTATAAGGAATGCCCTCTTCATTGGTGGGTTCCACAATCACTGGCAACACAACTTCATAAGGAATCACAAGTTTCTGAGCACGAGCTCGGACCCACTGGAGATAAGGCTGCATAGGGAGAGAAGTCCTTGGTCCCAACTCTTGAGGGTCAGATCTATTTACCATGCCCCAAGCTCGTATAAATCTTCGGCGATGCTCATCAACGTCCTCCTTGTAGTCAAAGGCAATATCTGTAAAAAGTAGCTCATGAGGACTATCTCTCTGAGCACGACCAAACTGTCGCAAAGCTAAACAAGGACTGTAGGTTATACCTCCTCTGATTCCAAGCAACGGGACATTAGGGTATCCCCCACAACAATCAATGACTGCAGTGTTTTCCATAGCCTTGGAACTCCAAAGAACGTCTGTATGGGCAAGTGACATTATTCTGTAAGACCACCCTAAACCTTCCTCATTCTTCAACACGGACTTGGGGAGGTGCGAAATAAACCACCTCGCCAGCAAAGGCATGCAACACATGAGAGTCCCTCTTCTTCGCACAATACGAGTGTAGAGGGCATACAAGATGTCACCCAGAAGAGTAGGCACAGGATTGCGAGACAGGAAGATCTTAACCGCATTCACATCTATAAAGGAATCTGGATTCGGAAAGAGAACCAAACCATAGATAAGGAGAGCCAAGATGTCTTCAAAAGCCTGAAAATCCAAGTTATCCCAGAATAGTTGAGCTTGATCTATCAGAAACTTGGCTAAGAAACCTTCAACCCCGCTTCGTGTCTCCCAGTTGGATATTACATCAGCCCGTGTCAGATGCAGAGCTGAAGCAATGTCTTATGGCCTAGGAGTCTCTTCCAAACTTGTGAAGGGCATCTTATCAAGGATAGATATGCCAAGTAACTAAGAAAACTCTTCCAAAGTTGGAACTAGCTGATAATCCGAGAAGGTGAAATAATGGTGCACAGGATCGAAGAACTGGAAAATCACACTCATCATATGCTCATCAAACTTTGAAGTAACCAAGCTAAGAAGCTGACCATGTCTTCTAACGAATGAAAAAGTATCAGGAACTTTTGTGACTAACTCTTTGAGTTGAGCAGGTATTTGCACAAAGTTAACTCTGATGGTTTTTCTGCGCATAGAAGCCATAATCTGCAAAACAGAACAAAGATAAATCCCCTCGGTCTTTGAAATGGTTAGTGTAATGAAGTATGCATGCTATGTTATGATGCATGATGTCATGGTAAAATAAACAGCAGGTATAGCAGATAACATACATGGTAAAGGCAAACAAGTCACACAAAAGCCCTTAAGTTTCAGGCTTGCATGGGGTCTAGGTATTACCCTCTTGAAGTTCAGTTGGTTTCAACCTGTCCTAATAATAGTAATCGGGTTCTAGAGGTTCTCAATATCACTGACCATCCTCCACTGGTCATGGTTTCAGCTCACACAATCTTTTCTTGCGGCCGGAACTATCTCGAGAGTATGGTCTCAATGAGTGTAGCATCGAGTATCAACCAGTTCTCAGCTTTACACCGAGGCCGGATATCTCACTACTTCCTACTGGCCAAGTTGGTCAATTATGGGTTCTAAGGTCAGTTGATGCTTAACGACACACGTAGCAGCCCCGTATTCTCCTTGTTTCTCCACAAGGGATACCGGTACCAACCAATGTGCCACATCAACGTAGCTACTGCTTCAACCGTATCGGTCTACGCCGTACAACTCCCTCACAGTTTATTGCTACTTACCTAAAAGGTGTTCCCCAGATCCGGGTTAGGATCTATAGTAACTCCCAATACAAAACCCTCAAAAATAAAGCAATCAAATCAAACAAGAGAAGCAATTTATGAACTATTCCTAAGGTATACCCCACTTATTACTCCCCCAGCAGAGTCGCCAGTTCTGTGGTACGGTGACAGAACCAGACTATTTTAGGAAAATGTTGGTTTGTATTTTGTGTTTGTGTTTGCAAAATGTCGCAGTAAGCAAGAGTCGCCGTCGACTTTTATTTTATCCAACTGGAAAGGAAAAAAGCACAGAAAAATTCCTTTTTCGAGATATTCTGAGTATGGGGGGTAGATTATAGAAAGGGAAGGTATTAGCACCCTTTCTATCCGTGGTTTTCCACAAGCTCTTATGTACTTGCTCATCATTTAAAAATTGCTTCCATGCTTGTGTGTTTTGAAATTTTTTGTTTTACTTCGTTTTAACCCTTGCTTCTGTCTTCAAGAGTGTTACGAATTGTCTTTGAAAACTTTGTTTGAAAAGTGTGTAAGTGTGGAAAAGCTTATCTTGAGCAAGTACCTAACAGTATCTACCTATTCGAAAAAAGAATGTTTCTATTCTTATTTCCTTTAGACAACGCTATCCCACTATTAAAGAGTAGGTAGAACCATCGTTGGAGTTGTAAGGGTCAATTCGAAAGGGACGTACGATCACTAAAGCAATGTTAGGATGTTTTAGTAATAACCCTAATGTCTTAAGATCATATTCGAGGCAACATTTCCGAGGCAACCTTTCCGAGGCAACATTTCCGAACGGGACATTCGATCTTTTTTTAAACAAGAGGGCAACCACTAAGACACCATATACTTAATGATCTTTTACCGAAGGCAACCGAAGTGAGAGTATACCCTAGGAGTGCGCATGTGCGAGTGATTTGATTTCAAGTTATTATCTTTGCACATTTAGAGTTTGCTAACCGTTTTAAATTTAACATACATTCTTGTCATGCCATCCTATTATCATACATCTAACAATTAATATTTGCGAAAATTATATTGCGAGAAATAAAACTACGTTATTACAAGGCTTTGGGGGAAGGGGATTAATTACATAGCCAAAAACCCGTAAAACGATAAATAAACGAAAAATCCTAATTAAACTATTACATACCATGAGCAGTTACATTAATATCGTAAAAATAAATAAGCGCGCGATGAATCGAGAATGAGAGAAAATTAGGGTTTTGACCCCGTCTAAACCTAATTAAAAGAAAAATCATTTTTTGTTGTTTTTGATTATTTATTTTTTGTTGAGAAAATAATGTTTTAATTAAATAAGTAAAACCCTAATTACTAACTAGTTTAAATTAAGAAAAATAATTAATTTTGACCTATTTATATATTTTGGTTATTTTAAGAAAAGAAAAGAAAAATTAAATCAACCAAACCCTAATTTTCTAATTTATTTTAAATAATTTACAAAAGGTTAGAATTGCCCTAGAATTAAATTAAACTAATTAAATTAATTTTGACAAAATATATTTAAAAAAACCTAAATTCTAATTTGGTGAAAATTGATTTTTTATGAGTTTTTTTTTATAAAAAGAAGAATTAAATTTGTGTGAGAAAGTAATTTAAACAAAATTAAATAAATACAAGAAAATGTATAAAAGAAAAGAGAGAATTGGGCCTGGTATCAAAGCAAAAAGGGGGGTGTCCATAGCATATCTGAGCCCAACGACCTTGGTCCATGTTTGACTTCTCATGATCCAATGCATTGGCTTGACTGATGTTCATGGTAGACCTCCATCGTGAACCCTTGGATCTAGCGCGTGGGCAATCTGATGGTTGAAAGATGATAGAGTATGGTAGTCTCCTTGCCTGTATACGCGCCTGATCATACAAGAAATAAAACTATGAAATAATATGGGGGACCTGGGATTCGAACCCAGGCCCTTTGGCTTTTCCACATGCCTCCTGACCAACTGAACCAGTGCGTTTTGTTGTATATGGAATATCAAATAAACATTATATCAGAAACAAGCAAAGTGATATATTAAACGTGCGAATTTTTGAATGGGCCATTCAGGCCACGCCACGCCATCATCTTCTCCAGCATCCGTCGTCTTAGGTAAAATGACTTTTACCTATAGACGTTTTCTGTAGGTACAACCCCTGCATATTTCCAGAATCTCATACAAGCATGATAAATGAAAACTAATGCTACATGCCAGTTCGTTTTGGCCTTGTGAACACCATGGTACCCCTCTTTTGGGCCAACTTTACCTGCATGAGAAAACCCTAAAACGAACAAAGAAAACCTAACAATGGTGGATCTTTGTATGATTAGAAAAATGCAATTAATTATTACCATTAGCTTGCAAATGTCTCAAAGATTCAGAATATATCCATAACATATGCTAACAATGCCAAATTCATGAGATTCGATTTTAAAAAAGTAAGGATGTCGTGAAGCACTTACAGTGCGCTTCTGGGAATGAAAATGCCTGTTGATGATTGGGATAGACTTCTTGAATACTCAGCAAGCGAATGAGATAGCTGGGAAGGCTTGAGATAGCCTGGAACTATGAAATCAGATCGCCACTTTTTCTTGATTTTTTGAAAGTTCTCCTTCTCTTTTCACGCCTCTCACTCTTGTGCTTTTGGTCTGCAAATGTTCTATATGTATCCTTGAATGGATTAGGGTTACAAATTTGCTCCAAATCTTTTTCAATTAAGGTGATTGAATCATGATTTGATTCTTATTCAAATCTTCCTAAATCAAGCAAAACTCAATCTTTTTGTGTACAAACAAGCCTTGCACGATTTGATCTCATTGCCAGCTATTCATGGACCTGAAATATGCACAAAATCTCAAGGTTTAAATGATTTTGATATTTTCATGATTTTATTTTGATTTAATTTGATTTAAATAAAATAAAAAACAAAATAAATGACAAAAATAAAATAAAAGCAAGTGGGAAGGATCATGGGTCGTGGACCATGTTACAAACTCAATACAAACACAAAAAGTTGGGCCCATTTGACAAAAATTGCAATTTTGGCCACTTTTGACTTTTGGCAATTTTGCAAAAAGGGTCAACTTCACCAATGCATAACTCCTTCAATTTTGACCCTAGAGATGTGTTATTGGGCTTTTTAGAAAGCTTAAGATGTACCCTAAGCAACCCTTTTTTTCTCATCTCAATTAAGTCTTCCATGTTCATGTATGAAGCTTTGACAAAAAAGGTGTTTTTGTTGACTTTTCAAAATAACCTATAATGTCCAAATTCATAACTTCTTGTGAGTGCATATTTTAACTTGGGAGCTGAATATGAATTGTAGGGAATTGAATCCTCTTCAAAATGAGCTTTGGATGGGTCATTCTTGATAAAGTATGAGAAAGTTATGCTTGGTCAAATTTGAGTTGACTTTTCCTGCACAACCCTAATTTAGCAACTTTTTGGTTTTGATGAATTGTGAGCAATCCTTGAGGAATCATGATCAACCCTTGATCAAATGATGAATAGTACTTCAAAATGAGGATGTTGACCAAAAATCTTGAAGTTTGACTGTATGTAGGACACAGTTGACTTTTCCCCTAGCACAGTCGATTTTCAGGTTCTTGAGCAATTGACTGAGCAAACTTTCTCTGTAGGTCTTAAAACATGACATGGATGATCTTGAGAACATATTAGGACAATGGTGAGCATTTGGGATCCCTTGGACTCAAGTATCTTGATGCAACATGAAACCCTAATTTGAGGTAGACTGCCTTAGGAGAGGGTTTGTCTGGTCAACCCTTGGACTTCCTTGAGCAAATTGAGGATCTCACTTGAAATGTTTTGAGAAATATGGGAGGGAAAATTTTGGGGTACAACACCATGCTCGTGGTGCCTGCTTCAGCTCATAAAGTTCCTTCTTTAGCTTTAGCACCTTTCCTTCATTTTTTATTTTCATGAATCCAAGGGGTTGTTCGATGTAAACTTCTTCTTCGAGCCCTCCATTCAGAAAGGCTGACTTGACATCCATCTGATGTATTTTCCATTTATATTGAGCAAATTAAGATATGAGCAGTTGAATTGTCTCCATTCTCGCAACAGGTGCGTAGACTTCATCATAATCGATTCCTGCTTTCTGCTTGTATGCTTTCGCTACAAGTCGCGCCTTGTATCTTTCAATTTCACCTTGTGCATTTATCTTTTTCTTAAACTCCCACCTCACACCAATTGTTTGACTTTCTTTTGGTAACTCTGCTACTTCCCAAGTATCATTGCGTTCGATGGCCTTGATTTCTTCATTCATTGCATCCTTCCAATATTTGTTTCTTATTGCTTCTTCGAAACTGACATCTTCAATGTCTGCCAACAAGCATACGAGATGCACTTCTTCTATGTTTCCATACAAGTCTTGTAAACTTCGCAGCCTGGGTTGTGAGGGTCCTTCTTCATCATCAGAGTCTTCTGGTTCTGTCGAAGTATCTTTTGATATAGCATCTAGTACTTCGACAACAACTCCAGTAGAGTTATTCCGGTCCCACTTGCTTTCTTCGTTTACTCGAACATCTCTACTTACTATCACCTTTTTGTTTATTGGGTTGAAAAGACTGTAACCTTTCGTTTTCTCATCATACCTAATGAGTATGTATTTCTGACTCTTATCTTCCAGCTTTGTTCTTCTTTGATCAGGTACATATGCATAAGCCACACTTCCAAACACTTTGAAGTGAGACACAATTGGCTTTTGTCCGCTCCAAGCTTCTTGAGGTGTTAAATCTCCCAGCTTCGAATGTGGACATCTATTCTGAACGTAGATTGCACATTGTACAACTTCTGTCCAAAATTCCTTCTATATGTTTTTGCTCTTCAGCATTGATCGAACCATGTCAAGGATTGTTTGATTCTTCCTTTCCGCCACACCATTTTGTTGAGGTGAGTAAGCTGCATTCAGAAATCTCCTTATGCATTGTTCTTCACAGTACTTCATAAAAGCTGTCAAAGTATACTCCCCACCTCTGTCTGATCGAAGGGCTTTTATGTGCTTGTTTTTTGCTTTCTCCACCATTATCTTAAACTTCTTGAATACTTCGAAGGCTTCTGACTTTTCTTTCAGAAAATACACCCAAGTTTTCCTTTAGAAATCATCAATAAAGGATATAAAGTACTTTTTGCCACTGAAGGATTCTGGGGTAATTGGTCCACATATGTCAGTGTGAATCAATTCCAGAACTTGTTTGGCCTGATATTCTACCTTCGATTGGAATGAGGTTCTCGTCTGTTTTCCAAACACACATTCTTCATAAAACTTTCCTTCGAATTCTACGTCTGGTAGTCCATGCACCATATTTTTCTTTGCTAATCTCCTTAGTCCAACTCGATGTAGATGACCAAAACGTAGATGCCACAAGGATGCTTGGTCTTCAACATTGACTTGCAAACACTTTTCTTGAATACTTCTTAAATTCAACTTGTACATTCGATTTCTCCCCATTTTGACTTGAGCAACCAGACATCCTGACTTGTCTTTTAAAAAGCAAGCATCGATCTTCCATGAGAATCAAATAGCCCTTTTCTGTAAGTTGTCCCAGACTCAAAATATTTGCTTTGAGGTTTGGTACATAATACACATCTTGGATAGATCCTATCAAATTATCCTTCTGCAAGAAACTGATTGTTCCTTTTCCTTCAACCCTTACTTTCGACACATCTCCAAAGGAAACATGACCGTCTTCAATTTTCTTTATTTCTTTGAACAAGTGCTTATGACCACACATATGGTTGCTTGCTCTTGAGTCCAGGTACCACATAGTGTCATTTTCTGCATCTTCTTCCTTTTGAGTTAGTAACAGAAATACTTCATTCGATTATGTTTCTAGGGTAAGATTTGTTGTTTCTTCTACCTTTCTTCTGAGTCGACAGTCTTTTGCAAGATATTCCATTTTACCACAGTTGTAGCAACTATAGGATTTTCAATATTTCGCATAGTGCACTTGTTTGTTACATTTGTAACATTCGATATTGTTGTAATTCGATCTACCACCTTTCTGGACACGTCCTCTGCCACGCCAGTTTTGTTAGCTTGACTGTCCTCTGTCGAAGTTGTTATTTTGGTAACTTCGACCACCATTACGTCCTCTAGGACCATGTCCTCTCCCATGTTAATTTTTAGAGAAAAGTGACTTTTCGTCTCTATTGGGTTCTACATCGTCAAGTGCCTCCTCCTTCTTCTTTATTTTGCGATGTTCATGTGCCTCAAGAGAACCAGCCACTTCTTCGACATTGATTGTCAAAAGGTCCTTCGCTTCTTCTATTGCGCATATTATGTTTTCTAACTTATATGTCAAAGATCTTAGAATCTTTTCAACAATACGAGCATCAGTCATTGCTTCTCCATTTCGATTGAGTTGATTTGCCACCGTCTGCACACGAGTGATGTAGTCCGATACGGACTCTGTCTCCTTCATTTTCATTCTCTCCATTTCTCCTCGAAGAGTCTGCAATCGAACTTGCTTGACTCTATCTGCTCCTTTAAAAGATTTTTCTAGCGTCTCCCACGCCTCCTTTAATGTAGTCGAACCAACAATATTTTCAAAAACTGATTCGTAAACTGCTATGAATAGCATGTGTTGTACCCCAAAAATTTCCCTCCCATATTCTTCAAAGTTTTGACAAGAATCATCCACAAATGGTTCAAGATCTCTCAGAGGGTTGCACAGTCAAACCATCCTCCTAAGCCAGTCAAAATTAGGATTTTGGTTCTTGCAAGGAAGTTGAGGTTTTCAAAGGCTCAATCAAGTCCCATATACATTGTCAAGCATCCACATGTCAAGTTGCAAGACTCACAGCATCAAATTGCACAGTCAAAAGCCCTATTTGCTCTACAATCAACTGTAGGGGTAAAATGGTCATTTGGCAGTCAAAAGTCAAAAATTTTGGTCAACATCTTATTTTGAAGCCACAATCATAATTTGATCAAGTCTTGATCATGATTCCACAAGAATGGCTCAAAAATCATCAAGATGCAAAAGTTTCTATTTTTGGACAGCTGAAAAGTCAACTGTAACTTGACCAAGGCATAACTTTTTCATGGTTCATCAGAAAAATCCCATCCAATGCTCATTTTGAAGGGGATGACATTCCCTACAACTCATCTTCACATTCCAAGTCCAAGAAATGCTCTCACAAAAAGTTATCAATTTCAACATTATAGGTCATTTTCAAAAGTCAACAAAAGGGCACTTTAAGTCAAAGACGATAACTTGAGATTGGTAAATAAAAATGACATGGGACCAAAGGCATTGGTTAGAGGACTTCAAGACCTTTCCAAAATGTCAAAGAACATGTTCATATGATCAAAATTGAGCAAGATATGCATTGGAGAAGTTGGGAAATTTTTATGAAATGGCCAAAGTCTACTATCCTTGAAACTTCAATTTTTGACAAAAGGGCCCACTTTTTCCACTTGGTTCAGCCTTGTCATGCCACCCACGTGTCCCATGATTAATTTCAAGATTAAACATTAATTTTTCTATTTTTTATTTAATTTTATTGATTTAATTCATTTTAAATCCATAAAATTCAAATAAAAATCAAAAAAATTAATTCAATGATATCTTGTGGTTTGAATGACCTTGATGAAGCATAATGCACCTACCAAATTCGTGTAAGGTCCATTTTAAGCATAAAATTCAAATTTGAACAAAATTGGCAAATTGCTTTAATGGTGGTTATGGAGAAATCCAAAGTTTAATTGCAATGGTTAAGAGCTCATAATAGTGACTGATTCTCACTCATTACTATATATACAAGCCTTGCAAGCCTCATTCAAAAACGAGAGTGTGCACAAACGACCAGAGCAAAATCCAAAAAGTGTCAAAAAAAGTGTGAGATCAAAAGGAGTGTTGCAAGCATTTTCAGGCCAAAAGGAGAACGTGACTCTCTTCTTTGCCATACTCTGAAGCTAAAGCAACCCTTGCCACGTCCTAAGGCTTGCTAGTGTGTTCCACCATACCCCTCACAAATCAGGCGCCAAGTGTCCACAAGCGTCAATCCAGTGGTCATAAACTGATCCACACCATGCTCCCAGTCAATCACCAAGCACTTGATCCAAGAAGTCAACGTGGCTGGATGAATATTGGGCTTCCAGATTTCTAAACACACACTCAATTCTGGCCTAAACCCCCCTTGGGTTTGCAATTTTATTTTGTGATTTTATATTTTATTTGTCTTATTTATTTTTTCCCTTTTATTAACTATTAACATAATTAATATTTTTTTACAAAAAAATCAAAAAAAAAAGAACTAACATTATTATTATTATTATTATTAATTTCATGTTATTTTTGTAAATAAATTCTAACAAGTCAATTAGTTTAATTAGTTTAATGTTAACCTTTTTTTTTATAATAAATAAAATCAACTTAGACTTAGGCTTTTCTTTTGACATTTTAATTCTTTTTATTTTATTTTCATAAAAAACATAAAAACACAAAAAAAACTTTTATTTATTTTTAATTAATTAATTAATTAGTTTAATTATTGGTTTTAATTTCATTAATTACAAAAAAAAAAGACAAAAAAATTTAATTCTTTTCTTAAAAGGGTCAAAACCCTTAGGACGTTCCCGATTTAATTCTCGCGCGCATTTATTTATTTTGATTATTTATGTAACTGTCTCCAGATATGTAATAGTTAAATAGGAATTTTACCACTTTATTTAATTTCTCGTACTTATTTACCAAAACGGGTCTTTGTTTTTTGGCGATGTATAGACTCGCGCCTTGTAATAGTTAGAATTTACATTTCTGCAATTTACTTTCCGCACCCCTAACTGTTAAATGCATGAAAGAATGTATGTAAATAAAATCAATCCGTAGCTCATAAATAACATGTACAAAAACAATTAACTGAAAAACAACACACAAGCACATGCCACTCTTAGGGTACGCCTCACTGGTTGCCTCGTACGTGGTCATCAAGTATATGGTGTCTTAGAGGTCGCCCTTCTGTCCAAAAGATCCAGTTGCCTCGAAACGGTTGCCTCGGATACAAAGGATCTAGGACATTAGGGTTACTTCTAAGGTGTCCTACCATTGCTTCGGTGACCACACTGTCCCGATAATCGAATTGACCTGAATACCTCCAACGATGGTGCTACCTACCTCTCAATGGTGGGATGGCACTATCTAAAGGAATCTTACACAGCTTAATTCTTTAGAGTAGGTAGATTTCTCTTAAGTACTTGCTCTTTTCAAAACAAACAAACAAAACAACTTTTCACTCACACTTTCTAAAAGTTTTTCAAACAAATTTTTCATACACTCTTGAGGACTGATACAAGAGTTACTTAGAAATTTTTCAAATGAAACTTTTTCAAAACCCACGCACACTTGAAAAGCAAACAAATTTTGAAAACATAAGAGCAAGTACCTAAGAGCCCGTGGATAACCACGGATAGAAAGGGTGTTAACACCTTCCCTTTCTATAAATCTACCTCCGGAACCGAGAAACATTCTCAAAGAAGGAATTTTGCTGTGCTTTTGTCCTTTCCATATTGGAGAACATAAAAGACGGTGGCGACTCTTGCTTACCACGACATTTCGCGAAACCAGCTAAAAACAGTCAGTTCTAAATCCACCGATCACAGAACTGGCGACTCTGCTGGGGATACAAAAGTGAGGTGTACCTTAGGATTAGATCATACTTATGTTTTCAATTGCTTTGCTTTGATTGCTTTATATTTGTGGGCTTTGCATCGGAGTTTCATAGATCCTAACCCGGATCTGGGGATACCCTTTTAGGTAGCATAAGCTGTGAGGGACCTGTCCGGCGTAGACCGACACGGGTGAAGCAGTGGCTACGTTGGTGTGGCACCTTGGTCTGTACCGATATCCCTTGTGTTGCAACGAGGAGAATATGGGTCTTCTGAGGAGTCATTAAGCACCAACCGACCTTAGAACCCTAATGTTACCCAACTTGGCCATAAAACAGTAGCAGTATGCTACACCCATTGAGGCTAAACTCTCGCGATGGTTCTGGCTGCAAGAAAAGATTGCGACGCTGGAGTTATGACCGATTGAGGGTAGTCGGTGATATTTGGATCCTCTAGAACCCGGTTACTTTTGATAGGACATGTCTTAACCAACGAAACTGAAAGAGGGTAGTACCTGAACTTCATGTTGGCCTGAACTCTAAAGGCTGTCTTGTGTGACTTGTGTGCTTTCAAACTTGACTACTTGCATGCTTGTTATCTAACACATGAGTTTCTTGCAGGGTTTGTTTACAGTCATTAATCTGGGCTCATAACAGGGTTTACCTACATTACTCCACGCATAGCATAACATCATACCATCATACCATTGCATACATCCTACATAAGGACTAATCCATTTCAAGGATCTCAAGGGTTTGTGATGCAGGTCATGATGAATCAAATGTCTAGCAAGGGGCAAAGGGGATTTATTTTCCTCTAGCCAAGGTTAATGACTTGAGTCAGGGGCTATGACCCACTCGATATGGTGAGCCTTGACTCTTGAAGAAGGACTCTCAACAATATGCAGTGCCTTCCATCAAGCTACAAAATGAAAATGCTAACAATTTTCTTATTTACCCCATGAGATCCTTGAAAACATTGCATGCATATCATACATATCATTGCATTACAGATACCCTTGTTACAGGTCACTTACCTTCTTCGCTGTTTATTTCAGCAATGGCTTCCCAACAAGATAACCAGGGTCTTCATGCTTAAGAGACTCAGTTCAGGGAGATCCTCCTAAATCTATCCAAGGGGCAGGAAGAGCTGAGAACACTCCTCATGGGGAATTTGGTCAGGAAGAGTCCCGAAGACGACAAGGACGAACGACTGAAACATCTGCAAGCTGAGGTGGATGTAATGAGAACCCAGATGTTAGGGAAAATGGCTCTTATCCAAGACTTATCTCAAAGACAAGGAGAGCTCAGGGTTCTCGTCAACCAACTGCTTCGGGATAACCAACTGGGGCAAACATCTAAGGTTGAAGAGCAAGCCATCATTCAACCACCTGTGGGGCAAGAAGACAAGGGAAAAGCTCCTCAGTTTGCTTCGGGGTCACAAGCCCAACATCAACCTCACCAGGGTCAACAGGGTAATTGGCGTAAGCAAAATACGTATGGAAGACATTTCTCGGAGACTGGTGTGCCATCCTCACTAATACTGAAACGCTTGTTGGAGGTCAAGCTGATTGCTTTAAAGGATCCTCCCAAGAAGCTCAACATAACCTCCCTAAAGTACAATCCTGATGAAAGGTGTGCCTACCATTCTGACAGTCCTAGACATGACACTGACGACTGTTGGAGCCTGAGGAACAAGATTCAAGACTTGATCGACGGAAGGGTGCTAGAGTTCATGCCGGGTGGTAAAATGAACATCTTCTACTGAGAATCTTCCATCTGAGATGACTAGTTCAAACTAAGAAACTTTTGTTCATTCGAATGTTCAAGTTGTATTTTTCTTTGATTGTTCAAACATTGTATTCATGTCAAACGATGTTATTTCATTAATGCATTACACATGTCTGTTTTGAAGTAATTATTTCGTATTCACTATATTGCAAATTGCTTTCATATTTTTGTGTGATGTTCAACGCTCGGTTAATAATTCTAAGCCTCTTGAAGGAGGATGACGAAAACGATACCACAATCTACAGTATGCTTTTGAACCGACCCCGCTGATGAGGTACAGGCATTGTTTCAATCCCCAAACACTGGAGTTATAAGGAAGATAATCCCTCGTCAACCCCTTTGAGCCAAAGAAGTAGGAGTTTTTCTTTTCAAAAAAAAATTAAAACCCTTTAATCATAACCTGGGGCAGGGTAGTTCTCTCAGTTGATCCAGGTGCATAACGAATGGCATCAAATGAGTCCTTACAAAACAAAAGATATGATGGTTCTGAATAATCATAAAAGACAGGCAGCCATTATATCTCAAAAATAAAAGCCCATTAAGTCAAAACCTATGAAGGAGACTTACAAAACTGGGGCATCCCGCTGACTATAATCATGAAAGAAACAATTCAGGCAAAAAATAGGGATAACAAATCAAAAAAGAAAGAGGTCCTATAAACCCTCAACAAAAGAGATGACTGCCTGTTCAAGATAAACTGTCAATATCCAAACCATCACCGGTATATCAGGACGAAGACTCAAACAAGGTCTAACGCACGATCAGCTGAGTTTAGGTTTGAAGAACATCACGAAGAGCGGATGGGTACAGATAAATTTGAGCCTTTATCCTTTGTTTCTTAAACCGTGAACCAGGCCACGTTATAACCCTAAAAAGTCCTAGCTGAAGTATGGGTTAATTCGAAAGCATACTGTTACAAAGGTATCCTGACTCCTTAAGGCTCGCTGTAAAATCTTGAGTTGACATCACATGTTACATAATTCACTTGTTTTTATGAAAAAATACATTTTCAAAAAAAACTTCAAGACAGACATAAGCTTTGCATTTTTAACATAACTTTGTTTGCATATGACTTTTTGTCAGAACAGCATAGAAGTTCGCACGACGAATGTCTAATGAACAAAAGCACCTACAAGCAAGGGGCATGGCATGATCATTGTCCATCATCTGGGGCAGTTAAGTCAAGATTCAGAGAATCTCTCAAAAGGCCAACCAGCTTGGGGCAAATCTCCGTCTGAGTCACTTGGGGCAAATCTCCGTCTGAGTCACTTGGGGAATTGGACGATCAAACGGAGATCTTCTGGTGGTATGACGACACAACACTACTGACAGGGGCACCTCCCTACATCCTGAGAGCACGGACATAGTCGAAAAATACTGCGCATAATCAAAGACCCGCTAGGTTGACACACCTAGGCAAAAATAAGGGCTTCCCGGCGAACCAAAAGGGTTCGGGCAAAATAAGGGATGAAAATGAAAAAATCTGTACACCCGGCAAGTCGAAAACCTGAAAAGGTGGCTTGGGCAAAAACGGGTATCCCGGTGGACCGAAAACCCGAAAGGGCGGTCCAGGCAAAAGTTAGGGATCAAAAGCATACGACTATGTCCCGGCATCCCGTCACTTGCCTACCAGAAGAAGATTTGTCAGTCGGTAGTCATCAAGCACCTCCACGGGTATCTTCTCCCGCAGAAACTGGGGCAATAAGAATTGTCTAAGCGATCTGGTTGCTCTGTCCACTGAGGTACCAAGGCAAGTTCAGCTGAAGAACATGACCAAGTTACCTCCATTCCCCGCAGAGTAAGACAGGAGTCAGCAGTACTCTTCCCCGAGTAGAGTTTGGTCTCCCAATCAGCCCTGAAAAGGCACAGCATTCTCCAGCAAGTCAGCAACACTCTCCCCAAGCAGAGTTAGTCTACTGTTAGCCTTAAGGAAGATGGGTATCCCCAGAAAATCTCAATATTCCCCAGCGGAGTATACAGATGTTCCTAAGCAAGCATCCCCGGCAGTCTTAAGATAAGATTGTTCCCCGGCGGAATACCAGTCTCCCCAGGAGAGTTGAACCATCTCCCCAGTAGATTCTGGAGGCTTACCCCTGCAGAACACGAACACGTCTCCCGGACTTTATTCAAAGGTTATTCTCCACCAGAGCTTATAACTGGGTTATCCTCAGCTAAAAACCACGGAAAGATCGTCCTCGGTGAAGTTCTTCCTATCCCCGGTGGAGTTCATCGGATCTTCCAACATAACTCATCAACAGTATCCCCAGCGGAGTTATCATCAAACCTCAGCGAAGTATCTCTTCCCACAGAGTATTCCCCGCAGAGTAATCTCTCCAACAAGTTTATTCCCCAACAGAGTCATCTTCTCCTACCGGTTTATTCTTGCAACCATCATCCCCAGCGGAAATGAAGAACTCTGTTCTTCAACATCAGCCCAGGATTCAACTTCCCGGCATGCGTCAAGGATTTACGTTCCTAGACGAAAATACATTCATAAACATCACATCATGATACATGCATATACGCATCATGTCATACATTCTCATTTATGTCAAGAACATCATTGCTTGATCCATATCATGCATTGCATACGACTGACCTTTACCTTTCAGGAAGGATACAGTTAAATAATCCGCTATGTTAAAGTAGACAAATCCAGTCAAAGAAGACAAATCCAGTCAAAGAAGACAAATCCAGTCAAAAAAGACAAATACAGTCAAAAGAGACCAATCCAGTCAAAAAAGACAAATCCAGTCAAAAAAGACAAATCCAGTCAAAAAAGACAAATCCAGTCAAAGAAGACAAATCCAGTTAAATCCCAAAGGTTTTTCTGATGCTCATCCAGTCAAAGAAGACAAGTCCAGTTAAAATTAATTCCTAAAGTCATTGAAGACAGCCCGTCGTCATAGACACCCGTCATTATAGACACCCGTCAGTATAGACACCCGTCATTGAAGACAACCCGTCAGTATAGACACCCGTCATTGAAGACAACCCGTCAGTATAGACACCCGTCAGTATAGACACCCGTCATTGAAGACAACCCATCAGTATAGACACCCGTCATTATAGACACCCATCAGTATAGACACCCGTCATTGAAGACAACCCGTCAGTATAGACACCCGTCATTGAAGACAACCTGTCAGTATAGACACCCGTCATTGAAGACAACCCGTCAGTATAGACACCCGTCATTGAAGACACCTCGTCGTTGAAGATTACCCGTCATTGAAGACAACTCGTCATTGAAGACAACCCGTCAATATAGACACCCGTCAGTGAAGACAACCCGTCATTGAAGACAACCCGTCATTGAAGATAATCTGTCATTGAAGACAACTCGTCATTGAAGACAACCCGTCATTGAAGACAACCCGTCATTGAAGACAACCCGTCATTGAAGACAACCCGTCATTGAAGACAACTCGTCATTGAAGACAACTCGTCATTGAAGACAACTCGTCATTGAAGACAACCCGTCATTGAAGAAAACTCATCATTGAAGATAACTCGTCATTGAAGACATCTCGTCATTGAAGACAACTCGTCATTGAAGACAACTCGTCAGTATAGACACCCGTCATTATAGACACCCGTCATTGAAGACAACTCGTCATTTAAGACAACTCGTCAATGTAGACACCCGTCAATATAGACACCCGTCAGTGAAGACAACCCATCATTGAAGACAACCCGTCATTGAAGACGACCCGTCATTTAAGACAACTCGTCATTGAAGACAACTCGTCATTTAAGACAACTCGTCATTGAAGACAACTCATCATTTAAGACAACTCATAATTTAAGACAACTTGTCATTGAAGACAACTCGTCATTGAAGACAACTCGTCATTGAAGACAACTCGTCATTGAAGACAACTCGTCATTGAAGACAACCCATCCAAAGAGACAACTCGTCAAGAAAGACAAAACCTCCTCTGGTTCAGTTAAATCCTAAAGATTTTTCTGAGATAACCTGTCAGTAGAGACAACCCATCAACCTTTTGAAGTTCCAGATTCGATACCTGTATCTAGCCAGGGCATGTCTGTGAGCGACTGAGTGAGGATCAACACCTATAACAGGCCAGGAAATTATCTTTCTCAGGTACGCAAGTTCTCGCTAAGGAATCTCTTACGCGATCGACACCCCCGGTGGCATCTTTAAGCCCATCTCCACAACTATCCATTACAGTTCCAAATGGCATCTATAAGCCCATTCCCGACAAGGTTCTGTCACACTTCCAGATGGCATCTATAAGCCCATCCTCCTATTCACCATCTCTCCAAATGGCATCTGTAAGCCCATTCCTGACATCACCTTGCTGATACTCTACTATGTGAGTGCAAATTTCTGGGCACTCTAGTGTTCAATCATCTTCCACCCTCGGATCACGAAAGACACACAAGCCAATCTACATCCTCAGGTCTAAGAAGATTGAACAGGGGCAACTGTTGTACCCCAAAATTTTCCCTCCCATATTCTTCAAAGTTTTGACAAGAATCATCCACAAATGGTTCAAGATCTCTCAAAGGGTTGCACAGTCAAACCATCCTCCTAAGCCAGTCAAAATTAGGATTTTGGTTCTTGCAAGGAAGTTGAGGTTTTCAAAGGCTCAATCAAGTCCCATATACATTGTCAAGCATCCACATGTCAAGTTGCAAGACTCACAGCATCAAATTGCACAGTCAAAAGCCCTATTTGCTCTACAATCAACTGTAGGGGTAAAATGGTCATTTGGCAGTCAAAAGTCAAAATTTTTGGTCAACATCTTATTTTGAAGCCACAATCATCATTTGATCAAGTCTTGATCATGATTCCACAAGAATGGCTCAAAAATCATCAAGATGCAAAAGTTTCTATTTTTGGACAGCTGAAAAGTCAACTGTAACTTGACCAAGGCATAACTTTTTCATGGTTCATCAGAAAAATCCCATCCAATGCTCATTTTGAAGGGGATGACATTTACTACAACTCATCTTTACATTCCAAGTCCAAGAAATGCTCTCACAAAAAGTTATCAATTTCAACATTATAGGTCATTTTCAAAAGTCAACAAAAGGGCACTTTAAGTCAAAGACGATAACTTGAGATTGGTAAATAAAAATGACATGGGACCAAAGGCATTGGTTAGAGGACTTCAAGACCTTTCCAAAATGTCCAAGAACATGTTCATATGATCAAAATTGAGCAAGATATACATTGGAGAAGTTGGGAAATTTTTGTGAAATGGCCAAAGTCTACTATCCTTGAAACTTCAATTTTTGACAAAAGGGCCCACTTGTTTCCACTTGGTTCAGCCTTGTCATGCCACCCACGTGTCCCATGATTAATTTCAAGATTAAACATTAATTTTTCTATTTTTTATTTAATTTTATTGATTTAAATCCTTGTGATTTTATATTTTATTTGTCTTATTTATTTTTTTCCCTTTTATTAACTATTAACATAATTAATATTTTTTTACAAAAAAATCAAAAAAAAAAGAACTAACATTATTATTATTATTATTTTCATGTTATTTTTGTAAATAAATTCTAACAAGTCAATTAGTTTAATTAGTTTAATGTTAACCTTTTTTTTATAATAAATAAAATCAACTTAGACTTAGGCTTTTCTTTTGACATTTTAATTCTTTTTATTTTATTTTCATAAAAAACATAAAAACACAACAAAAAAATTAATTTATTTTTAATTAATTAATTAATTAGTTTAATTATTGGTTTTAATTTCATTAATTACAAAAAAAAGACAAAAAAATTCAATTCTTTTCTTAAAAGGGTCAAAACCCTTAGGACGTTCCCGATTTAATTCTCGCGCGCATTTATTTATTTTGATTATTTATGTAACTGTCTCCAGATATGTAATAGTTAAATAGGAATTTTACCGCTTTATTTAATTTCTCGTACTTATTTACCAAAACGGGTCTTTGTTTTTTGGCGATGTATAGACCCGCGCCTTGTAATAGTTAGAATTTACATTTCTGCAATTTACTTTCCGCACCCCTAACTGTTAAATGCATGAAAGAATGTATGTAAATAAAATCAATCCGTAGCTCACAAATAACATGTACAAAAATAATTAACTGAAAAACAACACACAAGCACATGCCACTCTTAGGGTACGCCTCACTGGTTGCCTCGTACGTGGTCATCAAGTATAGGGTGTCTTAGAGGTCGCCCTTCTGTCCAAAAGATCCAGTTGCCTCGAAACGGTTGCCTCAGATACAAAGGATCTAGGACATTAGGGTTACTTCTAAGGTGTCCTACCATTGCTTCGGTGACCACACTGTCCCGATAATCGAATTGACCCGAATACCTCCAACGATGGTGCTACCTACCTCTCAATGGTGGGATGACACTATCTAAAGGACTCTTACACAGCTTGATTCTTTAGAGTAGGTAGATTTCTCTTAAGTACTTTCTCTTTTCAAAACAAACAAACAAAACAACTTTTCACTCACACTTTCTAAAATTTTTTCAAACAAATTTTTCATACACTCTTGAGGACTGATACAAGAGTTACTTAGAAATTTTTCAAATGAAACTTTTTAAAAACCCACGCACACTTGAAAAGCAAACAAATTTTGAAAACATAAGAGCAAGCACCTAAGAGCCCGTGGATAACCACGGATAGAAAGGGTGCTAACACCTTCCTTTTCCATAAATCTACCTCCCGAACCGAGAAACATTCTCAAAGAAGGAATTTTGTTGTGCTTTTGTCCTTTCCATATTGGAGATCATAAAAGACGGTGGCGACTCTTGCTTACCGCGACATTTCGCGAAACCAGCTAAAAACAGTTAGTTCTAAATCCACCGATCACAGCATGTACAATGTTGTTTTATCCTTTGCTCGCGTTTCTTTCAACGCCTTGTTCTGAGAAGCTGTGTTTTTCATCGTATTTGATGGTTCTTCAAACCCATTGTTAGTTACTTCCCATACATCTAACGATCCCAGTAGCGCCTTCATCTGGATACTCTATTTCTCATAATTTGACTTTGAAAGTCGTGGCAGTGGCATTTGACCCATCATATTTCCATGCACTCTGATACCAATTTGAAGAAATAGATGAGAAATGGGAGTGGACTTTAAACTTTCTTTCTTTATAAATTTGTCCAACTAACTTTCAATATGAGATACAATGTGATTTATATAGGATCACAATATAGAATATTAAGAGTTTACATCAATAACTATTTCTAGTTCCCTAAAGGAATAAACTTCCCATTGCCCAAGGGAATCTATCTTTTGCATTACCCAAGACTAATTTGAATTTAACCAATTGTTTGGTTGTAAAGTTTTGCATCTTTTGTTTATTTTCCAAAACTCATTTGGATAATAATTGTGTCATGTGAACTAAATCGGCATATACATAAATTGAAATTGAATCTTTGAAAATTTTAAAGTTTGGATTTGTTAATTATCGAAGTAGTTAAATCTATTAAACTTTATAATTTAAATTACAATTCAATGGTAGTAAGTGATACTATTGAAATATAGATTTTAATTTATTTCTTGAATTTTGAATATAATTTTACACTCATATTTTGAAATTATCTATTAAAGGGTTAAATGCTTTTTACCCCCTACAATAGTAGTGAGATTTAATTTACTCCCCTTTAAAAAACATTTTCTTTTCGCCCGTAATAAACATAGATTTCATAAACAAAAGCCTTTTAGTCCAAGATTCCATTTGAAATGCATACGTGAACATATTCTTTGAAATTCATCTGAAAAAATCTCAAAAATTTGCACCTCCAAGGATTCAAACCCATGAACCTTCCCTCATTCATCAAACATCTAACCACTACCCCACAAGATTTATTATTGCAAATAATTACCTCATAAATTAAAACAAATACCTTTAATAAATTTCTTCAAAATATCACTACAGTCTTCCAACCATCACTTTGTCTCTCCATACTCCACTACCACTACCACGTCACTTCACAACAACCTATAAACTGGTTTTCAAACCATGCAATATACACGACACATAACGAATTACAATACAGATCCAAAACAACCTTAATAAAAAAATGGAAACTTCAAAGAGTGGTTTTCCTGGAGATTCAACCGAAACACTCAATCTCACCTTTATTTCTCATCAATCATCAATGATTTATATGTTGTTGTCTCTATTGGTTGTGCATTTTCCTTGTTCAGTTATAAGTGAGTTGATGTGTAAATTAACAATTTCTTCACAAGGGAAATACGTTGTTGTTATGGCTCTGTTCGGACAGAAGGGAGTAAGGTGGTAGTTGAAATGTTGAGTTGGTGATGAAGTTGAATAATATAGAGTGAGATTCAGATGGCTAGGGCTTGCAAATAACGAAGGTTGATAATGGAATCAGAGGGAGATTGGGTTTTCTTTGAGGTGGCTGCAGATGATGTATGAAGCAGGAAGCTGAAGGTTGTAGGAAATGGGAAGAAAGTTATTGATTACGGATGATGAAAAGGAAGTAACAGTTGGTGTATGGGAGTATCATGATGATGATGATGGTGGGCCGAATTGAAGGATGGTGGCCCCTGACGGGTGACAGAGGGAGTGTGATAAGTGGTAGGTTCTGTGAATGGATGATGTTGGGTTCGGTAGTGGTGAGTAAAAGAGGGTACCGTGTGAGGTTAAGGTGGAGAAGGTTGGTCGAAACAATGAGGATAGGTGATATAAAGAGTATTCAATGGAAACTTGGATGGTGAAGTTACAGTTGAGTTTAAAGAATGCATCTCTAGTGGAGTGTAAAGAGACAAAGTGATGGTTGGGAGACTGCAGTGATGTTTTGAAGAAATTTATTAAAGGTATTTATTTTAATTTTTAAGATTTTTTCATATGAATTTCAAAGAATATGACACATTCAACAAACAAATCCTGCTACGTCTGCATTTCAAATGGAATCTTGGGCTAAAAAGTTTTTAGTTATGGAATCTATTTTTTTTAGGGGCGAAAATATTTTTTTTTAAAAGGGGGGTAAATCAAATCTCGCAACTATTGCAGGCGGATAGAAGGCATTTAACTCTTTATTAAAATAGAGTTTGTTAATCACTTAACTAATCAAATTCGTATGAGTTTATAATTTCAAATTTTACAATTCAATTTTAACTATGAATTTCAATCTATTACTTAATTTTGAAGTGAAAAATGTATCGTTCAATTTGAAATATATTTGGGTTAGAAATTTGTTGATCACTAAAGTGGTCAAATTAATTAAAGTTTCTGATTCAAAATCATGCAAATTGAACTTGAATTGAGATGCTACGTGAATAACATGTTTGAATATACCCTTGTTTCTTCATGTACTGAGTGAATTTTTCAAACCAAGCTCTAGGGGAATGATTTAACCCATACAAAGACTTATTTAGTTTGCATACATTTGATCCAAATTTTTTTCAAATCCAGGAGGAATGTCCATATATACTTCTTCTTCTTCTAGATCGCCATTAAAAAATGAATTCTTAACATCTAACTGATGTAGGGGCCAATTCTGGTTAGCAACAAGAGATGAAAAATTCTGACAGTGTTCAGTTTTGCGATAGGAGAAAATGTCTTGGAGTAGTCTATACCATAGGTTTTAGTAAAGACTTTAGCCACCAAGTGAGCCTTGTACCTTTCAATTGACCTATCTAAATTATACTTCACAGTAACATCCATTACGTCCAATTGTCTTCTTGCCATCTAGTAGTGTCATAACACTCCAAATTTTGTTTTTTTAAAGAGATTTCATCTCCTAAAGTACAACTCCCCACCACTTTGGAATTTCTAGAGCAACCTGTATATTTTTTGGATTTTCTACACTAGACAATTTTGAGGTGAATGCAGACAGAGATGAAGACAAATTTAAATATGATATAAAATTAGACACGAGGTGTTTAGTGCAAGATCTAACAAATTTTCTAATGGCAACATGATCGTCTATATCAGGATACAAAATGTTGATTTTAATTTGTAATTAAATGTTTATTTCAAATTTAATAATATATATTTATGTTAAAATAATTCTGTAAATAAACATAAAAAAATTACTTTTATTCATTTTTTTCTATATGATTATTGAAAATAAAATAGAGTGAAAATAAATTTCATAAATAGAAAATAGTGAAAATAATTTGATTCATTCTAGTTGTACATTATTTTAGCGGCTAAGCCATTATTATATTTCATTTTGGTTTTTAATCGATTTTTAATACCAAGTGTACCATATATATATATATATATATATATATATATATATATATATATATATATATATATATATATATATATATATATATATATATATATATATATATATATATATATATATATATATATATATATATATATATATATATATATATATATATATATATATATATATATATATATATATATATATATATATATATATATATATATATAACTGTAGAATTTAAATCAATGTCTCAAATTTTAAGAGACGATAATTAATAGATGAATTCATGTTTAAATTCATAGCACATAAATATATTTTTCACGTGACCATTAAATAAATATTTTATAATTTGAGACATTGATTTAAATCCTAAGGTGATTATTAAAAGTTATTAGTTCTTATAATAACTAAGGTTCTCATTTGAGTCCTCCTATCTTATGGGTTTTATCGGTTCTATAAAGTATACTGACCTTATATAGATATGTGATACACACTCACACTCTAATAAAATAAAGCTAATAAAGCCAATGAAGCATACATGGCTCCTTACCACTCGTGAATATACGGTATATTATCCTCTATGCCGAAGATGACGAAAATTATGGGTAGTGCACGTCTGCGTTATATCACCACACATATATCAGACTCGCTCCCCAAATGAATGATACAGATGGAATACCCTCAAGGTGATTCCATAACCTTCTTAAGACTTACTTTAAAGTACGTAGAAATGATGTTACACTCATTTATATTTCCCACAGTAGGAGTAAAAATGGAATTACACTACGGTAGATTCCAATACTGTATTGAACTATCATATGAGTAGTATACCCACTCCTTCACGAGTTCTTCCATTAACATGACATCTCACTTTGATTAACATGTAATTATTCAACCTATGGTTTCTTCTCACAATTAACAATTTCACATACTAGTTAAATTTGTGTTCATTATTGGTTATACGAGTGAATCTAGAATAGCATACGCCTTCCTAATTAGGCTACACAAGCACACCAATAGATAATGCATGTGTGTTAATGAAAAGTGGGTATATGCCTCATAGGACCCCCACAAGCGCACTGCTCGTTAGCTAAGTTGAGTAACCCAAGTGCATTGTCAAAAGGTTAAGCTCATTCACTCACTACATCCGTTTAATAGAACACGCTTCCAATTATCCAATTATTCTTTGGTGGGGTTAACCGAACTCAAAGGGGATTGAAGTGGAATAATAAAAATTAAGTTTCCAATATGTTATAACTCTCTGCTCTAGCTTTTCAACGCTTCCGACCATATCTCAAATGGAGTTACAAATCTCAAGTTATACCAATTTCAGTTTATAAATTTTCTCACACAACAGTGATATCTGGTTAACAACTGTTGGTAACCAGTTACAAGCACAAACATATCCTCAACTTTTGGAGTCGCATGACTTTGATCAAAAGCGCCTCTCTGATACCAATTATTGGATGAGAATACGGACATCAAAGATCTATAAGGGGGAGTTAAATAGACCCTTTCCCAATTACACAATTTTGTAAAACATTTTAGATCTCATGTTTGTTAAAATTATTGCTGACCACTTCGCTTCTTCGAATCCCCATCTCTAATCATCCATTTCTATTCCATAATAAACTTCGATTTTAAAACTTGCATGTACATCAAGCATAATTACTTTTTAAAATGTACAATTTTATCTACGAATAGACACTTAACATCAAAGGAGATCTCAAAATTGGATTAATCAAAAGTGGTCCTTTCTAGAAAGCTCATAACTAGGGACAAATCATCCAAAAAAGAACCATATAATCATAAGCATGACTATTAATCGTATGGGCATATAACATGAAGATCCTATTGACTAGGGGTGATCATTCGAAGATTCAATCAACTTGGATCACATTTCAAAGTACCGATCAGGGGCATACCTTTCGAAGGAGTATTCCTTAATCAAGACATATCACAACATGGTATGACTCGATTTCATATTTTCAACAATATTCTCAAGGCCCTAATAATTAGGGGGCAACCATCCAAGACTCAAATGTTGGGGAAGTGCATATTAAGTTCATCTTACAGAATGTAGGATTCAAGTTCCCCTTCAAGCGACTTCAGATACAAACTCCGCAAGATTCGAATACTTGGGGTAATTCATATCGAACCTAAATCATGGAGACCCAAGAGTACCTTCTCTAAATTCTAGATATTGAGGGGAATACCTTTCAAGGAACTCAAATATAAGGGAAAACCACTGCGAGGCTCGATCAAGAGAAGTTAATCAGAGACGTTTGTCTTTAAGAGTTCGTTAATCAGGGGTATAGTTCAAGATAGTAGGGTCATTCATGATCAAACTACTTCCAAAATCATGTCAAGAAGAATCTATCCAAGACCTTACCAACAAATTAGGGTAAGACAGACTACAAAGGGGCAAACTCTCCTCCTACATTAGCAACCTTCGAGTTTGAAACGAGTATCAGGAAATCATGCAAGCACAATACTCTACCACCATGTGACAAGCATCCTTGTTACATAGGAAACCTCTCTACGTCTTAACCATTTACGATCCCTCACAAGGGAATCCGTCAAAAGCATATGAATCTACATAAATCATTTATTAGGGCTCTTTGATCCAGAATCAAGCTATACTTATCATCTCATCCATCTAACGAATTCCGACAGCATGGATCAAGGATACCTCAAAAAGCCTAATTACTCATTGGCATTTCAAAATCAAACATCCATTGATAAATATCCAAGTCACTTATCACATGCATCAATCAATTATTACATTCCATGCATCAATCAGAATATACACTCATAACATAAAACCATGTTTCATGTGAAAACAATCATCATTGTCAATCAGGTTATCTATTCTACACGGAATCTCAGAAGTAGATCCCCCTAGTTAATCTCAACAGATGATTTTCCAGAAGACCTCGACACAAAGTAGTTTCTTAAAAGAATCTCGATAGCGGATTCCCCTGGTTAATCTCAGTAGATGATTTTCCAGAAGACCTTGGCAAAAGGTAGTTATTAACAGAATCTCGATAGTAGATTCCCCTGGTTAATCTCGGCAAATGATTTTCCAAAAGATCTTGGCAGTAGATTCCTTAGAAATCTCGACAGTAGATTTCTCATTAAGAGCCTCACATCAGGCATATCATGCACATAACCATATTAAAGTATCAGGATCATTCATAACATTTGGTGCATCTGACATACAAAGACATAAAAAAAGCATTTGATAAAACATCAAAGAGTATTTTAGTTAGGAAAAACGTCAAAAGAGGTCCACGACTATGCCTACGCCTACGATATAATCCTCAAATCTTACTGACACTATTCATCTTGTTATGTCAAATCAACTTGGAGATACCACGACGAAACAACATGCAGCGTTGGGGAGTCAGTGACAAAAGAAAAAAGAGCCAATGGTTTAAAAGGAGAAAAATATCAAAAGTATTTACAATACATTTGGTGCATAAACATACAAAACATTTGGTGCATATACATATACATTTGTGTTTCATATCGATTTAGGGCATCATGCATATACACCGTGCATGGAATTTTCAAATCTACTTTGGGTAATAATACTATGAATTTTCTTGGGGCCTATTGGTGAATTAACTTATCTACGTAAAACAAACAAACACCTTTGTTGAGAAGAAGCACAACCGGTAAACTTCGATCCTATCTTTGGTTTAGTTATCTAAGATTTAACTATCAAAACACTTTTCAAATTTCAAACTTGCATCATCTACCCCCAGGTTATGGTAGATATGCCAAAACCTATAGTTCATTGTGTTAGTCTCCAAGCGATAATGAATTATCAGGTTTGTGTTATTTATTCTCTAGGTCGTGATAAATTACACAAGCCTATACTCGTGTTATCTAATCCTTAGTATCATACCCCAAATTTTTATGCCCTTCATTTTTATAGTCAAAAATATTTTCAACATTAATTTTATAATATTCTTTAATTTTTATAAATATTCGCTTCCAAACCTATTTAAAAATATAATGATTTATTTCAGGTCATTTGTATTTTTGAATCTCTTGTGTTGCACTTTGAACATTTTTTCTATTTCTTTTGTTACTAATTTTCTATCTTTTTTTGGAGATCAGACTTTGGACTTCTCTTGGTTTTTGGACTTACTTACTTGCTAAGTATTTTTAACCTAATCCTAAGTCTATAAATAGGACTCATTGTTGTCCTAACTTTTCACCAACACCAAACTTGCTATCTTTCCAACCTCTTAAATTCTTTTTTTCTGGTTTATTCTAGGGTCACCGTCTATATCAAACAACAATAATAATTTCTTTATTCTTGGCCGTGGATTTCATATGAGGCCTCCCTTGTTCTTTCTTTAATTTTTATCTCTCTTTTTAATTTTAATTTGCCTGTTTTTTTCTCAATCATATGATGAATTATATGGCTGTTATTGTTAAACCTTTATTTCATTTAATCCTTTGCACTATATTTACGGAGGCCATTCACACTCCACTTCACGTTTCAATGATACAGTAGAATGTTAAATATTCTATTACTACACTATGAACACAGTGCCACCATAAACATACCATATTTTTTTCAAATTTCTAATTTGTAACATTCCAATCACCAACCTTTTTTTTTGTTACAAACCACAAACTATGTAGCTCATACCTCAAACTATTATCAATCCATTTCCTAATCTGCAATAACAAACTAAGACCAAAATAAACACAGGCCCATAGAGCACAAGTAATTCACAGAGTAACCATATCGAAAAAAGAAGAAAAATATGAAATTTTTGCCGTCCAAACTACATTGATTTGTAACTGCAGATGCCAAGTGTTTCGGTGCTCCGCGAGTCGAAACACTATTCCACATACAAAACCTCCTCTTTGCGTTGCCAACTTCTAGATCTGACAGGTGATAACTAATAAATTCGAAACACAATAGAGGTCACCTTCAACACCGATAAACCCGCCACCTTCAACGACGAACCAGCGCCACCCGGACCGCCTTCCCGCGATGATCCTCATCCTTAGGCCAGATGAGTTTTTTCCATCCGGCCATGTATTTCGTTCTTGTTGTTTTACTGCCTTGTCTTGTTTGAATTGAGAAATAGAGGAATGATGTTTGGATATGTTTTGGGATCTATGCTCTTGTGTTTGTATAGAAGAAGAAGAGGATTTTGTTTGTTGTCTTTGTAAAAGAAAGAATAGGATGAGTGATAACGATGAAGTGAGAAAGGGAAGTAGTTATGTTGTTTTCTATGCTAACATATTCCATTTAGATTTGACCTCTTTGTTTTGTTTTAATTATTGTTCTGGACTGGGCCCGACAGGCCCAAAAGCATTACTAAGTCCCAGTCCAAAAGGACTCACTAAGGACCACACTGGGCAAAGGGGGTCACATCCATGACCGACACCCTGATGTCCACCTCGACATCCCGAGGTCCAACCCCACGCGGTGAAGTCTTGCTCGACACCCTGCCGTCCAGCTCCTTGTCCTGGCGCCCAGCTCGACACCCGCTGTCCGGCTCGAGCTCCTGACGTCGAGCTCGACATCGCGCTGCCCTGCTCGACATGGTCTCGAGCTACCCGGCTAGGGCAGACTCAGTCCACCGTTCCCCCAACGATACTCCGGAAAGACCGCGTCTCCGTCCGCCCGCACTTCACGCAGCACATCCAGGAAGGGGACCACGTGCGGGTCCCCACTACCCACGTAGGACCTGGCAGTTCCTCCATTGGGCCAAATCCGCCCAGCCCAACGAAGGAACCTTGGCCCAGCGCTGGGGGCTATAAATACCCTCTGTTTCCAGAGGGTCAGGTATTCATCATTCTAACCTCAACTCTATTATCTGCTCGTACTCCCACTGACTTTAGCATCGGAGTGCCTTGCAGGTATCCCCCCTCCTCGTTCAAGAAGCCTTCAGCTCGGAGCAAGCCGTGACGGTCCAAACCTTCTGATCAGGTCAGATCAGTGGCGCCGTCTGTGGGAAACAGCTTCCCTGTCTAACGAACAATTCCAAAGACCAAAGCTCAAATCAATTACCTGTCATGGCTGATCCAACTCGTGAAGAACAACACGTCCGTGTCACCGACACTAACAACGGTCCCTCGGACAAGAATGGACACCTGGACAATCCCAGTGATGCCGGCCACAATGCCGTCCCCGTGACAACCGCCCCTGGACCTTCCACCCGCAGGGACGGGAACACTGCGTCCTCCTCGACGACTCCTCCAAGACTCGAAGACGACCCGGAAGCCCTCGCCTACCGCAGAGCTGCCCGGTTCCATGAAGTCCAAGTTCCTGCCGGGGCAGATGCCACGACTCAGGCACTGTTCGCGGCCATCAACCAAACAAATTATCTCCTATTCGCCCAAGGAGAAAGACTAAGGGCACTTGAAAATGATCGACGCCCCCCGAGGAGACATCAAAGGCCACCATCTCCACCTCCTCGGGTCGAAGAAGTTCGACACCCTACTCCCCCGCGGAGACATTACAGGGAGAACTCTAGGAGCCCATCTCCCCCACCAAGGCAGAGGCGGCCCCAATATGAAAGACAGCCCGTCATCCCTACCGAAGAGCCCAGTCGCGACCCATCAAGGCACGACAGGAGGCACAACAGAGACGGGCGTGTGACCTTCAACCACCGAGCATCACGCTCGAGGGAATCTCAGCACGACCAACGTGCCAGACATCACTACAGGACCCCTTCTCTTTCTCCAGAAAGGAGCGACGAGGACGACCCCCGCGGTCCCCTGTCGCAGGCCATCATGGACGCACCTATTCCCCCGGGCATGGAGAAGCCCCCACATCTGAAGGAGTATGATGGAGTGGCAGACCCAGTCGACCATATTGACGGGTTCGAGGCCATGCTCCACTATCACAATGTCGGGGGCCCCATCAAGTGCCGTCTCTTCCCCACAACTCTCAGGAAGGCGGCCATGGACTGGTACAAAGGACTCGCCCCGGGCTCCATCACCTCGTGGCGGAACTTGAAGAACCAGTTCATCAGTTCCTTCACAGCTTCTCGGCGCCACCCGAAGACCGAGGCAGCCCTCGAGGCCATCATCCAAAGACATGATGAGACCTTGAGGGAATTCATCAACCGCTTCAACCGGGAAGCGATACAGGTCCCCTGCGCGGACCATATGAAAAGGTACTTGCTGGAGAGGGGCCTCCTCCCCGGCACAGAATTCAGGAAAGCTGTGGGCATTAAGCCACCTGCAACTTTTGATGCTCTCCTCGACAAAGCCCGAGCATACATGGACTACGAGGAGAGAGAAGCTGCCAACAGGGCAAGAGACTCCAGGGCTCGCAATCATGGCAGCAGCTCGAGACAAGACCCTCCTCCCCGACGCACCGGAGAAAAGAGGAAGGAAGATCGACCCCGGGAAGTCCGGGAGCAAAGGGGCCCCTCGGGCCGTTTCACCGAGTACACTCCGCTCACGGCTTCCCGCGAGCGTATTCTGGCGGAGTGTGCTAGCACAGATTTTAAAGACGGTGGCGTCAAGCGTCCCCGGCCAGCTCCTGCCAAGCCAGGAGTAGACAAAAACAAGTACTGTCAGTACCATAGGAGTCATGGTCACTTGACAGAGGACTGCGTCCACCTGAAGGACGCCATCGAAACCCTCATCAAAGGAGGGAGGCTTGCACAGTACAGGCGAAACGACGCTCCCCGTCGTGAAGCCCGCGAGGCAAAGGAGCCCGAAGAAGATGCCCGACCATCTGACGAGTCGGTGCCAATCCAGACCGCCTTCTCGGTAACCAGGCCCGAGGATTTCGAACTTCCCGAGCTCCTGCAGGAGCCCCTGACGACACACAGCAGGTGGGAATACTTCCCCTCCGCCATGGTCATCAACGGGGGCGGATTCAACGACCTCACCATCAACTCGGCCAAGAGGAAGTTGGACGAACTGGTCGACAAAGCTCCTCCACAAACTGTGACTTTCGAAATAGTGAAGGGCAGATCAGAGCCCATCACCTTCTACTTGGAAGAGCTCCCCGGCGGAGCACCGAACGCAGTCATCCCCTTGCTGATAAGGGCAAAGATGGCCAATTTTGACGTGCATCGCATTCTGGTCGACGAAGGGAGTTCCGTCGACGTGATGTACACCCAGCTGTTCCGGACCTTGCAACTGGATGACTCACATCTGTCTCCGTATATAGGTTCAGACCTTCAAGGCTTCAACGGCTCGACTTCCAAACCTTGGGGATATGTCGAGCTCCTCGTGACATTCGGGGAAGGAACTGCTACAAGACAGGTGAAGGTCCGCTTCCTCGTCATTGACTGCCCGTCCCTATACAATTGCATCTTGGGGAGGCCGACATTGGCGGAGCTGACAGCGGTCCCCTCAACTGTCCATCTAAAAATGAAGTTCTATACCAAAAGGGCGAGGGTAGCCACCATCCAGGGCGACCTCGCCGCTGCCCGCCGTTGCTTCAACGCCGCTTCAAGGGGACGGGATACCGTCGACGTGGGTACCAGCACCAGACCCATCAAGAAGACAAAGCAAGAGCCCGACAGAGCATCCCCCGAGGTAGAAGTTCAGAAGGCTCCACCAAAGGTCGACTCCATTGCCCTCGACGCCCGCTTCGACCAAGACGAGCCATCCAGCGGCGAGCAAATCCCCCTCCGACCTATTCCGGACGGCGATTTTGAACTCGTTCCCCTCGGAGCAGACCCAACCAAAGGAGTGAAGATTGGCAAAGACCTCCCCGACTTGGCCAGGAAGCAAATCAAGGCCTGTCTGCGCGAGAATGCTGATCTCTTCGCCTGGAGCGCTGCAGAGATGCCCGGACTCGACCCTGAGGTCGCCTGTCATCACCTCGCCATTGATCCAGCCGCCAAGGCCGTAGTACAACGTAGGCGTAGGCAGTCTCCAGAAAAAACGGAGGCTGCTGAAAAAGCTGTAAAAGACCTCCTAGAGGCAAATTTTATTTCTGAAGCCCGGTACTCCACCTGGCTGTCAAATGTTGTACTTGTTAAAAAGAATAATGGAAAATGGAGAATGTGTGTTGATTATACCGACCTCAATCGGGCTTGCCCGAAGGATGCTTTTCCTCTACCAAACATTGATATGCTGGTCGACAACTCGGCCGGCTACAAGACTTTGTCGTTCATGGACGCCTACTCGGGATACAATCAAATCCCAATGGCTCCGGGCGACAAACGCTGCACGGCGTTCATGACCAGCTCGGGCAACTATTACTACAACGTAATGCCCTTCGGACTGAAGAACGCCGGTGCGACTTACCAACGCATGATGAACAAAGTGTTCAACAAACAAATTGGCGACATGCTCGAGGTATATATGGACGACATGATCGTCAAATCTCGAGCAGATACCGACCACGCAGCTCATCTCAAAACAGTCTTCGCCCAAGCAAGACAGTGCAAAATGAGGTTCAACCCCGAGAAGTGCACGTTTGGGGTTAAGGCAGGAAAATTCCTCGGATTCTATCTAACAGAACGAGGGATTGAAGCCAACCCCGACAAGTGTCGAGCATTCGCCGATCTCCCGACTCCGACGTCGAAGAAGTCGATACAGATCATGAACGGCATGTTAACGTCACTATCACGCTTCGTCGCGAAGTCCGCTCAGCACGCCCTCCCCTTTTTCAAACTCCTTCGAAAGGAAGCAGCCTTCGAATGGACCGAGGAATGCGAACACGCACTTCGCCATCTGAAGCAGAGCCTGTCTCAACCGCCCGTGCTGTCTCGACCAGACGACAACGAGCCACTTTACCTATACTTGGCAGTTTCAAACGAAGCCATCAGTGCAGCTCTTGTCCGCGAGACTCCCGACGGGCAGAAACCTGTCTACTTCACGAGCAAAGCCTTACAAGGCCCCGAGAGCAGGTATCAACAGATAGAGAAGGTTGCACTGGCCCTCGTCAACGCTGCGAGGAGGCTCAGACACTACTTTCTAGCACACACCATCATCGTGCGAACCGATCAACCGGTGAGGCAACTCCTGGGTCGGCCAGATATGGCGGGCAGAATGCTGAAATGGTCCCTGGAACTCTCTGAATTCGACATTCAGTACGAGAGCAGGAAAGCCCTGAAAGCACAAGCCTTGGCCGACTTCGTCGCCGAGATGACCACTAACGACATTCCCCCGGGAAAGGGACACAAGTGGACCATCTTCGTCGACGGAGCCTCCAGCTCGTCCGGAAGCGGTGCAGGGATCCTCCTGGAAAACGAAGAAGGGGTGGTAATCGAGCACTCCTTGGTTCTCTCCTTCCCGACATCAAATAACCAGGCAGAATACGAAGCCCTGCTCGCGGGACTGAGATTAGCCGAGGACCTAGAAGCCCGCGAAGTTCAAATTTACACCGACTCCCAGCTCGTCGCTTCCCAAGTACAAGGAAGCTACCAGGCCAAGAATGACAACCTCATTGAGTACTTGAACTTAGTCAAAAAACACATGGCAAAGTTCGTACGAGCAGAAATCTCTCATGTTCCCCGCGAGCAAAACACGAGGGCGGACATATTGTCCAAACTCGCGAGCACACGAAAGAAAGGTGGGAATAAATCCGTCATCCAGGAATCTCTGGCACGACCGAGCATCGAACCACCCTCGACTACGGTCGAGGTCCACGCCATCGGGGACGCCACGTCTTGGATGACCCCGGTCTATAATTTCCTAACAAAGGGAGAACTCCCGACGAACCAGGACGACGCTGCCACAATAAAGCGGCGAGCGTGTTCCTATGTTGTTCTCGAGCAGAAACTGTACAGAAGGGGATTCTCCATTCCCCTCCTGAAATGCATTGACGAGTCCGCCATCCCCGACGTACTGCGGGAGATACACGAAGGTATCAACGCCCAACACATGGGCGGTAAATCCTTGGCAAGGAAAGCCCTTCGAGCAGGATACTACTGGCCGACGATGCAACAGGACGCCAAGGAACACGTGAAAAAATGTGACAAGTGCCAGAAGCACGGGGATATGCACCTCGCTCCCCCACACGAGCTGAACACATTGTCGTCCCCATGGCCGTTCGCCTGGTGGGGCATGGACATCCTCGGGCCCTTCGTGCAAGGGACCTATCAGAACAAATTTCTAATCGTCGCCGTGGATTACTTCACAAAATGGATCGAGGCCGAGGCACTCGCGAAAATCACCTCACATAACATCCTCCGTTTCTACAAAAGAAACGTGCTCGCCAGGTTCGGAATTCCGCAGGCACTGGTGACCGACAACGGTACCCAGTTCACCGACCACGGATTCCGAGACTTCGTCTCCAAACTGGGGACCAAACATCACTTCACGTCGGTCGAGCACCCTCAGACCAACGGGCAAGCCGAAGCCGCGAACAGAGTCATCCTCCGAGGGCTCAAACGTCGACTCGGCGAAGCCAAAAGAGGATGGGTCGAGGAGCTCCACAGCGTCCTGTGGGCATACCGCACCACACCCCACTCAACGACGGGTGAAACACCATTCCGACTAACGTACGGCACCGAAGCCGTCATCCCGGTCGAAATCATGGAACCATCCCGACGAACAGAGGAACCCCTCGACGAAGAAATGAATGACGAAGCACTAAGGGATGAACTCGACCTGGTCGAGGAAATCCGATCGGGGGCTGCCCTGCGCGAAGCCACCCTAAAACAGCGAGTGGCTCTACGCCACAACGACAAGGTCATCAAGCGCGAGTTCGAAATAGGCAGCCTGGTACTACGCAGAAACCAGAAAGACTCCCGCGAAGGGAAGTTGGCCGCGAACTGGGAAGGACCTTACCGTGTCCACGGCACCACGGGTACCGGGGCGTACTACCTCGAGCAGCTAGACGGAGAGCCATTACCAAGACCCTGGAATGCTGCTAAGTTGAAGCAGTACTACAGTTAGAAACTGTCGACACCTAGGACCCTCGACCAGAAGCAACCACGCTCGAGCAACGAGGAAAAACGTCCAATTTCGTTTAAGGCTAAGGTACAGGCCCGACATACGACCAAATGGCACGGCATCGCGCGGTAAACGTTGACGATCGATAGTGCCCGACGTGGACAGCTGTACCAAGCCCCACCGTCGACGTACCCATAAGGCAGAACACCCAGCTCGCGATGGGCAGTTCACGCCAAAGGCAAATCGCCATTAACGGCTCCACGCCCGACTGAGCAACCTCGCTCCGAAACGCCCGACATTCCATCAAGAATAACGGGACATCTACAAGGGTCAAAAGAAAATCTCTCCCCTCGAGCGCAACACTTAGGCAACCCCGGCCAATCAAAATAGGGCCGAGATTGCATACGACGGAGACGAGCATATTCGCTCGCCATATCAAAGCCACCTACGGGCACTCCTCGGGCCGAGACTTAGGCTAAATTCATACAAACATGCGATTTCGAACAAAGGCAAAAAATCAAAAATCCAACATAAATGACAAGGCATAAATGCCCGAAGGCAACAGAGCAATATTAAACCGACCAAGAAGGCCGGCGATGTTCATACATACAATAAACGGGCACGCAGGCCCAAAGAATACAAATATCAAGGGCACGCAGGCCCGCTATCTAACTCAAACTTCTACATTATCATCATTGTCGACGCTGGGAGAGTCGGGCGGAGGAATGATCGCGCCACCTACAACCCGGTGTGTGTGTCCGATACCCTCGGTGATCAGGCCAGGATTTAGCAATGAGAGCTGATCGACCGCAGAATTGAACCCGTCCTCTAGAGCACCGACGCAGTCCACCTCGAGGAGCCGGATGTGGGCGACCAGCTCCGCCCGACTCTTCAAAGCTTCGATATCCTCGGGCTCATCTTCGGCAGGTTGCAGGACAGCATTCATTTCCTCAACCTGTTTACCCAGGCGTTCGACCTCAGCAGCCAAGCGATCCCTATCGGTCCGGAGCAACTCCCCTTCCTCAGTCAACCTCCCCGACTTCTCCTTTTCCAGGGTCAGCATCTCCCTCTCGGCATCAAGTATCGCGGTCTGCTCTCGGAACATCCCCTCGGAGCGTTCCAGAGCGACCTTCAACTTCCGCGAGCTCGCAGTCAAGGCCGCCTTCTCCTGCTCGAGCTCTTCAATGCGGGCAGCATCCCCTGCATCCTCAGATAACACCAAGGCCATTTCGGCCATTTTTACCAGCCCGTCCACGCTGGCGGCCAGATACGCCTTCCTCTCCTCTTTAGTCATCTTCTTTATGGCCTCAGCTTCATGGGCGACCACTGTCGGAGGGAACCGCTCGAAAAAGCCCGCCTCTTCGAAGCAAGGGGGGAAGGCAAAAGATTGAACAGCACCGGCATCCTCCCCGACAGTCGAACCGCCTTCCACGCGGGTCCTCTTCCTCTGCGTCAAAATAGCACTGGGATCAATCTCCTCGACCTCTGGATCTGACCCGGGCCCCGAGCTCGACGTCGAGTCGACCCTCACCGGCTGAGGAGCGGTCGGGCTTTGGGGTGGTCCCATCCTCGTCATCTACGGGGGCTTCACGACCCTCCTGCCTCGCCTCTGGTCGTTTGACAATTTCAGGAGCCTTTCGTGTCGGCTAGCCATCGAACCTGCACGAAGTAAAGGAAAAGTCAGTATCGAGCAGACGGCATAAATAAATGACGAATAAAGAATTTCAAGCAAACAACCTAACAGGCGGGCTGCCTGCCTATATGTCGAACATTCCACCAGCGCCTTGGTGTCGATCGGGCGAGACTCGAACGTCGGGTAACCGTCTTTGTCGAGGATATCATTCCCTTCCCGCGTAACCCATTGGGCGGGATGAAAAATGTCGACAAACCGGCAAAGAGCCTCGTACGCCCGCTGATCTTCCGTGCACATATCCCCGACTGCGGTATGGAAATAACCTGTCCCATGCTCATAGTGTCGGGACATCCAGTACACCGGAAACTTAGCCCTACGACCTAACACGGGGCTCCCGTCGTCGGCCACCATCGCTTCCCCGTCATCATCGCTGACCGGCCCTTCCTCCTCGAAAAGGGAATCTACAGCAGAGTCGGTAATAGGGCGTACCACATACCACTTGTCCTTAAACCCCCTCACGGAGTCCATATACATCTTAAACAGTCTCCTCGACTGCTTCAGGGACACCCAGCTGTGTTTCCCTCCTCGGGATTGACGCTGCAGGTGAAATACCCGAAAGAAAAGAGGGATGGTCGCCCCTATCCTTAAGTAGCGACATGTCAACTCAAACGCCCGGATGAAGGCGAGAGAGTTCGGGTGTAGCTGGGACGGGGACAACTCCAAATGCGTAAAGACCCCCGCCTGAAAATCTGTGAACGGCAGCCGCAGCCCTAAATCTTTAAACGCGATCTCATACATCGCGAAGCTGTAGTTCGGATACATCGAGCAAATTCTTGCATTGGTCGACGGGAGCATGACCACGAAATTCTGCTGGAAGTCGGGCTGGTCTTGACCCTCTTCAATAACAGTGAATGGATGTCGGTCATCCCGGCTATATATCGACGCTGTCCCCCGAGGCTCGACACCCACCCATTCCAGCGATGGGTCGGTCACGGTATCTATAAGGGTGGCCGACTCGTCGGCACTCTGTTCTTCGCGATCATGACGACCGGAGGAGCTCGGCTCATCCGCCATGGTTACCTGCAGAGCACGGGAAACCAATCAGATTGAGCATGAAGTCCTATGCTCGACATAATCATGTCATCCATACACGACTACACAAGTCCATTTTCACAAGTGGATGCCTCCCCGACTCTCCTGAACCCAGTGTTCTTCCTCAAACCAACTGCGCGGCCACTCTTCAAGCATGTCGACCCGAGGTATGAACATGGCGAGCCGCATTATGAAGCCCACGGCCATGACCATAAACATACCGGGCACCGCCATGAATCAGGCGCCCCGGATCATGAAGACCCCGGGCAGCTCTGAAGTTTTTCACTTAAAACTATGAATGTGTCGGCCACAAGTATGCGTTTGCCGGTCCTAGACATGAATATGTCGGGCGAAACACGAGTTTACCGGGCTAACCCAACACTAACGGTCCTAAAACATCTACAATTTCCAAGAATCATGCATTCTAAAACAGAAAAATGAAGAAAGTAGATCACTTACTTGGATCAAAGTTTGGGATTTGGCTAAGAAATGAAGAATCTGAGACGGGAAGTCGCAACTGGAGAAAGTGTTGAGAGCGGCAACGGAGAGAGCACGGAGAACGGAAAACGTATTATGGGGCCCAAGGATCCTATTTATAGTGATGACGTGGAATACCAAACGTCACCTCGTTCAACCACGGACTCCGTCTCCTCGACGCGCTGCTCCCAATGCAATGATGCCCCTACCCCCCTAGGGTGGCGGCACAGCTCCCGAAAGATGCCTCGTGTGCTCGACCGACGCACCCCGGTATGGATCCTCCACGCATCCATCACCGAGGACGTCTCCGAGCACGACACGAGAAGGCCCCTCGAGGGCCCACACCTCCATCCCGGGCACGAGACCTCAACGACGGAACAACTTGGTTTCAAGTCATGGCTCCTCGCAAAGGAACCACGACTTGGGGGGCTCCTGTTCTGGACTGGGCCCGACAGGCCCAAAAGCATTACTAAGGCCCAGTCCAAAAGGACTCACTAAGGACCACACTGGGCAAAGGGGGTCACATCCATGACCGACACCCTGATGTCCACCTCGACATCCCGAGGTCCAACCCCACGCGGTGAAGTCTTGCTCGACACCCTGCCGTCCAGCTCCTTGTCCTGGCGCCCAGCTCGACACCCGCTGTCCGGCTCGAGCTCCTGACGTCGAGCTCGACACCGCGCTGCCCTGCTCGACATGGTCTCGAGCTACCCGGCTAGGGCAGACTCAGTCCACCGTTCCCCCAACGATACTCCGGAAAGACCGCGTCTCCGTCCGCCCGCACTTCACGCAGCACATCCAGGAAGGGGACCACGTGCGGGTCCCCACTACCCACGTAGGACCTGGCAGTTCCTCCATTGGGCCAAATCCGCCCAGCCCAACGAAGGAACCTTGGCCCAGCGCTGGGGGCTATAAATACCCTCTGTTTCCAGAGGGTCAGGTATTCATCATTCTAACCTCAACTCTATTATCTGCTCGTACTCCCACTGACTTTAGCATCGGAGTGCCTTGCAGGTACCCCCCCTCCTCGTTCAAAAAGCCTTCAGCTCGGAGCAAGCCGTGACGGTCCAAACCTTCTGATCAGGTCAGATCAATTATTATTAAAGATATGACATGTGTCGAAACTTCATTGGCCAGTATAACAAAGGAGAAAAGTTAAAAGTGCTAGCTATTATGATGATAAATGCTGCCCAGGTTTTACGGTTTAAGAATTTTTCTTTTGTATTATTTGTGATTATGATCATTATGTTTGTTGGGTTAGTGATATGGGATTTTAGCATTTGACTTAATCAATTTTACACCCCCACCTATATTTCGAGTCCAATTCAATATTTGAACTTGGACTCTCACTTGCCAGACCCTACTATTTACACCCCCTATTTTACTAGTCTAACATAGTTCACACACCCCTTGTGTTTTTTTTTTAAATTCTTTTTATTTTATAATTTATAATTTTTATATTTTCTATTTTTATAATTATAATATTATATTAAGTATTATTATCATAGAATAAAATAATTTTTTTTCTTAAAATGCATCAAATATTTATTTATTTTATTTTATTGCATCAAATTTATTTTTTTATTCATGCATTAATAAGATATTTTACAATTAATACATTACAAAATATTCAACCAACACCAAATCATTTTCATAAATCAAATTAATTTAACAATCAATTTTAAAAAAGGATTACGAAAGTATTTTAGTTAACTGTGCACTTCGTCTAACAAACTCCGCTATTCACACACTCAGACTAAGCACACAAGAAATTCAAATATCTTCGTAATCAATAAAAAAACACTAACCAACTGCGAACTACGAGGGACTCTGATTCCTCATAAGATGATACGTAGGCATACAACTAAAATCATGGCGAGTTCCCCTAATAAAAAACTAAAATCCTATTTCTCTAAAGATTGCACTTCTAAACCCTAGTATCCTTGCGAACAAGGTAGATGAGGGGTGCCTAACACCTTTCCTTCGTCTACAAACGAGTCCAACAATCTAGAATCTCTGACTAGTTTAGGGTTAAGGTTTATATTCCCTTCCTTAGGATAAAAATTAAGGGTGGCGACTCTATATTTTAAAACTGGATACAACAACTGGTGACTCCGCTGAGGATTCAACCCTAGATTTAAAAGCCTTGTCTTATGGTTTTAGGGTTTTCTTGTTTTTGGATTTTTATTTCTTAATTATTTAATTATTTTTGCTCATTATATTATTTATAATATTATTCATTATATTATATTCATCAATGGTGGGATTTTATTGTTCCAAAAATTATTTTAAAAAAAAGAATCTTAGAAAGAAGGTTCGTCAATTAGCCAAGGGGATACATCAGATTTATGAGTTTATGTGACGACTTTGCCTAGAGTCGATGGAATTCCATGAAAGGAATACGTCTCAAGAGATATCCTCTTGGGAAGTAGGACTTTGGAATGAAACTATGACTCTTTGTACAACCCTTAAACCAAAATCTCATAACGAGACCTTTCATGACCTAGAGATGAAAGTTTCGGTCTGTAAAGAGGCTCCACTTAAGGGAGGCCCTTGTGCTTTTCCCTCTAGTGTTATCCATGATACCCTTCAGGAAACCACCTTATGGAGAGGGTAGAATATCCGTAGGCCAATACTAGGAATCTACCAACTAAGGATATATTTCACAAATCCCACTACAATCCCTAAACTCGTAAGGGTTATCTTTTCTTCCACTACTATCTTTAGCCCATAGGGCTTCCTTTTTTTAATGATATAACCCCTAGCCAGTAGGGATTTTCTTTTGAAAATCTTAATCCCTAACTGGTAGGGATCCCCTTTCGTATGACATTATCCTTAGAGCTCTTATAGGATCTTGTTCATCTTCCTACGAAGGACGTCCTCGCAAATGCACGCCATGTGGCCTATATCAGGCCATGGGATTTGGTGAATGTTGACTGGTCACCATGTTCTATCTTCCATTCTATTCCCTCAAGTCCAGCCTCCATCTCAATCATTCGTTGGTCTATCATAATTCCTAGTATGTAGGAATTCCCTTCTCTCTGTTATAATCCCTAGCCTGTAGGGATTCTTCTTTGTCTTTCTTTATCCTTAAGGAGTTCCTATCTATCTCAATCTCTGAGTCAGTATAGAGTATCCTTATTTCCATGTTTATCATTATCTTCGTCCTTAAGGAGTTCCTGCTTGCCTCAATCTCTGAGTCAGTGTAGGACATCATCATTTTCATATCTACCATTAAACCTGTATAGGGTACCCCTACATCTACCCTCATACTACATCCGCGTCGCATTGCATATCCATGAAACTTTTTTCATACCCAAAATCCAAAAAATAATTTTGCATACCCATGCATTTTCGTACATTCATACATTTGCATGTCATGCATTTCCACCTTCGCCCTTGGTCGCTATCAATCCAGCTAACAAATTTCCCGATGCTCAAGAACAAAGTCCAAGCATTTCAAGAAAATCTTAGATTGGTGAAGGAAAGGTCAAACTTTGGAGATTCAAAGGATCTTGGTCCTACAAATCTTATTATGGAGATAAGGCAGCCCTTCACTATACAAGCTTATGCAACGCCTCCGTTTCAACTTTCATTGGCGATTCCCCCATTGCCCTATCAACAAAATTGGTATGCCCAAAGAGAAGTCAAGGGTCACCCCCATGCTTTGACAAGTCCAAAAACTATGAGGAATCTCCTAAAGTCACGTGGATCATCAAAGGAGCTCTTCCATAGGATCATTAGGCTTTATCAGTTACTAATTGTAATTTCCTAGTTGCTAAGTTTCATTTGGTGTAAATTTGTATCTTTGGATTAATAATTCTAATAAAATAATCATACATGGTTTTGAAATCAGTTCATTCATATTCACTCTTTCATCACTTTCCTTTTCACTTTTCACTCTTCCATTCTTAATTTTCTTTAACAAACTTCGAGGGAGAATGATGAAAATACAAAATAATTGAATTTTGCTGACGTATGCTTTTTAATAGTAAGGCTTATATGACTATGTAAGACATTATTTCACTTCCAAAACAATGGAGAAATAAGGATATAATACGTAGTTAACCCCCTCAAGCCAGAAGTTGGAGTTATTTCTATGTTCCAAAAATCCTTAATCTTAACTAGGGGCAAGACATATTTCAATTAATTCATGTATGCATTCTAATCTCAAGAGAATCAGTCTATCTACGCAAAAGGTTCAAGCACATCATATTCCTCACATACATCATCCAAGATCGAGAAAACAATGAAGATAAAGCTCACAACATCTTCTTTCTCACTTACGTCATACAACATAGGGGGAGAAATAAAGATGAAGCTCGCAAAAATCAAACACGGCAGTCATGAATTTCCTGAATCAAAAGAATAAAATCTCAAAAGAAAAATTTCAAAAAGAGAGCCCGCTAAGTCAAAGGAAATCAAAACATGACTTAGGCAAAAGTTAGGGCATCGCCATGGACTGGAAAATTCAAAAGAATCGGTCCATGCAAAAATAAGGGATTGAAAATAAATAAATTAGAGAACAATCTTGTGACTTCCACCTCAATATCAATGCTTCTCATCAAGTGCTTAAATCTTATCAATGTTTCTACTCATCATTGCGACTACAAAAGTTCTCTTGCAGACTGAACACATTCATTGGGTTAATTGAATTTAGGAATCGAGAATATCAAGGAGAATAGGGGTAGGATAAATAAAATTTTGAGCCTTATATCCTTTATTTTTTTATACCGTGAACCAGGCCAAGTTACAACCTTCAAAAGTCCCAATTGAAGCTAGGTTCACTATGAAAGCATACTCAACAAGATTTGTGTTAAACTGACTCTTAATGTTTGTTAAATTATGACTAAACCACGTTTCCACTTCTTTATCTCTAATCATCCATTTATTTTCAATAATGAATTTCTATTTCAAGAATATGCATGTGCATCACATTAGGATTACTTTTCAAAGGGGACAATTTCACTTACGAGTCAATACTTAGCATCAAGAAGATTTCAAAAAATGGTCTGATCAAAGGCAACATTCCCAAGAAAGATTCTAACTAGGGGAAAAGCATATAATATGACCCCTATAAATAGAGGTAAATCCTAATGACCATAGGGGCACAAAATCTAAAGATCCTGTGGACTAGGGAAACTTATTCTAAGATCTTGTAAACTTGGATCGCTTCTCAAAACACCAGTTAATAAAGGGCCTACTTTTCAAGATTCAGACACTTGGGGTAACCTATATCAAAACATATTTCATAGAATGAATGGATCCAAGTTTCCTTCTTAGGACACTCCTTCAAATACTAAAGATATGGGCATGTCTTTCAAAATTTGAATGTCGGGGTAAACCACTGCGGGAATCAGAAACTGATTCTAAATGGTTCATCAAGGAAAAATCATTCTAAGGGTCAGTTAATCAAGGGCATGGTGTTTCGAAATTCAAACGTTGGGGCAAGACAGACCACAAAAGGTAACCTCTCTTCTACAACCATAATCTTCGAGTTCAAAAAGAGTATCAGGAAGTCATGTCAGCATAATACCCTACCACTTTTTCAATAGTCATTCTTGTTGCACTAGTAATCTCTCAGAGCCTTAATCATTTCTTTGCCCATAACAGAGGCACCATTCAAAAAGCATTTGAGTCATAATCATAAAGCATAATGCATAGCATAACCCATGTTGCATGTGAACACAATCATCATTGTCAAATCAAGTTTTAATTCTACGTCGAATCTCGGCAGTAGATTCTCCTGGTTAATATCGGCAGATGATTCTACAAGACCTCAGCAAAAGGTAGTTCACAATTGAATCTCGATAGTAGATTTTTATGGTTAATCTCGGCAGATGATTTTCCAGAAGACCTCAGAAGAAGGTAGTTCACAATCAAATCTCGGCAGTAGATTCCCCTGGTTAATCTCGACAGACGATTTTCCATAAGACCTCGGCAAAAGGTAGTTCATAATCGAATCTCGAAAGTAGATTCCCCTGGTTTATCTCAACATATGATTTTCCAGAAGACCTTGGTAGAATGTAGTTTCTTAACAGAATCTTGGAAGTAGATTCCCCTTGTTGATCTTGGCAGTTGATTATCCAGAAGACCTTGACAGAAGGTAGTTCACGATCGAATCTCGGCAATAGATTCCCCTGGTTGATCTCAGCAGTTGGTTATCCAGAAGACCTCAGAAGAAGGTAATTCACAATCAAATCTCGACAGTAGATTCCCCTTGTTGATCTTGGTAATTTATTATCCAGAAGACATCGGCAGAAGGTAGTTCACAATCGAATCTCGATAGTAGATTCCCCTGGTTGATCTCAGCAGTTGATTATCCAGAAGACCTCGGTAGAAGGTAGTTAAAAATTGAATCTCAGCAATAGATTCTCATGGTTAATCTCGGAAGTTGATTATCCAGAAGACCTCGGTAGAAGTTAGTTCACAATAAAATCTCGGTAGTAGATTCTCCTGGTTAAATATCAGCAATTGACTTTTCAGAAGACATCAGCATAAGGTATTTTCTCGACAGAATCTCGGCAGTAGATTCCCCTGGGTGATGTTGGCAGATGATTTCCCAAAAAAAAACTCTTGCTAGAAGGTAGTCCTCAATTAAATCTCAGAACTAGATTTCCCGTTAAAAGCCTCACATCAAGCATGACATACACATAACCATATCAAAATCTCAAGGTCATTCATAACATTTGGTGCATCTAACATACAGAAAAATCGAAAAGCATTTGATAAAACATCAATGTTTATTCTGGTTAGAAAAATGTCGATAGGGGTCCACGTATACGTCCATACCTATGCCCACACCTACGCCTACAATACAAATATCAAGATCATGCAGACACTTATTCATCATGTTCAAATCAATTCAAAGATACCACAAAAAATGCAATGTACAACATCGGGGAGTTGGTAACACAAAATCCAATGGTTTAAAAGGAGAGAATATCAAAAACATTTTTACATTTGGGGCATATACACACATTTTGTTCATATGTAAATATTTGGGGCATACACAGACACTCAGTACATATACACTATAAGTTCCATATCAATCTAGGATATTATGCATATACATCATACATGGAATTTTTCCAAACTTATTTTGGGCGAAACCAATATCTTTGGGCCATCCATCAGATTATCAAAACAAATAATTACCTTGGTTGAGAATAGACACAGCCGGTAAAAAAAATCTAATCTCACCTTTGATCTAGTTATCTAAGATTTGATCATCAAAAAATAGCTTTTTATCTGCGATATAACTCATCGCGCCAGTCTCCATGCAGCGATGTGTTATCAAGCTTTTTCAATCATCTATCCCCTAGGTTGTGGTAGATGTGCGAATTATCGATTCATATTATTCATTCCCTAGGTTGCAATGAATATTGAATTCATCCTTGTACTGTTTACTCCCTAGGTTGTAGTAAACATGACAAAGTCAGCAATATAACTCATTGCATTAATCTGCATGCAGCAATGTTGTTATCAAGCTTTTTCAATTATCTATCCCCTAGGTTGCGATAGGTATGCGAATTTCCTGGGTTATATTATTCATCCCCTAGGTTGTGATGAATAACGTAATCCCACCCCTGTTTTCTTTTATCCCCTAGGTTGTGATAAATACACGGGTTCCTCTTCGTACTATTTACTCCCTAGGTTGTAGTAAACAGGACGAAATCTCCGATATAACTCATTGCTTTTGTCTCCATGCAGCGATGTTGTTATCAAGCTTTTTACATTATCTATCCCCTAGGTTGTGATAGATATATCGAATTTTCAGGGTTATATTAGTCATCCCCTAGGTTGTGATGAATAACGTAAGCCCTCCCCTATTGTCTTTTATCCCCTAGGTTATGATAAATGCATAAGTTCATCCTCGTACGATTTACTCCCTAGGTTGTAGTAGATATAACGAAATCTGCATAATCCATTTCATCAGTCTCCATGCAGTAATGTATTATCAAACTTTTTTTTATTCGTCCCATAGATTATGATGAATATGAAAAATCCGCGTCATTAGCTTACGATGTTAGTCTCAAAGCATTAGTCAGTCAAATTTCAAACTAATATGTTACTGCGGTGTAGCTTACTGCATCAGTCTCCATACAGCAATAAGCTATCAATCTTTCAACTTATGTTGTTTACCTCGTTGGTTATGGTAAATACGCAAAAACTACAATCTCTTTTTCTAAGTATTAACGAGTTATCCGCGTCATCATATCTAGATCAATCTTACTCTTCAATTTTTACTCTCTATTCAAACTCTGGTAGGATGATACATCATCATCTTTGCTTATTTCTTTATTTAAACTATGGTAGGATGATACATCATCATCTTTGCCTATCTCTTTATCTAAAATCTAGTAGGATGATACATCATTATCTTTTCCTATTTCTCGGTGCTCTTGGGTATGCTATATCAGTGTATCCTTAATTACTAATTCTTTGGTCCAAATTTTGGGGTCCTTCATTATTTAATAACCCTCTGATTCGAATGTCCGAGACATGCGTATTCTCGTACCATTCAATCGAAGAGTAATTAAATAAGGGCAGTTGTCATACCCTAAATCCCCCCCTTTTATTTCTACAGTCAAAAATATTTTTAACATTAGTTTTATAATATTCTTTGATATTTATAAATATTCGCTTCCAAACTTATTTAAAAATATAATGATTTATTTTAGGTCATTTGTATTTTTGAATAGACAAATACTTGCTCGTCTTCATGTACTTTCAATTGGATTTTTATTTCGAATAAGTAACATAGCACAATTGGTAAGGAATGAAGCTTGCAAGTATGAGGTCGTGAGTTCGAATCTCTTGTGTTGCCCTTTCAACATTTCTTCTATTTTTTTCTTTTGTTACTAATTTTCTTTCCTTTTTTGGAGATCAGGCTTTGGGCTTCTCTTGGTTTTTTGGCTAACTTAGTTGTTAAGTATTTTTAACCTAATCCTAAGTCTATAAATAGGACTCACTGTTGTCCTGATTTTTCATCCACAACTCATCAACAACACCAAACTTGCTATCTTTCCAACCTCTTGATGCCAAATATTAGAACATACACAAATAAGTTGGTGAATCAATGGTGAAAAGTGGTTAATTGGAGAAGATGAAGTTAGAGAGAATTTGGAGATTATAAGAGAGAGAGAGAGAGAGAGAGAGAGAGAGAGAGAGAGAGAGAGAGTAATTGAGGAGAAATGTTTATTTGACATTAACTATTAAAAAACAAACATTACATGAGGTTTTATGTAGGATACCACAAAAATAAATTTTAGAACCAAACAGGCCCAAGAAAACAACTATAAAATCAAAATATCGCGCTGAAAATCGATTTCCCAAAACAAGGGAATCAATTTCCTGAACTGAAAATGAAAATACCAGAAATACCCAATTGTGGAAATTCATTACCCACTTTGTGAAAATTGATTTCTTCTTTAAAAATCCCAGATTTTAAATTTCCGAAAGTGCTTCTCAAATAAGTTGTTTTTCATGAAATGATTCATGAAGCTTCCACAATAAATTTAAATTAAACTTTCAATATGATGTTCTTCCTTTTTTATTTTCTGTCCCTTTTCTTTTTTTCTTTTTTGCATAACTTATTTGTTAGAATTTAAATAACTTTTAACATGACACGGTATTGAAACTTGCATATAATCTAGTGCTATTTTATTAATTTTCTGTTTGTTGTTTGGGTGGCATGGGGTTGATCGGTCTACTTATAGTGGGATCTTGTTCTTTCGAAGTCTATTGCTCCAAGCATGTGTGGAATGGGTTTGTTGCGAGCATGTCCGAAACAGGTCTTCTGCATCCTTCTTTTTTTGTTATTGTGTTTTTAAAGGCCTATTGTTGTTTGTTATGTAGTAGGTTTTTTGTGTTTTATTTTACCAGAAAAACAAGTTTGGAATAGTTTGATATTCTATTTGATGAACACGCACCAAAGGTTGCGTTGCCGCATGGTATGATGGTGCCACTTAACTCTTTTAATACAATGTACAATTCTCTTGAGTTTTGCGCTTTGATGCTTTTGGTGTCGGTTAGTAGTATTGATGCACAAGATTAATAAATGAAGAAAAAAGTATGAGCAATAATATTAAAGCTATGCAGTGACGATTATAAAGTTATAAGGAAGAATGATTGAACTACATTTATGACAGCTACCACTAGTTTATTTATACACAAAGTAAATTGTCACGTAGGCCCTAGCAAAAGGTAAACTTAATAACTAAGTAAAATAAACTTAAAAGTTATGCTAACAAAAGAACTAGAATCCCAGAAGCTAAACATACTTATGGATGTAACCTCAGAAGCTTCTGCTTATGACTGGTAACAACTTTTGACTAACAACCTCAGAAGCTCTATTGCTTCTGAGCAACGCTACTTATAAGTAATACATCAGAAGCTTCTGATTCTAATCAACAACTTCTGAATATGAATTACTTCAAACACCATCCCTTAATTCATATTCAGTTAACCAAAAAACTACAACACAAATTCAAAAGCTCAAATGGATAAAGTGTTCAGTCTTGATATATTTCGTCAAAACATATGCAAGTTGCTTCTGGTTGCTACAGTCTGCAACTTCTAATACTCCATTTAAAATGCATATTTCTCCTTGAAAACCCATATGACGTTGATGTTTTTCTTCTCCTTCGGAAGCTCAGTCAACTCCCAAGTCTTATTTCTTTCAATAGCATAAAAATCTCTTCTTTCATGGTCTTCAGCCACACTTTCTTCTTGAGATCTTCACAGTTTGACAACGCAACCATCAATTGCTTCTTGGAGCACCGAGAAATAGGACTTTCAAGATACAAACAAAAATATCCAAAAGTATTTCTTCTGTCAACTCTGTCTTCATACAAATTAGAGTCTAAATAACATATCAGCTTTGAGTCGGATTTAACACCAAAAGGGAACAACACTTCATACCTCAGAGTCCCTCCAGTATCTTGCAGCTTGTCAAACTCTACAAATCTTCTTGGTATTTTTCTGATTCGTTGTGGCCTCTAGACTTGTTTAAAATCTCCTTCTGATTTTGGAACAATATCTCCTTCTAGACTTTCTTTAGAAGTTCGACTACCACCACAAGCTACACCTTTGCTAACTTCTGGACTTTGTCCAGAACCACTACCTTCAAAAATACCATCTTCAAAAGTTGGATCGCCTTCAGAAACTCTGCCTTCAAAAGTTCCACTTTCAGAATCATGATCACCGTCAGAGACTGGACTACATTCATAAGCTCCTCATTCATAAGGTTCACTTCCAGAGTCATGACTACCACCAGAAACATGATCATCTCCAGAAGCTTGTCCTCCAGAACTAACGTCTTCATAGTTTTCCCTTCTAGAAGCATGATCACCACCAGATTCAAAATATGGATCAGAATCATATTCACCATCTGACTCATCTTTAGAGTCTCCAGAAGATTATTCATCTTTTGACTCTAGATCTTCTTCAGAACTTTCAAGTTCTGACTCATCTTCAGAAGAAGAATCTTCTTCAGATTCCGACCCATTTTCTGATTCTTCTTTAGACTCATAATCACCTTCGGATTTTGACTTTCCTTCAGCTTCAGAGTCATCTTCTAACTCTGACTCATCTTCAGAAGCCTCAGATTTGACTCACCTTTAGAATCTTCAGATTCATCTTCTAATTCTGACTCATATTCAAACATTCCAAATTCAGAATATTCAAAGTCATCTTCTTCCCCTTTAGCATCATAAAATTACAATCTCACAGGTTCCTCATCAGATTCATAAGCCATCACTAGCACAAGTTCATCATCTGAATCTCCTCTGGCTATTTTTTATTTTTCTTTGTTTGACCAACAATCTTTAGCAAAATGGTCAAACCTATTACAACAGTAACACTGAACCATTATCTTGTCATACTTCTCCTTTCTCTTCTGATGTTTCTTCTCATTAGAATATAAGACTTCTGACTTCTGAGAGCTACCATGTTTTTTCTGCTTCTGGCCCTTCTTGATAAAAGAAGCCTTCAGAGCCTGCTCAACTTCCCTCTCAGAAGTTATTTCATTCAGATGCAACTCATGAGTCTCTAGACTTCCTTGCAACTCTTCTATTCTCATGGTGTCCAGATCTTTACAATGTTCAATTGCTACAATAATGTATCAAATTGAGGAGTAAGCAACCTCAATACCTTCTCTATGATTACTTATTCAAAAAAGGTTTCTCCAAAAGCTTTCATCTCATTAGTAATCAGAATCACTCAAGAGATGTACTCAGAAACCTTCTCTTTATCCTTCATATTGAGATTCTCATACTGCTTTTTGAGAGACTGAAGCTTCACCTTCTTCACTAATGCGTCACCACCGTAACACCTACTCAGTGTGTCCCACGCAGCCTTCGTCGTCGTCGAATCAACAATTTTCTCAAACACGTTCTCATCCACACACTGATGAATGAAGAACAATGCCTTCTTATCTTTCTTATTTGTATCTCTCTGCGCATTTGTAACAAGCTCAATAGCATCCCGAGTGCCAAATAACACACGCATCTGAATCATTCAACGATTCCAGTTCTTGCCATCAAAAACAAGAAGTTTGGTACTTAGATTACCGTTTACGTTCATCTTCAACATTGTATAAAACACTCAGATCTCACAAACACAGTGTTTCTCAATCCCACAGAATCAGAAAATGTGATTCTGTTCAGATTTTATTCAAGATTCAACACGAATTCAAGAACCAAAATCAATCACACAACGCCTCACTGTTTCACTCGTGTTTCCCGTGTTTTCCCGTGAATCAGAACCGGTGCTCTAGATATCAATTTGTTGGTGTACAAGGTTAACAAATGAAGAAAAATGTATGAGAGAATAATATTAAAGCTCTACAATGACGGCTATAAAGCTGTAAGGAAGAATTATTGAACTATATTTATGACAACTATCACTAGTCTATTTATACACAAAGTAAATTGCCACGTATGCCCTAGCAAAAGGTAAACTTAATAACTAAGCAAACTAAACTTAACAACTACGCTGAAAAAATAACTAGAATCCCAGAAGCTAAACATACTTCTGGGCGTAATCTCAGAAGCTTTTGCTTCTGACTGATAACAACTTCTGACTAACAACCTCCTAAGTTTTACTACTTCTGAGCAACGCTGCTTCTGAGTAATACATCAAAAACTTCTTATTCTAATCAACAACTTTTGAATATGAATTACTTCCAACAAGTAGGATGACTTCTGATGTTTTTAAAGGTTATTGGGGACATAGGCTTATTCAGGAAGTTGGCGGTTATGTTCCAATATATCCTCCTAGTGTCCACATGTACTCCCTCCGATCACTATTATAAGCAAAAATTCTCTTTTTAGGTTCATTAAATAGTTGATGTATCTAGTCTACATAAAGGTTAGATACATAAATTATTTAATGAATCTAAAATTTTTTTTTACTTATAATAATGATCGAAAGGAGTATGACATAGTAAAGACTTATTCTTTTTTGAAGGAGAAAGATCTTCAAGTAAGCGATGGTCGTTTAATTAAGTATTTAGTTTTATGAATAATAGATAAACATAGATTTTTCAAATATTCTTTGAGACGTAGATAAATATGTATCTTAGAATTGATTAATATTATTGATTTATTATAAAAATTGATTTTTTATTGTTTTAATAATTAATGAATTAATCATTAAAGATTTATAAATATGAAATTGCCTTTTACGAGTGAAACAGTGAGGCAATATAAACAAAGTACCATGAAATATAAACAAAAATATGGTGTTGAGAGTTTTGCATTTACATGTGAAATTTTTAATGGACAAACTTCTTTTAGGCACTTTTTTTGTTGATTGGAAGGAAATAATGTGTGAACTTGATTTATTGCGATATTGTGTACACTGACCAATTTTCTTGAAACACAAAGTGGCGATGGTAATTTGTTTTCTCTATTTTACTTCAATCTTCATGTTGGATCCAAGAACAAGGACGCATCATCAATTTGAAAGAGAATGTGACTTCTTAGAATTCAGAAAATGTTATATTTTTTTAAAGCTTTGTTCGAGAGTTTAAAGGGGGATGAAGACTTTTGTTTAAAAGGATAAAATAATATTGATCATTTATGTATTTTTAATTTTTGAAATATTACAACATTAAAAATTATATTTGAATAATTTTTTTAAACTTTTCAAAATTATTCAAAACCCTTATTTAATATAAACTTTGAGTTCGTCTAAATCAGAGAGATTTTGATATTAAGAAGAAAAACAAATTCTTTTAACTAAAAAAAGTCCTATTCTTTTCATTCAATCTTTCATTTTTTTCAATGCTCTCACATCACTTCCTCTTTCAAACTCTCAAACAAAGTTTAAATCTCTATTATATTTAAATCATGGTGGTTTACCACAAGTTTGATGTTCTACCCAATCTTTTTAGAAATTATTCCTTCCGTTTATTTTTAAATATTACTTTTAGGAGAAATTCATTTTTTTTTAATTATTGTTTTCAAAATTTAAAATAATAGTAATAATTATAATTTTGTCAAAATCATTCATAATTATTTATTATAAAGAGAGTAAAAGTATATCAATTAATAAAAAGTTAGAGATATTTTAAGTAAAAGAAAAATATAACAAGAAAGTAACAATAATTATACACAAGATTGTATGGGAGCACTAGAATTTGGGTTGTTGAAGTGTAGATCGATCAAGATTCAATTTTACATGTAGTATTTTGTCCAATGTTTAATAGTTTCTCGACTTTCCAAAGAAAAAAACCAAAATTATGGGAATGAATTAGGTGATTTTGGTAGTTTTAATTGTGTTTTAGAAGAGAAAAAGTAAAAAAAGTTGGAGTAAATAAAAAGTAAATGAATGAGAGTGATTTAAGAGAGAGATAGAGAGAGAAAGTTATGGTGACTTTTCCTTCCTAAAATCATTCAAATAAGTTATGGTGACTTTTCCTTTCTAAAATCATTCAAATTCACTTGGTGGATGACAAAGTTGAGGGGTATTTTTTTGTGATTTAAGTTAAATAGCTCTTTAATATTAAAAGTTTAGCTAAAAGTTTATTTATTAATTAAAAAAGTTGACTCACTTAATACAACTTGATTTCAAAGAGGAAGAGAGATAAAAGGTTTCATTAACATGTTTTTACCATTTATAATGATATAAGAACTATGTAAAAAAATAGTTTTTTTAATTTTATGTTTACAAAAATTACACTCACCTCTCCTGAAATCTATTAATATGATACTGACATTTTTCTCTAATTTTAAAATATACACCGACTTCTGTTGAAATTTATTAAAATAACACTGATACTTTCTTTAGTTTATAGTTACAATTCAAACCGTTCGCTCTTATTTGAAGCCACCACCAAGAAAACATCTTAATAAACATTATGTCTTCCACACCACCTCCTCATTGTTAAAAACTATTTCATTTGTTGCCTTCCAAAAACACCAAGTTACAACTATCCAGATTGCTCCCTCTCTGCCACGTGACACCTTCCACTTCAAAAGAGTTTTAAACTCATAAAATGATCACAACAAGAATTAATGGTAGAGTTTATCCCTTCAATATTTAACCAGACGAAGATTAGTTATCAAATTTAATGAGTAATCTGATATTGAATCATAATATGATCAATACTTCAATCAACTCTTTACACAAAACACATGGTTTATCCTCATCATTAGTAATTATTCTTCTCCTTGCAAGTTAAAATCTGGTTGACACTCGATCGTGAAACAATCTCCAACCAAAAGTCTTAACTTTTTGAGGAACTTTTGCTTTCCAAACAACCTTCGAAGTGTTCATAGTGTCGACACTAATCGTAACCTCCTGTTGTTCCTGCATCAATCTATTATATGAACTTTTTATCAAAAAAGCTTGACCTCCTCCAAACGGCCAGATTAAGCAATCCTCCTGGTGCCGAGTCGGGTTAACCTCCATTAATAGAGTTGACAACTCCCTCGCTTCAGCCATTAACTCAACGTTAAATACATCCATACTCCAAGCAATATTCCAATGCCACCGGTTTCCCACCCAACAACCATTGTTGCCCACAACAGAGTTCCTGCAAGCAGCAATGCCATACAGATTTGGGAAGAGATTACAAAGTTTTGAATTACCAATCCATTTTGAATTCCAGAAAGAAATCACCTTTCCTTCACCAAGGCGCCAAGTTGCCATTTGAGTGAAACCAGGATTTGTTTCAGACCCCTTTAGTGTCATGAGATCTCTCCACCAAAGAGACTCTTTGGAATTCATCATTGACTAATCATCACTCCAAATCCTAGATCCAAGATCAACATATCTCTGTTGCAGTAAGTTCGCCCAGATAGCCTCGTAATCTGTAGCAATTCTCCATAACCATTTACAAAGCAACGCATGGTTGAAGCACGCGACGTCTTTTTAATTCCCAAACCACCCTCTTCCTTGGGCCTGCAAATGGATTTCCAGTTTTGCCAAGCTATCCCGCATTTTTCTACAAAGCCATTCCATAAAAAATTTCTTTGGATACATGTAATTTTGTGAATGATTTGTGTCCGGACTTTAAAAAAGGAGAAGTAGTAAACTAGTAAGTTAGAGAGAACTGAATTAATCAACGTCACTCGCCCCTCCCCATTGACAGCATTATACCCTTCCATGATGGAAGTTTAGCTTTCAAGCCTTTTACTATTGGTTTCCAAAATTCCACCCTTCTATGATTCCCCCCAACCATGATTCCAAGAAATTTGAAAGGTAATTGATCGATCTTACAAGAAAGAAATTGGGAAGCTGCTAACAGAAAGTGTTCGTCCGTTCCAATGCAATAAACTTTTCTTTTGCACATATTTACCCGTAAACCTGACACCATTTCAAATCCTCGTAAAATCTCCTTTAATGTCTACATATTAGACCACGACCCTTCCCCCACTATTATCGTGTCATCTGCAAAGTGCATTAGGCTGAATGCAACATCATCCTTCACCCTAAATTCATTGAACATACCTGCAGATACTTCCTTGTTAATAATTCTGGCCAATCCTTCAACCACAATTGCAAAGAGATAGGGAGAAAGAGGATCCCCTGCCTCAACCCTCGCTTCACTAAAAATTTCCCTTTGGACTTCTATTTACGAGGACCGACATACTGCTTGAAAAAATTACAGCTTCTAACCAACGCAACCATCATTGACCAAATCCTACTTTCTTCAAAATACCTCTCAAGTAATTCCAATCAACACAATCATAGGCTTGGGAGAAATCCACTTTAAAAAACATACAATTTTTATTTTCTCTAATCGCATAATCAATAATCCCGTTCGTCACCAATACACCATCCAAAATTTGTCTTCCCGGAATGAATAATGTTTGGTTGTTAGAAACAATCTTTCCAATCACCCTTCCTAGCCTCAAAGCAAATATCTTCGAGATCACTTTATACATACACCCAATCAAGAAAATTGGTCGATATTCCTCTAGTCCTTGTGGGTTTTCAACCTTAGGAATCAATCCTAGAAATGAAGAGGTCATGGCTTTTGGAAACTTAGCAAGATTATGGAACTCTTGAATGAACTCAATAATATATTTTCCAACCACACTCCAACATTTCTTAATGAAGTCCATATTGAAGCCATCGGGATCGGGACTTCTATCCCCCTCACAATCGAAGTTTACTTCTTCAATCTCTTCCTTTGAAAACATCACTTCAAGATCTTCGCAATCCTCACCTGATAACTTTTTGAAATTCAAACTGTCAAGATTCTGACATCGTTCCACCTGCTCCAAAAATCTGCTTGCAAAATGATTTTTTATTGCAAGTTTTACATTACCCACCTTATCAAGCACCCCATCAGCCGTATGTATTGCTACAAATGCATTCTTTCTAAATCTCACCTTCATCGTAGAATGAATTTTTTTTGAATTTAAATCCCCTTCTTGGACCCACTTTTGCCTTGATTTTTGTTTAAGCATACTTTCTTTCAAGTGTAGCTTATCCCAAATAGACTCAGTCATGACTTTCCTCTTTTCTTGAAGCTCGTGAGATAACAGATTTCTGGCATTCAACATGAAGAAAACGCATTACACTCTCTCAAACCTTCTCACCTTCAACTAAATCCCACACGCCTTCATCTTTGTCTGAGCTATTATCTTCCTCCATGGCACCACCATTATTATCCTTTGGTTCCACAAGTTTCTTGGGGCCATGCATATCCTTCATCAATTTAATCCTGAAAATATTAGCGTTTATCCCTACATTGAAATTTTCATTCAATACCATAAAGTATTTGTCCTCACAAGGATTCTTTCCACATCCATATTAGACTGTTCTCTTGTCTCATCATCTAAGCAAACAAGTTTGCCCACAGAACAAGTTATGAAATCAAAGAACTCAAAATACCATGCATGACAAGAAGCACCATAGCATCTTATCCAAGAAAGTCTTTCATTATCAACATCTCCCGGCGACCAAGGACGTATCTCCAAGAACCATGTAGCTATCTAATCCTTGGCTTCTTAAATCAAGGGTTTTAGTTTCCCTTCATCCTCCTCCTCAAGAATTCTGCTTATCAAAACTATTGCAAATAAGAGAGTGCAGTATGCGTGCATAATTTTGAAAGCTTATCTTCTTCATCCTTCTCTAATTCTATTTTTCTAGGAAATGTGATAACTATTCTTCTTTATTTTTCATCATTGGTCCTGGATAGATGTCATATACATGAAAAAAATATTTTGAAAGGTGGGAAGATATTTATATAAAGATTCAAAAGGAGTTTTGTTGTTTAAAGTAAGTACGAGATCTCTTAATTAAATAAGTGGCATGGTGTAGAGTATAGGATTAAAAACATTTTGAAAGTTTAAAAAGAACAAGTACTCTAGTGATATTCAAAAAACATTTGTATTTCTTTTCAACAATGGAATTTAGATGAGGCTTACACATGAAGTTTGATGGAGGAACCGTAATGAATCATAGAATGATGACGAGGAATTCAACTCATTTATCACTTCTAATATTTTTTACTTAGTTGAAAGTTGTGTAGAAACAAAGTTGCAATTTTTTTTAATTGTTCTAGTATCAGATGTGTTTGTTATTGGAAAAGTTCAAAAAAACTGAAACAATCATCAGATATTGTTAGAAAGTAAGAAAGATCATCCATAGATAATGTTGAAAAAAATAAGCCATAGCTTAGAGAAAAAGAGGAATGCAATAACAACACAAGACCATAACATGGAAATTCTAAAATTAGAGAAAAATTACGGTCATTGTCAATAGACAATCAGAGAATAATTCTATGTGAAAATTGTTACAACACATAATATACTCTCAACTAATTCAAACCCCAATACACCCACACTCTTCAAAGTAAATATTTTCTTTTGATAAACAAATATATATTAATATAGAGTACAAGGGGTACTCAACCCTTACAAGAAATAATCAACAAGTTTATACAAGTACCACCTCCTCCATCAATTTGGATACCAATACCAGTCATAATAAGAAACAAAATTTGAGTGATTCGTATTCAAATTCTGCCAAAGTCAAGACAAAAGTTTACACATCTTGATTATGTCTTTTATATTATGAATCAAACCATTAAAAAGAATGTCATTTCGCATTTTCCATATACTCCACAAAGCAACCAGCCATACGACACTCATAATCTTCTTCTTCATCCTTCCTTTCAATTGTTGTTCGAACTAGTAAAAGTGTTGAAAAATTGATTCAAAGGCGCCTCCACCCTGTATCCCAAGCCTATTCTCAAGTCCCCTTCAGAAAACTTTGCTAAGACTGCAATTAATAAATAAATGTAGAAGGATTTCATCTTCCCTAAAACAGAATACACAAGATCTATTGTTGTTGTCTTGAATAACCCCTCTCTTAACCAATTGATTTCTTGAAGGAAATCTATTAATTATAACCCCCCAACCAAATATTTAGATCATTGAAGGAACTCTAGTTTTCCATATATGTTTCAAACAATGTGTCTGCTCCACTTGTTACTCATTATTTGTTGCAACTTTCTTTCTAGCTATGTCATAAAAGGATTTTACTGAAAAGATCCCATCCTATTCTGGACACCACCAAATGGTATCTTGTTGTTCTTGTCTCATCTCAATTTCTTCCAAAATCTCTTCCAGATCCTTCAATTGTTTGGCTGCAGTGTCGTTCATGCTTATCAAAACCTCCTTACTGATGCCAAGATGCCACTTCCACACTAATGGGGCACTCTTCCACAATTCACAAACTCTGCCAAGCTTGTTTACAGCCTTAGCATAGACCTTAGTGAATTCTTCCTTCAATGGTTTATCACCAATCCATCTGTTATGCCAAAACATTGTCTTCTCCCGTGATCCCACTATTGTATTTTACTTTATTCATGAAGATGTCAGCACATGCTTTACCTGCTAATACAATTCTACCAGCATACACAATATCTCTCCACCAGATGGATGATTTCTTGAATTTGCTAGCTTAAACATCCTGCATATTTCAAATTGTTAAATCTCCATATCTTGTTTTAAGGATATCCTTCCAAATGGTTGTCTCTTCCTTTAACATCACCCACTTTCATTTGCATTCAGTGCTGAGTTGAAAGTCCCAATATGTTTTACTCCAAGACCTCCTTCCTCTTTAGGTATGCATGCATTGTCCCAACTCACCCATGCAACCCCTCTTGTCTTCATTGCCTAGCCATAAAAATTTGCTTTGATTTTGGATTATTTGTTTAATGATCTTCTTAGGAGCTTTATAAAATGACATTACATAGACATGAACAATATTTAGAATTGTATTTATCATTGGAACCCTCCCTCCAATTGATAAACTTCTTGCCTTCCAACCTGACATTATCTTCTTAAGCCCCTCCACAACACTCTTCCAAGCACAAGATCTCCTAGGATTTATTCCCACTTGAATACCCAAAAATTTGAATAGGATTTGATCAATGCAGCAGAAAAGGAATTGAGAAGCAACTAACATAAATTCTCCTGATATGTTGATTCCATACTACATCTTGTGTTTGAAGAAAACGGAAAACTTTCATCTCTCCAGAGATAAATCCTCAGTAGAATAACGGACAACTGAAGCTCCTAGACTCTATTTCCCAAAACAGAGACCAACATTCCTCAGCAGACTTCTCCTCAGACGACAGAAACAGGAATCCCCACAAAGGAATCTCTCATGAAATCAGCATGTTCTCTAAATGGCATCTTTAAGCCCATCTTCGACGACTCTTCATCATTTTTCTCTGGATGACATCTTTAAGACTATCTCTGACAGTCTTCTGTCACCTTTTCCAAATGGCATCTATAAGCTCATTCCCGATATTATCCACCAACAGTGTTACTTCAGACGAGTGCAAATTTCTGGGCACTCTAGTGTTCAATCATCTTCCACCTTCAGATCACGAAAGGCAGACAAGCTAATCTACATCCTCAGGTCTAAGAAGATTGAACAGGGTAAGCTGTTGTACCCCAAAATTTTCCCTCTCATTTTTATTCAAGACACGCCCATTGAAGTCCCCAACTTGCCCACGGATGACTAAGAGTTGACCAGACAAATTCTCCTCCTAAGGCAATAAACCTCTAACTAGGGTTTCAATTTTCAGCAAGATGTGTGAGTCCCAAGGGTCCTAAATGTTTTCTATGGCCCAAATATGTCCTCAAGATCATTCCTGCCAAATTTCACGCCTTGCACAACAAGTTTGCTCAGTCAACTGCTCAAATACTTGAAAATCAACTGTGACCTATATACAGTCAAACTTCACGATTTTTGGTCAACATAAACATTTTGAAGTAATATCCAGCACTTGATTAAGGGTTGATCATGATTCCTCAAGAAATGCTCCCAATTCATCAAAAGTCAAAAATTGCTAATTAGGGTTTCTATAGGAAAAGTCAACCAAACTTTGACCAGGCATAACTTTCTCATACTTTATCAAACAATTTTCTACCAAAGCTCATTTTGAAGAGAATCCAATTCCTTATAACTTCTCTTCAGCCCTCAAGTTCAAGAAATGCCCCAGTTAAAAGATACAAGTTCAGACATTATAGGTCATCTTAAAAGTCAACAAAAAGTCATCTTTTTCCAAAGCTCCTTACATGAACATGGAAAATCTAATTGAGATAAAACCAAAAGGGTTGTTTAGAGGACATCCTAAGATCTCTAAAAAGTCCAAGAACACCCTCATAGGATTAAAATTGAGAGAGATACGCATTACTAAAGTTGACCAATTTTTGAAAAAATGCACAAAAGTCAATGTGAGCAAATTGGATCTTTTGAACTAATGGGCATGGGTTTTGGATCTCAAACATATCCATGGACATATTCAAGACATTTAAATCCATTATTTTATTTTTATGAGATTTATTTTTATTTATTTGAATTTTAATTCATTTAAATATTAATAAATCAAATAAAATAGTAAAATGATGAATTAAATCCAAAAGATTTGTTTTATGATCATATCATGAGCCTAAAATCAGAAGATTAAGTCAAGAATTCGTGTGAAGGCTGATTGGAGAGAGAGGAGCAAATTTTGGCCAAAATTAGAAACATAAAATTCGAAGATGCAAATCAAATCTTTTCCATTCAATCTTCAAGATTCAATCCATATTTGTTGACCTAATATGATATACTATATATGCATAAACATTCCAGACCTAAAGCACGTGCAGCTGCTGCAAAAAAGACCTTGTTCACAAGCTTGAAAATTCAAAGAAAATGACAATCGGATTTGGAGTTGCAGAGGGATTCAAGAGGTCTTGAGGCTTGCACTCAATTCCTGGAGGCATCCTGAAGCTAACTGCGTTGTTCCCAAGCATCAAAGCTCCTAGAATCGCAACCAATACAATCACGGTTTGAATTTTATTCTTCAAAAACGATTATGGCCATACATGCGTTATAAATGTGTTTTGATCATGCATTCCTGTTTGTATGAATATTTAGAACATATTTGAATCATTAATTGTAAGTTTTGATGAATGTATGATGATCGGCCATTATTAGGATTTGGACCTTTATTTTAGGGTTTTCAGGTACAGGCAAAATTGGGCCCAGAGATGAGTACCATCATGCTTAGGGGATCAAGCATAATTAATCTATGGCTTTAGATTTAATTTATATTGCATGCTGTGGATTTTGGAAATTGCAGGTGCTGTAGTGACGGACAACGTCCATAGGTAAAAGTGCAAAAGCTAACACAACGGATAAGTGGAGAAGATGACGGCGAGGCACAGCCCGGTTGGCTGGTTTGAATCAGCGCGCGTTTTTTGTTTCAAATATATTTTGACCCTTGTTTTCTATATAATATTGTGTGTGTGTGTGTGTGTTATAATAAACGAATGACATGGCAACACAAATGGTCAGGCAACGCGTTGTGAAGGGAGAGGACCTGGGTTCGAGTCCCAGGTCCAGCATTTTGCTATTTTCTAAACACTTCTTGCAGGTTCCAGTGTAGTACATGGCTAGACGTCCATCATGCATCCTCATTCACAACCACTGGATCTTCTATTGATTCAGATCCAGCGCCCAGCAACGAATCCCCATGGTGGACCCTCAAACACACTCAGCACTAGATCTCGCGGGCAATTGGGCCAGTAGATCTGGGCCTAACAAAGATTCAACGAGCACCCCCCCCCCCCCCTCATTGCTCATATCAGGCCCATTCTATTCTTTTTGTTTTTCTTCAATTTCTTTATTTTTATTTTAATTGTTTTAAAATCAACTTTTTTTATTTTAATCATAAAATCAAAAAATCACAAAAATTAGATTTAGGGTTTTTCAATTAAAATTAATTTTTGTAAATAAATTTAATTATTTAATTAACTTGATAATTAGGGTTTATTCACATATTTAATTTAATTTATTTTAGATCAAAAACACAAAAAATATGTTTTAATTAATTTTTCTTGTAATTAAATCACCAATTAATTTTTATTTCTTGTAATTAAAGATAATTAGATTTAAATATATTTTTTGTAATTAACATTAATTAGGTTTAGATATTTTTGCCAATTAAAATTAATTAGACTTATGATAATTTAATCAAATCTTTTTTTCTTAAATTAATTCAATCAAATTTCTTTTTTCTTAAATTAATCAATTTCAAATCTTTTGCCATTAATTTTTAAATATTTCCTTTTTCTACTAACCCTAATCCTCCCAACCTCCATTCTCCTGATTCTAACATTTTCTTGCCTCTTTATTTTGTTAAGTTACTTTTTCGTATTTTTTAATTATGTAATTGTTTCCCGGTTTGTAATGATTTTAATTAGGTTTAAATTTCTGCATCTAATTATGTAATTGTCCCAAGGCCTTGTAATAGCTTAGGAATTTTATTTTCTGCAATTTATTTTCCGCACTATTATCTGCTTAGATTAATAGGATTGTATGGAAAGATAACGACTAATTGAGCATAGCGTAACCTAATTCAAAGATAATATATCTGAATTAAGCACACTTGCACATACTCACCCCTAGGGCATCTCCCACTACGGTTGCCTTCGAAAACGGTCACAATTCTCGAAACGTGAGAATTTTTAGTGATTGTCCTTGAGTTCAAGAGATCACAAGTCCCTCGATGACCCTTTCGAATGTTGCCTCGGTTAAAAAAGTGATCTTAGAACTTTAAGACAATTACTAAGAGTTCTTACCCAGTTGCCTTAGTAACCATAAAAGTTCCTTCGATAGTCCCTCAACATCCAATGATAGGGCTACCTACTCACTAATAGTAGGATAGCACTATCTAAAGGAAAGAACGAAAAGAACACCTTTTTCGAGTAGGTAGATAACTATTAAGTACTTGCTCAAAACAATCTTTTTCACACCACACTTTCAAAACTTTTCAAAAACTCTTTATCAACACTCTTGAGGACTGATACAAGAGTTATCATAAGGCAAGCAAACTTTTCAAAACACGCAAACACGAAAGTAGTTTTCAAAATGAGAAAGTACTTAAGAGCCCGTGGAAAACCACGGATGGAAAGGGTGCTAACACCTTCTCTTTCCATAATCTACCCCCTTACTTAAAAGATCTCGAAAAAGGTCTTTTTCTGTTCTTTTCACCCTTTCCTTTGTTGGATAAAAGAAAAGTCGGTGGAGACTCTTGCTTATCGCACATTTGCAAATACAAAATGAAAATCAGTATTAACAGTTGGTTCTACCACCGTATCACAGTGGGTAATTCCAGAGAACTTCATGCCAGAAGGTTATAATCAAGATGCTCAGGTTGCTCCATTTTCTCAGGCTGTTGTTATTTCTGCACCTCTTGTTGTGAATGTTACTCCTGCTGCTAGAAATGACATTCACTATGTCGCACCTCCTTCGGTGAATGTTGTACCATTTGCTAATAATGAAGTTTATCACCCTATTCCTCCACCAAGTGAAATATTGGGTGTCTATGATCGAATGGATGATTTTCAGCATCAGTTTGATAAGATGCAGAAAGAGTTGAAGGCCCTCAGAGGAAAAGAATTGTTTGGGCAGAATGTGAATGATCTGCGTTTGGTACCAAATATGAAAATACCAGCGAAATTCAAAGTACCGGAATTTGATAAGTACAAGGGAAATACTTGTCCTCTGTTGTACCCCAAAATTTGCCCTCTCATATTTCTCAAGACATTGCAAGAAAAATCTCCAAGTTTCTCAAGATTGCTCAAGAGTTGGACAGTCAAGTCATCTCCTAAGGCAGTCAATCCCAAATTAGGGTTTTGTGTTGCATCAAGGCCCTTGAATCCAAATGACCTCAAGTTCTCCCCAATGTCCTAATATTTTATCAAGTTCATCCATCTCAAATTTCAAGCCTTGCAGAGGAAGTTTGTTCAATCAATTGCTCAAAGGAACCAAAAATCGACTGTGATGGGGCAAAAGTCAACTGTGACCCAAATACAGTCAAACTTCAATATTTTTTTGTCAACATTCTCATTTTGAAGGATATTTCATCATTTGATCAAGGGTTGATCATGATTCATCAAGGATTTCTCAAAATTCATCAAGACTCAAAAGTTGCTAAATTAGGGTTTTGCAGGAAAAGTCAACTCCACTTTGACCAAACATAACTTTCTCATACTTTATGAGAAATGACCCATCCAAAGCTCATTTTGAAGAGGATGAAATTTCCTACAATCCATATTCATACCCAAAGATCAGAAAATGAATTCACAAGAATTTATAAATTTGGACATTATATTTCATTTTTGAAAGTCAACAAAAAAACCTTTTTTGCCAAAGCTTATAACTTGAGCATGGAATATCAAAATGAGATGAGACCAAAAGAGTTGATTATAGGACATCTCAAGATTTCTAAAAAATCCAATAACACTTCCAAAAGTTCAAAATTGAAGAAGTCATGCATTGTTGAAGTTGGGCATTTTTGCAAAATTGCCAAAAGTCAACTATCCCCAAAACTTCAAATTTTGTCAAATAGGCCCATTCTTTTCCACTTGATTTGATCTTGTCACACTACACACGTGTCCTAGCCTCAGCCTTGAGTCCATTTGTCAATTTTATTATTTTATTTGATTTTTTAATGAATTATTTCATTTTAAATCAATTTAAATCAAATAAAATCACAAAACTTGTATACATGAGATCTTTTTCTATTTTCAGGACCTAATCATCATCAATGTCATGATCAAATTCGTATTAAGCATGCCATGTGCAAAAAGATTGGATTTTGGACAAAATAGACAAGCTTTCAATGGTGGATCAAATCAAATCTCATGACATCAATGTGCAAGGATTCAATCCGCAAATGTTAACCTAATGCATTGCTTATTACATATACAAGTCAAGGACACGAATTTGAGAGCTAGAGGCTGCAGAATCATCAAGACCAAACTTGAAAAAAAAGGTGAAAAAGTGTGAAACTAAAATCGTTCTTAGAGGCAAATTCAAAGGAAAATCTCAACACTAATCCATTGCTGGACAATCACTGAAGCAAAACCAACCCAAAACCAATCTCCACACGCGCCCTAAAGCTCTGTAAGTGTCTCAAAAATATGCTTTTCGGTTGAATTCGTAGATCCTTATTCTTGCACTTTTCTTACAAAATCTTTGCATATTCATGATTATCGTCCAATTTAAAAGCATTCTGCATTAGCCAATTGCATTTATCTGGCCTGTAGCCCCATAGTTGAACCTAGGGTTCGTGGTTTATGTTTTTTGGGTATTTCTTTTACAAGCGAAATCAAGATTCAAGAGGGATGCTGGTTTGTTCAGGAGGCCTAGACGAATTCAACCATGTGCTTGGAATCAATTTCCATGAACTAGAATAGATTTTAGGATGCACATGCGAATTTAGCTGCGGATATAAATCTGCAGGTAAATTTACAGGGTTGGAGGAAGAAGACGAAGACGTGTCCCCCCTGGTTGGACGGTTCAAATATTCGCGCTTTATTTTTTATATCTTCTGGTATTTGATTGTTTTCCCATATTATTATTATTGTCCAATATAATAACAATTGAAGCGTGATGGTTGAGTGGCAAAGGCGTTTGTTCAAAATCCAACAGGACCTGGGTTCGAATCCCAGGTCCCCCATGCATTTGTTATGTTTTTTCTACAGATATTCCAGTGCATACGAGGAACAGCAATGCATCATACACCATCACCCAATCGTCTGCCAGAAGTGCCCCAGGCCAGATCTGGTGGTCCAGATGTGATGTCCACCATACACCCTAGTCAAAGTGTCACGCTGGATTCCAAAAGTCAGCCAGGCATGCATGTTAATGGGCCACAAAATTGCCATTCTCACCTCCAAATTGGGCCCAAAACCCCCATAAGTCTTTCTATTTCTTTCTTTTTATTTATTTTATTTATTTGTTTGATTAATTATTTTTATTACTAACTAACCAATTAAAACTTTTTCTTAATAAAATTAAAAACAAAAAATATTTTATTTATTAAAATTAAATTTCAGCATTTTATTTTTGTTAATAAAATTAATTTAATTAATTTAGTTTTAATTAGAAACAACTTTTAATATATTTTGCAATAATTAAAATTAACTTAGACAATTAGGGTTTTTTTATTAACTTTGATTAATTTATTTTTATTTCTTTAAAATATCAAAAATACAAAAATATTATTTTCATTAATTAATTAATTAGCTTATTAATTTAATCATTAACTTAGTTTAATTTCTTTTTAATTCAAAAATAAACCAAAAAAATCTTTTCTTAAATAATCAAAAGGGTCAAAACCCTAAAACTCGCCCGATTTAATTTCTCGCACGCGATCCATTTTATTTCAATATTGTATCTTTTTCCTGGGATGTAATAGTTTAATAGGACGTTACTATTTTATCGCTTTATTTATTTATTTTCCGCATTTTAATTTCAAGGGTTGCTTTTGGCGATGTAAATACCCGACGCCTTGTAATAGTTAGTTTAAATTCCGCAATTTAATTTCCGTAACTTATAAACTGTTAGATGTTTGATAATAGGGAATGCATGACAAGATCGAATATTTAACTTAAAATCAACATAGATAACCATTGACATGTACAAAGACAAATTAACTGAAAACAACACACTCGCACATGCGCACTCTTAGGGTACACCCCACTTGGTTGCCTTCGTACGCGGTCATTAAGTATAGGAAGTTTTAGAGGTCGCCCTCTTGTCCAAAGATCATAGTTGCCTCGAAACGGTTGCCTCGGAAAAATGATCTAAGACATTAGGGTTACCGCTAAGGCGTCCTAACATTGCTTTAGTGACCGCGCGTCCCTTAATCAAATTGGCCCTTAAAACTCCAACGACGATGCTACCTACTCATCAATAGTGGGATAGCATTGTCTAAAGGAAGATAGCATAGAACGATTCCTTTTTCGAGTAGGTAGATGGTTCTTAAGTACTTGATCTTTCCAAAACAAAAACAAAAAATTTTCACACTTACACCTTTCAAACAAAAAACTCTTTTCAAACCCACAAACACAAAGAAAAGCAAATTTTGAAAACACTTTGAGCGAGTACCTAAGAGCCCGTGGATAACCACGGATAGAAAGGGTGCTAACACCTTCCCTTTCTATAATCTACCCCCCGGACCCGAGAAACATCTCGAAAAAGGAATTTTTCTGTGCTTGTTTCCTTTCCCTGTTGGATAAAATAAAAGACGGTGGCGAATCTTGCTTACCGCGACATTTTGCGAAACCAAACGCAAAACGCGAACCAGCATTCTAAAAAACGGTCAATTCTCTCCCACCGTATCACAGAAGTGGCGACTCTGCTGGGGAACTTAATAAGTGGGGTGTACCTTAGGATTAGATCACTGTGTTTTCAATTGTTTGCTTTGTATGCTTTATATTTGTGGGCTTGAATCGGAGTTACTATAGATCCTAACCCGGATCTGGGGGATACCTTTTAGGTAAGTAGCAATAAACTGTGAGGGAACTGTACGGCGTAGACCGATACGGTTGAAGCAGTAGCTACGTTGGTGTGGCACTTTAGATTGTACCAATATCCCTTGTGTTGGAACGAGGAGAATATGGGTCATCTAAGGGGTCATTAAGCACCAACTAACCTTAGAATCTTTAAATTGACCAACTTGGCCATAGAACAGTAGCAGTATGCTACACTCATTGAGACTAAACTCTCGCGATGATTCCGGTCGCAAGAAAAGGTTGCTAAACTGGAATTATGACCGATCGAGGGTATTCAATGATATTGAGATCCTCTAGAACCCGGTTACTATTTTTAGGACAGGTTTGAACCAACTGAACTGAAAGAGGGTAGTACCTAAGCTCCTTGCCAGCCTGAAATCTAAGGGCTCTTTGTGTGACTTATGTGCCTTTACCATGTTTGCTATTTGTGGATACTTGTGATGTGCTTTCTATCATGACATCATAACATCATAACATTGCATACATCTTGCATTAGACTAACCTATTTCAAAGACAGGAGGGATTCATCTTTGTTCTGTTTTGTAGGTCATGATACCCATGCGTAGGAATACCATCCGGATCAACTTTGTCCAGGTTCCCACCATGCTTAAAGAATTGATTACAAAGATGCCTGATACTACCTCCTTCATCAGGAGACATGGGTATCTTCTCAGTTTGGTCACCTCCAAATTGGACGAGCAGATGATGAGTGTCCTGGTCCAATTCTATGATCCATTGTACCATTGCTTTACTTTCCAGGACTACCAGTTGGTTCCCACCTTAGAAGAGTTCTCTGATCTGCTCGGTATCTCTATTCTGGAGCAGACCCCATTTACTGGTTGGGAGAAGATCCTTAGGTCAGAAGAGATTGCTTCAGCCCTTCATATGACCAAGGATGAGGTAATGGCTAATTGGGAGACTAGAAGTGGAGCAAAAGGCTTTCTGACTAAATTCTTGGTTAGTAAGGCTAATTATTTCTGGGATAGTCTAGACTTCAAGGCATTCGAAGATATTCTGGCTCTTTTGATATATGGCTTGGTATTGTTTCCGAATCCTGACTCCTTTGTTGATGTGAATACGGTGAAAATCTTCATCTCTCGTAATCCTGTACCCACTCTCTTGGGTGACATTCTTCATCAGCTTTATGCCCGCACTGCCAGAAAGCGGGGAACCTTGATGTGCTATGCTCCATTATTGGCGAGGTGGTTTATTTCGCACCTCCCCAAATCAGTGTTGAAGAATAAAGAAGGCATGGGCTGGGCTTATAGGGTTATGTATCTCTCTCATAATGACATCATCTGGACTATCAAGGGTATGGACGAAGTGGCTATTATTGATCGATGTGGGGAGTACCCTAATGTTCCACTGATAGGAACCCATGGAGGAATTTCTTATAATTCGTGCTTAGCCTTACATCAGTTTGGAAGAGCCAGAAGAGAAGGACCTCATGAGCTGCTAATGCCTAGTATCATCTTTAATTTTCAAGGGGATAGCGACGAGCAACGCCGCAGATTCATAAGGGCTTGGGATAGAGTTCACAGATATGATCCACATGAGCTGGGTCCAAAGACTTCCCTTCCAATGGAGCCATATCTCATATGGGTTCGTATCCGTGCCCAAAAGCTGGGAATGCCGTATGAAGCCGTCTTGCCTATCATTGTTGAAGTTGCTAATGAAGAGGGGGTTCTTCCTACCATCCTCCACCCTTACATGCCCACTGACATTGGGGCACTGAAAAGGTCTTGGATGCAACTGAGAGAAGAGCGGGATGCTTACCGAGAAAAGTTTAACGAGCAAGAGCAGAAGATCCAGAAGTTGACTAGGCAGCTGGAGAACGAGCGGATCCTCAATGACTATGTCTGCACCGACAAAAAGCAACCATGGGAGCACTGATTGTCCTTTGATTATTTCCTTTCCAGTTTTTATTTACTTTTCAGTATCTCCTTCCTTGTAACACCTTAAGGGCAATTTGTTGAACAATTTGAATTTCAAAATTTTATCTAATAAAAGTGAGTTTCCTTTTTGTTTACGAATTTGAATCTCTCAATTGTCTTTGAAATCATATCATACGAATTTCATCCCATGCACTTCATAACAGGTACCCATTACAGGTCTCTTATCTTCTTCGCTGTTTATTTCAGCACTCGTCATGTCTGCTGAACCATCAACTGAGCAAGCAATCAAGGCCCTACAGGCTCAAAATGCCCAATTCCAAGAGTTGTTCATGAATCTATCTAAGGGTCAACAAGATCTGAAGACCCTGATTGTGAAAGAGAAGAAGAAGAAGAGGACAGTCCTGTTTAACACAGGTCACAGGTTTGGAAACAGGCTACGGGATGAAGTTGATTTGACCACCTCATCTGGAGGGAAAGATAGTCAAGAGGAAAGAAGGGCTCCTAGCCCTATGGTCTCAGACAACGAGACAGACTTCGACGAAGACCAGTATCCTCCTGCTGAGGATAGATACAAGCAACTGGAAGACCGGTTGAGTGCGATGGAAGTTCAGAAAGTGCCTGGTCTGGACTTTTGTGATTTGGGTCTGTCATCTGGGGTGGTGATTCCCCACAAGTTCAAAGCACCAGCCTTTGCTAAGTATGACGGAGTTTCCTGTCCGAAGCTGCACCTCCGGTCATATGTAAGGAAGATTCAGTCGTACACTGCTGATAAGAACCTATGGATCCACTTCTTTCAAGACAGTCTCTCAGGGACTCAGCTTGAATGGTTCTACCGGTTGGACGGAGCCAGTATCTGCAGTTGGGAAGATTTGGCTACTGCTTTCTACAGGCAGTACCAATACAATTCCGACCTCGCTCCCACGCGTACCCAACTCCAGGGTATGTCAATGGGAACGGCCGAAGGTTTCAAAGATTATGCTTAGAAGTGGAGGGAACTCGCCGGAAGAGTACAACCACCCTTGGCTGATCAGGAGCTTGTGGATATGTTTCTGGGGACCTTGTCTGGTCCATTTTTCAACCATCTGATTAGAAGCTCTTCATCTGGGTTTACATAGCTAATTATGACTGGTGAGAGGATTGAGGTTGGTATTAAGGCTGGTAAGATACAGAAGGGTTCCTCATCAAGCACTGAGAAAAAGCCTTTTAAGAAAGAGTCAAGTGCTGTCTACAGTTCGAAAAACCAGAATAGACCTGAGCGCCGCCAAGCTGTTAATGCGGTTGTTATTTCAAGACCTGCTGGTGCTCCTCAGCACAACAATCAACAAAAGGCTGAGAGACCTCGAAGGCAATTCACCCCTCTCAACATGACCTTATCTCAGATTCTTCCACAGTTATTGAAAACCAACCTAGTGATTCCAAGGGAAGCCCCAAAGAATCCAAATACAACATCACCGAAGTATAACCCTAATATCCGTTGTGCTTTTCACTCTGATAGCCCGGGGCATAATACAGATGATTGTTGGTCTTTAAAGAACAAAATACAGGACTTAATTGATGCTAAGGAGATTGAGTTCGAGGTGCCCGAAAGGCCTAATGTTGTGACTGCTCCTATGCCCAAGCATGGAGTGAATGCTATAGATGAAGACTCGTTTATGGTTTCTGTGAACGACATTGTTACCCCTTTGATGACTGTGAAGAGGAACCTTTTGCTAGCCGGTTTATTCTCGGGCTGTGACGAAGGTTGCCGTATGTGTTCTGTTCTACCTACCAGTTTCCATCTTTTGAAGTCAGGTGTCCAACGCCTGATGGATAGTAAAGAAATTCTGTTTGAGAAGACTGTTATTCCTCTAGTTCATGCTGAATAAGTTTCTATTATCACCATTCTCGACAATTCTTCCAAGGCTTCCTCGAGAAAGCCTGTTAGAATTACATATGTTCCAAGAATCTCACCATGGATCATCACTGTTCCAGGGCCTATCCCCTACACCTCTGATAAAGTTGTCCCTTGGCACTATGGGGCTGATGTTTATTTTCATGGAATTAAACAAGAGATAGATGCTGATACTGACGTCAGCAATATTGTTGGACCTGCTAAAGTCACCCGCAGCGGAAGACTTTTCTCACCTGATATCTCTCCACCAACTGCCCGAAAACCTGTTGTTATTACACCTGCCAATGTACCTGCTACTATTCCTGTTCAAGTTCCTATTCTTACCCCTGTCGCCGAGTCATCTGACACTCGGGGCAAGGGGACCACCAGTGAGCCTGCCCAGACGGAGGCACCAAAGACCATTACTGTTGAAGCTTCTAGACAAGAGATGGAAGAGATTTTAAAGATCATCAAAAAGAGTTACTACAATGTGGTTGAGCAGCTGGGGCAAACCCCGTCCAAGATCTCTATGTTGTCATTGTTGCTATGCTCAGAGGCCCATGCCAAGGCTCTGATTGCATTCCCGAAGACTGCATACGTACCGCAAGAGACATCGGCTGATCAGTTTAAAGATTGCATGGCCATCCTGACTGCTGATAATGGGTTGGGTTTCTCTGACGCCGATTTGACTACTAAAGGGAAAAATCATAATGATGCCCTGCATGTCTCCATTGAATGTAGGGGCACTACTCTTGCTCATGTATTGGTGGATATTGGTTCCTCATTGAATGTTTTACCTAAGAAAGCTCTAGACCGGTTGGACTGTGAAGGGTTGGAGTTGAAACCAAGCAACATTATCGTCAGGGCCTTTGATGGGTCTAAGAGGAAGGTGCACGGAGAAGTTGATATCCCGATTAAGGTTGGTTCTCAGGTTTTCAACTCTACATTCTATGTGATGGACATTCGGCCATCTTATTCTTGTTTGTTGGGTCGCCCATGGATCCACAAAGCTGGGGCCGTAACCTCAACGCTCCACCAGAAGCTGAAGTACCCAGTGAAAAGGAAGATTGTGACAGTACAAGGAGAGGAAGAGTACATGGTGAGCCACCTCAACTCTTTCCGATATGTAGAGATGGATGGGGAGTTCATTGAGACCCCATTTCATCATTTTGAAGAGGTTCCCCAGACGCTGGCATCAACTGAGACTGTTGTTGAAGATTCTCCTATGAAGATGGCTTCCTTTAAGGATGCCCGGGCTGTTGTTGAGAAAGGCGGGTGTGCAAATTGGGGACAACTCCCTGATTTTACACAGAAGACTAACAAGTTTAGTTTGGGTTTCACTGCAGAAGCTCAAAAGGCTGTTCGGAATGTACGGATCGGAAGACCTCCCGTTTTCATCAGCAACTCGGGAGTGAATGCCATTGAAGACGATGTGGAAGAGTCTGAGTTCGACAGCTGGATCTATCCTACGACCGACGGTGGACCAAGCAACTGGACAGCAAAGGACTTCATCCCTATTTATTTTGTTACCCAGTAATGAAACTTTTTGTTTTGAATTTGTAACATACAATGTTTTAAACTTTATGGCCCGGTGTCTTACCCGGGGCACTGTGGCTTCATTTGTGAGGGCTTCATATGTGTCATTTTCATATATCATTAATAAAAGCATTGGACGTTTCTTGTATTTCAAATCTTGCGCTCCTTGTTTTTCTTTTATTATATATTGCAAAACAACTATTTTACACACACTCACATATACAGGTCTACATCCACTCTGGATCTCACTGGTAACGACTCTGCTACTGCCAGTTATGACTTCGAAAATCCGATCAACTTAGCCAAAGACGAAGGTGAAGATGATTGCGAAGTGCCTGGTGAACTTGCAAGACTGCTACTCCAGGAAGAGAGGGCTATACAACCACATGAAGAGCCAGTGGAAACAGTGAATCTGGGTGCAGAGACAGACAAGAAGGAAGTTAAGATCGGTGCAAATCTGGAGCTTAGTGTGAAGCAACGGTTGATTCAGATGCTGCGTGACTACGTTGAGATCTTTGCCTGGTCTTATGAAGACATGCCTGGGTTGGATACTGATATTGTGGTTCATCGCCTACCCACCAAGGAAGATTGTCCTCCAGTGAAACAGAAGGTCCGCCGAATGCGTCCAGAGATGTCTGAGAAAATCAAGGCTGAAGTTATGAAACAGTTTGACGCCGGTTTTCTAGCAGTTACTTCTTACCCATAATGGGTGGCCAACGTGGTTCCTGTGCCGAAGAAGGATGGTAAGGTTCGAATGTGTGTTGACTATAGGGATCTGAACAGAGCGAGTCCCAAAGATGATTTCCCTCTACCTCATATCGACGTTCTGGTTGACAACACCGCTCAGCACAAGGTATTCTCCTTTATGGATGGTTTCTCCGGTTATAATCAGATTAAGATGGCTCCCGAAGACATGGAGAAGACAACCTTTGTTACTCAATGGGGTACCTTTTGCTACAAGGTCATGCCTTTTGGACTGAAAAATGCTGGGGCAACGTATCAGTGTGCCATGGTTGCTTTGTTTCATGACATGATCCATCATGAGATTGAGGTATACGTTGACGACATGATTGCAAGGTCCCAGACTGAAGAAGAACATCTTGACCACCTTCAGAAGTTGTTTGACAGGTTGAAGTTATACAAGCTGAGGTTAAACCCGAACAAGTGCACCTTCGGTGTGAGATCTGGTAAACTACTGGGTTTCGTCGTAAGCAACAAAGGTATTCAAGTGGATCCGGCAAAGGTGAAAGCCATACAAGAGATGCCAGCTCCTAGAACTGAGAAAGAAGTCAGAGGCTTTCTGGGACGTCTGAACTACATTTCCCGATTCATCTCACACCTGACTGCTACTTGTGAGCCAATCTTCAAGATATTGAAGAAAGATCAAGTGGTACGTTGGAATGATGAATGCCAGGCCGCTTTCGAAAGGATCAAAGAGTATCTCCAAGAGCCACCCCTTCTGATGCCACCAGTTGAAGAGAGACCTCTGATCTTATACTTGACAGTACTCGACAACTCGATGGGGTGTGTGCTGGGGCAACATGACGAGTCTGGCCGAAAAGAGCATGCTATTTATTACCTTAGCAAAAAGTTGACCGACTGTGAGACCCGATACTCACTGCTCGAGAAAACTTGCTGCGCTTTGGCATGGGCTGCTCGCCGGCTGAGACAGTATATGCTGACTCACACTACTCTATTAATATCAAAGATGGATCCAATCAAGTATATCTTCGAGAAGCCTGACTTGTCCGGAAGAATAGCAAGATGGAAGATGATCTTGACTGAGTATGACATCCAGTATACGACTCAAAAGACAATCAAGGGAAGTGTGTTGGCAGACCATTTGGCGCATCAGGTAGTAGACGATTACCAGTCTATGAACTTTGAATTCCCGGACGAGAATATCATGTTGGTAACTGATTGTGAGACACCTGGACCGGATGAAGGACCTGAGGAAGGATCCCGATGGTCTATGTACTTTGATGGAGCTTCGAACTCTTTGGGTAATGGCATTGGCGTCGTGATCATATCTCCTAAAGGCTCTCATACTCTGTTTACTGCCCGACTATGTTTCAACTGCACCAACAATATGGCGGAGTATGAAGCGTGCATCATGGGTCTTCGAGCAGCAATCGACCTAAGGATTAAGTTTCTGAGTGTCTTCGGAGATTCCGCTCTCGTGATCAGTCAGATCAAAGGCGAGTGGGATACGAAACACCCAAATCTTATTCCTTATAAAGAGTATGTGTTGACATTGCTTCCCCATTTTGAGGAAATAACCTTTGAACACTTCCCGAGAGAGGAGAATCAGTTGGCGGACGCGCTAGCTACGATGTCTTCTATGTTCAAAGTCAATTGGGACAACGAAGCTCCCCGGATTATCATTGAAAGATTGGACGAACCTGCACATTACTGTGATATTGAGACTGAAGAGGTAGCAGATAAACCCTGGTTTCATGAGGTGAAGAGGTATCTTGAAGCTCAAGAATACCCCGAGGGTGCATCTGTTAATGACAAGAAGTTTCTGAGGAGGTTCGCAGCAAAGTTCTTCATCAGCAATGGCATTCTTTACAAGTGTAACCATGATTCAACCTTACTGCGATGTGTGGATAAGAACGAGGCAAACAGAATCCTGACAGAGTTGCATGAAGGTACTTTCGGAACTCATTCCAGTGGACACACCATGGCAAAGAAAATCCTTCGGGCAGGATATTATTGGTCCATAATGGAAGCTGATTGTTATCAGCATTCTCGGACATGTCACAAGTGTCAAGTCTATGCTGATAAGGTGCACATACCTCCGGTACCTCTGAATGTATTGACAGCACCTTGGCCTTTTGCAATGTGGGGGCATTGATATGATCGGCGAGATCAGACCTACGGCATCCAACGGGCACCATTTCATCCTGGTAGCTATTGATTACTTTACAAAATGGGTTGAAGCAGCTTCCTTTGCTACAGTAACCAAGAACGTCGTGGCACGGTTCATTCGGCACAATCTGATCTGTCGATATGGTGTACCAGAGAGGATCATTACAGACAATGGTACCAATCTCAACAATAAGATGATCACCGAGCTCTGCGAGCAATTCAAGATACAGCATCATAACTCTTCTCCCTACCGGCCGAAGATGAATGGGGCTGTAGAAGCGGCTAATAAGAACATTAAGAAGATTGTGCATAAGGTGATGGTGACATACAAAGACTGGCACGAGATGTTACCGTTTGCTCTTCATGGGCACCGTACCTCAGCACGGACGTCAACAGGGGCAACACCCTACTCCTTGGTATATGGCATGGAGGCAGTCTTTCCCATTGAAGTTCAGATACCCTCTCTCTGAATCATGAAGGATGCAGGTTTAAGCGAAGATGACTGGATTCAGACCCAGCTTGATCAACTGAACTTAATCGACAAAAAGATACTTACTGCTATTTGTCATGGTCATACGTACCCAAAACGGATGATCAAGGCATTTAATAAGAAAGTTAGACGACAAGAGTATCAAGTTGGGGATCTGGTGATCAAGCGCATCATTCTGCCTCAAGGTGATCCCAAGGGCAAATGGACCCCTACTTACGAAGGGCCATTTGTGGTTAAGAATATTTTCGCAGGAGGAGCTATGATTCTAACCACCATGGACGGTGACGACCTTCTTCACCCCGTCAATGCAGACATAGTGAAAAAATACTACGCATGATCAAAGACCCGCTAGGTTGACTGGCCTAGGCAAAAATAAGGGCTTCCCGGCGAACCAAAAGGGTTCAGGCAAAAATAAGGGATGAAAATGAAAAAATATGTACACCCGGCAAGTCGAAAACCTGAAAAGGCGGCTTGGGCAAAAATGGGTATCCCAATGGACTGAAAACCCGAAAGGGCGGTCCAGGCAAAAATTAGGGATCAAAGCGTAACACTATGTCTCATTGGATCACCTTGCATCCAGACTTCGGTATCGACTATCAAGCTCGGACGACACTGATCAACCTGATCTACCTTCAATCAAGTAGCAAAGTGATGAGATGCTCGAGGACATAAAGGCAATAGCAGAGTTGGAACCCAGTGGGATTGTTCACATAGTTGTTTTGTTTTTCACAAATTGTGTCAATTCTATTATTTGGCGGCGTTCTCTTACTAGGACGTCAGCCTCTTGTACAAAAATGCCTATTTACAGGCCAAACTTCAAAATCAATACAATTCATTTTCAAAGAAATTTCAAACTGTTTTCCTTTGTCTGTTTTGTTTTGCAAAAGAACGTCCAATGTTCATTTTTGATATATGCATTTGACATTAATTGCTGCTCATGAATATTTCCATGCGAAACAAAAGGTGAATTACTGGTAATAGCAGAAACAGGGGCAAATAAGAATTGTCCGAACTGTATAGTTGCTCTGTCCACCAGGTACAAAGGTAGATTCAGTTGAAGAATATGGCTAAGATACATTCACTCCCCGCAGAGTAAGGAATTAATGGTAGCTCTCCCCCAGCTGAGGCTTGCAACTATGAACGAATCATCAATGCTCTCCCCAAGCAGAGTTGATCTACCATCAGCACTAAAAAGGCTTGATACCCCCAGTGGAGTTAAAATTTGCCCAACACAATCTGAAAAGCTTCCCCAGCGGAGTTGAAGCGTCATCCCTAGTAGACTCTGGAAGTTTATCCCCAGTGGAGTACAAGATAAATCTCCCCAGCCGAGTTCAAAGGATCATTCCCATCAAAGTTCAAAGGATTATCCCCATAAGAGTCTAACAGGTTATCCCCAGTGAAGCCGCAACTGAAAGATCGTCCCCAGCGGAGTTCTTTCCTTTCACAAACAGGAATTCAATCCCCAATAGGATTCAATATCACCAACGACGATAATTCATCCCGACAGAATTTATTAGTGGAATCCTCAGCAAAGCATCTCTTCCCCACAGAGTGATCTCCTCATCAGTTTATTCCCCAACAGAGTTATCCTCTCCCGCAGGTTTATCCTTACAATCATCTTCGTTCGTCATCCCCAGCGGAAACAAAGAATTCAACTCTATTCTCCAGCAGCTATCTGGGTTTTATTTTCCCCAGCTAAAACATTGCATTTCCATACATCATGGTACATGCATATACGCATCATACCATACAATCTCATTTATGTTGAGAGCATCATTGCTTGATCCATATCATGCATTGCATATGACTGACCTTTACCTTTCAGGAAAGATGCGGTTAAATTCTCAACTATATCCAAGACCTTCTCTGGTTCAGTCAGATCGACCCTAAGATCTCCCTGATTCGTATTCCAGTTGAAGATATTCCAAGACTTTCGTCTTTTTCAGTTAAGTCGATTCGAAGATTTTTCTGATTCGTATCCAGCCAAAGTTAATCCAAGACTTTTGTCGGGTTCAGTTAAATCGACCCTAAGATTTTTCTGATTCCGATCCAGTCAAAGTTAATCCAAGACCTCCTCTGGTTCAGTCAGATCGACACAAAGATCTCCCTGATTCGTATTCCAGTTGAAGTTATTCCAAGACTTTTGTCTGTTTCAGTTAAATCGACCCTAAGATTTTTCTGATTCTGATCCAGTCAAAATTAATCCAAGACCTCCTCTGGTTCAGTCAGATCGACACGAAGATCTCCCTGATTCGTATTCCAGTTGAAGTTATTCCAAGACTTTCGTCTGGTTCAGTTAAGTCGATTTGAAGATTTTTCTGATTCTTATCCAGCCAAAGTTAATCCAAGACCTCCTCTGGTTCAGTCAGATCGACGTGAAGATCTCCCTGATTCGTGTTCCAGTTGAAGTTATTCCAAGACTTTCGTCTATTTCAGTTAAGTCGATTTGAAGATTTCTGACTCTTATCTAGCCAAAGTTAATCCAAGACCTCCTCTGGTTCAGTCAGATCGATGCGAAGATCTCCCTGATTCGTATTCCAGTTGAAGTTATTCCAAGACTTTCGTCTGGTTCAGTTAAATCGATTCGAAGATTTTTCTGATTCTTATCCAGCCGAAGTTAATCCAAGACCTCCTCTGGTTCAGTCAGATCGATGCGAAGATCTCCCTGATTCGTATTCCAGTTGAAGTTATTCCAAGACTTTCGTCTGGTTCAGTTAAATCGATTCGAAGATTTTTCTGATTCTTATCCAGCCGAAGTTAATCCAAGACCTCCTCTGGTTCAGTCAGATCGACGCGAAGATCTCCCTGATTCGTATTCCAGTTGAAGTTATTCCAAGACTTTTGTCTGGTTCAACTAAATTGATTCGAAGATTTTTCTGATTCTCATCCAGTCGAAGTTAATCCAAGACCTTCCCTGGTTCAGTCAGATCAACGATAAGATCTCCCTGATTCATATTCCAGCCGAAGTCTGGACCACCTATCAACAGTCTCCAAATGGCATCTGTAAGCCCATTCCCGACATCACAATACTGATACCACTTCATGCGAGTGCAAATTTCTAGGCACTCTAGTGTTCAATCATCTTCCACCTTCGGATCACGAAAGGCCCGAAAGCCAATCTACATCCTCAGGTTTAAGAAAATTGAACAGGAGCAGCTGTTGTACCCCAAAATTTGCCCTCTCATATTTCTCAATACATTGCAAGAAAAATATCCAAGTTGCTCAAGATTGCTCAAGAGTTGGACAGTCAAGTCATCTCCTAAGGCAGTCAATCCCAAATTAGGGTTTTGTGTTGCATCAAGGCCCTTGCATCCAAATGACCTCAAGTGCTCCCCAATGTCCTAATATGTTCTCAAGTCCATCCATGTCAAATTTCAAGCCTTGCAGAGGAAGTTTGCTCAATCAATTGCTCAAAGGGTCCAAATATCGACTGTGCTAGGGCAAAAGTCAACTGTGACCCAAATACAGTCAAACTTCAAGATTTTTTGTCAACATTCTCATTTTGAAGGATATTTCATAATTTGGTCAAGGGTTGATCATGATTCATCAAGGATTTCTCAAAATTCATCAAGACTCAAAAGTTGCTAAATTAGGGTTTTGTAGGAAAAGTCAACTCAACTTTGACCAAGCATAACTTTCCTACAATCCATCTACATACCCCAAGATCAGAAAATGCACTCACAAGAAGTTATAAATTTGGACATTATAGGTTATTTTTGAAAGTCAACAAAAACACCTTTTTTCCAAAGCTTATAACTTGAGCATGGAATATCAAAATGAGATGAGACCAAAAGGGTTGGTTAGAGGACATCTCAAGCTTTCTAAAAAATCCAAGAACACTTCCAAAAGTTCAAAATTGAAGAAGTTATGCATTGTTGAAGTTGGGCATTTTTGCAAAATTGCCAAAAGTCAACTATCCCCAAAACTCAAAATTTTGTCAAATAGGCCCATTCTTTTCCACTTGATTTGATCTTGTCACACTACACACGTGTCCTAGCCTCAGCCTTGAGTCCATTTGTCAATTTTATTGTTTTATTTGATTTTTTAATGAATTATTTCATTTTAAATCAATTTAAATCAAATAAAATCACAAAACTTGATTACATGAGATCTTTTTCTATTTTAAGGACCTAATCATCATCAATGTCATGATCAAATTCGTATCAAGCATTCCATGTGCAAAAAGATTGGATTTTGGAAAAAATAGGCAAGCTTTCAATGGTGTATCAAATCAAATCCCATGACATCAATGTGCAAGGATTCAATCCACAAATGTTAACCTAATGCATTGCTTATTACATATACAAGTCAAGGACACGAATTTGAGAGCTAGAGGCTGCAGAATCATCAAGAACCAAACTTGAAAAAAAAGTGAAAAAGTGTGAAACTGAAATCGTTCTTAGAGGCAAATTCAAAGGCAAATCTCAACACTAATCCATTGCTGGACAATCATTGAAGCAAAACCAACCCAAAACCAATCTCCATACGCTCCCTAAAGCTCTGTAAGTGTCTCAAAAATATGATTTTCGGTTGAATTCGTAGATCCTTATTCTTGCACTTTTCTTACAAAATCTTTACATGTTCATGATTATCATCCAATTTAAAAGCATTATGCATTAGCCAATTGCATTTATCTGGCCTGTAGCCCCATAGCCGAACCTAGGGTTCGTGGTTTGTGTTTTTTGGGTATTTCTTTTACAGGCGAAATCAAGATTCAAGAGGGATGTAGGTTTGTTCAGGAGGCCTAGACGAATTCAACCATGTGCTTGGAATCAATTTCCATGAACTAGAATAGATTTTAGGATGCACATGCGAATTTAGCTGCGGATATAAATCCGCAGGTAAATTTACAGGGTTGGAGGAAGAAGACGAAGACGTGTCCCCCCTTGGTTGGACGGTTCAAATATTCGCGCTTTATTTTTTATATCTTCTGGTATTTGATTTTTTTCCCATATTATTATTATTGTCCAATATAATAACAATTGAAGCGTGATGGTTGAGTGGCAAAGGCGTTTGTTCAAAATCCAACAGGACCTGGGTTCGAATCCCAGGTCCCCCATGCATTTGTTATGTTTTTTCTATAGATATTCCAGTGCATACGAGGAACAGCAATGCATCATACACCATCACCCAATCGTCTGCCAGATGGCCCCAGGCCAGATCTGGTGGTCCAGATGTGATGTCCACCATACGCCCTAGTCAAAGTGCCACGCTGGATTCCAAAAGTCAGCTAGGCCTGCATGTTAATGGGCCACAAAATTTCCATTCTCACCTCCAAATTGGGCCCAAAACCCCCCTAAGTCTTTCTATTTCTTTCTTTTTATTTATTTTATTTATTTGTTTGATTAATTATTTTTATTACTAACTAACTAATTAAAACTTTTTCTTAATAAAATTAAAAACAAAAAATATTTTATTTATTAAAATTAAATTTCAGCATTTTATTTTTGTTAATAAAATTAATTTAATTAATTTAGTTTTAATTAGGAACAACTTTTAATATATTTTGCAATAATTAAAATTAACTTAGACAATTAGGGTTTTTTTTATTAACTTTGATTAATTTATTTTTATTTCTTTAAAATATCAAAAATCCAAAAATATTATTTTCATTAATTAATTAATTAGCTTATTAATTTAATCATTAACTTAGTTTAATTTCTTTTTAATTCAAAAATAAACCAAAAAAATCTTTTCTTAAATAATCAAAAGGGTCAAAACCCTAAAACTCGCCCGATTTAATTTCTCGCACGCGATCCATTTTATTTCAATATTGTATCTGTTTCCTGGGATGTAATAGTTTAATAGGACGTTACTATTTTATCGCTTTATTTATTTATTTTCCGCATTTTAATTTCAAGGGTTGCTTTTGGCGATGTAAATACCCGACGCCTTGTAATAGTTAGTTTAAATTCCGCAATTTAATTTCCGTAACTTATAAACTGTTAGATGTTTGATAATAGGGAATGCATGATAAGATCGAATGTTTAACTTAAAATCAACATAGATAACCATTGACATGTACAAAGACAAATTAACTGAAAACAACACACTCGCACATGCGCACTCTTAGGGTACATCCCACTTGGTTGCCTTCGTACGCGGTCATTAAGTATAGGAAGTTTTAGAGGTCGTCCTCTTGTCCAAAGATCATAGTTGCCTCGAAACGGTTGCCTCGGAAAAATGATCTAAGACATTAGGGTTACCGCTAAGGCGTCCTTGATCACACTGAATCGCACTATGTTTCTGACTCAAATATCACATGTTTTCCTTAGTTTTTATTATCGTTTTCTCGTATTATGTTCCTTTTTCCTTTGTTTTCAGGATTCTTGTCATTTCAGAGCCTTCTGTGAAGAAACGAGCCAAAACGCCAAGAAATTAGGGTTTTTCAAGATATTCTGCACTTATGGCGTTCAGCGCCGCGCTGGCTACAGGAAACGCGATGACGTGGCCCACTTTCACCCAGAGATCAACTACCACGTTCCCATGATGTGGCAGTTCCAGGCACCGCGCCCGCGGCCACTCCCACCGCGCCCGCGGCCTTCACAACACGCTTCCCGCTCAAAAGAAGTTAAGGGGCATGCTGGTCCTTACGCACCTCAAGGATCCTCTATAAATAGTTTTCGATTTTCATTCTTTAGTTTCATCCAAGCTTAGTACAATCTTAAGCCATATACTATCAGTTTCTGTAAAGTGATAATCTCTTCACATCGGGGAGTTATTGCGGTGTAGATTGAGTTGTAATCGAGTCTTGGAGCACTTTGGTTGAAGTTCATCATACCAGCCTTACCTTTCCGTAGATTTGTACCAGATTCAAGTCTCCGACTGGAGCAAGGTTCTATTTTATTGCATTTCTTTATTTAATTGCTCTTACCATAGTCTACACGTTTTATAGACTTTAAATGCTCTTACCATAGTCTACACGTTTTATAGACTTTAAATGCTCTTACCATAGTCTACACGTTTTATAGACTTTAAATGCTCTTACCATAGTCTACACGTTTTATAGACTTTAAATGCTCTTACCATAGTTTACACGTTTTATAGACTTTAAATGCTCTTACCATAGTCTACACGTTTTATAGACTCGCACTTATTATGTCTGGATAAACTATAAAGGTTAGGATGTAATGATTGTCATCGTGGTCGTGTTCCAATTATCATACTAGTGAAAATACTCTGGGGATGTTTTGCTTCTAACTTAAGTCAATTGTGTTTAAATGTTTATTGGGTAAGATCGAAAGCCGTCCAAACTAATGATACGACTTGATTATTATTTAACCAAACAAAAAGAGCGAAAGCCGTTGATTGGTTAAATAGGAATCATTGACCTTTTTAGAAAACGATTTTGAAACTATTTTCGGACGCGTTTGTAGGTTTGAAATCTGACTCTTGGTCAAAAGCCAAAAGTCTCTTTAAGTTAATCTTTCCAAGTAAAATCACTTTTCTGTTAAGTCAAAACTATCAATTTCTTAAAAATAGGTTTACCTCTTTAACGCGGAAGGCACCCTTTATATGTGACAATAAAGGAATTTAATTTAAAGAGTAAACTCGGTTCTTAGTAGTCAAAAGCTACAAGTTCCCGTTAAACTGATTCTTTGCTATCAATAGAAAATACTGCCCCATAAGTAGGTTCATCTACGTATGACCGGACCAATATCTGATTACATGATTTACATTCCAACCTGTCTTTTAAACTGTTATTTACCTCTCTCATTTACTTTGCGCACTGCACTCACATTAATATTCTTGTTCGCCTTAGATAAGCACCTTAGCAATAGAGTTGATAGATTGACAATTGGTCTCTGTGGTTCGATAATCTTTTATATTACTTCGATAGGCTGTACACTTGCAGTACTACATTTAGGCTATACGTTACAGATTAAACCCATCAAGTTTTTGACGCCGTTGCCGGGGACCAACTTCATCAAATTTCGTACCCTATTGTTATCCCGTTTAGACTAAGGCTATTCTAGCCGGTAGATGCATAGAAATCGCAGCACCGGTAACCTAATAGATCCTTTAGTAGAACCTGAACGTTACGCTCGTGCCCGCCTTTTTATACGCAAGATAAGAAGAGCTATGGCAGAAGATCGTAACCAAAGACCGCTCAAGGAATTCGCCCAACCATCTAACGAGGAACCTAGTTCTAGTATAGTAAACCCTGCTATAACTACCAACAACTTTGAACTAAAACCCTCCTTATTACAATTAGTACAACAAAACCAATTCGCTGGTCTCGCTACCGAGAACCCGAATCAACATTTAAAGGTATTTATCCAGTTAGCTGACACCCTTAAGGCAAACGGAGCAACACCCGAAGCTATCCGATTAAGACTGTTTCCTTTTTCCCTTAGAGGTAAAGCTCATGACTGGTTAGACGCCCTTCCAACTAACTCAATAACAACTTGGGAAGACCTTAGGAGAGCTTTTCTTGCGAGGTATTTTCCACCAAGCAAGACCGCTGTTCTTAGGAACCTGATCACTTGTTTCACCCAAAACCAAGGCGAATCACTTTTTGATGCCTGGGAGAGATATAAAGAACTTTTAAGAGCTTGTCCGCACCATGGCCTGGAGCAATGGTTAATCATACATACCTTCTATAATGGACTCCATTACAACACAAAGATGTCCATAGACGCTGCCGCTAGCGGAGCGTTGATGAACAAACCTTACCCTGACGCTTGTGCCCTAATAGAGGACATGGCCCAAAACCACGCCCAGTGGGGATTAGAACGAGCGACAGTAGAGAAAAAGGAGAGCCATGGAGGAAAGCATGAGGTAAGTTGCATGGACATGATTAATGCCAAAATGGACGCCCTAGCTTTGAGAGTCGAGAACATGTCTCAAAACCCAACCACAGTAGCAGCAATCCAATCGGAATGCGAACTCTGTGGAACTCAAGGACATCAAACCGTTGACTGTAACCTTTTGAACGAATCTAGCTCAGACCAAGTTAACTATACCCAAGGGAACCCTTTCTCGAATACCTACAATCCTGGATGGAGGAACCACCCGAATTTCTCTTACAAAAACAATAACCCTATCCAAAATCCCGGACCTCCGAGACCTCAAGGATTCCAAACGCAAAAACAAAACCAACCTATGCAAATAGTGCCCCCAAGACCAAACCTTAAAGAAACCATAGACACCTTTATTCAGACTCAAACCCAGCAGAATAAGGAGTTTATGAACCAACACATCCACACGAACGAACTAGTTACTCAACTGGCAACCAAGTTTGACCAGATAATAACCCACACCAAAATGCTTGAGACTCAGATTTCCCAAGTAGCACAAAACACCTCTGTACAAGTTGCACCTGGAGGACAATTTCCTGGACAAACTCAACCAAATCCAAAAGGCCAAGCAAATTCTATCACCTTAAGAAGTGGAACTGCTTATGAAGGGCCTAGAAATCCTAACTTAAGCACATCAGAAAAACCTACGGAAGATGCTACGCCTAAAGACCAGGTAGAGGAACCAGAGAAACCAGAAAAGCAATCGAAACCAGAAATAGGGAATAACACTCAACAACCTTATAAACCACCTATTCCATTCCCACAGAGGCTGAAAAACACCAAAGTAGAAAACCAGTACCAAAAGTTTATTAAGGTAATAGAGAAACTCCATGTTGAGATTCCTTTTACTGAAGCTATAACCCAGATACCATCATATGCTAAGTTTTTGAAAGATATTTTGACCAATAAACGGCGACTCGACGATCCCAAGCCTTTAGAATGTCATTCTATATCCGAAAATAAACTCGCCAAGAAAGATAAAGACCCTGGAAGTTTTTCTATCCCTTGCATCCTAGGTAACCATATGATAGACAAAGCATTTTTAGACCTAGGAGCAAGCGTAAGTCTGATGCCTCTGGCCGTCTGTAAGAGGTTAAAATTAGGAGAACTTCAACCTACTAAGATGTCCTTACAACTAGCTGATAGATCTGTCAAATATCCCATGGGTATTTTAGAAGACATACTTGTCAAAATTGGTCAGTTGTACATTCCGACCGACTTCGTCGTAATGGATATTAAAGAAGATGAAGACATCCCAATCCTCTTAGGAAGACCCTTCCTATTGATCGCCGGAGCTATAATAGATGTTAAGAAAGGGAAACTGACTTTCGAGGTAGGAGATGAAAAGATCGAGTTCATTTTATCAAAATTTCTAATGGCACCAGTGATAGGAGATGCGTGTTATGCCATCGACGTCATTGATGAATGTGTAAATGAGCTCGAACAAAACGAATTTTTAATCAAATTACCATCAACCCCTATTTTAGAGGATGACGGATTTAAGAGTATCTAACCGTACATTGACGACAACCTTTTCGAATGCTTAGCTCTTACCCCTGACCTTATGCCGCGTACTGAGAAAACCACTATAGAACTTAAGGAACTACCCAAGAATCTAAGATATGAGTTTTTGGATGAGGAGATGAATAGACCTGTTATAATTAGCGCCGCTCTAAACCAAATAGAAACAAATCAACTCTTAGATATCTTGCGAAAATATCCCTCAGCTTTAGGGTATAAAGTTTCAGATTTAAGAGGTATAAGCCCATCCGTATGCATGCATCGGATTATGCTAGAAGAAGATTCAAAACCCTCAAGAGAACATCAAAGAAGAATAAACCCTATCATGAGTGATGTAGTCAAGAAAGAAGTTCTTAAGTTATTAGAAGCTGGTATCATATACCAAATTTCGGATAGTGAATGGGTAAGCCCAGTCCATGTGGTACCCAAGAAATGAGGTATCACTGTTCTGAAAAATGAGAAAGGCGAGCATGTGGCAAAACGAACAGAAGGAGGATGGCGTATGTGTATAGATTACAGAAAGTTGAATAAGGCAACGAGAAAAGACCATTTCCCTCTCCCATTTATAGATCAGATGCTTGAACGTCTAGCAAGACACTCATGTTTCTGCTATCTGGATGGGTATTCGGGGTTTTTCCAAATCCCTATTCACCCAGAGGACCAAGAAAAAACCACATTTACTTGCCCTTATGGAACATTCGCTTATAGACGAATGCCCTTTGGACTCTGTAATGCACCTGCCACTTTCCAACGTTGTATGATGTCAATTTTCGCAGACTACCTAGATGGAATTATGGAAGTATTTATGGACGATTTTTCAGTGTGTGGGTTTGATTTCAAAAACTGCCCCTTGAACTTAGAGAAAATCTTAAAAAGATGTGTGGAAGTAAACCTTGTGTTGAATTGGGAAAAGTGCCACTTTATGGTAAATGAAGGGATAGTCTTGGGACACATTATTTCTGAAAGAGGTATAGAAGTCGATAAGGCCGAGATAGAAGTTATAGAAAACCTAAACCCACCTAAGACCGTTAGGGAAGTAAGAAGTTTTCTAGGACATGCCGGGTTCTACCGACGTTTCATCAAGAATTTTTCCGGAATAACAAAACCTTTAACTAACTTATTGATGAAGGATGTCGAGTTTGAATTCGACCAAAGATGTCTTGAGGCCTTTGAAGTTCTAAAGCAAGCTCTTATTTCAGCACCTATCATAAGACCACTTGATTGGACACAACCCTTTGAAATCATGTGCGATGCTAGTGATTTCGCTGTAGGAGCTGTACTAGGGCAAAGAAAAGACAAGAAATTGCATGCAATTTACTACGCTAGTAGAACACTAGACGCTGCCCAGCTAAATTATACAACCACAGAAAAGGAATTGCTAGCCGTAGTTTTTGCTATTGATAAATTTCGATCTTATTTGGTGGGAGCAAAAATAATAGTATACACAGATCATGCAGCAATCTGGTACTTGTTAAGTAAGAAAGATGCTAAGCCTAGATTGCTCAGATGGGTACTTTTACTCCAAGAATTTGACTTGGATATTAAGGATAAAAAAGGAGCTGAAAACTTAGTAGCTGATCATCTCTCTAGGTTAGAACACCTTAAACCTGAACTTATACCTATAGACGATCACTCCACTTATGAAAGATTAATAGCTGGGATAAACTCAACTGAAGAAGAGACCTATGAGGAAATCTCAACCATGAACAACATACCATGGTACGCAGATATTGTGAATTATCTGGCCGCTGATATCATACCCCCTGACTTAAGCTACCAACAAAAGAAGAAGTTTTTTAGAGATGTTAAACACTTCTTTTGGGATGAACCCCTCCTATTCAAAAGAGGAATAGATAATATATTCAGACGATATGTGCCGGAAGAAGAAGTAGACAACGTCATTAAACATTGTCATGCCGCACCTTATGGTGGACATGCAAGCACGTCTAAAACATGCGCCAAAATATTTCAAGCAGGTTTTTATTGGCCTACTGTATGGCGCGATGTCCACACTTACATTACAAAATGTGACCGATGCCAACGCACTGGGAACATCTCAAGACGTGATGAAATGCCTTTAAGTAACATCCAAGAAGTGGAAATATTTGATGTCTGGGGTATAGATTTCATGGGACCTTTTCCTTCCTCAATGGGTAACAAGTATATCCTAGTAGCTGTCGATTATGTCTCAAAGTGGATCGAAGTTGTTGCATCGCCCACAAACGATACCAAGGTAGTTATCAAACTGTTTAAGAATATTATTTTTCCTAGGTTTGGAACCCCAAGGTTAGTCATAAGTGATGGAGGATCGCATTTTATATCTAAGATATTTGACAAGCTTCTAAGCAAATACGGAGTAAAACATAGAGTAGCATCACCATATCACCCGCAAACCAGTGGCCAAGTAGAAGTATCGAATAGGGAGATTAAGCAGATCCTAGAAAAAACCGTATCACTATCTAGAAAAGACTGGTCTGGAAAACTTAAAGACGCCTTATGGGCTTATAGAACGGCTTATAAAACCCCTATTGGAACAACTCCTTATCAATTGGTTTATGGAAAGTCCTGTCATTTACCCTTCGAACTAGAACATAAAGCCTATTGGGCCATTAAATCCTTGAATCTAGATTACCTAAAAGCCGGAGAAAAACGTATCCTGGACATTCACAAGCTGGAAGAGCTTCGCTTGAATGCCTATGAGAATGCCATCATATATAAGGAAAGAACCAAGATGTGGCATGATAAAAAAATCATCAAGAAAGATTTCAACATTGGTGACCCTGTTCTCCTATTTAACTCAAGGTTACGACTTTTTCCTGGTAAGCTTCGTTCAAGATGGACAGGTCCATTTGAAGTGTCAAAAGTTCTAAAGTCTGGAGCAGTAGAAATCAAAAACAATTCATGCGCTCCATTTGTGGTAAATGGACAGAGACTGAAGCTATACAAAGGAGGCGATTTGCTTGTTGACTACTCTAGTCATATTCTTATAGACCCACCAATACCCACATAAAGTAAGATCTAATCGTCAAGCTAACGACGTTAAACAAGCGCTGCATGGGAGGCAACCCATGGTTTATTCTTAATTTTATTTTATTTTAGTAATTTATATATATTATCTGGACTAATTTCTTGTGTTTATATTTTCAGGATGCATTACCCCGATGGTATGGTTGTGATTTTCAGAGATGAAGCACAAAAGGCCCGATTTGCTACCTTATCTGCTAGACCTATGGTACCCACTAGGTACCCCGATCAGAGCTGCATGGAGGCACTCAGGATTGAGCCAAGTATTAGGTATCTGTGCAACCAACTTGGCTGGGATTCTTATGCTGATGATGTCCATAAAACCTACAGGAACCTTACTCTGGAGTTTCTTAGCTCTATGGACTACAACCCACGAGTGGGTGAAGGAGATGAGCGAGGATGCCTAAGTTTCAGATTGTTTGGTACCGAGTATACCCTGACTACCAAAGAATTTGGGGATTTGCTTGGTTTCCAAACTGGACCGACCGCTATCACTGAGTTTCCATTGAGTTACTACATGGACAGAGATATTGATAAATTTTGGCAGGACATTACTGATAGAGCCAGCCTTGACCCCTCTACCCAGCTGTCCCGGAAGATCCATAACCCGGCTTTCCGATACTTCGAGATGGTTCTGTGCCACACTTTCTTTGGGAGGAGTTACTGTGACCACTTGGTCACCGCTGAGGAGATCCTTTTCCTATACTGTGCCAATCAGTCCAGACCTATAGCTAGTGGAGGTTTTCTGATAGAGAGCCTCGAGCAGACTGCTCGATCCGCTGTAGGGCTCATTCATTCCGGAGTGAATGTGACACAGATAGCTTCTGCCTTGGGTTTGGATAGTATGATAGCACAGTTGACCCCATACTGTGGATATACTTTTCTGGATTTAGATTTTTGCATGGATCGTGGGCTCATGAGGAGGGCCTCTTTCCACCCATATCGGTACAGATTGCTCATCGATGACCAGACAGTTTACACCTTCACAATGCCAGACCCTCAGATGACTTGTGTTTCCAACCCTGCTAATTGGAACTATTCTGTAGAAGGTTGGGGTGGGATATCAGAGTACACTCCAGAATACACCCCTGCTTCCGAAGATCCCACTCAAGACTACACTCCTGCTTCCGAAGATCTCACTCCGGAATACACCCCTGCTTCCGAAGATCCCACTCGAGACTACACTCCTGCTCCCGAGGACTCCACTCCAGATCACACATCCCGACCCGAGGTTACACACACTACTGTTCTTACTAATAACCTCAGCTTGCAGGAACCTAATATTCGCACTCTGTTGACTGCTATGCGCACTGAGATAACCACTCTCCGCAATGAGGTGGCTGACCTTCATTTGCAGTTGGAGGTGAATGATGTTACCTTTGCTGGTGAGTTAGATGAACTAGCTCACGAGGTGGCAGAGATTCGACGCCAGCTGACTGAGCTGCGTGGCCCAGACACTCCTGCAGAGCATCCTACCGGTTGGCAATAGATCTGTATTGTTCACAAGATATCTAGTTCCAGTATTATTAGTATTATGTTGATTTCCTTTTCAGACTCATTTTTATTTGCATTATCTATTTCATGCGTTGTTAATATTTATTTTTGGTGACCCAATGTCCGTACCTATATATATATATATGCATATGTTTCATTTATTTACTAATGTTTTTGTTTTTCTGGTCACCATAATTTTAATATAAAAATAAAATAAATATAAATGTATATATGTATTCACATATATATATGCACATTCATAAGAAAAATAGGTACACCTCCAGAAATTGAAGTTAATGACAAGGAAGGAAAAGCCCAATGGAAAGGAAGCCAGGCCAGCCCAACTCGCCTAGACCTCACCGCGCCCGCGGTGACGCAACGGTCACCTAACGGCTAGTTGCTCATTTTTCCCCCCATTTTACCACTTTTTCCATTTCCAATCCCATTTTCTTCCATTCTTAACCCACCATAACTTCCTTTATTACCCATACCAACCCCACTACATTTATTTCCATTATTCTCATCATAAATATTTACAACCACCATTTTTCTTCCCTACCTATAAATACCCCCACTATTTCATTTTCTTTCTCACACCTTCATTACTTCTAACATCCCATTCCTTATCTTTATTCTTCCACAAGAAAATCCTATGGAGTATCACGGTTACATTTTGCGTGGTGGCCAAGCCGGAGAAAGGCAACTAAAGCGGCTTGAAAAATTGCTGACAACACCAATACACTCTACCAGGTATATCGATGAAAACTGTCTATATTCATTAGGTATATACCATAGTGTGTTCTTCCTTCTCGATAAAATAGGCATGCATGATATTTTTGCTACTCAAGCACCAACCTACCCTAGGCTGACGTTCGAATTTTTAAGTTCTTTGATTTATAACGTCTCTCCTAACACTGCTAGCACCGTAGGTGGAGTCAAATTTAGAATGTTTAATGTTGAATATGACTACTCCACCGACGATCTAGCCGCCATGTTAGGATGGCCTTATGGGGATGGTGCCATTTGTGAAGCACCTTTAGACACGGATTGGGCATTTGAAGCATTTTGGGCCAGAATTACTAAACAAAATGCAACATCTTTTGATGGCCTACTTGCTTCTCACATCCACAATCCTGCCCTTCGTGTCTTTAGATTTCTTTTAGCATCCACCATCTTTACTCGGGAAAACCCAAACAAGGTGAATGCTAAAGAATTAATTATCATGCAGAGCTGCCTCACAGACACCAAAGTTAATCCCGTCCCATTCATGATTGCCCACATGCACCATGTTTTAAGAAAAGGTGGGCCGATTTCCTTTGGTGGACTGATTACTACTATTGCCCGTGCCATCGGATTGGATACGGAACTTGCCACCCTTGAGCCACTTCCTCCTCGTATTGCAAATCTTAAATTTTTCAGGGATATGCGTTTATGTAAGACGAGGAAGGAAGGTGGTTACTTCCTCATGGTTGGAGGTGCTGTTGTACCCAGTGTTGTTATTCCTTGCACCCGTCGTACTGATATTAGATTTGAGCGTAACTGGACCTACGATCTCAACGCTCCTGCTTTTATTGGTCCGTTGCCCCTAAATCTACCTTTAAACGAGGGTAACAACACTGATGATGAGTACGATTTCCAAACAGAGGAACCACCCCATTTTTCACCACCACACACGACACCATCTACTTCTAACCCACATGCAGGTACAGCTCCTAGTTTCCATGTCACTGAGGACATGTGGCGTGAGCATATGGCCCGAGAGGCCCAGAGGGACACCCTCCTTGCTACCTTGCAGCAACAGGCGGCCGATAACATGGCCTTCATGCAAGCATCCCAAGAACAAAATGCTAGCTCTCTGCGCACTATTATGGAAAGTCAGCTGGCTTTCCAGAGGGAACATCACCTACACCAGACCACATACGCTCGTCACTTCCAATTGATGGAGGCAACCCAAGGCACCCTCATTGGTAGGACCCAAGAGCTACAAGCGGCAAATGCCGCCTTGTCAGAGAGATTGGAGCAGCTTGTTTTGGACCGAGATAGCCGCCGTCACAGCCGTAGCCGCCGTTCCGGTCGTACCAACCAGGATGGTGAAGGTCCTAGTAGCCCCCACTGGTGTTTTCAGGTACCTCCTCCTACCTTATTTTGGAACATTGAGGACAATGTCTGATTTAAGTGTGGGAGGAGCATTTATCGCTTTTATTTCCCGTTTTCGCTTTTATTTTCCGTTTTTCCTGCTTTTATTTCCCTTCCGCAATTTTTCCTTTTAGGTATGTTATATTCGTAGTTAATAAAATGCATGTGATAGGCGAGTCTTTCTGCGTAGTGTACCCTTTCATTTCCCCCACCTTTTAGCCTTACAAAATTTTTCTTTTTTTTCAAAGATTTATGGTTGTTTTTAAGGATTTGGGCTATGAGACAGGTCCTAGATAGGGTCTATTTCTTGGACACTCACTTTTTGAAACATTCGTTATCGTTTTTACACCGTAGGCCTTTTTGAACATTTAGATTAGATCCTTTCTCCCCAATATGCTATGATTTCGAATAAAACTGTACAAATAGGTCTTCAAGTAGTTTATCTTAGCAGTCAGCTCCGGCCTAAGCATGCTCTAAGTGTGGGATCGATGAATATAAGTGGATGATCTCTATTTTTGCCTTAAAAGTTATAAAATAAAGTATGAATACGACTACGAGTTGGGTGATCCTCACAAAGATTACTCAACTCAAGAAAGTTGTAAGCACTAACAAAAGCAAAAGAAAAAAATATATATAAGGCATATCCGTTGTAGTTGGTCCAGAGGTATCTGGTGCTGGACTTGGTAGGGCGGACTACGGTCCGATCCCCCGCAACTGCAAATGGGTAAAATAAAAAGGGATTAAACCAACTCTTGTACCAGAATCCCATCACTTAAGATCAGAGTCACTAACCGGTCACTACACCATGAGTATGTACGGATAACGGGCTTAATGTGATTGCGCCTGAATGAAAAAGGACCTCGTAAAAAAGGGAAGTCTTAGCATAGTAAGGATATTAGGATCGATCTGTATACTTATGAGGTTTATGTCCGCATTTCTGCGAGTAATGTAATTACGATACCCTTGATTCAGATAGTTAGTGCCTGACAACATACCCTTACTCGGACTTAGAAGCCCTCTTTGCCCAAAACCTGTATACACCGTAATTTTCTTTCATCTACTCCTAAGAGTTGTTGCTTGAGGACAAGCAAAGGTCTAAGCGTGGGAGGATTTGATCACACTGAATCGCACTATGTTTCTGACTCAAATATCACATATTTTCCTTAGTTTTTATTATCGTTTTCTCGTATTATGTTCCTTTTTCCTTTGTTTTCAGGATTCTTGTCATTTCAGAGCCTTCTATGAAGAAACGAGCCAAAACGCCAAGAAATTAGGGTTTTTCAAGATATTCTGCACTTATGGCGTTCAGCGCCGCGCTGGCTACAGGAAACGCGATGACGTGGCCCACTTTCACCCAGAGATCAACTGCCACGTTCCCATGATGTGGCAGTTCCAGGCACCGCGCTCGCGGCCACCCCCACCGCGCCCGCGGCCTTCACAACACGCTTCCCGCTCAAAAGAAGTTAAGGGGCATGCTGGTCCTTACGCACCTCAAGGATCCTCTATAAATAGTTTTCGATTTTCATTCTTTAGTTTCATCCAAGCTTAGTACAATCTTAAGCCATATACTATCAGTTTCTGTAAAGTGATAATATCTTCACATCGGGGAGTTATTGCGGTGTAGATTGAGTTGTAATCGAGTCTTGGAGCACTTTGGTTGAAGTTCATCATACCAGCCTTACCTTTCCGTAGATTTGTACCAGATTCAAGTCTCCGACTGGAGCAAGGTTCTATTTTATTGCATTTCTTTATTTAATTGCTCTTACCATAGTCTAAACGTTTTATAGACTTTAAATGCTCTTACCATAGTCTACACGTTTTATAGACTTTAAATGCTCTTACCATAGTCTACACGTTTTATAGACTTTAAATGCTCTTACCATAGTCTACACGTTTTATAGACTTTAAATGCTCTTACCATAGTCTACACGTTTTATAGACTTTAAATGCTCCTACCATAGTCTACACGTTTTATAGACTCGCACTTATTATGTCTGGCTAAACTATAAAGGTTAGGATGTAATGATTGTCATCGTGGTCGTGTTCCAATTATCATACTAGTGAAAATACTCTGGGGATGTTTTGCTTCTAACTTAAGTCAATTGTGTTTAAATGTTTATTGGGTAAGATCGAAAGCCGTCCAAACTAATGATACGTGTGATCGGTGGATCTGGAACTGACTGTTTAACGCTGGTTCGCGAAATGTCGCGGAAGCAAGAGTCGCCACCATCTTTTATTTTCTCCAAATGGAAAGGACAAAAGCACAGAAAAATTCCTTAAAGAGATTGCTCTCGGTTCGGGAGGTAGGTTATAGAAAGGGAAGGTGTTAGCACCCTTTCTATCCATGGTTATCCATGGGCTCTTAGATACTTGCTCATTGTGTTTTCAAAAATGTTTGCTTGCTTTTCGACTGTGGGTTTTAAAAAGTTTCTTTTGAAAATTTCAGATCGACTCGTACGTCAGAGTGTTTGAAAAATTGTTTTGAAAGCTTTTGAAAAGTGTCGGTGTGAAAAGATTTTGATTTGTTTGAAATTAGAGAGAGCAAGTATCTACGAGAACCTACCTACCCTAAGTAATTCGTCTGTGTAAATGTCCTTTAAAGTAGTGCCATCCCACCATTGAGAGGTAGGTAGCACCACCGTTGGAGGTGTTCGGGTCAATTCGAGGTTCGGGACATGGTGATCACCGGAGCAATGGGAAGATACCTTAGAAGCTACCCTCATGCCAGGTTCCCGGATCATGAGGACTTACTAAGACATCCTCTACTCGACGATCACCTTTCGAGGCAAGGCAACAGTGAGGCGTACCCTAGGGGTGGTGTGTGCGATTCGTGTGTCGTTTTCATTGATATTTGTCTTGTCATGTTTATTGGTGTTCTACGCTTGATTTTATTATGACCATTCATTCTTGCATGCTTTTTGTTAACAGTTAATATTTGCGGAAGAGTAAATCTAAAGCTATTACAAATGGTGCGAGTCCACATCGCCAAAATTAAACCGGACCCGATTTGACGGAAAATAAATAAAGCGAATAAAAGTGCGAGAAGTTAAATTGTCCGAGTTACATGGCTTTGGGAGAGATACATAATTATTTAAGCGAAATAAAATAAATACGCAAATTAAACAATTAAAAATATGGGCGTTGGACCCTTTTGCAAAATTAAAATTAATAAGGAATTTAAAATTAAAATTTAAAAGAAAAGAAACTTATTTTTGGTGTTTTTAGTATTTTGAGGTTTAATAGAAAAAGGAATTAATTAAAATTAAAATAAAAAAGCTAAACCTAAGTCTAATTATTTTTAAGTTTTTTTTTAAAGAAAATATTAAATTTAAACTAAATTAACCCTAATTTTTACATGCAAATTTAATTATGAAAATAAATAATATTATGGTAAGAAAAATTAAAAGGAATGAAAATTGTCAATTAAACCTAATTCTACCTTTTTTATATTTATTATGAGAAGAATTAAAATTACAAAAATCCTAATTAAAACTAAATTCATTACATGTTAATTTATTTACAAGCAATTATTTAACTAAAATAATTATTGCATTTTTTGTCTTTTCTGAATTTTTATGTATTTTTGTGAAAACAATAATTAATTAAATTAAGAAGATAAAGTAAATAAAATAATAAAGATAAAATATAAAAAATATGGAGAAGGCAAACCAGGGGGGGTTCAGGCCCCAAAGTGGAGGTCTTAGTGTGAACTTCTGGCCCATTAAGCTTGAGATTGTTTGACTTTTCCAGGCCACGTATGCGCGTATTGACCAGTCCTCATGGTGTTCATCAATTCCCAGCCTTGGATGTGAACCCCCTGGACGCGTGGACGTTGATTTCTGAGTGTGTACGATGATCCTTAGTATAAGTGCTGCATAGGAGTGATTATGGAAAAATAATATTGAGATATGCAAGACCTGGGACTTGAACCCAGGTCATGAGGGTTACCAGCGTTGTCTCCAACCAACTGTGCCAATTCACGCTTTTGTAATATAATTAACAAACAAATAATATAATAGAAAAACGAGATTAGTGCTGGAAAACGCGCGAATTTTAAACCAACGAATCATGCTTTGCCACGCTTCATCGTCCCCACTATCCCTACAATACAAAAACGAAGGCAACGGTTTTGGATGCGTTTTCTTAGGCCGGTTTCAAGAAAATAGCGATTAGGCTATCCTTGAATATAAATTCATCGCGAGAGTTGGGATCTCTTCGTCCAGGTGAGCTGAGTTTAATGGTCTTGGTCTGGAGTCACGATTTTGCCTTGGGTGAAAAGCCCTAAATTGAAACTCTGAAAACCCTAAAGATCAGCAATGGTAAAATCAAATATATAGCACAAAAACGCAATTGGACCACATGGTTAGTTTCAAAACTTGACAAGGAACATGAATATACAATTAAAATGCAATGAGGATGCCTAGAAATCAAAATACGATTATGGATTTTTCTTGGTACAGTTTGAATCCGTTTTACCAATTCTTTGCGTTTGAGTTGATGTTAGGGATTGGAATCGCTTCTGGGAACCTTGAGGAAGCTATTGGAAAAGGAATGGTGCTTTGAATCGACCTCTAGAGTGGTTTTCAGAATTGCTCTTTTAGACAAAAATTCCAAGTTTGTAAATGTATTTCCTGCGCAGCTTAGAGTGTTTTTGCATTAGGGTTCTCTTTGTGCTTATGTAATGAGGCTATTAGGTTAAGAAAATCAATCAAATCTCTTGTAATTCATTGTTTGAATATTTGATTTTTTTCCATTATGTTTCATATCTTTTTCATGTGCATTTGATTCAATTAGCATCCAATCAAGCCAAATCTTTCCATGTTGGAATGTGCACGAATTATTGAGCCTAAAATGTGTACAAAAAGATTGGTTAGGTCATGTTAGATATTTTTCACATATTTATATAATTTAAATGAATTAATATGAATAATAATTCAAATAAATAAATAAAAAATGAGAAAATACTTCCCTTTGGGCCAAGTGGTCGTGCACATGCTTAGAATGATGAATCATGGAAGAAAAATGGGCCCATTTGCAATTTTAGGTCATTTGGATCAAAGTTGACTTTTCAAAATATCCAAAAATTTCCCAACTTCCACAAGGCATAACTTGCTCAATTTTAAAGCTTTTCTCATGTTCTTGGACATTTTGGAAAGGTCTTTGAGTCCTCTAACCAATGCCTTTGGTCCCATGTCATTTTGATTTACCAATCTCAAGTTATGGCCTTTGACTTAAAGTCCCTTTTTGTTGACTTTTGAAAAGGACCTATAATGTTGAAATTGATAACTTTTTGTGAGAGCATTTCTTGGACTTGGAATATGAAGATGAATTGTAGGAAATGTCTTTCTCTTCAAAATGAGCATTGGATGGAATTTTTCTGATAATCCATGTGAAAGTTATGCCCTGGTCAATTTCAGTTGACTTTTTCAGCTGTCCAAATATAGTAACTTTTGCATCTTTGATGATTTCTGAGCCAAATTTTGAGAATCATGATCAAGCATTGATCAAATGATGTTTGTGGCTTCAAAATGATATGTTGACCAAAAATCTGAACTTTTGACTGTCAAATGACCATTTTGCCCCTACAGTTGACTGTAGTGCAATTTAGGGTTTTGACTGTGCAATTTTGAGCTGAATGCCTTGAAACTTGATATAAGAATACTTGACCACATTTGTAGGCATATGAGACTTGATTGGGCCTCTGAAAACTTCATTTTCTTGATCAGAACTCAAACCCTAGTTTTGACTGTATAGGAGACAGTTGGGCTGCACAACCCTTGGGGAATTTTGTGACTTGGCTTGGCAATTTCTTGAAGAATATGGGAGGGCAAATTTTGGGGTACAACAGTTGCCCCTGTTCAATCCTCTTAGACCTGAGGATGCAGATTGGCTGACGTGCCTTTCGTAATCCGAGGGTAGAAGATGATTGGACACTAGAGTGCCCAGAAATTTGCGCTCACATAGTAGCAGTGATGGTGGAATGGGCTTATAGATGCCATTTAGAGATTGCTGGATAGGATGATGGGCTTATAGATGCCATCTGGATGTTGATTGCATGGAAATTCCTTAGCGAGTACCTGCATACCTGCAAAAGAACAAATGAGTACCTGACACGTTGCAGGAGTTGGTTTTCAGATGCTTGGTATAGATGTGTCCTGACTGGTTACAGGAGCTGAGTCTGGAGCTTCAAACAGTGATGAATGAACCAGGGATGTTTACTGCTTTAGCATGAATGATAAGAGAACCTTGGATGATTTTAACTTCAACAACGCTCGTTGAGAAAAACCTTGGCGGGAATTACCATCTTTGCAATATCGGAACGAGAACCATAGGCAATTATAATCTGAAAGGAATGATCACCTCACTCAACGTCGGAGAGGGAAACATCTGAAAAGGAATTACCACCTCACGCACTTGTCGGAGAGGGGACCATAAGAGACTATCACCTCACACTCATCGTCGGAGAGGGAAACATCTGAAAAAGGAATTACCACCTCACGCACTTGTCGGAGAGGGGACCATAAGAGACTATCACCTCACACTCATCGTTGGAGAGGGAAACATCTGAAAAAGGAATTACCACCTCACGCACTTGTCGGAGAGGGGACCATAAGAGACTATCACCTCACACTCACCGTCGGAGAGGGAAACATCTGAAAAAGGAATTACCACCTCACGCACTTGTCGGAGAGGGGACCATAGAAGACTATCACCTCACACTCACCGTCGGAGAGGGAAACATCTGAAAAAGGAATTACCACCTCACGCACTTGTCGGAGAGGGGACCATAGGAGACTATCACCTCACACTCATCGTCGGAGAGGGAAACATAGGAGACTATCACCTCACACTCATCGTCGGAGAGGGAAACATCTGAAAAGGACTTACCACCTCACGCACTTGTCGGAGAGGGGACCATAAGGAGATTATCACCTCACACTCATCGTCGGAGAGGGAAACATCTGAAAAAGGAATTACCACCTCACGCACTTGCCGGAGAGGGGACCATAAGAGACTATCACCTCACACTCACCGTCGGAGAGGGAAACATCTGAAAAAGGAATTACCACCTCACGCACTTGTCGGAGAGGGGACCATAGAAGACTATCACCTCACACTCACCGTCGGAGAGGGAAACATCTGAAAAAGGACTTACCACCTCACACACCGTCGGAGAGGGGACCATCACTTCTGCTGAGTCTTTATCAGAAAAATCTGTTGGGGGTCGATTTAGCTGAACTAGAGAAGGCCTTGAAATATGTTTTGAGAATTTAACTGCATCTTTCCTGAAAGGTAAAGGTCAGTCATATGCAATGCATGATATGGATTAAGCAATGATGTTCTCAATATAAATGAGATTTGTATGATATGATGCGTCTATGCATGCTATAATGATGTATGTGATGTTTTTATGAATATGTTTTTCGTCTAAGAAAGTAAACTCTTTGACGGGTGCCAGGAAGTCATATCCCGGGCTGATGTTGGAGAATAAGCTTTTACTTCCGCTGGGGATGATAATTGCAAGAATATCGGTAGGAGAAGATGACTCCGTTGCGGAATAAACTTGGCAAATGGAAGATTCTGCGGGGAGAAAGGATACTCTGACGACCATGCTGGGAAGCAATACTCTGTGGGGAGAGAGATGCTTTGCTGAATTATTGAGAATGACTTGCTGAGGATATCTTTGTTGTATTGGAAGTGTTGATAGACTTCGCTGGGGTAAGAAGACTTCGTTGACGACGCTCTTTCCATGGCTTTTGGCTGAGGATAACCCAGTTATATCCTGTTAAGGAACTAACTCTTTAACTCAAGCCGGACGACGCGTTCGTTCTCTATGAGGGGATAAGCTTCCAGAATCTACTGGGGATAAGCTTATTGCTTGGGGATATGTGGATTCCAACCTTCCTGGGGAACTGGATGGGACTCTCCTGGGGAGTGTTGAATGCGGGGAAGAAGTGATTCCTTTGAATGTTAATATACCGCCGGGGAACAATCTTTGGACCAAGACTGTCGGGGATGCTTGTTATGAATATATGTATTGCTGCTGGGGGATGTTGGGATCTGCGGGAGCATACCCAATTTCCTTGAGATTTATCAACTCTGCTTGGAGAAGAATACACTTACTCTCTGGGGAATTGAGATGTACTGATCATGTTCTTTAGCTGGACCTACCTTGGTACCTTGGAGGACAGAACCATTAGATTGCTTTTAGACAACTCTTTATTGCCCCTGTTTCTGAGGTGGGGGAGGAGGACCTGTGAGGTGCTGATAGTTGCTGATGGACAAACCTTCTTCTGGTAGGCAGGTGACAAGATGACAGGACATAGTCGTACGCTTTAATCCCTAACTTTTGCCTGGACCTCCCTTTCGGGTTTTCGGTCCACCGGGATACCCATTTTTGCCCAAGCCGCCTTTTCAGGTTTTCGACTTGTCGGGTGTACAGATTTTTTTCATTTCATCCCTTATTTTTGCCCGAACCCTTTTGGTTCGCCGGGAAGCCCTTAGTTTTGCCTAGGTGTGTCAACCTAGCGGGTCTTTGATTATGCGTAGTATTTTTTCGACTATATCCACGCCCTCAGAATGTAGGGAGTTGCCCCTGTTTAGAAGTGTCATGTCACCAGAGGATGTCTGACCGAGCAAGATTCGTTGCTGGAATGCCTCCAGTGACTCTGGCGGAGATTTGCCCCAGGCTATTTGGCCTTTGAGAGATTCTCCGAATCTTGATTGGATTGCCCCAGATGATGGACCATGCTCATGCCATGCCCCTTGATTGGAAGTGCTTTTGTTCACTAGGCATTCATCGTGCGAATTTCCCTGCTATTCAAACAAAAAGTCATATGCAAACAAAGTTATGTTAAAAATGCGAAGCTTATGTCTGTCTCAAAGATTTTGAAAATGTATTCTTTTTTCATAAAACAAGTGAATGTTTGTAAAACGTGATGTCAACTCCGTATTTACCGTAGGCCTTAAGGAGTCAGGATACCTTTCGTGACAGTATGCTTTCGAGCTAACCCATGCTTCAGCTAGGACTTTTGAGGGTTATAACGTGGCCTGGTTCACGGTTTAAGAAACAAAGGATAAAGGCTCAAATTATTTGTACCCACCCGCTCTTCGTGATGTTCTCCAAACCTAAACTCAGTTGATCGTGCGTTAGACCTTGCTTGAGTCTTTGCTTTGATGTTCCAATTGTAAGTACCCTGGCTGGAGAGTTGGCTTCATTTGTAAAACAAATAAGAAAGCAAGTTTACCCAGATCCCCTCTGTTGTTTTAATATGTGGTGTTGAAGAAGTTCAACATCTGAACCAACATGTTATGTAAGATGTCACAACATCAGCATGTGACATCGCGCCTGAAACTAATTCAACATCTAGGAAAATATGTTAGATGTAATGTCATGACATCTGACTTGACATCACGACAACAGAATTGATAATTCAGTTACAGTTCTGGTACTTAAATACTCTGAGAATATATGAGGCGTTTCTTGTGGAGAATCTGAAGATCAATCAAGAATCAATCAGAATATTTGAAGAAAATACTGTTTCTAAATATGGAGATATTTTAGGAACTAGAAGATTGAAGACCTTGATTATAGGAGAAGTTTGCTGCTGAGTTGTAACAGCAAGGAGAAAAACTTGCTGAGTTAGGTAATAGGTTATAAATAGCAGATTGTAACCTAGGGCTTAAGTGACACACATAATGTAACATTAGAAGGTGTTTTCTGTTAGGTAAACCTGTCGGTCTGTGGCAAGGTTACCATGTATGTAACTCGAAACCTGTAGGTAAGAGTTTGAATGTTCTTGGATGAAGCTGTGAAGCAAGTCTAAGTATTTCTGCATTACTTCATATTCATTGTAATGTAGGAAACCAAGTGGGAGGGCACTGCTTCTTGAGTAGGAGTAAGACTTCTGTTGTTGCGACAATAGGAATGGAAACTGGTAGGTTTCTATCTAGGAGTTCCTAGGTATAGGTTGCACTGGGTAGATGATTAAGTGAAGGATGGGAACTTGTGAAGTTTAGTCCTGAATTAATATTGCTAATAGTGGATCTTCTTCCTGGCTTGGTATGCCCCCAGAGTAGGTGTATTACACCGAACTGGGTCAACAACTGATTTGTGTTTTTACCTTCAATACTTTATAATTCTGTCTGTTATACAACAAGGTAAAACTGTAATGTTGAAACAGATGATGTCTCAGAACATGTTAAGACATCATGCTGATATCTGTGCTTGAATAAAACTGTGTGAATGTTACAGATGATGTCAAAAGAGATGAATGAATATCCTGCTGGTTTGTGTGCATGATAAACGGAACTAAGGGGTTTGTTTGCTTCATGTTATGTGATAGATGATGTTGCAACCAATGTTGAGACATCAGGCTATGAATGGATAGTTTACAAACCAAAGCTATTTGTTCGAGAACTGCAGATATGGCATCCTCTATGCTTCTGTTATACTGAATCACAAAAATTGGGTATCTACCTTGCAGTGTATTTATTATGTCATATCAGATGTTTAGACATTGAGTATAACATCTGAAGACTGGCATACACCAGAATTTCAATTGGTATCAGAGCAGGCATCCTGTTCTGTTTCTGGATGAGATCCATGGGTGATACTTTCTGGTATCTGCAAGGTCAATTTTAGTACTGAAGATTGCAACCTGGAATGGTTTGCTATTTCCCTGAATGGTCCCTTGAAGTGGGAGGATGGACTATTCTTGACAGGAATTGTGTGTACCTGTCTTTGGTGATTGGCACTTGGCCTGGTTGTGTGGTAGCTGCTCTAGGTTTGATTTATTTTCAAACCTAGGATGTGTGTACGCCTGAAGTTGTGTGTAGTAGTCATGCTAGGTTTGAACCATAGTCAAACTTGGTCTATTTTTGAAGGCCAGTCTGGTGGAGTGTGTGTGCAAAGATTGGGTTGTATTATGTTCTTCCGCTGAGTAATACCTGGCAAAACTCAAGCTCTGATGTGTTTCCCCTCTTGTGGATTGAAGGCCATTATATTCAAGAATTCAACATAAACTATGGAAGACGTCACAGAAACTTGAGTCCTCTCAAGTCCACTCATGAAGACGTTCTTCGTTCAGGATGGTAAGAATCACATATTCACGGATTAGTGTTATATGAAGACCTTGAAGAATTTCAAGGAGGGCCTTGTTCCAAGGTGATGGGATTGATGTTCTATGTGATGGTGGAACAAGGATGCAGCTACTAGTCGAAGAGCATATGTCTTGGGTGTCAAACAAAGGGATACTTTTGTTTGGAACCTACTCCTGACCTGGAAGAGGAGACATCTGTGTGTGCAAAGTTGACAATGGTAAAGTCAACTATGTCTGTGTACTCCCGAAGGTTACTTTAGGAGTCAGAACTCTAGAAGTAAAGCTGGTTGAGATATGACATTGATCAGGGCTGAGCAATTGTTCCCTGAAGTACTATGGTGTGAAGAAAGACAAGCTCACTGGTTAATAAAAGCCAATGATGGTGCAGCACTATTGCTCCTTCATAGAAGTAGATTGGGATCATGAGTCGTAAATATGAAGACTCAGAGTTTGGTTAAGATATAGCTCTTGGAGTTACGTAAATCTGGTAGGGATGTCATATGTCATGTCGAGACATTTGTACACAATGCATTTTTGTGTGGAGCTTCCATGACTGATAGCTTGAGGGGGAGATTTGGTTAACCTCCTCACATTAGTTCAGCCTGGTGTTGATCTATGTCACATGGGTTCTGGTTGTTGTGTGACATATTTGCAAGGAAGGATTCATCTCTCTCATTCCTAATGATGAATCTGATCTGGTAGGAGTCTCAAGTCGGTTACTTAAGTCAAGGGTGGCAACCTAGATATCTCAACTCTTTGGACTCTCAAAGAAAGAGCTTGCAAGAAGAAGATATTAACACACGAAGAGTATGTCAAGTATTCAAATGGTGAAAGTATCTTACTGGATAATGTGAAGGATTTATGATCAATTGCTACTTATGACAAGTACAAGTATTTAATTGATTACCCTTGGAGTTCAAAATAACTGTTGTGGGAACATTCATTCTTCTAGACCCTGTGAAGAATCACAGGAAGAGTGATACCTTAGAGCTATCTCCTTGGTGACAGCAAAATCATTTGATCCTTGAAAAGGTTTCCTGGAAACATGTTCAGACTTAAAACCACAAGAAGAAGAAGACATCATAATCTAGATGATGGTCACTGGGATCAGTCTGGAGCAGAATTCAACAACTAGATGTTATAACATAATGCGGCGACATTTGGTTCAACATCAGATTCTTGCTTAGTGAAGTGGCTCATCAACTAGGATGATCTACGAAGTTGAAGATTAGATCCTCCAAAAGGATTGTCTCTTTGCAGCTCTTTGGAGTTGTTACATGTTTCTGTCTCAGTGTATCTAAGCCTTTTGTGATAACTTGTAGCCGGAAGTTCAAATTTCAATTGGAAGATCAGAATATCTTTGGAAGAAGTCTGATAAACATGAAAGTGGCATTTGGTCTATCTCAGCAGTGGATTCTGAGAATCAAGATAATCCAGATATGACAACTGATGATTATCAAGAAAGTTTGATTCACAGTATGAATGTGTTCAATCGATATTGTTGAACAGAGGGTGCGCTCTTGAAGACATGAAGATGCGTCTTATGTTTTCCATTCATCAAGAGGTCTTATTTACTTTGAATCAGAAGCTGCATTGAAGGTCCAACTGAGTATTGAATGTGTCCTACTTGTTTCCATGAGGAGAAGTGATTGTCCCTAACAGGGGGAGTATTGGTTTGTACAAAAGGTCTTCATCAAACTCGTAGGATATAAAGTGTGGCACCTTATTAACTATTGGAATGATGTGTTCAAAACTGAAGAAGACTATGTCTGACCGAATGTCATCACATTGGTAATGACATTGTTCCTAATTTCCTCTAAAACTACAGACAGGAGGAAAATTGGATGAAGTATGGATTATTACTAATAAATCCATGTCAAGCTGCTAATCTGAAAATAGCAGAATGTATGACGACATAGGATTTGAGCATGAAACAGTTTAGTGAGCTGGAATGTTTAGGTGATAACTTGTCATCTAATAAAGGTATTATATAACTAATACAGAGTGTAATATACCAACGATGTGTCTTGGAAAGGGGATCCTAAGACAAGGGAGTAGTCTGTTCTAAAAGACAAATGTCTGTTTTTAAAAGGGCATCCTGACATGGTCAAAGGGTCAAACCCAAGGGTAGGTACCTGCATTAAAACCAGTCCTAGGGCACTGAAACTGTCAGAGTAAAGTACCAAGGTCGTTACTATCTATGCCAAAGTTGCATTATTTATGAAGACTCTCTCTATTCCTTCTCTTCATCAGAGGGTTTCAGCAATATGAAGTTTGTTAGCATCTGGGAAAATTGTGCTCGGGTATGGATCTGTATGGGCAGTCTTTGTCAAATTCTGGCCAAAAAGGGGGAGAAAGATAGGGATAGGGACTCAGGCGAGACTCAGGTGAAAGCAACAGACGGCAATGTCCAGCAAGACTCAGGAGAAAGCAACATGATCCCTAAGTAAGTGACTTTAGTTGTGTCTTGTGTTCTGAGTTAAGAGGATAGTTGTGACTTGTGATCTGAGTTACATGATCACAAGTAATAATCTGGAGAAAAGAAATCCTCTTGGGGCATCGATGGAGTGGAGTTGCTCACAGTTGACGACAGAGGCTTGTTGTTTGCTCAAAGGACATCAGCCTCTATAAAAGAAGATGTTAGACAAGATGTTGTAACATCTCAACTGTGTTGTGGCCTGGTCTCAAAATACAACTTGCACTTATTTGTTTTAGCCAAAATTTGCCAAAGGGGGAGATTGTAAGTACCCTGGCTGGAGAGTTGGCTTCATTTGTAAAACAAATAAGAAAGCAAGTTTACCCAGATCCCCTCTGTTGTTTTAATATGTGGTGTTGAAGAAGTTCAACATCTGAACCAACATGTTATGTAAGATGTCACAACATCAGCATGTGACATCGCGCCTGAAACTAATTCAACATCTAGGAAAATATGTTAGATGTAATGTCATGACATCTGACTTGACATCACGACAACAGAATTGATAATTCAGTTACAGTTCTGGTACTTAAATACTCTGAGAATATATGAGGCGTTTCTTGTGGAGAATCTGAAGATCAATCAAGAATCAATCAGAATATTTGAAGAAAATACTGTTTCTAAATATGGAGATATTTTAGGAACTAGAAGATTGAAGACCTTGATTATAGGAGAAGTTTGCTGCTGAGTTGTAACAGCAAGGAGAAAAACTTGCTGAGTTAGGTAATAGGTTATAAATAGCAGATTGTAACCTAGGGCTTAAGTGACACACATAATGTAACATTAGAAGGTGTTTTCTGTTAGGTAAACCTGTCGGTCTGTGGCAAGGTTACCATGTATGTAACTCGAAACCTGTAGGTAAGAGTTTGAATGTTCTTGGATGAAGCTGTGAAGCAAGTCTAAGTATTTCTGCATTACTTCATATTCATTGTAATGTAGGAAACCAAGTGGGAGGGCACTGCTTCTTGAGTAGGAGTAAGACTTCTGTTGTTGCGACAATAGGAATGGAAACTGGTAGGTTTCTATCTAGGAGTTCCTAGGTATAGGTTGCACTGGGTAGATGATTAAGTGAAGGATGGGAACTTGTGAAGTTTAGTCCTGAATTAATATTGCTAATAGTGGATCTTCTTCCTGGCTTGGTATGCCCCCAGAGTAGGTGTATTACACCGAACTGGGTCAACAACTGATTTGTGTTTTTACCTTCAATACTTTATAATTCTGTCTGTTATACAACAAGGTAAAACTGTAATGTTGAAACAGATGATGTCTCAGAACATGTTAAGACATCATGCTGATATCTGTGCTTGAATAAAACTGTGTGAATGTTACAGATGATGTCAAAAGAGATGAATGAATATCCTGCTGGTTTGTGTTCATGATAAACGGAACTAAGGGGTTTGTTTGCTTCATGGTATGTGATAGATGATGTTGCAACCAATGTTGAGACATCAGGCTATGAATGGATAGTTTACAAACCAAAGCTATTTGTTCGAGAACTGCAGATATGGCATCCTCTATGCTTCTGTTATACTGAATCACAAAAATTGGGTATCTACCTTGCAGTGTATTTATTATGTCATATCAGATGTTTAGACATTGAGTATAACATCTGAAGACTGGCATACACCAGAATTTCACCAATGATGGTTCAGATATTGATGATTTATTTGGAATAGGCAGTCATTCCTTTTTTGGTTGAGGGTTTGTATGACCTCTTCCTTTTTGATTTTGTTATCCCTTTCTTTTTTTTGCCTGAACTGTTTCCCTTTTTGGAATTACAGTCAGCGGGATGCCCCAGTTTTGTAAGTCCCTTTTATAGGTTTTGACTTTTTGGGCTTTTTTTTTATTTTTGAGAAGCAATGACTGCATGTCTTTATGATTGTTCAGAACCATCACTGTCTTTCTTTGTTTTTGTAAGGACCTTTTTGGTGCCCTTTGTTATGCACTTGGATTAACTGAGAGAAACTACCCTGCCCCAGGTTATGATTAAGGGTTTTAAATTTCGAAAAGAAAAACTCCTACTTCTTTGGCTCAGATGGGTTGACGAGGGATTATCATCCTTATTACTCCAGTGTTTAGGAATTGATACAATGCCTGTACCTCATCAGCAGGGTCTGTTCAAAAGCATACTGTAAAGATCGTGGTATCGTTTTCGTCATCCTCCCTCAAGAGGCTTAGAATTAACGAGAGTTGACATCAGAAAAAATATGAAAACAATTTGCATATAGTGAATGCGAATATATTGATTCAAAATAGACATAAGCGATGCATTAATGGAATAACAATGTTTTAACATGAATAAATGTTTGAACGGTCAAAAGAAAAACACAACTTGAACATTCGAATGAATAAAAGTTTCCTAGTCTCGGAGCTTGTCACTTCAACTGGTGAGCCTTGGAGGAATGGTAGAAAAATTCAGCCTGTCCATCTTGGGTGAACTCCAATGCCCCTTCATCGATCAGGTCCTGGATTTTGTTCCTCAGATCCCAACATTCATTGGTATCATGTCCTGGGCTAGCAGAGTGGTAGGCACACCTTTTATTGGGATCATAGGCAGGAGATGCTGTGTTGGGGTTCCGGGGATGAGCCCTTAATGTGATCAGATTCAACCTCAATAGGCGTTGCAAAGCTTGATACAGCGACATGTTGAGCGGGGTGAATTGCCTTCTGGGCTTGTCTGGTTGACGCTGGTGAGGTTGATGCTGAATTTGGGGCACTGGAGCCATTTGAGGAGCTTTCCCCTTATCCTCTTGTCTCGAGGATGATTGGATGATGAATGGCTTTTTACCCTTAGATGTTTGCCCCAGTTGATTACCCTGAAGCAGTTGGTTGACGAGAAACCGGAGCTCATCTTGTCTTTGAGCTAAACCTTGAATGGCATTCCTCTGCCCCAGCATCTGGGCTTTCATTGCATCCATCTCAGCTTGTAGGTGTTCCAGCTTTTCATCCTCAGCACTGCCCCTGACGAAGGTCTCCGTGAGAAGTATCCTTAGCTCCTCCTGCCCCTTGGATAGATTCAGGAGGATTTCCCCGAACCGAGTCTCTTGAGCAAGAAAGTCCTGGTTATCTTGTTGGGAGGCCATGGCTGAAATAAACAGCGAGAAGGGTAAGTGACCTGCAAAGAACGGATACCTGTAAGGCAATGATATGTATGATATGCATGCAATGTTTTCAAGGACCTCGCGGGGTAAACAAGAAAATTGTTAGCATTTGAGTTTGGTAGCCTGATTGAAGGCACTGCATATTGTTGAGAGTCCTTCTTCAAGGGTCAAAGGCTCACCATATCCAGTGGGTCATAGCCCCTGATAACCTTAGCTAGGGGATCATTCTTCAGGTGTCAAAGCTCACCATATCAAGTGGGTCATAGCCTCTGACAACTTTGGCTAGAGGAAAATAAATTCTCTTTGCCCCTTGCTAGATGTTTGATTCATCATGACCTGCATCACAAGCCCTTGAGATCCTTGAAATGGGTTAGGATGTATGCAATGGGATGATGTCATGCTATGCATGGGGTGATGTAGGTAACCCATGTTATGAGTCCCAATTAAGGACTATAAACAAACCCTGCAAGAAATTCAGTATACTTTGTTATGAGTCCCAATTAAGGACTATAAACCAAACCTGCAAGAGATCTAGTAAACCCTGTTATGAGTCCCAGTTAAGGACTATAACCAAAACCTGCAAGAAATTTGGTTAACCTTGCTATGAGTCCCAGTTAAGGACTATAAACAAAACCTGCAAGAAATTTGGTAAACCTTGTCATGAGTCCTGGTTAAGGACTATAAACAAAACCTGCAAGAAATTTGGTAAACCCTGTCATGGGTCCTGGTTAAGGACTATAAACAAAACCTGCAAGAAATTTGGTAAACCCTGTCATGAGTCCTAGTTAAGGACTATAAACAAAACCTGCAAGTAGTTCATGTGCCAGCTAACAAGCATGCAAGTAGGCAAGTACAAAGGCACACAAGTCACACAAGAGAAACCCTTAGGGTTTAAGCCAGCATGGGGTCTGGGTAGTACCCTCTTGAAGTTGGTGGGTTCAACCTGTCCTAATCAAAGTAACCGGGTTCTAAGGTTCCCAATATCACGGGATTGCTTTCATTGTTCATCGTTTCGATTTAGCCACTGAACTGGCGACCGAAATATTCCAGGAAAGCAACCCTCAATTGAGTGTAGTATCGAGTATCAACCAACCTCGGACTGCACCAAAGTCAGTTATCTCACTACCCTAACGAGGCCAAGATAGTTCAATTAAGGTTCCTAAGGTCTGTTGATGCTTCATGACACCACGCGGAGGCCCCGTACTCTCCTTGACTGAACTCAAGGGTTACCGGTACACACCAAAGTGCCACATCAACGTAGCAGACTGTTTCAACCATGTCGGTATACCCCGCACAGTTCCCTCACAGCCTTGTTGCTACTTTCTAAGAAAGGTATCCCCCAGATCCGGGTTAGGATCTATAGAACTCCCAAGCAACCCACAATAATAAAGCACACAAGGAAGACAATTGAAAACACAGTTATTAGCTAGCCCTAAGGTATACCTCACTTTAAGTTAAATCCCCAGCAGAGTCGCCAGTTCTGTGATCGGTGGATCTGGAACTGACTGTTTAACGATGGTTCGCGAAATGTCGCGGAAGCAAGAGTCGCCACCGTCTTTTATTTTCTCCAAATGGAAAGGACAAAAGCACAGAAAAATTCCTTAAAGAGATTGCTCTCGGTTCGGGAGGTAGGTTATAGAAAGGGAAGGTGTTAGCACCCTTTCTATCCATGGTTATCCATGGGCTCTTAGATACTTGCTCATTGTGTTTTCAAAAATGTTTGCTTGCTTTTCGACTGTGGGTTTTAAAAAGTTTCTTTTGAAAATTTCAGATCGACTCGTACGTCAGAGTGTTTGAAAAATTGTTTTGAAAGCTTTTGAAAAGTGTCGGTGTGAAAAGATTTTGATTTGTTTGAAATTAGAGAGAGCAAGTATCTACGAGAACCTACCTACCCTAAGGAATTCGTCTGTGTAAATGTCCTTTAAAGTAGTGCCATCCCACCATTGAGAGGTAGGTAGCACCACCGTTGGAGGTGTTCGGGTCAATTCGAGGTTCGGGACATGGTGATCACCGGAGCAATGGGAAGATACCTTAGAAGCTACCCTCATGCCAGGTTCCCGGATCATGAGGACTTACTAAGACATCCTCTACTCGACGATCACCTTTCGAGGCAAGGCAACAGTGAGGCGTACCCTAGGGGTGGTGTGTGCGATTCGTGTGTCGTTTTCATTGATATTTGTCTTGTCATGTTTATTGGTGTTCTACGCTTGATTTTATTATGACCATTCATTCTTGCATGCTTTTTGTTAACAGTTAATATTTGCGGAAGAGTAAATCTAAAGCTATTACAAATGGCGCGGGTCCACATCGCCAAAATTAAACCGGACCCGATTTGACGGAAAATAAATAAAGCGAATAAAAGTGCGAGAAGTTAAATTGTCCGAGTTACATGGCTTTGGGAGAGATACATAATTATTTAAGCGAAATAAAATAAATACGCAAATTAAACAATTAAAAATATGGGCGTTGGACCCTTTTGCAAAATTAAAATTAATAAGGAATTTAAAATTAAAATTTAAAAGAAAAGAAACTTATTTTTGGTGTTTTTAGTATTTTGAGGTTTAATAGAAAAAGGAATTAATTAAAATTAAAATAAAAAAGCTAAACCTAAGTCTAATTATTTTTAAGTTTTTTTTTTTAAAGAAAATATTAAATTTAAACTAAATTAACCCTAATTTTTACATGCAAATTTAATTATGAAAATAAATAATATTATGGTAAGAAACATTAAAAGGAATGAAAATTGTCAATTAAACCTAATTCTACCTTTTTTATATTTATTATGAGAAGAATTAAAATTACAAAAATCCTAATTAAAACTAAATTCATTACATGTTAATTTATTTACAAGCAATTATTTAACTAAAATAATTATTGCATTTTTTGTCTTTTCTGAATTTTTATGTATTTTTGTGAAAACAATAATTAATTAAATTAAGAAGATAAAGTAAATAAAATAATAAAGATAAAATATAAAAAATATGGAGAAGGCAAACCAGGGGGGGTTCAGGCCCCAAAGTGGAGGTCTTAGTGTGAACTTCTGGCCCATTAAGCTTGAGATTGTTTGACTTTTCCAGGCCACGTATGCGCGTATTGACCAGTCCTCATGGTGTTCATCAATTCCCAGCCTTGGATGTGAACCCCCTGGACGCGTGGATGTTGATTTCTGAGTGTGTACGATGATCCTTAGTATAAGTGCTGCATAGGAGTGATTATGGAAAAATAATATTGAGATATGCAAGACCTGGGACTTGAACCCAGGTCATGAGGGTTACCAGCGTTGTCTCCAACCAACTGTGCCAATTCACGCTTTTGTAATATAATTAACAAACAAATAATATAATAGAAAAACGAGATTAGTGCTGGAAAACGCGCGAATTTTAAACCAACGAATCATGCTTTGCCACGCTTCATCGTCCCCACTATCCCTGCAATACAAAAACGAAGGCAACGGTTTTGGATGCGTTTTCTTAGGCCGGTTTCAAGAAAATAGCGATTAGGCTATCCTTGAATATAAATTCATCGCGAGAGTTGGGATCTCTTCGTCCAGGTGAGCTGAGTTTAATGGTCTTGGTCTGGAGTCACGATTTTGCCTTGGGTGAAAAGCCCTAAATTGAAACTCTGAAAACCCTAAAGATCAGCAATGGTAAAATCAAATATATAGCACAAAAACGCAATTGGACCACATGGTTAGTTTCAAAACTTGACAAGGAACATGAATATACAATTAAAATGCAATGAGGATGCCTAGAAATCAAAATACGATTATGGATTTTTCTTGGTACAGTTTGAATCCGTTTTACCAATTCTTTGCGTTTGAGTTGATGTTAGGGATTGGAATCGCTTCTGGGAACCTTGAGGAAGCTATTGGAAAAGGAATGGTGCTTTGAATCGACCTCTAGAGTGGTTTTCAGAATTGCTCTTTTAGACAAAAATTCCAAGTTTGTAAATGTATTTCCTGCGCAGCTTAGAGTGTTTTTGCATTAGGGTTCTCTTTGTGCTTATGTAATGAGGCTATTAGGTTAAGAAAATCAATCAAATCTCTTGTAATTCATTGTTTGAATATTTGATTTTTTTCCATTATGTTTCATATCTTTTTCATGTGCATTTGATTCAATTAGCATCCAATCAAGCCAAATCTTTCCATGTTGGAATGTGCACGAATTATTGAGCCTAAAATGTGTACAAAAAGATTGGTTAGGTCATGTTAGATATTTTTCACATATTTATATAATTTAAATGAATTAATATGAATAATAATTCAAATAAATAAATAAAAAATGAGAAAATACTTCCCTTTGGGCCAAGTGGTCGTGCACATGCTTAGAATGATGAATCATGGAAGAAAAATGGGCCCATTTGCAATTTTAGGTCATTTGGATCAAAGTTGACTTTTCAAAATATCCAAAAATTTCCCAACTTCCACAAGGCATAACTTGCTCAATTTTAAAGCTTTTCTCATGTTCTTGGACATTTTGGAAAGGCCTTTGAGTCCTCTAACCAATGCCTTTGGTCCCATGTCATTTTGATTTACCAATCTCAAGTTATGGCCTTTGACTTAAAGTCCCTTTTTGTTGACTTTTGAAAAGGACCTATAATGTTGAAATTGATAACTTTTTGTGAGAGCATTTCTTGGACTTGGAATATGAAGATGAATTGTAGGAAATGTCTTTCTCTTCAAAATGAGCATTGGATGGAATTTTTCTGATAATCCATGTGAAAGTTATGCCCTGGTCAATTTCAGTTGACTTTTTCAGCTATCCAAATATAGTAACTTTTGCATCTTTGATGATTTCTGAGCCAAATTTTGAGAATCATGATCAAGCATTGATCAAATGATGTTTGTGGCTTCAAAATGATATGTTGACCAAAAATCTGAACTTTTGACTGTCAAATGACCATTTTGCCCCTACAGTTGACTGTAGTGCAATTTAGGGTTTTGACTGTGCAATTTTGAGCTGAATGCCTTGAAACTTGATATAAGAATACTTGACCACATTTGTAGGCATATGAGACTTGATTGGGCCTCTGAAAACTTCATTTTCTTGATCAGAACTCAAACCCTAGTTTTGACTGTATAGGAGACAGTTGGGCTGCACAACCCTTGGGGAATTTTGTGACTTGGCTTGGCAATTTCTTGAAGAATATGGGAGGGCAAATTTTGGGGTACAACAATACGACTTGATTATTATTTAACCAAACAAAAAGAGCGAAAGCCGTTGATTGGTTAAATAGGAATCATTGACCTTTTTAGAAAACGATTTTGAAACTATTTTCGGACGCGTTTGTAGGTTTGAAATCTGACTCTTGGTCAAAAGCCAAAAGTCTCTTTAAGTTAATCTTTCCAAGTAAAATCACTTTTCTGTTAAGTCAAAACTATCAATTTCTTAAAAATAGGTTTACCTCTTTAACGCGGAAGGCACCCTTTATATGTGACAATAAAGGAATTTAATTTAAAGAGTAAACTCGGTTCTTAGTAGTCAAAAGCTACAAGTTCCCGTTAAACTGATTCTTTGCTATCAATAGAAAATACTGCCCCATAAGTAGGTTCATCTACGTATGACCGGACCAATATCTGATTACATGATTTACATTCCAACCTGTCTTTTAAACTGTTATTTACCTCGCTCATTTACTTTGCGCACTGCACTCACATCAATATTCTTGTTCGCCTTAGATAAGCACCTTAGCAATAGAGTTGATAGATTGACAATTGGTCTCTGTGGTTCGATAATCTTTTATATTACTTCGATAGGTTGTACACTTGCAGTACTACATTTAGGCTATACGTTACAGATTAAACCCATCAGTCCTAACATTGCTTTAGTGACCGCGCGTCCCTTAATCGAATTGACCCTTAAAACTCCAACGATGATGCTACCTACTCATCAATAGTGGGATAGCATTGTCTAAAGGAAGATAGCATAGAACGATTCCTTTTTCGAGTAGGTAGATGGTTCTTAAGTACTTGATCATTCCAAAACAAAAACAAAAACTTTTCACACTTACACCTTTCAAACAAAAAACTCTTTTCAAACCCACAAACACAAATAAAAGCAAATTTTGAAAACACTTTGAGCGAGTACCTAAGAGCCCGTGGATAACCACGGATAGAAAGGGTGCTAACACCTTCCCTTTCTATAATCTACCCCCGGACCCGAGAAACATCTCGAAAAAGGAATTTTTCTGTGCTTTTTTCCTTTCCTTGTTGGAAAAAATAAAAGACGGTGGCGACTCTTGCTTACCGCAACATTTTGCGAAACCAAACACAAAACGCGAACCAGCATTCCAAAAAACAGTCAATTCTCTCCCACCATATCACATCCTCGTTCTCACCTAGTGATGTATGTGAGAAGTATGTCCACTCACACCGATGATCAACGCCTATTAATTCACTTTTTTCAAGATAATTTGACTGGTGCAACATTAAAATGGTACATGAGCCTGGATAGTGCCAATGTTCATACTTTCAACGACATGGGTGAAGCATTTATTAGACAGTACAAATATAATATAGACATGGCACCTGATTGTTATTAACTCAGGAAAATGGTCCAGAAGGACAAAGAGTCATTTAAGGAATATGCACAGAGATTGCGTGAAGTAGCCTCCCAAGTGATCCTTCCAATGGAAGAAAAAGAGTTGACAAAGATTTTTTTGAAGACTCTAGGTGCTTACTATTATGAAAGAATGGTGGCGAGTGCGCCAAGTTATTTTATCAAGATGGTGGGCATGGGTGTCCATTTGGAAGAAGTTGTAAGAGAGAGTCGCTTGACAAGAAGTGAAAATTCTGGCAGTACGAAGAAACCATCATACGGGTTTGCTAAAAAGAAAGAGAGACAAATCATGTTATTTAAGAGAGAAGGGTTAATCCTCCTAGAAGAAATCATCAGCGCCACCAACAGGTTGCTTCGGTAACTCCAGTTGTCAATATGGCTCCAACCATAGTGGCTTATCAAAGACCAACCCCTCAGGGAAATCAAGGGCAGAATCAGAAGAGAGAGCCTTTTGACTCTATTCTCATGAGCTATGCATAGCTACTCCCAACATTAATTCAGAAAAAGTTGGTCTAGACCAGGCCACCCCCCGCTATACCATCACCATTGCCTTGGTATTATAAGGCATATCAGACGTGTGCTTTTCTTCAGGGAGCACCAGGGCACAATGTGGAAAACGGTTATCCTCTTAAATCAGAGGTAGAAAAGATGGTGAGATATAGCCTTTTATCCTTTAAAGATGTCGGCCGTAACATAAAAGATAATCCTTTGCCAAAATATGGAGGAGCAAATGCTATCAACATGGTTGCTGGTTGTCCAGGGGATTTCCGGATCTTTGATATCAACTTGGTTAGGGGAGATTTGGTAAAGATGCACGTTGACCTATGTGAGTTTAGTTACTATACGCATGACCATGCTGGTTGTGGTATTTGCAGTACGGATATACAAGGGTGTGATAAGATAAAGGCTGATCTTTAGGAAATGATGGATGAATGCCTCATTCATATAATCAGGCCTAGGGCAGAATACGAGGAAGAAGTGAACATGGTCTTTGGATGTCCTGGAGAGTTCTGGATCTTTGATATGAACCATATGAATGATAATTTGGTGCAATTGCACGCTACCTTCTGCCACATGGATGGTCAAGTAGAACACCACTATGGATCTTGTCGGGTTTGCTGCAGAGACTCTCGTGGTTGTGTAATTGTGAGAAGGGGTATTCAGTTATTATTGGATAATGGTACTATCAAGGTTTCAGACCATAGATATGATTAAAATGTGATTAATATGATTGAAGATTTCTTGGTTGAGACTGTGTCGGATGATGAATACGCTTCTGCGGATGAATTCTTTTCCTCAAAGGAACATATGATCTCTAGTGATGATTTTGCGATGACCAAATATTATGAAGAAAGGGGTGAACATAATTGTGCCTTGTTTCAGTGATCCTGCCCCTGTCGATATTGAATACTGTAGCAAGCCAGTTGTTTCTCCAGTAGTGATTTACTTGCCAGGTCTTGTTCCTTACAAATCAGACAAAGTCGTACCGTACAAATACAATGCTACAATTCTAGAGAATGGTGTGGAAGTTCCCATCCAACCTTTATATAATGTCGAGAATATTACTTAGCCCAGTAGAGTGACCCGCAGTGGTTGTGTGTTCACACCTGTTATTCGAGGGAATGTCAGTGTCGATAAGAAGGTTATTGAAAGTGTTGAAACTAAGAAAGCAGTAGGAGAATCCAGTGGTGCTACTCTGGAAAAAGATGTGGATGATATATTGAAGATTATCAAAATGAGAGACTACAAGATCGTAGATCAATTATTGCAAACACCATCAAATATATCTATTCTGGCCTTGCTGGTGAATTCTTCTGCCCATAGAGAATCTTTAATGAGAGTGTTGGATCCAGCCTTCATGGTAAGTGATATGTTATTGGACCAATTCAGTAGTGTGGTAGGGAATATTACATCTTGTAATAACCTAAGCTTTTGTGATGAAGAATTTTCTGATGAGGGAAGGAATCACAATTTGGCTCTCCATATATCCATGAACTGTAAGAATGATTCATTGTCAAATGTGTTGATTGATAATGGGTCCGCCTAAAATGTCATACCGAGGAGAACGCTGATGAAGTTGAAATATCAAGGAGCTCCCATGCGCCCAAGTAGCATAATTGTAAAAGCTTTTGATGGATCAAGGAAATCTGTTATTGGGGAAGTGGATATGCCTATTAACATAGGCCTACACTTGTTTCAGATTACTTTCCAAGTTATGGATATTGTGCCCGCTTACAGTAGTCTACTGGGACGACCAAGGATACATGAGGCAGGGGTTGTCACTTCAACTTTTCACCAAAAGCTGAAGTTCATGCGTGAAGGTAAATTGGTTATCATAAATGGAGAGCAAGCATTGTTAATATCTCATCTATCCTCTTTCAGTGTTGTGGAAGCAGGTGAAGTTGTTGTTGGAACTCAGTTCCAAGCTTTATCTATTTATAATGTAAGGGAGAATGATAATTCTATGGCTTCATTCAAATATGCTCATCAGGTTGAGCGTAATGGCCCTAGTAAAGTATGGGGGCAGATTATTGATCCTCTAGTGAACAAGAGTAGGGTTGGTTTGGTATTTGCTGCGAAAAATGATAAAGGTGAGAACATGAAGTTGAAGTCTGCGTTGGGCAGGTATCAGGATATTTTCTACAGCGGAGGTTATCTTTATCGAACTGTTTCTGGGATCAATGCTATTGTGGAGGATGAAGAAGAACAGGAAATGTCAAATTATGTGACGCATGGAGTCAGAGTTCAGAATTGGGTCGCTATTGATGTTCTCTCTTGCATCCATGTCTCAAAGTAATTTGTTTTTGTTAATCTTTTCAAAAAGCTTTCACTCTGCCCAAGGTGAAAGTTGATTTTGTATGGGCTTATCTGTTTGCTTTAATCATTGAAATCATTAATAAAAGTTGTCTTTGATTCTCAAATTGTGTTTTTGTTTTTTGCTTTTTCTTGGAAAATTGGTAATCAGAAAAAACCCTTTTGGAATAAATAATAACTGTAAATAAATATGCATAATCACTTGATATATGTGTCAGTTTCTAAAAGCAATCATAAATCATATGTACAGATTAATTAAAAAACATGTTGAATACAACGACCCTGCACCCTCTCCCAACTTTGAATATCCTGTGTATATGGCCGAAGAAGAAGAATATGATGAAATTCTAGAAGAGATTTCAAGGTTGCTCGAGCGCGAGGAAAATTCCATTCAACCATATAAAGAGCCGTTGGAGACAATCAATTTGGGTTCAGAGGAATATTCGAAGGAAGTTAAGAATGGAGTATTGTTGCATCCTAATGTAAAGAGCAAGCTGATTGAATTGTTAAGAGAGTATGTGGACGTCTTTGCTTGGTCATACCAAGATATGCTGGGTTTAGATACAGATATAGTAGAGCATAATTTGCCGCTAAAGTCAGAGTGCCCGCCAGTCAAGCAGAAATTGCAAAGAACTCACCCAGATATGGCAGTGAAAATTAAAGAAGAAGTTTTAAAGCATATTAATACTGGTTTTTTTGTGACATCAGTGTACCCTCAATGGATTTCCAATATTGTCCCAGTACCAAAGAAAGACGGAAAAGTTCGCATGTGCGTTGATTATAGAGATTTAAATAAAGCTAGTCCAAAAGATGATTTTCCATTACCACATATTGATATGTTGGTTGATAGTACAACAAAATTAAAAGTATTCTTGTTCATGGACGGATTTTTTGGATATAATCAAATTAACATGGCTCCTGAGGACATGGAAAAAAATAAAGTTTATCACACCCTGGGGAACATTCTGTTACATAGTGATGCACTTCGGGTTGAAGAACGCTGGTGCAACGTACCAGAGGGATATGACAACCCTATTCCATGATCTGATGCACAAGGAAACTGAAGTATATGTTGATGATATGATTTCCAAATCCCATACTGAAGAAGGGCATGTAGAATATTTGTTGAAATTGTTTCAATGTTTGAGGAAATATCGTCTCCGCTTGAATCCAAATAAATGCACCTTCGGTGTCTGGTCATGGATGTTGTTAGGTTTCATTGTCAGTCAAAAAGGAATTAAAGTTGACCTGATAAAGTCAAAGCAATTCAAGAAATGCATGCACCAAGGACTGAAAAGCAAGTTAGAGGCTTCCTTGGACGTCTGAATTACATTTCCAGATTCATTTCCCATATGACTGCAACGTGTGAATCGATCTTTAAGTTGTTAAAGAAAGATCAGAGTTATGTGTGGATAGATGATTTCCAAAGGGCATTTGAAAGTATTAAAGAGTATATGTTTGAACCTCCTATCTTGCTTCCCCCTGTTTAAGGAAGAGCATTGATCATGTATCTAATAGTGTTAGATAATTCTATAGGCTGTATTTTGGGACAACGAGATGAAACGGGAAAGAAGTAATACACCATTTATCATCTCAGTAAGAAGTTTATTGACTGTGAGTCACGATATTCTATGCTGGAAAAATCATGTTGTGCTCTATCCTGGGCAGTAAAGAAGTTGCGGCAATATATGTTGAATCATTCTACTTGGTTGATTTCCAAAATGGATCCAATTAAGTATATCTTTGAAAAGCCTTCTCTTAATGGGATAATTGCCCGTTGGAAGATGTTGTTGTCTGAATATGATATTGAATACCATACTCAGAAGGCTATAAAAAGTAGCGTGTTGGCGGATTATCTTGCTCACCAACCGGTTGATGACTATCAGTCTGTTAAATATGATTTCCCTGATGAGGATGTTATGTTTCTTAAAGTGAAAGATTATGATGAACCGTTGCCTGAGGAAAGTCCTGATCCTGAATCTCATTGGGGCATGGTATTTGATGGAGTTATGAATGCTTAAGGGAAAGGAATTGGTGTTGTGATTATCACTCTTCATGGATCACACATTCCTTTTACGGCAAGGTTGACATTTGATTGTACCAATAATATGTCAGAGTATGAGGCTTGTATCATGGGTCTCGAGGAGGCCATTGATCTCACAATCAAATTTCTAGATGTATATGGCGATTCAGATTTGGTAGTAAATTATATTAGAGGAGAATGGGATACTCATCACCCTGGCTTGATCCCTTATAAAGACTATGCTAGAATATTATTACCCTTCTTTAATAAAGTTGAATTCCATCATGTTCCTAGAGATGAAAAATCAAATGGCGGATGCTTTGGAAACTCTGGCTTCTATGTATCAAATGAATACTTGGAACAATGTGCCTCGTATCAAAGTGCGACATTTGGATAGACTGGCTCATGTGTTTACAACAGAGGAAATGTCAGATGAAAAACCTTGGTATTATGATATCAAGCATTTTATCCAGTCTCAAGAATACTCGGCCGATGCATAAAATAAAGATAGAAAGACATTGAGAAGGTTGGTATGTAGCTATTTCCTCAATGAAGATGTGCTATACAATAGAAATTATGACATGGTCTTACTCATATGTGTGGGTAGACACGAAGCAAACATGTTAATGCATGAGATCCATGAAGGTTCCTTTAGTACCCATGCTAATGGACATTTGATGGCAAAGAAGATGCTTAGGGAAAGTTACTATTGGCTGACAATGGAATCTAATTGTTATAAATTTGAAAATAAGTGTCATAAGTGTCAGAGTTATACTGACAAAATTCATGTGCCTCCAACACTTCTCAATGTTATTTCTTCCTCATGGCCTTTCTCTATATGGGGTATTGACATTATCGAAATGATTGAACCAAAGGCGTTGAATGGATATCATTTTATCTTTTTGGAAATAGACTGCTTCACCAAATGGGTGGAAGCAGCTTCATATGCTAATGTTACTAAGCAGGTGGTTGTACGCTTTATCAAGAACAATCTCATATGTCGGTATGGTGTGCCAAGCAGGATTATCACCGACAATGGCTCAAATCTGAATAACAAGATGATGATAGAACTTTGTGAAGAATTTAAGATTGTCCACCACAATTCATCTCCCTACAGGCCAAAGATGAATGGGGTTGTTGAAGCTGCTAATAAGAACATCAAAAAGTTCATCCAGAAAATGGTTGTTACTTATAAAGATTGGCATGAGTTGCTCCCTTTTGCTCTGCATGGGTATCGAACATTTGTCTGCACTTCAACAGGGGCAACCCCGTTCTCTCTTGTGTATGGAATGGAAGCAGTGCTCCCCGTTGAGGTGGAGATTCCCTCTTTACGCGTGACGATGGAAACCAAGTTGTCAGAGGCTGATTGGGTCCAGAACAGGTTTGAACAGTTGAATTTAATTGAAGAAAAGAGAATGACAACTTTGTGTCATGGTCATTTATATCAGAATAGAATGAAGAAAGCTTTTGATAAGAAGGTAAGGCCTCGTGAATTCAGAGAAGGCGACCTCGTGCTCAGGAAGATCATGTCTTTTAACGCTGATTCTAGAGGAAAATGGACTCCCAATTTTGAAGGCTCATATTTTGTCAAGAAATCCTTCTCTGGAGGTGCATTAATTCTTGAAACTATGGATGGTGAGGAGTTCCCACATCCCGTGAATTTTGATGCAGTCAAGAAAGACTTCGCCTAAAGAAATAAAAGAACAGCTCGCTGAGTCGAAAACCCGAAAGGGCGGCTTAGGCAAAAAGGAGCGTCTCGGTAGGCTGAAAACCCAAAAGGGCGGTCTAGGAAAAAATTATAGACATAAACAGAATAAATTTTTCTTGGTAGGTTGAAAACCCGCAAGGGAAATCTAGGAAAAAGTTAGGGATTTCTTGGCAAGTAATTGCATCAGATAAGACTTGATCATTGAAGCAACAATCTTCTTGGATCCTCACCACTCTTCAACCGAAGTCGTTGCTCAGGAATTCAAAGTTGTTAGGGAGAATAGTGGTCATTGTATTTCAATGTATATTTTCCAATATATATTACCATTTTCCAAACTTTGTAATCATCTATGGAGTCTCGCCATTCGCAGACTACCATCCTATTAATAAAGTTTGAGCTTTTATCCTATTCTTATTAATTCTTATTTTATTTTGTTTACAAAGACTCCATTTATTAATGATAGTAATTTTTAAAGCAAACAAATTAAATAACAAAATTGTTTTTTGAAAAGAATTTACAAATTATGTCTTGCTTTAGATTTTCTGACTCAAGGAGAACAAAAATAGTGACTCCAAGGATGGACAAACTCTGAAATTTTGGAAGTATGTATTCCCCAGGAAGGTTCCCCCGGGGAAATTTTGCTGGAATAGATATGATCTTCTTGTGTTTCTCAGATAATTGAGGATGATACCAATTGATGTATGGTGCAGTGTTGGATTTGAGATCCCTTTTATCCTAATCAAGTCTTAGTTCATTTTGATTTCGGGTTTACATGGTATAATTTTTCTACCCCAGATTCCTCAGTAAGGTCTATGCTCATATGACAAAAGACTTTTCCCTTTTGTGTGCTGAGATGAAATCAATTGCAAAACATCTCCCTTTGCAGTGCTAGCATTTTTATTTTTGTTTGTTTCCCAGGCAACCAGACAAGGGAAATATCTTCTCTAAGAAGTGTTGAAACAATTGTCAACTTTTTGGGTTTTCTCTCGCCAAGTGATGGGTTTGATTTAAAATCCCCATAAGTTTTATTTCTTGTTGTATTTGTTTAACTTCTTAGATTCCAAAGTTAAAGTCGAGATAACGGGATCTATGAAAATTGCTACCCCCATGAGGTTTTATAATTTCTCCCCAGAGAAGTGGGTGCAATCATCACTCTCTGTATTAAAGAATGTATGTTGGGTTTCTCTAGATGATGTGGTGTTGCCCTCCCAATAAAGTCGGCACGAGGTCCCCAGTTGATATCTCGAAGATGTGGTTGTCATCTACCCTTTTGAAATCAGTATTGTAATCCCCCAATAGAAGTACAGGCGTTGAAGCATTTGTTTTCCCCATTAAAGTCTGTGATGTTCCCCGGTGAAACCTGGAGGAGAATGTTATATCCTTGTATATGTACTGATTTGTTGTTATGATTTTATTATTTTTGGATTATGTTCCTTCCCAGTGAAGTTAAGCTGCAAAATAGGAATTGGTTTCCTCAGTTGGTGCTTACTTTCTTATGAAATTTTCATCTTGGATGTGATTTAGCCGAGTATTTGACTTTACCCAAGTTGGTTTTGTCTGGTTATCCCTAGTGTTATATGTCTGTTTTGTCAGCATATACATGATAACATTCATACATTCATACATACATCATACATAGTTGAATTTAGAAAATCATTTCTCATTTACATTCATTAATGTCTTGTTGGCATATTACCCTGTTTTGCAGAGTTGTGTTATCCTCTCTCTCCAATTGAATGTCAACCTTAGGCAGAAAGTGTATATTCTTTCAATTTCCCCACTGAGTTATCCCTATGGGAAGATTTTTGCTTTAGCCTTCCTGTACAACTCTTTGTCTGGATAGAAAGTGGTTCCCTCTTAAGTTTATTTCTCATGAGGTGTTATTTTGGGTTGACTAATTCATTCTGGTTTGTTTCTGGATTGAATCTATGGTCCCCAGCAATATTATCATTTTGATTTCTGCAAGCTTTGAGCCCTAGTTCGAGAATATGCATTTATTTTGCCACGAGAAGACTTTATCTCCTCAGCGGGAATATATTGACATCTCCCTAGGAAGTACTATTTCTTTCCCCAGGAAATCATCATTGCAATTCCTTCTCGTAATAGCAAGTGGAAGGTCTCTTTATTTGAGCAACTTGTACTTCCCCAATGAGTCTATTAGCTCCCCTAGAAGATTCAGATTTGTTACTCCAATGAATGGTAGCCTTGTCATTATGGAAGGTAGTTTGTTGCTAAGATTTGTTACTCCAATGAATGGTAGCCTTGTCATTATGGAAGGTAGTTCGTTGTTGAGATTTTTTACTCCGATGAATGTTAGCCTTGTCATTATGGAAGGTAGTTCGTTGTTGAGATTTGTTACTCCAATGAATGGAAGCCTTGTCATTATGAAAGGTAGTTCGTTGTTTAGATTTGTTACTCCGATGAATGGTATCCTTGTTATTATGGAAGGTATTTCGTTGTCGAGATTTGTTACTCCAATGGATGTGTAGCGGTAGAAATGTTCAAGACTAAGCCATTAGATTGACTAGACTTTGTACAAATCAAAATAAAAATCGCTACCGCGCTTTATTGTTTCCAAAGGAATGGGAAAAGAGCGAATAACCCAAAAAAGGGGGAAAGATTCAAGGTAAGGGGGATGGTTATGCAAAGGGAAGGTATTAGCACCCTAAACATCTACGGTACTCCACAGGAACCTCTTTGAAAAATCTGTATATTTTGGTTATGAAAATGTGTTATATAAAAATAGATGGTGGAGGTGAGAAAAGAAATATTTTTATGATTTTTTCACCCGCCGCGGTTGTGAACCTTTAGTGCCTACGTACCACATTTTGTGCAATAGGGGATCAGGGTACACGTAGTTCCTCTTTTAAAAAATTGAAACACAAGTGTGTTAGTTAATTTTATGAGATAAGACATCATCGTCATTGTCCGCGTGGAAAACATACTTACTGCCCACAATCATGAGAAAGGAGAATTTGCGTCATCTCAAAGTGGAGGATATGGATTGGATTTTAAAATCAACAATGCCTCACTCAGCACCCAAGTGGAAAATATCTCTCTTTACTACATATTGTAGAAGTATATTTGTTTGCATCACTACAAGGATTGACAAGAGTCTAATCTTTTAAGAAAAGTTTTAAAATAAAAAGCCAAAGCGGCAAAAATGGTTTGAAATGAGATTGATTGACTTTTAGTCTTCTCACAAAAAATGTCAAGGTATTATTAAATTGATTGAAATTTATTTATGAAAATGTTTTGAAAATGCATGGACCTAAGTCCAAGTTTATTATGAAAGTGTTTCCAGTTTCAAAACAAGAAGAGATTTTAAAAAGGAGGGAGAAGATTTTTGAAATTAAAGAAGATGGGAGGAGATGAAGAGACTATCCTAAAGCATGAGGTAAAAGCTAGGGATAAGAACCATCTAACCAACAAGAAGCCAATTCTTGACATTATGAGTCAATATAGAATTCCTATTCTTCGGATTGAAACCGAGCAAGCAAAGATACTAAACCTCGAGAGAACCAAACTTCAAGTGTATTAAGTCCTCGCAAAAATTGGGCAGAGTAACGGCTGTATACGGGTGAATCCCGGATTACAAACAAAGTATGTAATCACAATAACTTGCATACAAAACAAACAAACAACCCAATGTCTTGAGGTAAACCTCAAGAACTCCAGACAAAATATCAAATAAAGTCACAAAGTCTCCAAGATAGGCCAAGGTTTCTAATCCTAAGTCCAAGAAGTCCATCGCTCCATAATGCCAAGGATAGTAACCAAATAGTCCAAGTATCATTAAAGATTTTTTATGGTTCATGTTGATTATTAGGTGTCTTCAAAAGGAAAAGAAAATCTCAAGTGAGCAAAATAAAAATGACATAAAAGTAAATGCTCAAGTGAGCAAAAATAAAAATGGCATGAAATGTAAATGCTAAAATTAAATGGTACATAAAGCATAAAAAATAAAAGCATAAAGTAAAGTCAATTGTTAGAAATTAGTGGTTAGTTGGATAACCATCTTGAAACTTGCATTTGGAACTCATTAGAGGATTGGTAGAACCAAAGCCTCCACACAACAAGTTGCATTTGCTTTTTGTCAAATATATCATCCATTTTCGAATCCTCAAAAAGTAACATTTAATGATCAACGATGTTTAAGTGATCCGCGTTGACCAAAGGTGTTGTAGACCCATTAGAGGATTGGTAGAGCCAAAGCCTTCACACAATGAATCTCAAGGTTATTGTATCAAAGAGATCAAATTAACATACTTGGGCTTGTAATCATAAGTTTGGGCCACGAATGATCATTTATTCGAATCGGGACAAAATTTAGCGCTATGTTAAGCAATCGTAAGTGGACTCATGTAGAAGTCACACCTATTTTGAGGCCGGTCAATAGCAATCTATGTACTTCATGTTTGGATAAATGATATAGAGATCACCATCCCTTAACATGTAGCACAAATAAAAAAAGAAAGGGATAAGATGAAGAGGGAGGGGGATGGTAAGCTAATTTGGATTACCATTTCAAAATCCTTTCATCTTTAAATTCAACCATTCCCCTAGATGGATTAAATCACTAAACATATCTGTTGTACCCCAAAATTTGCCCTCCCGTATTTCTCAAAACATTTCAAGAAAAATTCACAAGTCCAACCCGGAGCTTCATATTCAGGTGTTCTTTCGCCAAGATATCTCTGATAACGTATTCTCAAATTCAGGTTCGGCTCAAGAGTCAATTCTTTAAAGAAGGTATCCGAATGTGTGAGTTTTCTCGAAGAAATATGGTGAAAAAGTGTGCTGAAAGTGCAGTTTTTACGCGCTAAAAAATTCATAACTTGAAGATCGTGGCTCGTTTTGAACCCGTTCTGGTGGCCAAAATTCCGTCTTGACGTCATCTATGTTTTCATATCTCATGGCTGGAAGCCAATTTCGATCAGAAGGTCTTCAAAAATGTGGATTTATCAAGTATTTTCGTACAGAAAATTTGTGACAGAAGTTTATTTGCGTCATGTTCAAAAATTCATAACTCGGTCAATTTTTATCGGATTGGGCTCATATTTTTACACAAGGTCACTGACTCATAGATCTACAACTTTGATTCAAAAGTCGAGACCGAATTATGCTCCTATCAATACCAGTTTTTTATTGAAGAACGTGTCAGAGTCGACACTGGAGCCCAAAATAAGTTTGTCTGAGCTGAAACTTCAAAAATTCATAACTAATTCACCGTTTATCCGATTGAGCCGATTTTCGGACAGGAGTTAGTTATTGATGTCGGCTATATTTTGTTTTCACATTTCAACTTCAAAAATTGTACTTAAGTCCCTGCGATTTAGCCTGGAAAGTGACGAACTCAAGTGAACATTGGAGGCCCAATTGCACATTCAAAGCCCATTTTCTTTACCCTAATTTCCATTATATAATCACATTCTTTTCACACAAACCAGAGGAGAAAAAAAACCTTGCCACAACACTGTCAGAATATCAAATTCTTTCAAGAACCTTAAAACCTTGAAATCCTTATTACAAATTCCTCTGTCACTACAAACAAGCCATCTCAGTTACAAACCAACATCTCACTACTTCTTCAGTAAGGGTAAGGCTGGCTTGATCTCCATGATCAAAAGGGCATAAAAGCATTCATGTCACTACTTTTCCAGTAAGGATAAGGTTGATTTGATCTTCATGATCAAAAGGGTATAATCATTCATACATGCCATATTGGCCTAAACATTAAATTTTTTCATATATTGGCTTTATTTGTATTTTATGATATATAGTAATTTATTTAATGTGTTCATGAGATTCAGCACTGCAGATTTAGACAGGATCCCAAGCAGGTTCATTAAGGAACGTTGAGGCCAAAACACAAATGGCCAAAACAGAACAGCTTACACATGACACCAATACATGGCGATGCAGACATCCTGAGAAGGTTAAGGAACGTTGAGGCCAAAGCACAAATGGCTAAAAGCCAAAACACAAATGGCCAAAACAAAACAGTTTACACATGACGCCAACAGCTGTTTCACCCCTCCAATCAGGCTCGTATACTCCTAAACTCTCTCTCTATTTGTATTATGTTCCTTTAATTAATTAATCGTTATTATTTTTATTAATCACTAACCAATTAACATTTTTTTTCCTAATAAAATCAAAAACACAAAAAATATTTTATTTATTAAAATTAACTTCATCACTTTTATTTTTGTAAATAAATTAATTTAATCAATTTAGCTTTAATTAGATTTAACTTTTGATATTTTTTGCAATATTTAAAATCAATTTAGAATATTAGGTTTTTATTAGCATTAATTCAATTTATTTTATTTCTTTAAAAAACTCAAAAATCCAAAAATATGTTCATTATTTAATTTAATTTAATTGTTCATTTAATTTAATTCCATTTAATTCAAAAATAACCAAAAAAATCACTTTCTTTCAAAAAAGGGTCAAAACCCCAAAAAACTCGCATCCGATTTAATTTCCCGCACGCGATCCATTTTTCTATATTATTGTACTTGCTTCCGAAATGTAATAACTTTAATTAGGACTTTATTTATTTATTGCTTTACTTTACTTTCCGCAATTTAAATTAAAGGGTTTGTTTTTAGCGATGTAAATACCCGACGCCTTGTAATAGCTTAGCTTTATTTTCCGCAAACTATTAACTGTTAGATGTATGTTAATTAGGCTATGCATGACAAGATTATCTCTGAAAATAAAATCAACTCGTAGCTCACCATAACATGTGCAAAGATAACTTAACTGAATCCTGACACACTCGCACATGCCACTCCTAGGGTACGCCTCACTTGGTTGCCTCGACGTGGTCATTGAGTATAGGGTGTTTTAGAGGTCGCCCACTTGTCTAAAGATCCAAGTTGCCTCAGATAAAAAAGGATCTAGGACATTAGGGTTACTTCTAAGGTGTCCTACTATTGCTTTGGTGACCACACATGTCCCTAATAATTGAATTGACTCGAATAACTCCAACGACGGTGCTTCCTACTTCTCAATAGTGGGATAGCACTCTCTAAAGGACTCTTACATAGCTTAATTCCTTAGAGTAGGTAGATTTCTCCTGGGTACTTGCTCTTTCAAAAAACAAAAACAACTTTTCGCACCTACACTTTCAAAAAGTTTTCAAACAAATTTTTCATACACTCTTGAGGACAGATACAAGAGTTACTTAGAAATCTTTCAAACGAAACTTTTTCAAACCCACACACACACTTGAAAAGCAAACAATTTTTGAAAACATAAGAGCAAGTACCTAAGAGCCTGTGGATAACCACGGATAGAAAGAGTGCTAACACCTTCCCTTTCTATAAATCTACCTCCCGAACCGAGAAACATCTCGAAAAGGAATTTTGCTGTGCTTTTGTCCTTTCCTTGTTGGAGAAAATAAAAGACAGTGGCGACTTTTGCTTACCGCGACATTTCGCGAACCAACATTTCAAAGCAGTCAGTTCTATTTCCACCGGTCACAGAACTGGAGACTCTGCTGGGGATATTTAAAGTGAGGTATACCTTAGGATTAGATCATACTTATGTTTTCAATTGCCTGTTTTGATTGCTTTAATATTGTGGGTCTGTTTTGGGAGTTTCATAGATCCTAACTCGGATCTGGGGGATACCTTTTAGGTAGCAACAAACTGTGAGGGAACTGTGCGGGGTATACCGACATGGTTAAAGCAGTTGCTACGTTGATGTGGCACTTTGGTGAGTACCGGTAACCCTTGAGTCAAGTCAAGGAGAGTACGGGGCCGCCGCGTGGTGTCGTGAAGCATCAACTGACCTTAGAACCTTACTTGACCATCTTGGCCTCTTTAGGGGTAGTGAGATGACCGACTTTGGTGCAGTCCGAAGTTGGTAGATACTCGATACTACACTCATTGAGGGTTGTTTTCTGGGAATATTTTGGTCGCCAGTTCAGTGGCTAAATCAAAACAATGAACATAGAAAACAACCCGATAATATTGAGCTCCTTAGAACCCGGTTACTTTTGATAGGACAGGTTTTGAGCCCACCAAGTTCAAGAGGGTAGCACCTAAACTTCATGCTGGCCTGAACTCTAAGGGCTCTTTGTGTGACTTATGTGCCTTCAAATCTGAACTACTTGCGCATTCTTGTTATCTAACAACATGAGTTTCTTGCAGGTTTTGTTTACAGTCCTTAATTTGGGCTCATAACAGGGTTTACTTACATCACTCCACGCATAGCATAACATCATACCATCATACCATCATACCATTGCATACATCCTGCATAAGGACTAACCCATTTCAAGGATCTCAAGGGTTTGTGATGCAGGTCATGATGAACCAGCTGTCTAGCAAGGGGCAAAAGGGGATTTATTTTCCTCTAGCCAAGGTTGTTTGGAGATCAAAACAGGGTAACTTGAGTCAGGGGCTATGACCCACTCGATATGGTGAGCCTTGACTCTTGAAGTAGGACTCTCAACAACATGAAGTTCCTTCCATCAAGCTACAAAATTCAAATTCTAACAATTTTCTTGTTTACCCCGCGAGATCCTTGAAAACATTGCATGCATACATACATATCATTGCATTACAGGTACCCTTGTTACAGGTCACTTACCTTCTTTGCTGTTTATTTCAGCAATGGCTTCCCAACAAGACAACCAGGATCTTCATGCTCAAGAGACTCGGTTCAGGGAAATCCTCCTAAACCTATCCAAGGGGCAGGAGGAGTTGAGAACACTCCTCATGGGGACTTTGGTCAGGAACAGTCCTGAAGACGATAAGGACGAACGGCTGAAACGACTGCAAGCTGAGGTAGATACAATGAGAGCCCAGATGCTGGGGTAGGTGACTCTCATTCAAAACTTAGCCCAAAGACAGGGAGAGCTTAGGGTCCTTGTCAACGAGCTGCTTAAAAATGACCAAGTGAGGCCAACGACTAGGGTTGAAGATCAAGCCATCATTCAACCACCTTTGGGGCAAAAAGACAAGGGAAAAGCTCCTCAGTTTGCTTCAGGGTCACTAATCCAGCCTCAACCTCGCCAGCAGCAACAGGGTAATTGGCGTAAGCGAAATACGTCTGGAAGACATTTCTTGGAGACTGGTATACCATCATCACTAATACTGAGACGCTTGTTGGAGGTCAAGCTGATTGCCTTAAAGGATCCTCCTAAGACTCTCAACATAACCTCCCTAAAGTACAATCCTGATGAAAGGTGTGCCTACCATTCTGACAGTCCTGGACATGACACCGACGACTGTTGGAGCTTGAAGAACAAGATCCAGGACTTGATCGACGGAAAGGTGCTGGAGTTCGTGCCGGGTGGCAAAATGAAAATCTTCTGCTGAGAATATTCCATCTGAGATGACTAGTTCAAACTAAAAAACTTTTGTTCATTCGAATGTTCAAGTTGTATTTTTCTTTGATTGTTCAAACAATTATTGTCATAGCAAACTTTATTACTTTATCAATGCATCGCATATGTCTTTTTTGAATCAATATATTCACATTCTCTATATTCAAACTGCTTTCATTTTTTGTGATGTTCGACTCTCGATTGATGATTCTAAGCCTCTTGAGGGAGGATGACGAAAATGATACCACGACCTTTACAGTATGCTTTTGAACCGACCCCACTGATGAGGTACATGCATTGTTTCAGTTCCTAAACACTGGAGTTATAAGGAAGATAATCCCTCGTCAACCCCTCTGAGCCAGAGAAGTTGGAGTTTTTCTTTTCGAAAATTAAAACCCTTAATTATAACCTGGGGCAGGGTAGTTCTCTCAGTTGATCCAAGTGCACAATGAAGGGCACCAAAGAAGTCCTTCCAAAACAAAAGACAGTGATGGTTCCGAATAATCATAAAGACAGGCAGTCATCATCCCTCAGAAATGAAAGCCCGTCAAGTCAAAACCTATGAAGGAGACTTGCAAAAAAACTGAGGCATCCCGCTGACTGTAATCACAAAAGAAACAGTTCAGGCAAAAAACAGGGATAACGAAATCAAAAAAGAAAGAGGTCCTACAAACCCTCAACAAAAAAGAAATGACTGCCTGGTCAAAATAAAACTTTCAGAATCCGAACCATCATCGGAGCATCAAAGCAAAGACTCAAACAAGGTCTAATGCACGATTAACTGAGTTTAGGATTGAAGAACATCACGAAGAACAGGTGGGTACAAAAAAAAATTTGAGCCTTTATCCTTTGTTTCTTAAACCGTGAACCAGGCCACATTACAACCCTTAAAAGTCCTAGCTGAAGCATGGGTTAGTTCGAAAGCATACTGTTACCAAAGGTATCCTGACTCCTTAGGGCTCGCTGTAAAATCTTGAGTTGACATCACATTTTACAAAATTTGCTTGTTTTACTGAAAAATGCATTTTCAAAAAACTTCAAGACAGACATAAGCTTTGCATTTTTAATATAACATTGCTTGCATATGACTATTTGTTTGAACAGCATAGAAGTTTGCACGACGAATGTCTAATAAACAAAAGCACCTCCAATCAAGGGGAATGGCATGATCATTTCCATCATCTGGGGCAGTTGAGTCAAGATTCGGAGAATCTCTCAAAAGGCCAACCAGCTTGGGGCAAATCTCCATCTGGATCACTTGGGGCATTGGACGATCAAACGAAGATCTTCTGGTGGCATGGCAACACAACAACAGGGGCACCTCCCTACATCCTGAGAGCGTGGACATGGTCGAAAAAATACTACGCGCAATCAAAGACTCGCTAGGTTGACACACCTAGGCAAAAATAAGGGATTCCCGGCGAACCAAAAGGGTTCGGGCAAAATAAGGGATGAAAATGAAAAATCTGTACACCCGGCAAGTCGAAAACCTAAAAAGGCGGCTTGGGCAAAAATGGGTATCCCGGTGGACTGAAAACCCGAAAGGGCGGTCCAGGAAAAAGTTAGGGATCAAAGCGTACGACTATGTCCCGTCATCTCGTCACTTGCCTACCAGAAGAAGATTTGTCAATCGGCAGTCATCAGCACCTCATAGGCCTTCTTCTCCCACTGAAGCTGGGGCAATACAAATTGTCTAAGCGATCTGGTTGCTCTGTCAACCAAGGTACCAAGGTAGGTTCGGCTGAAGAACATGACCAAGATACCTTCACTCCCCACAGAGTAAGACAAGGTTCGGCAATACTCTCCCCCGAGCAGAGTTGGTCTCCCGTCAGCCCTGGCAAGGCACAGTATCTCCAGCAAGTCAGCAACACTCTCCCCAAGCAGAGTTAGGCTACTGTCAGCCTTAAGGAAGTTGGGTATCCCCAGAAAATCTCAACATTTCCCAGCGGAGTATACATATGTTCCTCAGCAAGCATCCCCGGCAGTCTTAATATAAGATTGTTCCCCGGCGGAATACCATACACCCCAGTGGAGCCACTTCCCCGATACAGTTCAAAAGTTTCCCTAGGAGAGTTGAATCATCCTCCCTAGTAGATTCTGGAAGCCTATCCCCAGTAAATCCCGGAAGCTTATCCCCCGCAGAGCGCAAAAGCATCTCCCCGGCTTTGTTCAAAGGTTATTCCCCAACAGAGCTTATAACTGGGTTATCCTCAGCTAATTACTACGGAAAGATCGTCCTCGGCGAAGTTCTTCCTATCCCCCAGCGAAGTTCATCAAATCTTCCAACATAACTTATCAAAGGATTCCCCAGCGGAGTTATCATCAAAATCTCAGCGAAGTATCTCTTCCCACAGAGTAATTCCCCGCAGAGTAATCTCTTCAAGTTTATTCCCCAACGGAGTCATCTTCTCCTACCGGTTTATTCTTGTAATCATCATCCCCAGCAGAAACGAAGAACTCTACTCTTCAACATCAACCCAGGATTTAATTTCCCGTCATTCGTCAAGGATTTATTTTCCCAGACGAAAATACGTTCATAAACATCACATTGTCATTGTCATGATACATGCATACACGCATCATATCATGCAATCTCATTTATGTTGAGAACATCATTACTTGATCCATATCATGCATTACATATGACTGACCTTTATGTTTCAGGAAAGATAAAGTCAAATTCTCAAATCCAGTCAAAGAAGACAAATCCATTTAAATCAAAGATTTTTCTGATGCAAACTCGTCGTTATAGACACCTGTCATTATAGACACCCGTCGTTATAGACACCCGTCGTGATAGACACCCGTCATTATAGACACCCGTCGTGATAGACACCCGTCGTTATAGACACCCGTCATTATAGACACCCATCGTTATAAACACTCGTCATTATAGACACTCGTCGTTATAGACACCCGTCATTATAGACACCCGTCATTATAGACACCCGTCGTTATAGACACTCGTCGTTATAGACACTCGTCATTATAGACACCCGTCATTATAGACACCCGTCGTTATAGACACCCGTCGTTATAGACACCCGTCGTTATAGACACCCGTCGTGATAGACACCCGTCGTTATAGACACCCGTCGTTATAGACACCCGTCGTTATAGACACTCATCGTTATAGACACTCGTCGTTATAGACACTCGTCGTGATAGACACCCGTCATTATAGACACCCGTCGTGATAGACACCCGTCGTTATAGACACCCATCGTTATAGACACCCGTCGTTATAGACACTCGTCGTTATAGACACTCGTCATCGTTATAGACACTCGTCTTTATAGACACTCGTCATTATAGACACTCGTCGTTATAGACACCCGTCGTGATAGACACCCGTCGTTATAGACACCCGTCGTTATAGACACCCGTCGTTATAGACACTCGTCGTTATAGACACCCGTCTTTATAGACACTCGTCATTATAGACACTCGTCGTTAAAGATAACCCATCCTTGAAGACAACCCGTTAAAAGAGACAACTCGTCCAAGAAGACAAAACCTCGCCTGGTTCAGTTAAGTCGATCCCTAAAGATTTTTCTGAGATGACCTGTCAGTAGAGACAACCTACCAACCTTTTGGAGTTCCAGATTCGATACCTGTACCTAGCCAGGGCATATATATGGGTGACTAGTTGTAGATTCGATACCTGCATCTAGCCAGGGCATATCTGCATGAAGAGTTTGAAGATCAACCCCTGTAATAGGCCAGGAAATCATCTTTCTTTCTCAGCTACACAAGTTCTCACTAAGGAATCTCTTACGCGATCGACACCCCTGGATGGCATCTTTAAGCCCATATCCACAACTATCCATTACATTTCCAAATGGCATCTATAAGCCCATTCCTGACAACGTTCAATCACACCTCCAGATGGCACCTATAAGCCCATCCTCCTATCCATCATCTCTCCAAATGGCATCTGTAAGCTCATTCCCGACATCACATTGCTGATGCTACCTTATGCGAGTGCAAATTTCTGGGCACTTTAGTGTTCAATCATCTTCCACCTTTGGATCACGAAAGGCACGCAAGTCAATCTACATCCTCAGGTTTAAGAAGATTGAACAGGGGCAACTGTTGTACCCCAAAATTTGCCCTCCCGTATTTCTCAAAACATTTCAAGAAAAATTCACAAGTCCAACCCGGCGCGTCATATTCAGGTGTTCTTTCGCCAATATATCTCTGATAACGTATTCTCAAATTCAGGTTCGGCTCAAGAGTCAATTCTTTAAAGAAGGTATCCGAATGTGTGAGTTTTCTCGAAGAAATATGGTGAAAAAGTATGCTGAAAGTGCAGTTTTTACGCGCTAAAAAATTCATAACTTGAAGATCGTGGCTCGTTTTGAACCCGTTCTGGTGGTCAAAATTCCGTCTTGACGTCATCTATGTTTTCATATCTCACGGCTGGAAGCCAATTTCGATCAGAAGGTCTTCAAAAATGTGGATTTATCAAGTATTTTCGTACAGAAAATTTGTGACAGAAGTTTATTTGCGTCATGTTCAAAAATTCATAACTCGGTCAATTTTTATCGGATTGGGCTCATATTTTTACACAAGGTCACTGACTCATAGATCTACAACTTTGATTCAAAAGTCGATACCGGATTATGCTCCTATCAATACTAGTTTTTTATTGAAGAACGTGTCAGAGTCGACACTGGAGCCCAAAATAAGTTTGTCTGAGCTGAAACTTCAAAAATTCATAACTAATTCACTGTTTATCCGATTGAGCCGATTTTCGGACAGGAGTTAGTTATCGATGTCGGCTACATTTTGTTTTCACATTTCAACTTCAAAAATTGCACTTAAGTCCCTGCGATTTAGCCTGGAAAGTGACGAACTCAAGTGAACATTGGAGGCCCAATTGCACATTCAAAGCCCATTTTCTTTACCCTAATTTCCATTATATAATCACATACTTTTCACACAAACCAGAGGAGAAAAAAAACCTTGCCACAACACTGTCAGAATATCAAATTCTTTCAAGAACCCTAAAACCTTGAAATCCTTATTACAAATTCCTCTCTCACTACAAACAAGCCATCTCAGTTACAAACCAACATCTCACTACTTCTTCAGTAAGGGTAAGGCTGGCTTGATCTCCATGATCAAAAGAGCATAAAAGCATTCATGTCACTACTTTTCCAGTAAGGGTAAGGTTGATTTGATCTTCATGATCAAAAGGGTATAATCATTCATACATGCCATATTGGCCTAAACATTAAATTTCTTCATATATTGGCTTTATTTGTATTTTATGATATATAGTAATTTATTTAATGTGTTCATGAGATTCAGCACTGCAGATTTAGACAGGATCCCATGCAGGTTCATTAAGGAACGTTGAGGCCAAAACACAAATGGCCAAAACAGAACAGCTTACACATGACACCAATACATGGCGATGCAGACATCCTGAGAAGGTTAAGGAACGTTGAGGCCAGAGCACAAATGACCAAAAGCCAAAACACAAATGGCCAAAACAAAACAGTTTACACATGACGCCAACAGCTGTTTCACCCCTCCAATCAGGCCCGTATACTCCTAAACTCTCTCTCTATTTGTATTATGTTCCTTTAATTAATTAATCGATTTTATTTTTATTAATCACTAACCAATTAACATTTTTTTCCTAATAAAATCAAAAACACAAAAAATATTTTATTTATTAAAATTAACTTCATCACTTTTATTTTTGTAAATAAATTAATTTAATCAATTTAGCTTTAATTAGATTTAACTTTTGATATTTTTTGCAATATTTAAAATCAATTTAGAATATTAGGTTTTTATTAGCATTAATTCAATTTATTTTATTTCTTTAAAAAACTCAAAAATCCAAAAATATGTTCATTATTTAATTTAATTGTTCATTTAATTTAATTCCATTTAATTCAAAAATAACCAAAAAAATCACTTTCTTTCAAAAAAGGGTCAAAACCCCAAAAAACTCGTATCCGATTTAATTTCTCGCACGCGATCCATTTTTCCATATTATTGTACTTGCTTCCGGAATGTAATAACTTTAATTAGGACTTTATTTATTTATTGCTTTATTTTACTTTCCGCAATTTAAATTAAAGGGTTTGTTTTTGGCGATATAAATACCCGACGCCTTGTAATAGCTTAGCTTTATTTTCCGCAAACTATTAACTGTTAGATATATGTTAATTAGGCTATGCATGACAAGATTATCTCTGAAAATAAAATCAACTCATAGCTCACCATAACATGTGCAAAGATAACTTAACTGAATCCTGACACACTCGCACATGCCACTCCTAGGGTACGCCTCACTTGGTTGCCTCGACGTGGTCATTGAGTATAGGGTGTTTTAGAGGTCGCCCTCTTGTCTAAAGATCCAAGTTGCCTCGAAACGGTTGCCTCGGATAAAAAAGGATCTAGGACATTAGGGTTACTTCTAAGGTGTACTACTATTGCTTTGGTGACCACACATGTTCCTAATAATCGAATTGACCCGAATAACTCCAACGACGGTGCTTCCTACTTCTCAATAGTGGGATAGCACTGTCTAAAGGACTCTTACACAGATTAATTCCTTAGAGTAGGTAGATTTCTCCTGGGTACTTGCTCTTTCAAAAAACAAAAACAACTTTTCGCACCTACACTTTCAAAAAGTTTTCAAACAAATTTTTCATACACTCTTGAGGACAGATACAAGAGTTACTTAGAAATCTTTCAAACGAAACTTTTCCAAATCCACACACACACTTGAAAAGCAAACAATTTTTGAAAACATAAGAGCAAGTACCTAAGAGCCCGTGGATAACCACGGATAGAAAGGGTGCTAACACCTTCCCTTTCTATAAATCTACCTCCCGAACCGAGAAACATCTCGAAAAGGAATTTTCTTGTGCTTTTGTCCTTTCCTTGTTGGAGAAAATAAAAGACGGTGGCGACTCTTGCTTACCGCGACATTTCGCGAACCAGCATTTCAAAACAGTCAGTTCTATTTCCACCGATCACAATATCATTAATCCAAAGCACTAAAAATGAATTAAATAATTCACTCTTAGGTAGATTTGAATTGATGAACATTTATCCAACTTCATCTACATCACAAAGTCCATTGAGTTTAAAAAACAAATTGGACATTTAAAATTGCAATCCAAGTTATCCATCAAAGAGAGTGAGCAGAAAAATATTTGAGTCAAAACAACCCCAAAATAAGGCAGAAAAATATTTTTGGCACTGTTGCAATCGATTGTGCTTCGACAGCTACCAATTGCAGCAGTGCAGTTTTTTTATCAAATCAATTTTCTGTGACAATCAATTGCAATGCTACAACAATTGATTGCAACCTGTTAAAAATCAGTAGAAAAATAGCATTTCAAGGATCAAATTCTTGTTCCAACTTTTCATCAAACGCCTTATGAACATGGATCCAATTGAGCATGAAAATTCCATCAAATTATGAGAAAATAGCACTAATGGAATCATAAAACAGTGCTCAATGAATCAAAACCAGAAATCCACAAGAGATCACATTGTGAAAGATGATGATCCAACTTACCAAAGGTAGAATTAGAGAATTATCAAACAACTTCCAGAATTTGCTTTAATTCAAAAACAAGAATCAATTACCAAAGCTTGGATGTAGATAATTGATGAAGAAAAATTGTTTGGATGAAGGTTTAGCTCAAAGATTAGTAAGCTTCAATGCAAAGCTTACTAACTTTCTGAAAATGGAGCTTTGAGTGAATTTGGTAGATGGAGAGAATTGAGAGATTTTTTAGCAAGGTGGATTTGGATATCAAAAGCTTGTCATTTGAATGAAATGAGGTATCTAATTAGAGTTTTAGGATTGGGATTAGTGGTAATTTGGTAATTGATTCTTGGAGCCAAATTTGAATTAATGATATAATTTCAAATTATGCAGAAAAAGTTGGAGCCAAAAATGAGACAGATTTGAAATTGCTGGTTTTTTTCAAAAAACACGTGCATTTTGCTCTTATGAGTCGATACATGGGTGGTATGTGTCGATACATCCTAGCTGTATAACACAGAATGTGTTGGTACATGCCTCTATGCATCGATACATACTGTTATTTCAACACATTACAGAATCACACAAACTGCATGAGTCGATACATAACACATATGTGTCGACACATGATAGTTATACAAACAGGATGAGTCGATACATACATGCATGTGTCGACACATGCTATTTATTCAAACAGGATGAGTCGATACATACATGCATGTGTCGACACATTCTAGTTATACAAATCAAGATGAGTCGATACATACCTTTATGGGTCGATGCATGCTGTCTTTTGCCATAATACAGGATCAATCAACTTTGCATGACCTTATTTGTTGGATGCTTCGACTTGGTACCTAAAACACAACTTTGCAAAGACAGGGACAAATATTTTTTGTATTTTGATTAGAAGTTAGTCAATAGCACATATACAAAATACACAACCAAGGTGCTTGGAAATTCCTCAAGAGCAAACTTAAAGATAAGAGATAGAAAAAGGAGGAAGAACCAACCCTAATGTGATCTTGTTATGATCAAGTTGACATGATATGATAGGGGAATATTAGGGGCAAAAATTGGGGTACAACAGTTGCCCTTATTTAAGTGTCTTCTATCCAGAGATACGAAGGTTAAAAATCTTTGTGTCGACGCGATTGAAGATACTTAAATATAAAACAAGCCCTATTTTTGTCTCTAAGATGCCATGCAATGCTTATGATTATGAATGCATATGAGCAGAACAAAAGAGAGGCAAAGTATCACCGGGGATGCCACAAAAATGAAGAAACAAAGGAGCAACCCCACCGGGAAAATAAATCACTGGTGAACCAAAAGAGTTGAATCAGAGAGGAGGATAAAAAGCATCGACGTTCACTGTCGATGTCTACCAACATTCACTGAAGGTAGAGAGAAAAAGATATACCAACTCACAGATGATGGTAAACTACCAACTCAATAGTTGAAGATAGAAGAGAAAATATATCATGCCATCGCCGTTCACTGACGAGGAACTACCATCGTTCACTAATGATAGAAAAAAGATAAGAAACACCGACATTCACTGCCGATGTACTACCAACGTCCACTGAAGGTAGATTTGAAAATATCATACCATCGCCGTTTACTGACAAGGAACTACCACCGTTCACTGATGATAGCAAAAATATAAGAAACACCGATGTTCACTGCCGATGTACTACAAACATTCACTAAAGGTAGATTTGAAAATATCATACCGTCGTCGTTCACTGACGAGGAACTACCATCATTCACTGATGATAGCAAAAAGATAAGAAATACCGACGTTCACTGCCGATGTACTACCAACATTCACTGAAGGTAGATTTGAAAATATCCTACCGTCGCTGTTCATTGACGAGGAACTACCACCGTTCACTGATGATAGCAAAAAGATAAGAAACACCGACATTCACTGCCGATGTACTACCAACATTCACTGAAGGTAGATTTGAAAATATCATACCGTCGCTGTTCACTGACGAGGAACTACCACCGTTCACTGATGATAGCAAAAAGATAAGAAACACCAACGTTCACTGTCGATGTACTACCAACGTTCACTGAAGGTAGATTTGAAAATATCACACCATCTTCGTTCACTGACGAGGAACTACCATCGTTCACTGATGATAGCAAAAAGATAAGAAACACCGACGTTCACTGCCGATGTACTACCAACGTTCACTGAAGGTAGATTTGAAAATATCATACCATCGCTGTTCACTGACGAGGAACTACCACCATTCACTGATGATAGCAAAAAGATAAGAAACACCGACGTTCACTATCGATGTACTACCAACGTTCACTGAAGGTAGATTTGAATATATCATACCATCGCCGTTCACTGACGAGGAACTACCACCGTTCACTGATGATAGCAAAAAGATAAGAAACACCGACGTTCACTGCCGATGTACTACCAACATTCACTGAAGGTAGATTTGAATATATCATCAAGTCTTCCCCAAAATTCGGGTGTTTCACCTGGAACGAGTCTCAACTTATTCTTTAACTTAGGAAATCTGCCTGGGAAGGGTAATATGTACGCTTATCTTAAATAAAGAGACTTCCACTCATTGCAAAGGGGAATTGCAAAGAGAAATGACTTTCTGGGGATAGAAATATGGCTTTCTGGGGAAATAAGATATGACTTTCTGGGGAAAAAGATATGACTTCCTGGGGAAATGCCACGTTATTCCTGCTGAGGAGATAAAGTCTTATCACGCAAAATAAATGCACAAACCAAAACTCAAAGTTCTCAGAAATCCAAAGTAAATAATATTGTCATGCAACCACAAATCCAATTCAGAAATAAACTGGAGAAAGACAGCCGACGAAGATACATCCTTTGAGAACACAAATGTCAATAAAAAATGATTTACAGCAATGCATGATGTATGTATGAATGTATGAGTGATATCGTGCATATGCTGGTAAAAGGATACATAATCAGTACAAACAAACGAAACTGCCTCAGGTACCAACAACATTGGGCTAAACTTCAACCAGAAAGATCAATCTAAGAAAGGTAAAAGCAACTGCGGAAACCAAACCTATTGCTTGTCTTAAATTCACTGAGGAGAAACATAATCCGGATGTAGCTAAATCAAACAGATACCGGGATAGAACATCTTTCTTCCGGTTTCATCGGAGAAATCAGTTTTTCAAAAGCAACATGCCTACTGAAGATTGCAAGACCAGCCTTAAATAAAGAAGACTGACGCCGAGACAATCAAACCTCACTGGGGAATTCAAACCCACTTCCCTAGAGAAAAAACTGCGGATTGAAAACTTTTCATCATGAATACTCATTCCAACAAGAGATGCCCTGGGATAACCTTCCCGGGGAATAGCACACAGACTTCAATGGGGAAACAAAAGTTTTCACGGTTCGCCCTTCTACTGGATATTGCAACACTGATCTTGAATAAGACAGATGGAAACCAAATTGTCAAAACATTCACTGGGGAATTCAGGCCCACTTTGAAGGAATAAAAACATACGGACTTCACTATGGGAGACAATGCTTCATCATCGAGACATCTACTGGGGACTTCATGCTGACTTCAATGGGGAGGTCAAAACCACCTCATCGAGGGGAAACCAAGATACGTTCTTCACTGGGGAAACCGGAGATATGTTCTTCACTGGGGGAAACCAGAGATACGTGCTCCACTAGGGAAACCGAAGATACGTTCTTCACCGGGGAAACTGGAGATACGTGCTCCACTGGGGAAACCAGAGATACGTGCTCCACTGGGGAAACTAGAGATACGTTCTTCGAGAGTAATTATTGCACCAACTTCTTTGGGGAGAAAGGACTTCTATCAAATAAACGAGGCCTTCACTAGAAAATATTGGATTGAGTCTTCATATCATATAAACTTATTCCAACAAAAGATGCCCTGGTATAGTCTTCCTGGGAAATCAAGAAGTCAACACTAATGCCAATACTGCAAAAAGAGCAATATCTTAGCACACCAAGGGAATAAAACCTTTCATCATATGAGGGAAAACCTCGCTGGGGAATCTGGGACGGAGGCTTCTGACCATGCAAACCCAAAATCAAAAGCGAACCAAGACTTGGTCGGGGATAATGGGATCACAAACCAAATACCGTACCTTGCACCCACTGGTATCGTCTTTAACTATCTGAGAAACACACAAAGATTGCGCACATACCAGTAAAATGACCTGAGAAAAACCTTCCCGAAGGAAGTAAATCTTCTTAAAACAACCGAATTTTGTTCATTCCTGGGATCACCATTTTTGTTGTCATTGTTTCATCACAAATCCCAAAGTAAATTAAATTGTAAAGATCTCCCCTTTTTTTGAAAATTCAATTTTCTTTTTAATCTTTTTGCTTTAAAAATTATTATCAGTAATAAATGAAGTCTTTGCAAGCTAAATAAAAATAAGAACACAAGGAATTGGGCAAAAGCTCGAATTTCATTAATAGAATGGTAGTCTGCGAATGGCGAGACTCCATGGATGATTACAAAGTTTAGGAAATGGTAATATATAATGGAAAATATACATTGAGATACAATGACCACTATTCCCCCTAACAACTTTTGAAATCCTGAGCAGCAGCTTTTGTTGAAGTATGGTGATGATCTGAGAAGATTGTTGCTTCAACGATCAAGTCTTGTCTGACGTAGTTACTTGCCAAGAAAAATCCCTAACTTTTGCCTAAGCTTCCCTTGCGGGTTTTCAACTTAGCGGGAAATTTATTATGTTTATGTCTCTAATTTTTTCCTAGACCGCCCTTTCGGGTTTTCATCCTACCGAGATGCTCCTTTTTTCCTAAGCCGCCCTTTCGAGTTTTCAACTTAGCGAGCTGTTCTTTTATTTCTTTAGGCGAAGTATTTCTTGACTGCGTCAGCATTCATGGGACGTGGGAACTCCTCACCATCCATAGTTTCAAGAATTAATGCACCACCAGAGAAGGCTTTCTTGATAACATACGGGCCTTCGAAATTGGGAGTCCACTTGTCCCTAGAATCAATGTTGAAAGACATGATCTTCCTGAGCACAAGGTCGCCTTCTCTAAATTCACGAGGTTTGACATTTTTATCAAATGCTTTCTTCATTCTTTTATGATATAACTGCCCATGACATAAAGTTGTCATTCTCTTCTCTTCAATCAAATTCAATTGGTCAAACTTGTTCTGGACCCATTAAGCCTCTGTCATCTTGGCTTCCATTATCACACGCAACGAGGGAGTCTCTACCTCAACAGGGAGTACAACCTCCATTCCATATACCAAAGAGAACGGGGTTGCTCCTGTTGAAGTACGGACAGATGTTCGATATCCATGCAGAGCAAAAGGGAGCATTTCATGCCAATCCTTATAAGTAACAACCATTTTCTGGATAATTCTCTTGATATTCTTATTAGCAGCTTCAACTGCCCCATTCATCTTTGGCCTGTATGGAGATGAATTATGATGGACAATCTTGAATTCTTCACACAGTTCTGTCATCATCTTGTTGTTCAAATTCGAGCCATTGTCAGTGATGATTCTATTCGGCACACCATACCGGCATATAAGATTGTTTTTGATGAAACGCACAACCACCTGTTAGGTAACATTGGCATAAGAAGCAGCCTCTTCCCATTTGGTAAAGTAGTCAATTGCTACCAAGATGAAACGGTGTCCATTCGAAGCTTTGGGTTCTATCATCCCGATCATGTCTATACCCCACATAGAGAAAGGCCACGGGAAGGAAATCACATTGAGAAGTTTCGGAGGCACATGGACCTTGTCTGCATAAATTTGGCATTTATGGCACTTCTTTGCAAATTTGTAACAATCAGATTCCATTGTCAACCAATAGTAACCTGCCCTTAGCATCTTTTTAGCCATCGAATGTCCATTAGCATGAGTGCCAAATGAACCTTCATGAATATCATGCATCAACATGTCTGCTTCGTGTCTATCCACGCATCTGAGCAAGACCATGTCATAATTTCTCTTGCATGACACATTTTCACTGAGGAAGAAACTGCCTACCAATCTTCTCAGTGTCTTTCTATCTTTCCTCGACGCACCAATCAGGTATCCCTGAGTCTGAAGAAAATGTTGGATGTCATAATACCAAGGTTTTTCATCTGCTACCTCCTTTGTTGCAAACACATGAGCGGGCCTATCTAGCCGTCGAACTGTAATACAGCGTATATCATTCCAAGTAATCACTTGGTACATAGATGCCAGAGTTGCCAGAGCATCCGCCATTTGATTTTCATCTCTAGGAATGTGATGGAATTAAACTTTATTGAAGAAGGGTAGTAATCTTCTAGCATAGTCTTTGTAAGGGATCGAGCCAGGGTGACGAGTATCCCATTCTCCTTTAATCTGATTTATTACCAAATCTGAATCACCATAAACATCTAGAATTTTGATTCTGAGATCAATAGCTTCCTCAAGACCCATGATACAAGCCTCATATTCTGCCATATTATTAGTGCAATCAAATGTTAACCTTTCAGTAAAAGGAATGTGAGATCCATGAGGAGTGATGATCACAACACCAACTCCTTTACCATAAGCATTCACCGCTCCATCAAAAATCATACTCCAATGAGATTCAGGGTCGGGGCCTTCTTCAGGCAATGGTTCATCACAATCTTTCACTTTCAGGAACATCACATCCTCATCGGGGAATTCATATTCTGCAAACTGATGATCTTCCACCGGCTGGTGAGCAAGGTAATCTGCCAACACACTACTTTTGATAGCTTTTTGAGTGCGGTACTCAATATCATATTCAGATAACAACAGCTGCCAGCGGGCAATTCTCCCAGTAAGAGCAGGCTTCTCAAAAATATACTTGATTGGATCCATTTTGGAGATCAACCAAGTGGTATGATTCAACATATACTACCGCAAACGCTTTGCCGCCCAGGCCAAAGCACAACACGTCTTTTCTAGCGTGGAATATCGCGACTCACAATCAGTGAACTTTTTGCTGAGATAATAAATGGCGAACTCTTTCTTCCCTGTTTCATCTTGTTGTCCCAGAATACAATCCATGGATTTATCTAACACTGTTAGATACATAATCAACGGTCTTCCTTCTACGGGAGGGAGCAAGATAGGAGGTTCAAGCAGATACTCTTTAATACTCTCAAATGCCCTTTGGCAGTCATCCGTCCACACACAACCTTGATCTTTCTTTAACAACTTAAATATCGGTTCACACTTTGCAGTCATGTGGGAAATAAATCCGGAAATATAATTCAAACGCCCGAGGAAACCCCTGACTTTCTTTTCAGTTCTTGGTGCTGGAATTTCTTGAATTGCTTTGACTTTATCAGGGTCAACTTCAATTCCTTTCTGGCTAACAATAAAACCCAACAATTTCCCCGATCTAACTCCGAAGGTTCATTTATTTGGATTCAAGCGGAGATGAACTTCCTCAAACGCTGAAACAACTTCAACAAATCTTTTATATGCCCTTCTTCAGTTTGGGATTTTTCAATCATATCATCAACATATACTTCAATTTCCTTCTGCATCAGATCATGGAATAGGGTTGTCATAACACTCTGGTACGTTGCACCAGCGTTCTTCAACCCGAAGGGCATCACTCTATAACAGAATGTTCCCCAGGGTGTGATAAACGTTGTTTTTTCCATGTCCTCTGGAGCCATTCTTATTTGATTATACCTGGAAAATCCGTCCATGAACGATAATACCTTGAATTTTGCTGTGTTGTCCACTAACATGTCAATGTGAGGCAATGGAAAATCATCTTTCGGACTAGCTTTATTTAGATCTCTGTAATCTACGCACATGCGGACTTTTCCGTCTTTTTTCGGTACTGGGACAATATTGGCAATCCATTGAGGATACACTGGCATCACAAGAAAACCATCATTGATCTGCTTTAGGACCTCCTCTTTGAACTTTACTGCCATATCTGGGTGGGTTCTTCTCAACTTTTGTTTAACTGGCGGACACTCTGGCTTCAACGGAAAATGATGCTCAACAATGTTTGTATCTAGACCAGGCATATCTTGATAAGACCAGGCAAAAATATCCACATACTCTTTCAACAACTCAATCAACCCTCTCTTCACATCAGGATGCAACGATGCTCCAATCTTAACCTCCTTTGGATCTTCTTCTGAACCCAAATTAATCACTTCCAAAGGCTCCTTATATGGCTGAATGGTATTTTCCTCGTGCTCAAGCAACCGTGAGACCTCTTCTGGAATCTTACCATAATCTTCTTCTTCAGCCCCAAACACAGGACAATCAAAGTTAGGAGAGGGTGCAGGGTCATTGTATTCAACGGGTTTTTAATTAATCTACACATGTGATTTATGATTGCTTTTAGAAACTGACACATATAACAAGTGATCATGCAGATTAATTTTCAGTTATTATTTATTTTGAAAGGGTTTTTTATTTGATTACCATTTCCCAAGAAAAAGCAGAAAATAAAGACATATTTTTGGAAGCAAAGACAACTTTTATTAATGATCTTAAAATCAAAGCAAACAGATAAGCCCATACAATACTTTCACCTTGGGCAGAGTGAAAGCTTTTCAAAAGAAAGAAATAGATTAACAAAACAAATTACTTTGAAATATGTATGCAAGAAGGAACATCAATGGTGACCCAGTTCTGAACTCGGACTCCATGCGTCACATAATTCAGTACTTCCTGCTCTGCTTCATCCTCTTCAACGGCATTAATTCCAGAGCCAATTGGGTGGAGGTAGCCTCCGCTGCGGAAAACATCATGGTAACTGTTCACAGAAGACTTTGACTTCAAACTTTCTCCTTTGCCATTCTTCGAAGAGAAACCCAAACCAGTTCTGTTTTTGTTCACAGGTGGATCCACCAGTCGTCTCCAAACTGCATTATGACCATTGCGCACAACCTGTTGCGCGTCCTTCAGCGAAACCACAAAATTCTCATTCCTCCTTATGTTGTCAATAGATAGGTCTTGGAAATGGGTTCCAACAGCAGCCTCATCCGCTTCTACAATACTGAAATAGGATAGATGGGATATCAACAACGCCTGCTCCCCATTTATGGTCACTACCTTCCCTTCGCGCACAAACTTTAACTTCTGATGCAGAGTTGAAGTGACATCCCCTGCTTCGTGTATCCATGGTCGTCCAAGCAAACAACTATATGCGAGAATAATGTCCATAACCTGGAAGGTTATCAAGAACAAATATGGTCCTATATGGATGGGCAAGTCCACTTCACCGATGACAGATTTCCTCGACCCATCAAAAGCCTTCACAATGATGCCACTCGGGCGCATAGGTGCTCCTTGATGCTTTAACTTCATGAGGGTACTCCTTGGTATAACATTCAGCGCGGATCCGTTATCAATTAGCACATTGGACAGCGAATCATTCTTGCAGTTCATAGATATGTGGAGGGCCAGCTTGCGATTCCTCCCTTCATCTGGTAACTCATCATCGCAGAAACTCAAATTGTTACATGATGTAATGTTTCCAATTACGCTGCTGAATTAATCTAATGGCATGTCATTCTCCACAAAAGCTTGGTCTAATACCCTCATCAGTGATTCTCTATGAGCAGAGGAATTCATCAATAAAGCTAGAATAGATATCTTTGAAGGAGTCTGCAATAGCTGATCTACAATTTTGTAGTCGCTCATCTTGATTATCTTCAAAATATCATCCACTTCTTTCTCTAATATAGCTCCACTAGTCTCTCCTGTAACCTTCTTAGGTGCATCATTCTCAGCAATTTTCTTTCCAGCAATAACATCTCTTCCAATAACCGGCGCAAACACACGACCGCTACGGGTCACCCTGCTATTATCAGCTATATTTCCAATATCTGGCATTGGCTGGATGGGAATCTCCACCCCATCTTCTAAGATTGTAGCGTTGTATTTGTAAGACACAACCTTATCTGTTCATAGGGAACAGGACCTGGCAGACTAATTACCAATGGGGTAACAGCTGGTTTGCTATGGTACTCCACCTCAAGATGAGTGGGTGCACCAAAACAAGGTACAATGACGTTTACCCCTTCCTCAACACAATCAGCCATCAAAAATTCATTTCCGGCAAATAAATATTCATCTGAAGAGAAATACTCATCTGCGGAGGCATACTCTTCCTTTGACTCTTCTTCCATCAAACAAACTTCAACCATATCAATCTCATGATAATCATCTCTCTGACCTGTGATCTTGATAGTTCCATTATCTAGTAGCAACTGAACACCTTCCCTTATAATAGAACATCCTCGGGGGTCTCGACAACAAACTATGCAAGATCCATATTGGTGTTCCACCTGACCAGCGGTACGGCAGAAAGTAGCATGCAACTGCACAAGATCCTCATTCAAATGATCCACATCAAAAATTTGGAATTCACCCGGACATCCAGAAACCATATTCACTTCCTCTTCATATTCTGCCCTAGGCCTGATTATATGGATTAAACCTTCATCCATCATCTCCTGCAAATCAGCCTTTATCTTTTTGCAACCCTGTACATTTGTACTGCAAATAGCACAACCGGCGTGGTCATGCATATAATAACTGAATTCATAGAGGTCTGCGTGCATCTTCACCAAATCTCCTCTAACCAGATTAATGTCGAAAATTTGAAAGTCGCCTGGACAACCGGCCACCATATTTACAGCATTCACTCCCCCGTGCTTGGGTAGAGGATTGTCTTTCACATTAGGTCCCACGTCTTTGAAAGATAAGATTCCAGACTTCACCAACCTTTGCACTTCAGTCCTCAAAGGATAATAATTCTCAACACTATGCCCTGGTGCTCCCTGATGAAAGGCACCGTCTGGTCTGCTTTGTAATACCAAGGCAATGGTGATGGTATGGCGGGAGGTGGTCGTGTCTGGACCAACTACTTCTGAATCAATGCTGGTAGTAGCTCTGCATAGCTCATGGGAATAGGTTCATAGTTCTCTCTTCTCTGATTATACCCTTGATTCCCCTGCTAGGACGGTCTCTGATAAGCAACGGCAGTCGGAGCGGCATTCATAACAGGAGTAACTGAGGCGACTTGCTGATGACGTTGATAATTCTTTCTAGGAGCTTTTACCCTTCTCTCTTGCATAACAGCATTTGTATCCCCCTCTTTCTTCTTTATAGACCCATAAAATGGCTTCTTCACACCTCCGGATCCTTCACCCTTTGTCAAACGGCCTTCTCTTACTGCCTCTTCTAGGCGGACACCCATTCCTACCATCTCTATAAAATCACTTGGGGCACTTGCTACCATTCTTTCGTAGTAGAAAGCACCTAGCGTCTTCAGAAAATCTTAGTCATTTCTTTCTCTTCCATGGGAGGAATCACTTGTGCAGCCACTCCGCGCCATCTCTATGCATACTCTTTGAATGATTCTATGTCTTTCTGAACCATGGCCCTAAGTTGGTCACAGTCAGGCGCCATGTCCACATTGTACTTGTATTGTTTAATGAATGCTTCTCCCAAATCATTAAAAGTATGGATGTTGGCGCTGTCTAAACTCATGTACCATTTCAACGTTACGCCAGTCAGACTATCCTGGAAAAAGTGAATTAGCATACGCTGATCATCAGTGTGGGTAGACATTCTTCTTACATACATCACCAAATGAGCATGAGGGCAAGTGTTGCCCTTGTACTTCTCAAATTCCGGGACCTTGAACTTAGCAGGCACTTTAACATTCGGGACCAAACACAGCTCATTCACATTCTGCCCGAATAACTCTTTTCCCCTAAGAGCCTTCATCTCTCTTTGCATTCTATCAAACTGCTCTTGGAAATCATCCATTTTGTCATAAAGACCCAAGTCTTCACTCGGCGGAGGGAAATGACGACACATATCTTTATTAACAAACGAAACCAAATTCACCAAAGGAGGCGCAGCAGGAACAATATGCACCACATGAGGTGCAGGAGTAACAACATTTTGAACCACTGGAGCATCTTGAGGGCCAAGATTGAAACCTTCAGGTGCAAGATTCTCTGGCATTCCCCACGGATAACCTTGAGGCATACGGTTTTGAACAACAGCCGGAGTAGCGGATATAGGAACAATAGGAACTTCAGCATTTGCCCTTGTTGGTTGAGGTTGAACACTCGGTGGCTGATTCTGAGCAACCATCAAAGCTTCCATCAGAGTAGTCAAGTTGGCCAAGCCAACCTTCAAAGCGGAAACTTCTTCGTGCAGCTTACGATTCTCCTGTTCTAAGTTGTCCATCTTCTTTTTGAAATTAGCTCGAGTGTTGTAGTGATGAGTCAGCTTGCTGAACGAAGTAAAGAAGCTGGGTAAGACACCTGGATATGCATAACAAATGCAAGAAATATGTGCAATATGGTGCATGATATGCAATGCACATGATTATTTTTACTTTATCATTTGATATCTCAAGGGATTTATGATTTATAGACACATTGCAAACATCCAAGTAATAAAGCTTTTGAAATACTGAAAATTTTTATTATAATAACTTCAAAATGGATTAAAAGTTTCAATGATCCCAAGTACAAGATGAAAATACAATCTAAAATCCTGAGAAGAGGAACTAATGGAGATCAATCTGTATGCTGGCGCTTCCCTGTGAGCCTGATAATCTGAGCCCTCAATCTCTGGTTTTCTTCCACATGTCTGATGGCAACCTCCTTCCAATCATCTGAAGCAGGAAGTGAGTAATCAACACCTGTTTGAGGCTTAGGAGAAAATAAATCTCCTTTCCTCTCCATAGACTCCACCGCTTGACTCTCAAGGATCTCGATCAAATCATCTTTCTCCTTCAAGTCTACTCTGTAGGAACTTTTTAAAGTCTGGAACTTATTCTTCCAAGCATCCCTTTCCTGTTGCATCCTAACCAAAGTAAGATGCAGCTCTTATAGATCATCTAATAAGGGAGGAGTGGTGTTCACAAACAAATCAGGCATGGGTGTCTCCCGAGTATATGGCATCTTCAACTGAATGGCTCTCGATCGGACCCACTGAAGATATGGCTCCAAAGAAACAGCACCTCTAGGTCCCAAATCCTTCCTACTCTTCTTATGAATGTGACGCCAGGCCTTCGCAATATGCTCCCTAGCTTCCATGTGGTCTTCTCCTTCCTTCAGAAAGAAACTACTCAAATGAATACTGTTCGGTTTATCCCTCATCGGATAACCAAGTTGTCTCTGTGCAAGAACAAGGTTATAGTTAATTCCTCTGTTTGTACCAAGAAGAGGCACATTGGGGAAACTACCACAATTGTCAATAATCTCCATATCCTGGTAAGCTCGATGATACCAATCAATATCCGAGTGAGTAAGTTCCATGATCTTAGGAGCCCAACGAGGTTCCTTCTTGACATCCCAAAAAGCATCAGACTGAGGCATATGAGAGATAAACCATCGGTACAACAGAGGCGTGCAACAGATAATCATTCCCCCATGATAGGAACTCCGAAGATGAACAGAGTAATAAGCACCACCCAACAGTTTAGGAACCGGGTTTCCAATCATGAAAATCCTGATAGCGTTAATTTCGAAAAACTTGTCCACATTAGGAAATAAGAATAATCCATAGGCGAGTAAAGCAAAGATGGCCTCAAAAGCAACCGTACTCTTCATCCTGGCAAAGTAACGAGCTTTCTCCAATAAGAACTGAGCTAGTAGTCCTCTAATCCCTCCTTTGGTAGTCATATGGGCTTCCACCTCAGACTTCCCCAGATGGATCAAAGCAGCAATCTCATGTGGTTTTGGCTCACCCTCCAAACCAGTAAAAGGAACGCGATCGGTAACAGGTAAATCCAATAGATAGGAATACTCTTCCAGTGTTGGCACCAACTGATAATCAGGAAAAGTAAAGCAGTGATACACCGGATCATAGAACTGGACCAAAGTTGAGAGAATACCCTCCTTCATCTTCAGCTTCATGAGAGGAATAATGGATCCATACTTCTTCCGAAAGTCTGCAGAACACTCGATCTCTGGAATTAGACTGATCAACTCATCTATTTTGAGATCCTTGAAACTGTATTTCCCGGTCTTTCTCTTTCCAGAATCCATGGTTTAAAAGTACCTGAGATATTCACAAATAGTCAACTTTTAAATCCCTTGAAATATTGTTTTCTTCAAAGGATTCTTATGAGTGCATGGATGCATGATGCAACAATCACACACAATATCACACATATAGGGTTCATAGGTTCAACGTCACGAGCATGAGGTCGAAGGTACTACCCATAAGGTGTTGGTCTAAAAAGTTATCACCTGTCGAAGAAGGTTCTAAGAGGTTCCCAGAGTCTACATCCTTCCTTCGGATATTACCAACTTCCCGATTAACTCGGTAATTAGTAATATTCTCAAGAAAGACTCGTCCGAGTGTAGTATCGCGTGACAACTACTTCCGGATTACTCCGTCATAGCTTCCGCACTACACCTAAAAGGCCAAGATGGGTTAGGTAATCTACGGTCCTCAATTTCAGCAAGCTCCCAGGTCGAAAGCAGTACGTCTTCCCGATTACTTGGTAAACGACACTGTGATCGGTGGATCTGGAACTGACTGTTTTAAAGCTGGTTCGCGAAATGTCGCGGAAGCAAGAGTCGCCACCGTCTTTTATTTTCTCCAAAGGGAAAGGACAAAAGCACAGAAAAATTCCTTAAAGAGATTGCTCTCGGTTCGGGAGGTAGGTTATAGAAAGGGAAGGTGTTAGCACCCTTTCTATCCATGGTTATCCATGGGCTCTTAGATACTTGCTCAATGTGTTTTCAAAATTGTTTTGTTTGCTTTTCAATGTGGGTTTAAAAGTTTCTTTGAAAAATTTCAGTTCGACTCGTACGTCAGAGTGTTTGCAAAATTTGCTTTGAAAGCTTTTGAAAATGTGTCAGTGTGAAAAGTCTTTTTGAGTTTGTTTTGAGATTAGAGCAAGTATCTACGAGAACCTACCTACCCTAAGGAATTCGTCTGTGTAGATGTCCTTTAAAGTAATGCCATCCCACCATTGAGAGGTAGGTAGCACCACCGTTGGAGGTGTTCGGGTCAATTCGAGTTTTAGGGACATGGTGATCACCAGAGCAATGGGAAGACACCTTAGAAGCTACCCTCATGCCAAGTTCCCGGATCATGAGGACTTACTAAGACGTCCTCTACTCGACGACCACCTTTCGAAAGGCAACAGTGAGGCGTACCCTAGGGGTGGTGTGTGCAAATTGTGTGTCATGTTTCAGTTATTTGTCTTGTCATGTTTGTTGTGATCTACGCTCGATTTTAATTAGGTCCATTCATTCTTGCATGCATATTTAACAGTTACAAAATTTGCGAAAAATAAATCTAAGACTATTACAAATGGCGCGGGTCCACATCGCCTAAATTTCCAGAACCCGATTTGACGGAAAAATAAATAATGCGAAGTAAATAAAAGTGCGAGAAATTTAAATTACAATGCTTTGGGAGAGATACAAAATTATAATAAATGACCTAAAATAAATGCATAAATTAAAATAATTTAAAACAATGGGCGTTGGACCCTTTTGCAAAGATAATTAAATTAATGAGAATTAAAGTTAACAATTAAATGAAAATGGTGTTTTTGTGTTTTTTAGATTTAATGAGAAAAAGGAGTTAATTGAAATTAAATTAAAAGGCAACCCTAATTCTAATATTTTTATTTATTATGAAAGAATTAAAATATAATCCACATTAAACCCTAATTTATTTATGTACAATTTTTAATTTATGAAAATAAATAAATAATATTATTATTCTGAAAAAAGGGGAAAATTAAAAGAAAATAAAAAGTTATTAAACCTAAACTCTATTTTTTTGGATTTTAGTTATTAAAATAATTAAATTTGAAAACCTAATTAAAACTAAATAATTACAAACATTTATTTAGAAAATAATTAAAATAAAAATTATATTTTTGATGTTTTTCTGATTTTTAATGAAATTAAATAAACAATAATTAAAATAAACATAACAATTAAAATAATAATTAAAAGATATAAGAAAAAATAAATAAAATGGGCAAACCAGGGTGGGGTGTAGACCCAAATGTGAGGTTCAGGCCTGGAATTTCTGGCCCATTAACGTTGGGATCCATTGACTTTTTGGATTATGTGTGACACGTTGACTTACATCCATGGTATGTCTTCAATCTGAACCCTTGATTAGATCTCCTGGGACGCGTGGACAATAGATGAGGAGGACGTATGGTGGTCCTTAAGAGCGTGCCTGCATAGGAATGAGTTTTGAAAAATATTATGGAAATTGCCAGACCTGGGACTTGAACCCAGGTCTTTAATGTTGCCAGCACAAACGCTTAACCACTGAACCAAGCGCTTTCAATTTAACATATAATAACGCATAAACATAATAAATAAAACATAGTGTTAGTGGATGAAAAACGCGTGAGATTCAAAGTGGCCAATAGCTGATGGACACGAGACCGTCTTCTTCGTTTTCCTGAAACACAAAACATATTGGCAACGGTTTTTGAAGCGTAGCATTAGGCAAGCTATGGAAAAATAGCGACTAGCGCTATAGCATATATAAATTCATCGCGAGATATGCTTCTGATTCGTCCAGGCTTGCTGAACGTAACTGTCATGGTCTTGAGGGCCAATTTTGCTTTATGGTGAAAGCCCTAATTTTTCCTTCTGAAAACCCTAAAGAACAAACATGGTAACTTGGCCAAAAGCGCACGAAACTTCAATTAAAAGTTATGGTTAGCTTGCAAACTTCACATTGAACAAGAATTCATGAATAAAAATGCACAATGATGCGTAAATTATGATATGCGATTTGGAAATTTTTATGACACAGTTTGAGTTATGGATACCAATTCAGGGCGTTTTGGTTGATGTTGGTGATTGAGAATCGTTCAATGATGTCTCAGGATGATGATAGGACAAGAATTGGAGCTTGAATCGACCTAAAAACTAGTTTTCAGTTTTGAGCTTTTTGAGAATTTTTGCAAGTTTGTAGATTGATTTTCTGCGCAGCTTGGAGTGTAAGGCCATTAGGGTTATGATTCTGAGTATGTATAGAGGCTTTTAGGTCAAGAATATCAATCAAATCTTCTTCATTCAATGGTTTTTGCAAATTGATTTTTCAAGATTTTTTCATATCTTTTTTTCATGGTTTTTGGTTCAATCATGCTCAAATCTCATCAAAACTTGCCTAATTGGGATATGCACGTGATATTGAGAATAAACATGCATGAAAAGATTTTTTTAGGTTAAGTTTGATATTTTCTATATATTTAAATAATTTAATTGAATTAATATTAATAGAAATTCAAATAAATAAATAAAAAATGAGAAAATACTTCCCTTTGGGCCTAATGGTCGTGCATAGGCTTGGCATGAAGAAACTTGGAAGAAAAATGGGCCCATTTGCATTTTTAGGTCATTTGAACCATTGTTGACTTTTCAAAATTCCCAAAAATTTCCCAACTTCCACAAGGCATAACTTGGTCAATTTTTAAGCTTTTCACATGTTCTTGGACATTTTGGAAAGGTCTTTGAGTCCTCTAACCCATGTCTTTGGTCCCATGTCATTTTGATTTACCAATCTCAAGTTATGGCCTTTGACTTAAAGTCACTTTTTGTTGACTTTTGAAAATGACCTATAATGTTGAAATTGATAACTTTTTGTGAGAGCATTTCTTAGACTTGGAACATGAAGATGAATTGTAGGGAATGTCTTTCTCTTAAAAATGAGCTTTGGATGGAATTTTTCTGATAATCCATGTGAAAGTTATGCCCTGGTCAATTTCAGTTGACTTTTTCAGCTGTCCAAATATAGCAACTTTTGCATCTTGATGATTTTCTGAGCCAAATTTTGAGAATCATGATCAAGCATTGATCAAATGATGTTTGTGGCTTCAAAATGATATATTGACCAAAAATTTGAACTTTTGACTGTCAAATGACCATTTTGCCCCTACAGTTGACTGTAGTGCAATCTAGGGTTTTGACTGTGCAATTTTGAGCTGAATGCCTTGAAACTTGACATGAAGATACTTGACCATCTTTGTAGGCATATGAGACTTGATTGGGTCCTTGAAAACTTCCTTTCTTTGATCAGAACCCAAACCCTAGTTTTGACTGTATAGGAGACAGTTGAGCTGCACAACCCTTGGGGAATTTTGTGACTTTGGCTTGACAAATCTTGGAGAATATGGGAGGGCAAATTTTGGGGTGCAACAGTTGCCCCTGTTCAATCTTCTTAGACCTGAGGATGCAGATTGGCTGACGTGCCTTTCGTAATCCGAGGGTAGAAGATGATTGAACACTAAAGTGCCCAGAAATTTGCGCTCACATAGTAGCAGTGATGGGGGGAATGGGCTTATAGATGCCATTTGGAGATTGCTGGATAGGATGATGGGCTTATAGATGCCATCTGGATGTTGATCGCATAGGAGATTCCTTAGCGAGAACTTGCGTACCTGCAAAAGAGAAAATGAGTACCTGACACGTTGCAGGAGCTGATTTTAGATGCTTGGTATAGATGTGTCCTGACTGGTTACAGGAGCTGAGTCTGGAGCTTCAAACGTCGATGAATGAACCAGGGATGGCTACTACCTTAGCATGAATGGTAAGAGAACTTTGGGCGACTTTAACTTCAACAACGCTCGTTGAGAAAAATCTTGGGTGTCTTCTACTGGAATAAGAATCAGGGAGATCTTAGGGTCGATCTGACTGAACCAGAGAGGCCTTTGACTGGGTAGGAATCAGGAAAATCTTAGGGTCGATTTAACTGAACCGGACAAGGTCTTGGAATATCTTCAACTGGATAAGCATCAGGGAGATCTTAGGGTCGATCTGACTGAACCAAGAGAAGGCCTTTGACTCGATAAGCATCAGGAAAATCTTAGGGTCGATTTAACTGAACCGGTCTAGGTCTTGAAATATGATTGAGATTTTAAACTGCATCTTTCCTGAAAGGTAAAAGTCAGTCATATGCAATGCATGATATGGATCAAGCAATGATGTTCTCCACATAAAGGAGATTTGTATGATGCAGTGCGTTATGCATGCTATAATGATGTATGTGAAGTTTTATGTATGTTTTTGTCTAGGAAAGTGAATCCTTGACGGGTGCCGGGAAGTTGTATCCTGGGCTGATGTTGACGAGTAGATTCCGCTTCCACTGGGGATGATAACTGCAAGAATACCGATAGGAGAAGATAACTCCGTTGAGGAATAAACTTAGCAAATGAACAATTCTGCGGGGAGAAAAAATACTTCTAGCGACTATGCTGGGAAGCGGTACTCTGTGGGGAGAGATTCTTTACTGAATGTTGATAGTAACTTGCTGGGGATATCCTTGTTGTATAGGAAGTGTTGAAGGACTTCGCTGGGGTATGAAGACTTTGTCGACGACGCTCTTTCCGTGGCTTTTGGCTGAGGATAACCCAGTTATATCCTATTGAGGAAATAACTCTTTAAATAAAGCCGGACGACGCGTTCGTGCTCTGCGAGGGGATAAGCTTCCAGAATCTACTGGGGATAAGCTTATTGCTTGGGGATATGGACTCCATCCTTCCTGGGGAAACCGGATTGGACTCTTCTGGGGGAGGTTTGATATACTGGGGAAATGATTCCTTTGAATGTTGGTATGCCGCCGGGGAACAATCTTTAGACCAAGACTGCCGGGGATGTTTGTTAAGAATATATGTATTGCTGCTGGGGAAGGTTGAGATCTGTTGGAGGATACTCAATTTCCTTGAGATTTGCTTGGAGAAGAGTGTATTGCTTTGCTGAACCACTCTCTGGGGAATTTAAGATGTACTGGTCATGTTCTTTAGCTGAACCTATCTTGGTACCTTGGAGGATAGAACAATTAGACTGCTCAGACAACTCTTTATTGCCCCTGTTTCTAGTGTCACCTGCAATGAATTCCTTTGTTTCGTATGCAAATATTTATGAGTTAGCAAATTATTGTCAATGCATACATCACAAATTGAACCTTGGACGTTCTTCGCAAAACAAAACAGAAAAAGAAAAACACTTGGGCACGTTTAACTGAAAAATATATTTGTATTGATTTGAATGGCCCATGAATAGGCGTTTTGTATACAAGAGGCTGACATCCTAGTAAGAGGTACGTCGCCGAACAAAAGAGTTTATACAAGTTTTGTGCAAAAGAAAATAAAACAGCTGTGTGAAAGATGAATGATCCACTGGGTTTCAACTCTGCTACTGCCTTTATAATCCCGAGCGTCTCATCACTTGATGACCTTGGTTGAAAATGAAGCTGACTGATCGATGCCGTTTGAGCTTGATGTAGATACCGGATTCTGGATGCAAAGTGATCAATGAGACATAGTTTTACGCTTTTATCCCTAATTTTTTCCTGGACCGCCCTTTCGGGTTTTCAGTCCACCGGGATACCCATTTTTGCCCAAGCCGCCTTTTCAGGTTTTCGACTTGCCGGGTGTACAGATTTTTTTATTTTCATCCCTACATTTTGCCCGAACCCTTTTGGTTCGACGGGAAGCCCTAATTTTTGCCTAGGCATGTCAGCCTAGCGGGTCTTTTTCATGCGTAGTATTTTTTAACTATGTCTGCATTGGCGGGGTGAGGAAAGTCGTCACCATCCATGCTGGTTAAGATCATTGCTCCTCCTGAGAACACATGCTTAACCACAAATGGCCCTTCGTACGTAGGGGTCCATTTGCCCCTTGGATCACTCTGAGGAAGGATGATTCTCTTGATAACCAGATCCCCAACTTGATATTCTTGTGGTCTGACCTTCTTGTTAAATGCCCTGATCATTCGTTTTTGATACGTCTGACCATGACAGATAGCAGCAAGTCTCTTTTCGTCGATGAGGTTGAGTTGATCAAGTCGTGTCTGGATCCAATCATCTTCGTCTAGATTTGCATCCTTCATTATCCGGAGAGAGGGGATTTGTACTTCAATCGGCAAGACTGCCTCCATGCCATAAACCAGAGAGAAGGGAGTTGCCCCTGTTGACGTCCTTGCTGAAGTACGGTACCCATGCAGAGCGAACGGTAACATCTCGTGCCAATCTTTGTAAGTTACTGTCATTTTTTGCACGATCTTCTTGATGTTCTTATTTGCTGCTTCTACAGCCCCATTCATCTTCGGTCGGTAAGGAGAAGAATTGTGGTGCTGTATCTTGAACTGCTCGCAGAGCTCAGCGATCATCTTATTGTTCAGATTGGTACCGTTGTCTGTAATAATCCGCTCAGGGACGCCGTACCGACAGATCAGATTGTGTCGAATAAACCGTGCCACAACAGTCTTGGTCACTGTAGCATAGGATGCTGCCTCAACCCACTTCGTAAAATAGTCAATCGCTACTAGGATGAAGCGATGTCCATTGGATGCCGTAGGTTTTATCTCGCCGATCATGTCTATGCCCCACATTGCAAATGGCCAAGGCGCAGTCAAAACATTCAAGGGAACCGGAGGAACATGCACCTTATCTGCATAAATCTGGCACTTGTGGCATGTCCTGGAGTGTTGGTAGCAGTCGGCTTCCATGGTGGACCAGTAATATCCTGCCCGTAGGATTTTCTTAGCCATCGTATGCCCACTGGAATGCGTACCAAAGGTCCCTTCATGTAGCTCTTCCATGATTCTTTCCGCTTCAGTCTTATCCACACAACGCAGTAAGGTTGAATCATGGTTTCTCTTGTACAAGATGCCGTTGCTTAGGAAGAACTTGGCTGCAAACCTCCTCAGGAATTTCTTATCGTTGACAGATGCACCTTCGGGGTATTCCTGAGCTTCCAGATATCTCTTCACTTCGTGGTACCAAGGCTTCTCAGTCACCAATTCAGTTTCGAGATCACAACAGTATGCCGGTTCGTCCAATTTCCAGATGATGATCCGGGGAGCCTCATTATCCCATTTAACTTTGAACATTGAAGACATTGTAGCTAACGCGTCCGCTAACTGATTCTCTTCTCTTGGAAAGTGTTCAAAGGTTATCTCTGTGAAGTGGGGAATCAGGGTCAACACACATTCTCTGTAAGGAATCAGGTTTGGATGTTTCGTATCCCACTCTCCGTTGATCTGATTGATCACAAGAGCGGAATCTCCGAAAACACTTAGAAATTTGATCCTTAGGTCGATCGCAGCTTGAAGACCCATGATGCACGCCTCATACTCCGCCATGTTGTTGGTACAGTTGAAACACAGACGGGCAGTGAGTGGAGTATGAGTACCTTGTGGAGATATGATTATGGCGCCGATACCATTTCCCAAAGCATTGGAAGCTCCGTCAAAGTGCATAGACCATCGGGATCCTGGTTCAGGTCCTTCATCCGGTCCAGGTACTTCACAATCAGTTACTATCATAATGCTTTCGTCCGGAAATTCGAAGTTCATTGATTGGTAGTCATCTACAGCTTGATGAGCTAAGTGGTCTGCCAATACACTCCCCTTGATGGCTTTCTGGGTTGTGTACTGAATGTCGTATTCCGTCAAGATCATTTGCCATCTTGCAATTCTCCCAGACAGAGCAGGCTTTTCGAATATGTATTTTATAGGATCCATTTTTGAGATCAACAAGGTAGTGTGAGTCAGCATATACTGTCTCAGCCGGCGAGCAGCCCATACCAAAGCGCAGCAAGTTTTCTCAAGCAGTGAGTATCGGGTCTCACAGTCGGTAAACTTTTTGCTAAGGTAATAAATGGCGTGCTCTTTTCGGCCGGACTCGTCATGCTGCCCCAGCACACACCCCATTGAGTTGTCTAACACTGTCAGGTATAGTATCAGAGGTCTCCCTTCAACCGGTGGCATAAGGATGGGTGGTTCTTGGAGATACTCTTTGATTTTGTCGAAAGCGACCTGACATTCATCGTTCCAACGTACTACCTGATCTTTCTTCAGCAGCTTGAAGATTGGCTCACAGGTAGCAGTCAGATGAGAGATGAATCGAGCAATGTAATTCAGGCGTCCTAAAAAGCCTCTGACTTCCTTCTCTGTCTTGGGAACCGGCATCTCTTGAATAGCTTTGACCTTAGCAGGGTCCACTTGAATACCTTTATCACTGACCACGAAGCCTAGCAACTTCCCAGATCTTACCCCGAAGGTGCACTTGTTCGGGTTCAATCTCAGCTTGTACAGTTTCAACCGGTCGAACAACTTCTGTAGATGATCTAGATGCTCTTCCTCAGTCTGGGACCTAGCGATCATGTCGTCCACATACACTTCGATCTCGTGATGGATCATATCATGAAATAAGGCAACCATGGCACGTTGGTAGGTTGCCCCAGCATTCTTTAATCCGAACGGCATGACCTTGTAACAGAAGGTGCCCCACTGAGTAACAAATGTAGTCTTTTCCATGTCTTCAGGTGCCATCTTGATCTGATTGTAGCCTGAAAAGCCATCCATGAAAGAGAATACCTTGTGCTGAGCCGTATTATCAACAAGGACATCAATGTGAGGTAAGGGAAAGTCATCCTTGGGGCTGGCCCTGTTCAGATCCCTGTAATCAACACACATTCTGACCTTACCGTCCTTTTTAGGTACCGGCACCACATTAGCAACCCACTGAGGGTAAGAAGTCACTGCAAGGAATCCGGCATCAAACTGTTTCATGACCTCGGCTTTAATCTTCTCGGACATCTCTGGACGCATCCGACGAACCTTTTGTTTAACTGGAGGGCAGTCTTCCCTAGTCGGCAAGTGATGAACGACAATATCGGTATCCAACCCTGGCATGTCTTCGTAGGACCAGGCAAAGATCTCCATATAGTCATGTAACATCTTGGTTAACCGTTGCTTCACGCTGAGCTCTAGGTTGGCACCAATCTTTACCTCTTTTCTATCCGCCTCAGTACCCAGGTTTATGGTTTCCACTGGCTCTTCATGGGGTTGAATTGCCCGCTCTTCCTGAAGCAACAGTCTAGCAAGCTCGCCAGGCACTTCGCAATCATCTTCACCTTCGTCTTCGGCTAAGTTGATCGGATTTTCGAAGTCATAATTGGCATTAGCAGAGCTGTTATCAGTAAGATCCAGAGTGGATTGGAACCTGTATGAGTGAGTGTGTGTGTAAATACAGCTGTTTTGAAAATTATGTAAAGGAAAAGAAAGACAGAAAAGGAACACAATATTTGCAATGCGAAAAGTACGTCCAAGATTTTCATTCATGATGTATAAAATGACAGTTTGTATGCCCTCACAAATAGAACCACGGTGCCTCGGGTAAGACACCGGGCCATAGAGTTTATCATTGTTTATTACAAAATAACAAAACAAGGGAATTTATTACTTAGTAACAAAAGAAACAGGGAGATTGTCCTTGGCGCTCCAATTGTTAAGTCCACCATCAGCAGCCGGGTAGATCCAGCTATCGAACTCAGTTTCATCAACTTCCTCTTCATCACCAATAGCATTAACTCCGTGAGCAGGCAGGGGAGCTGTCACCACGTTGGGCTTGTCAGATGCCTCAAACTGTACCTCCTTAGCGTCAATGAGGTCCTGCAGCTTGTTCTTTAGTGCCCAACAGTCATCGGTAGAGTGCCCCGGGCTTTCTGAATGGTAAGCACAACGAGCATTCGGGTTGTACTTGGGAGATGCTGTATTTGGGAACTTTGGGGCCTCCCTGACAGTTACCAAATTAGTTGAGAGTAACTGTGGCAGGATCTGCGATAAGGTCATGCCTAAGCGAGTGAATTCCCTCCGGGGTCTTTCAGCTTTCTGAGAATTGTTTGGCCGGGGAGCGGCAGCAGGCTTAGCAATCATGACCGCACTGACAGATTGGCGGTGTTCATTTCTCTCTGATCTCCTAGAACCATACACGGCACTAGACTCCTTCTTAAATGGTTTCTTGTCCGAACTAGATGATGTAGCCTTTGCAATCTTCCCAGACTTCAACCCAGCTTCAATCCTCTCTCCAGTCAAGATTAAATCAGTGAAACCAGCAGAAGAATTCCCAATGAGGTGGTTGAAAAATGGCCCAGATAGGGTCCCCAAGAACATGTCAACCAACTCCCGATCAGTCAATGGTGGCTGCACCCTGCCAGCCAGGTCTCTCCACTTCTGAGCGTACTCCTTAAAACCTTCGCTTGCGCCTAACGCCATACCCTGGAGTTGGGTACGTGTGGGGGCAAGGTCGGCATTATACTGATACTGCTTGTAGAAAGCAGTAGCCAGCTCCTCCCAGTTACGAACTTTGGTCCCATCCAGCTGATAGAACCATTCGAGATGAGTCCCTGAAAGACTCTCCTGGAAGAAGTGGATCCATAGATTCTTGTCCGCAGAGTACAGCTGAATTTTCCGAACATAGGACCTTAAGTGCAGCTTGGGACAAGACGCCCCGTCATACTTCGAGAAGGATGGTGCTTTGAATTTATATGGGATAATCACACCAGTCGACAAACCCAGATCTCCGAAATCCAGCCCAGGTGCCTGTTGCACCTCCATAGCCTTCAACCTGTCCTCCAGTTGTTTGTACCTGTCATCTGCAGGAGGGTACTGCTCCTCATCAAAATCTGTCTCGTTGTCGGAGACCACTGGAGTAGGAACCTTTACTTCTGCCTGAGACGGACTCCTACCAACAGAAGAACCAGCCTCTTCATGGTGCAGAGTATTGCCCAACCTTCGGCCCGAGTTGAACAGAACAGTTCTTCTCTTCTTCTTCTTCTCCTTCTTCAGGAGCATAGTCTTCAGTTCTTCTTGGCCTTTAGCTAGACCCATGATTAGTTCTTGAAACTGCGCATTCTGCGCCTGGAGAGCCTTGATTGATGTCTCGATTGATTCAGATCCGGGATTCATGATGCTGAAATAAACAGCGAAGAACTGTAAGCAACCTGAAAAGGGGAAAAACCTGCTATGCACATGATGTATGAAATGCGTATGCAATGCATTCAAGGGTTCGAAAGTTCAAATTTGTTGTAGACAAGAAAAAGAACACACGTTATCATTAAGGAAATCATTGTTTAATACATCAAGGCCTCATGGGCAAAAAGTACAAAAATCAAGTCAATCCCAAAATACACTGCGCATCCTCTTTGGAGCTATGTAGGTGTTGAGGTTCCTCTCCTCATGCAACAGGAGAGTGAGCTCCAGGACCTTCTTTTCACTGGCATGTAGACTAGTCTCAAGAGAATTCCGCTCTTCCTTAAGCTGGATCCAGCTCTTCTGCATCTCTTCCCAGGACGTGGGCATATCAGGGTGCTGAATAATGTGGGACACTTCCCCTTCCAAGACTGGTTCTTTGATTACTGGGATCATGTGAGGATAAGGCATCACTAACTTCTGAGAGCGGGCGCGTACCCATTTGAGATAAGGCTCCAAAGGGATGGAATTCCTGTGCCCCAGTGTCTTGCTGTCTATCCTACTGGGCATCCTCCAGGCTCTGATAAATCTCTGGCGAAGTCCTTGAGTATCATTGTCGAAGTCAAAAACTATGTCAGGAATCAACATGTCATGAGGACCATCCCTCCGAGCATAACCAAACTGTCTCCAAGCCAGGCATGGGCTATAAGTAATACCTCCTCTGATTCCAAGTAAAGGAACATTAGGGTACTCCCCACAACGATCAATGATGGTGACATCTCCTCTGGCTCTAGGACACCAATGTATATCTGCATGCGTAAGAGTCATCAACCGTTGTGACCATCTTAAACCCCGCTCATTCTTCAGGACTGATTGGGGAAGGTGCGAAATAAACCACCTTCCCAGGAGAGGAGTGCAACACATAAGGACACCTCTTTTTCTCATGGTTCGAGTGTAACATGAGTGAAGGATGTCCCCCAGCAACGTAGGTATAGGATTCCTGGACATAAAGATCTGAACGGCACTGATATCAATGAGCTGATCTGGGTTAGGGAACAACACCAAACCATAAACAAGGAGGGCCACAACCTCTTCAAAAGCTTGCAAGTCAAGGGAGTTCCAACATTCATGGGCCTTCTCAAACAGAAATCTGGCTAAGAACCCTTTGATACCACTTCTGACTTCCCAATGTCCCTTGAGGTCAGATGACTGTAGGTGCAAGGCTTTAGCAATCTCCTCAAGCTTAGGTTCCTTTTCTGTACCGCTGAAGGGTAGCTGATCAAGGATAGGGATCTTCAGGAGCCGGGAGAACTCCTCCAATGTAGGTACCAACTGATAATCCAAGAAGGTAAAGCAGTGATGCAGAGGATCAAAGAACTGGAACAAGACCTTTATCATATCTTCCTCAATGTTGGTGTTGACCAAGCTGATGAGGCTTCCATGCCTTTCACTGAATGAAGAGTTCTCGAGAATCCTGGATATAAGCTCCTTAAGCTGAAGAGGGATCCTTACAAGATTGACCTGGATCGTCTTTCTACGAGCAGTTTCCATGTCCTACAAAACAAGAACAAAGATGAAAATCCGAACCCCTGAAATGGTTAGTCAATGCATATGATGCTGGATGATGTCATGATGCTATGATTAAACACACCACAGATATTTACAAAGACAAACATGTAGGGCACACAAGGCACACAAGACAAGCCCTTAAGGTTTAAGGCCAGCATGGGGTCTGGGTAGTACCCTCTTGAAGTTGGTGGGTTCAACCTGTCCTAATCAAAGTAACCGGGTTCTAAGGTTCCCAATATCACAGGATTGCTTTCATTGTTCATCGTTTCGATTTAGCCACTGAACTGGCGACCGAAATATTCCAGGAAAGCAACCCTCAATTGAGCGTAGTATCGAGTATCAACCAACCTCGGACTGCACCAAAGTCAATTATCTCACTACCCTAAAGAGGCCAAGATAGTTCAATTAAGGTTCCTAAGGTCTGTTGATGCTTCACGACACCACGCGGAGGCCCCGTACTCTCCTCGACTGAACTCAAGGGTTACCGGTACACACCAAAGTGCCACATCAACGTAGCAGACTGTTTCAACCATGTCGGTATACCCCGCACAGTTCCCTCACAGCCTTGTTGCTACTTTCTAAGAAAGGTATCCCCCAGATCCGGGTTTAGGATCTATAGAACTCCCAAGCAACCCACAATTATAAAGCAAGCAAAGAAGACAATTGAAAACATGGTTATCAGCTAGCCCTAAGGTACACCTCACTTTAGAAGTATCCCCAGCAGAGTCGCCAGTTCTGTGATCGGTGGATCTGGAACTGACTGTTTTAAAGCTGGTTCGCGAAATGTCGCGGAAGCAAGAGTCGCCACCGTCTTTTATTTTCTCCAAAGGGAAAGGACAAAAGCACAGAAAAATTCCTTAAAGAGATTGCTCTCGGTTCGGGAGGTAGGTTATAGAAAGGGAAGGTGTTAGCACCCTTTCTATCCATGGTTATCCATGGGCTCTTAGATACTTGCTCAATGTGTTTTCAAAATTGTTTTGTTTGCTTTTCAATGTGGGTTTAAAAGTTTCTTTGAAAAATTTCAGTTCGACTCGTACGTCAGAGTGTTTGCAAAATTTGCTTTGAAAGCTTTTGAAAATGTGTCAGTGTGAAAAGTCTTTTTGAGTTTGTTTTGAGATTAGAGCAAGTATCTACGAGAACCTACCTACCCTAAGGAATTCGTCTGTGTAGATGTCCTTTAAAGTAATGCCATCCCACCATTGAGAGGTAGGTAGCACCACCGTTGGAGGTGTTCGGGTCAATTCGAGTTTTAGGGACATTGTGATCACCAGAGCAATGGGAAGACACCTTAGAAGCTACCCTCATGCCAGGTTCCCGGATCATGAGGACTTACTAAGACGTCCTCTACTCGACGACCACCTTTCGAAAGGCAACAGTGAGGCGTACCCTAGGGGTGGTGTGTGCAAATTGTGTGTCATGTTTCAGTTATTTGTCTTGTCATGTTTGTTGTGATCTACGCTCGATTTTAATTAGGTTCATTCATTCTTGCATGCATATTTAACAGTTACAAAATTTGCGAAAAATAAATCTAAGACTATTACAAATGGCGCGGGTCCACATCGCCTAAATTTCCAGAACCCGATTTGACGGAAAAATAAATAATGCGAAGTAAATAAAAGTGCGAGAAATTTAAATTACAATGCTTTGGGAGAGATACAAAATTATAATAAATGACCTAAAATAAATGCATAAATTAAAATAATTTAAAACAATGGGCGTTGGACCCTTTTGCAAAGATAATTAAATTAATGAGAATTAAAGTTAACAATTAAATGAAAATGGTGTTTTTGTGTTTTTTAGATTTAATGAGAAAAAGGAGTTAATTGAAATTAAATTAAAAGGCAACCCTAATTCTAATATTTTTATTTATTATGAAAGAATTAAAATATAATCCACATTAAACCCTAATTTATTTATGTACAATTTTTAATTTATGAAAATAAATAAATAATATTATTATTCTGAAAAAAGGGGAAAATTAAAAGAAAATAAAAAGTTATTAAACCTAAACTCTATTTTTTTGGATTTTAGTTATTAAAAGAATTAAATTTGAAAACCTAATTAAAACTAAATAATTACAAACATTTATTTAGAAAATAATTAAAATAAAAATTATATTTTTGATGTTTTTCTGATTTTTAATGAAATTAAATAAACAATAATTAAAATAAACATAACAATTAAAATAATAATTAAAAGATATAAGAAAAAATAAATAAAATGGGCAAACCAGGGTGGGGTGTAGACCCAAATGTGAGGTTCAGGCCTGGAATTTCTGGCCCATTAACGTTGGGATCCATTGACTTTTTGGATTATGTGTGACACGTTGACTTACATCCATGGTATGTCTTCAATCTGAACCCTTGATTAGATCTCCTGGGACGCGTGGACAATAGATGAGGAGGACGTATGGTGGTCCTTAAGAGCGTGCCTGCATAGGAATGAGTTTTGAAAAATATTATGGAAATTGCCAGACCTGGGACTTGAACCCAGGTCTTTAATGTTGCCAGCACAAACGCTTAACCACTGAACCAAGCGCTTTCAATTTAACATATAATAACGCATAAACATAATAAATAAAACATAGTGTTAGTGGATGAAAAACGCGCGAGATTCAAAGTGGCCAATAGCTGATGGACACGAGACCGTCTTCTTCGTTTTCCTGAAACACAAAACATATTGGCAACGGTTTTTGAAGCGTAGCATTAGGCAAGCTATGGAAAAATAGCGACTAGCGCTATAGCATATATAAATTCATCGCGAGATATGCTTCTGATTCGTCCAGGCTTGCTGAACGTAACTGTCATGGTCTTGAGGGCCAATTTTGCTTTATGGTGAAAGCCCTAATTTTTCCTTCTGAAAACCCTAAAGAACAAACATGGTAACTTGGCCAAAAGCGCACGAAACTTCAATTAAAAGTTATGGTTAGCTTGCAAACTTCACATTGAACAAGAATTCATGAATAAAAATGCACAATGATGCGTAAATTATGATATGCGATTTGGAAATTTTTATGACACAGTTTGAGTTATGGATACCAATTCAGGGCGTTTTGGTTGATGTTGGTGATTGAGAATCGTTCAATGATGTCTCAGGATGATGATAGGACAAGAATTGGAGCTTGAATCGACCTAAAAACTAGTTTTCAGTTTTGAGCTTTTTGAGAATTTTTGCAAGTTTGTAGATTGATTTTCTGCGCAGCTTGGAGTGTAAGGCCATTAGGGTTATGATTCTGAGTATGTATAGAGGCTTTTAGGTCAAGAATATCAATCAAATCTTCTTCATTCAATGGTTTTTGCAAATTGATTTTTCAAGATTTTTTCATATCTTTTTTTCATGGTTTTTGGTTCAATCATGCTCAAATCTCATCAAAACTTGCCTAATTGGGATATGCACGTGATATTGAGAATAAACATGCATGAAAAGATTTTTTTAGGTTAAGTTTGATATTTTCTATATATTTAAATAATTTAATTGAATTAATATTAATAGAAATTCAAATAAATAAATAAAAAATGAGAAAATACTTCCCTTTGGGCCTAATGGTCGTGCATAGGCTTGGCATGAAGAAACTTGGAAGAAAAATGGGCCCATTTGCATTTTTAGGTCATTTGAACCATTGTTGACTTTTCAAAATTCCCAAAAATTTCCCAACTTCCACAAGGCATAACTTGGTCAATTTTTAAGCTTTTCACATGTTCTTGGACATTTTGGAAAGGTCTTTGAGTCCTCTAACCCATGTCTTTGGTCCCATGTCATTTTGATTTACCAATCTCAAGTTATGGCCTTTGACTTAAAGTCACTTTTTGTTGACTTTTGAAAATGACCTATAATGTTGAAATTGATAACTTTTTGTGAGAGCATTTCTTAGACTTGGAACATGAAGATGAATTGTAGGGAATGTCTTTCTCTTAAAAATGAGCTTTGGATGGAATTTTTCTGATAATCCATGTGAAAGTTATGCCCTGGTCAATTTCAGTTGACTTTTTCAGCTGTCCAAATATAGCAACTTTTGCATCTTGATGATTTTCTGAGCCAAATTTTGAGAATCATGATCAAGCATTGATCAAATGATGTTTGTGGCTTCAAAATGATATATTGACCAAAAATTTGAACTTTTGACTGTCAAATGACCATTTTGCCCCTACAGTTGACTGTAGTGCAATCTAGGGTTTTGACTGTGCAATTTTGAGCTGAATGCCTTGAAACTTGACATGAAGATACTTGACCATCTTTGTAGGCATATGAGACTTGATTGGGTCCTTGAAAACTTCCTTTCTTTGATCAGAACCCAAACCCTAGTTTTGACTGTATAGGAGACAGTTGAGCTGCACAACCCTTGGGGAATTTTGTGACTTTGGCTTGACAAATCTTGGAGAATATGGGAGGGCAAATTTTGGGGTGCAACAGTTGCCCCTGTTCAATCTTCTTAGACCTGAGGATGCAGATTGGCTGACGTGCCTTTCGTAATCCGAGGGTAGAAGATGATTGAACACTAAAGTGCCCAGAAATTTGCGCTCACATAGTAGCAGTGATGGGGGGAATGGGCTTATAGATGCCATTTGGAGATTGCTGGATAGGATGATGGGCTTATAGATGCCATCTGGATGTTGATCGCATAGGAGATTCCTTAGCGAGAACTTGCGTACCTGCAAAAGAGAAAATGAGTACCTGACACGTTGCAGGAGCTGATTTTAGATGCTTGGTATAGATGTGTCCTGACTGGTTACAGGAGCTGAGTCTGGAGCTTCAAACGTCGATGAATGAACCAGGGATGGCTACTACCTTAGCATGAATGGTAAGAGAACTTTGGGCGACTTTAACTTCAACAACGCTCGTTGAGAAAAATCTTGGGTGTCTTCTACTGGAATAAGAATCAGGGAGATCTTAGGGTCGATCTGACTGAACCAGAGAGGCCTTTGACTGGGTAGGAATCAGGAAAATCTTAGGGTCGATTTAACTGAACCGGACAAGGTCTTGGAATATCTTCAACTGGATAAGCATCAGGGAGATCTTAGGGTCGATCTGACTGAACCAAGAGAAGGCCTTTGACTCGATAAGCATCAGGAAAATCTTAGGGTCGATTTAACTGAACCGGTCTAGGTCTTGAAATATGATTGAGATTTTAAACTGCATCTTTCCTGAAAGGTAAAAGTCAGTCATATGCAATGCATGATATGGATCAAGCAATGATGTTCTCCACATAAAGGAGATTTGTATGATGCAGTGCGTTATGCATGCTATAATGATGTATGTGAAGTTTTATGTATGTTTTTGTCTAGGAAAGTGAATCCTTGACGGGTGCCGGGAAGTTGTATCCTGGGCTGATGTTGACGAGTAGATTCCGCTTCCACTGGGGATGATAACTGCAAGAATACCGATAGGAGAAGATAACTCCGTTGAGGAATAAACTTAGCAAATGAACAATTCTGCGGGGAGAAAAAATACTTCTAGCGACTATGCTGGGAAGCGGTACTCTGTGGGGAGAGATGCTTTACTGAATGTTGATAGTAACTTGCTGGGGATATCCTTGTTGTATAGGAAGTGTTGAAGGACTTCGCTGGGGTATGAAGACTTTGTCGACGACGCTCTTTCCGTGGCTTTTGGCTGAGGATAACCCAGTTATATCCTATTGAGGAAATAACTCTTTAAATAAAGCCGGACGACGCGTTCGTGCTCTGCGAGGGGATAAGCTTCCAGAATCTACTGGGGATAAGCTTATTGCTTGGGGATATGGACTCCATCCTTCCTGGGGAAACCGGATTGGACTCTTCTGGGGGAGGTTTGATATGCTGGGGAAATGATTCCTTTGAATGTTGGTATGCCGCCGGGGAACAATCTTTAGACCAAGACTGCCGGGGATGTTTGTTAAGAATATATGTATTGCTGCTGGGGAAGGTTGAGATCTGTTGGAGGATACTCAATTTCCTTGAGATTTGCTTGGAGAAGAGTGTATTGCTTTGCTGAACCACTCTCTGGGGAATTTAAGATGTACTGGTCATGTTCTTTAGCTGAACCTATCTTGGTACCTTGGAGGATAGAACAATTAGACTGCTCAGACAACTCTTTATTGCCCCTGTTTCTAGTGTCACCTGCAATGAATTCCTTTGTTTCGTATGCAAATATTTATGAGTTAGCAAATTATTGTCAATGCATACATCACAAATTGAACCTTGGACGTTCTTCGCAAAACAAAACAGAAAAAGAAAAACACTTGGGCACGTTTAACTGAAAAATATATTTGTATTGATTTGAATGGCCCATGAATAGGCGTTTTGTATACAAGAGGCTGACATCCTAGTAAGAGGTACGTCGCCGAACAAAAGAGTTTATACAAGTTTTGTGCAAAAGAAAATAAAACAGCTGTGTGAAAGATGAATGATCCACTGGGTTTCAACTCTGCTACTGCCTTTATAATCCCGAGCGTCTCATCACTTGATGACCTTGGTTGAAAATGAAGCTGACTGATCGATGCCGTTTGAGCTTGATGTAGATACCGGATTCTGGATGCAAAGTGATCAATGAGACATAGTTTTACGCTTTTATCCCTAATTTTTGCCTGGACCGCCCTTTCGGGTTTTCAGTCCACCGGGATACCCATTTTTGCCCAAGCCGCCTTTTCAGGTTTTCGACTTGCCGGGTGTACAGATTTTTTTATTTTCATCCCTACATTTTGCCCGAACCCTTTTGGTTCGACGGGAAGCCCTAATTTTTGCCTAGGCATGTCAGCCTAGCGGGTCTTTTTCATGCGTAGTATTTTTTAACTATGTCTGCATTGGCGGGGTGAGGAAAGTCGTCACCATCCATGCTGGTTAAGATCATTGCTCCTCCTGAGAACACATGCTTAACCACAAATGGCCCTTCGTACGTAGGGGTCCATTTTCCCCTTGGATCACTCTGAGGAAGGACGATTCTCTTGATAACCAGATCCCCAACTTGATATTCTTGTGGTCTGACCTTCTTGTTAAATGCCCTGATCATTCGTTTTTGATACGTCTGACCATGACAGATAGCAGCAAGTCTCTTTTCGTCGATGAGGTTGAGTTGATCAAGTCGTGTCTGGATCCAATCATCTTCGTCTAGATTTGCATCCTTCATTATCCGGAGAGAGGGGATTTGTACTTCAATCGGCAAGACTGCCTCCATGCCATAAACCAGAGAGAAGGGAGTTGCCCCTGTTGACGTCCTTGCTGAAGTACGGTACCCATGCAGAGCGAACGGTAACATCTCGTGCCAATCTTTGTAAGTTACTGTCATTTTTTGCACGATCTTCTTGATGTTCTTATTTGCTGCTTCTACAGCCCCATTCATCTTCGGTCGGTAAGGAGAAGAATTGTGGTGCTGTATCTTGAACTGCTCGCAGAGCTCAGCGATCATCTTATTGTTCAGATTGGTACCGTTGTCTGTAATAATCCGCTCAGGGACGCCGTACCGACAGATCAGATTGTGTCGAATAAACCGTGCCACAACAGTCTTGGTCACTGTAGCATAGGATGCTGCCTCAACCCACTTCGTAAAATAGTTAATCGCTACTAGGATGAAGCGATGTCCATTGGATGCCGTAGGTTTTATCTCGCCGATCATGTCTATGCCCCACATTGCAAATGGCCAAGGCGCAGTCAAAACATTCAAGGGAACCAGAGGAACATGCACCTTATCTGCATAAATCTGGCACTTGTGGCATGTCCTGGAGTGTTGGTAGCAGTCGGCTTCCATGGTGGACCAGTAATATCCTTCCCGTAGGATTTTCTTAGCCATCGTATGCCCACTGGAATGCGTACCAAAGGTCCCTTCATGTAGCTCTTCCATGATTCTTTCCGCTTCAGTCTTATCCACACAACGCAGTAAGGTTGAATCATGGTTTCTCTTGTACAAGATGCCGTTGCTTAGGAAGAACTTGGCTGCAAACCTCCTCAGGAATTTCTTATCGTTGACAGATGCACCTTCGGGGTATTCCTGAGCTTCCAGATATCTCTTCACTTCGTGGTACCAAGGCTTCTCAGTCACCAATTCAGTTTCGAGATCACAACAGTATGCCGGTTCGTCCAATTTCCAGATGATGATCCGGGGAGCCTCATTATCCCATTTAACTTTGAACATTGAAGACATTGTAGCTAACGCGTCCGCTAACTGATTCTCTTCTCTTGGAAAGTGTTCAAAGGTTATCTCTGTGAAGTGGGGAATCAGGGTCAACACACATTCTCTGTAAGGAATCAGGTTTGGATGTTTCGTATCCCACTCTCCGTTGATCTGATTGATCACAAGAGCGGAATCTCCGAAAACACTTAGAAATTTGATCCTTAGGTCGATCGCAGCTTGAAGACCCATGATGCACGCCTCATACTCCGCCATGTTGTTGGTACAGTTGAAACACAGACGGGCAGTGAGTGGAGTATGAGTACCTTGTGGAGATATGATTATGGCGCCGATACCATTTCCCAAAGCATTGGAAGCTCCGTCAAAGTGCATAGACCATCGGGATCCTGGTTCAGGTCCTTCATCCGGTCCAGGTACTTCACAATCAGTTACTATCATAATGCTTTCGTCCGGAAATTCGAAGTTCATTGATTGGTAGTCATCTACAGCTTGATGAGCTAAGTGGTCTGCCAATACACTCCCCTTGATGGCTTTCTGGGTTGTGTACTGAATGTCGTATTCCGTCAAGATCATTTGCCATCTTGCAATTCTCCCAGACAGAGCAGGCTTTTCGAATATGTATTTTATAGGATCCATTTTTGAGATCAACAAGGTAGTGTGAGTCAGCATATACTGTCTCAGCCGGCGAGCAGCCCATACCAAAGCGCAGCAAGTTTTCTCAAGCAGTGAGTATCGGGTCTCACAGTCGGTAAACTTTTTGCTAAGGTAATAAATGGCGTGCTCTTTTCGGCCGGACTCGTCATGCTGCCCCAGCACACACCCCATTGAGTTGTCTAACACTGTCAGGTATAGTATCAGAGGTCTCCCTTCAACCGGTGGCATAAGGATGGGTGGTTCTTGGAGATACTCTTTGATTTTGTCGAAAGCGACCTGACATTCATCGTTCCAACGTACTACCTGATCTTTCTTCAGCAGCTTGAAGATTGGCTCACAGGTAGCAGTCAGATGAGAGATGAATCGAGCAATGTAATTCAGGCGTCCTAAAAAGCCTCTGACTTCCTTCTCTGTCTTGGGAACCGGCATCTCTTGAATAGCTTTGACCTTAGCAGGGTCCACTTGAATACCTTTATCACTGACCACGAAGCCTAGCAACTTCCCAGATCTTACCCCGAAGGTGCACTTGTTCGGGTTCAATCTCAGCTTGTACAGTTTCAACCGGTCGAACAACTTCTGTAGATGATCTAGATGCTCTTCCTCAGTCTGGGACCTAGCGATCATGTCGTCCACATACACTTCGATCTCGTGATGGATCATATCATGAAATAAGGCAACCATGGCACGTTGGTAGGTTGCCCCAGCATTCTTTAATCCGAACGGCATGACCTTGTAACAGAAGGTGCCCCACTGAGTAACAAATGTAGTCTTTTCCATGTCTTCAGGTGCCATCTTGATCTGATTGTAGCCTGAAAAGCCATCCATGAAAGAGAATACCTTGTGCTGAGCCGTATTATCAACAAGGACATCAATGTGAGGTAAGGGAAAGTCATCCTTGGGGCTGGCCCTGTTCAAATCCCTGTAATCAACACACATTCTGACCTTACCGTCCTTTTTAGGTACCGGCACCACATTAGCAACCCACTGAGGGTAAGAAGTCACTTCAAGGAATCTGGCATCAAACTGTTTCATGACCTCGGCTTTAATCTTCTCGGACATCTCTGGACGCATCCGACGAACCTTTTGTTTAACTGGAGGGCAGTCTTCCCTAGTCGGCAAGTGATGAACGACAATATCGGTATCCAACCCTGGCATGTCTTCGTAGGACCAGGCAAAGATCTCCATATAGTCATGTAACATCTTGGTTAACCGTTGCTTCACGCTGAGCTCTAGGTTGGCACCAATCTTTACCTCTTTTCTATCCGCCTCAGTACCCAGGTTTATGGTTTCCACTGGCTCTTCATGGGGTTGAATTGCCCGCTCTTCCTGAAGCAACAGTCTAGCAAGCTCGCCAGGCACTTCGCAATCATCTTCACCTTCGTCTTCGGCTAAGTTGATCGGATTTTCGAAGTCATAATTGGCATTAGCAGAGCTGTTATCAGTAAGATCCAGAGTGGATTGGAACCTGTATGAGTGAGTGTGTGTGTAAATACAGCTGTTTTGAAAATTATGTAAAGGAAAAGAAAGACAGAAAAGGAACACAATATTTGCAATGCGAAAAGTACGTCCAAGATTTTCATTCATGATGTATAAAATGACAGTTTGTATGCCCTCACAAATAGAGCCACGGTGCCTCGGGTAAGACACCGGGCCATAGAGTTTATCATTGTTTATTACAAAATAACAAAACAAGGGAATTTATTACTTAGTAACAAAAGAAACAGGGAGATTGTCCTTGGCGCTCCAATTGTTAAGTCCACCATCAGCAGCCGGGTAGATCCAGCTATCGAACTCAGTTTCATCAACTTCCTCTTCATCACCAATAGCATTAACTCCGTGAGCAGGCAGGGGAGCTGTCACCACGTTGGGCTTGTCAGATGCCTCAAACTGTACCTCCTTAGCGTCAATGAGGTCCTGCAGCTTGTTCTTTAGTGCCCAACAGTCATCGGTAGAGTGCCCCGGGCTTTCTGAATGGTAAGCACAACGAGCATTCGGGTTGTACTTGGGAGATGCTGTATTTGGGAACTTTGGGGCCTCCCTGACAGTTACCAAATTAGTTGAGAGTAACTGTGGCAGGATCTGCGATAAGGTCATGCCTAAGCGAGTGAATTCCCTCCGGGGTCTTTCAGCTTTCTGAGAATTGTTTGGCCGGGGAGCGGCAGCAGGCTTAGCAATCATGACCGCACTGACAGATTGGCGGTGTTCATTTCTCTCTGATCTCCTAGAACCATACACGGCACTAGACTCCTTCTTAAATGGTTTCTTGTCCGAACTAGATGATGTAGCCTTTGCAATCTTCCCAGACTTCAACCCAGCTTCAATCCTCTCTCCAGTCAAGATTAAATCAGTGAAACCAGCAGAAGAATTCCCAATGAGGTGGTTGAAAAATGGCCCAGATAGGGTCCCCAAGAACATGTCAACCAACTCCCGATCAGTCAATGGTGGCTGCACCCTGCCAGCCAGGTCTCTCCACTTCTGAGCGTACTCCTTAAAACCTTCGCTTGCGCCTAACGCCATACCCTGGAGTTGGGTACGTGTGGGGGCAAGGTCGGCATTATACTGATACTGCTTGTAGAAAGCAGTAGCCAGCTCCTCCCAGTTACGAACTTTGGTCCCATCCAGCTGATAGAACCATTCGAGATGAGTCCCTGAAAGACTCTCCTGGAAGAAGTGGATCCATAGATTCTTGTCCGCAGAGTACAGCTGAATTTTCCGAACATAGGACCTTAAGTGCAGCTTGGGACAAGACGCCCCGTCATACTTCGAGAAGGATGGTGCTTTGAATTTATATGGGATAATCACACCAGTCGACAAACCCAGATCTCCGAAATCCAGCCCAGGTGCCTGTTGCACCTCCATAGCCTTCAACCTGTCCTCCAGTTGTTTGTACCTGTCATCTGCATGAGGGTACTGCTCCTCATCAAAATCTGTCTCGTTGTCGGAGACCACTGGAGTAGGAACCTTTACTTCTGCCTGAGACGGACTCCTACCAACAGAAGAACCAGCCTCTTCATGGTGCAGAGTATTGCCCAACCTTCGGCCCGAGTTGAACAGAACAGTTCTTCTCTTCTTCTTCTTCTCCTTCTTCAGGAGCATAGTCTTCAGTTCTTCTTGGCCTTTAGCTAGACCCATGATTAGTTCTTGAAACTGCGCATTCTGCGCCTGGAGAGCCTTGATTGATGTCTCGGTTGATTCAGATCCGGGATTCATGATGCTGAAATAAACAGCGAAGAACTGTAAGCAACCTGAAAAGGGGAAAAACCTGCTATGCACATGATGTATGAAATGCGTATGCAATGCATTCAAGGGTTCGAAAGTTCAAATTTGTTGTAGACAAGAAAAAGAACACACGTTATCATTAAGGAAATCATTGTTTAATACATCAAGGCCTCATGGGCAAAAAGTACAAAAATCAAGTCAATCCCAAAATACACTGCGCATCCTCTTTGGAGCTATGTAGGTGTTGAGGTTCCTCTCCTCATGCAACAGGCGAGTGAGCTCCAGGACCTTCTTTTCACTGGCATGTAGACTAGTCTCAAGAGAATTCCGCTCTTCCTTAAGCTGGATCCAGCTCTTCTGCATCTCTTCCCAGGACGTGGGCATATCAGGGTGCTGAATAATGTGGGACACTTCCCCTTCCAAGACTGGTTCTTTGATTACTGGGATCATGTGAGGATAAGGCATCACTAACTTCTGAGAGCGGGCGCGTACCCATTTGAGATAAGGCTCCAAAGGGATGGAATTCATGTGCCCCAGTGTCTTGCTATCTATCCTACTGGGCATCCTCCAGGCTCTGATAAATCTCTGGCGAAGTCCTTGAGTATCATTGTCGAAGTCAAAAACTATGTCAGGAATCAACATGTCATGAGGACCATCCCTCCGAGCATAACCAAACTGTCTCCAAGCCAGGCATGGGCTATAAGTAATACCTCCTCTGATTCCAAGTAAAGGAACATTAGGGTACTCCCCACAACGATCAATGATGGTGACATCTCCTCTGGCTCTAGGACACCAATGTATATCTGCATGCGTAAGAGTCATCAACCGTTGTGACCATCTTAAACCCCGCTCATTCTTCAGGACTGATTGGGGAAGGTGCGAAATAAACCACCTTCCCAGGAGAGGAGTGCAACACATAAGGACACCTCTTTTTCTCATGGTTCGAGTGTAACATGAGTGAAGGATGTCCCCCAGCAACGTAGGTATAGGATTCCTGGACATAAAGATCTGAACGGCACTGATATCAATGAGCTGATCTGGGTTAGGGAACAACACCAAACCATAAACAAGGAGGGCCACAACCTCTTCAAAAGCTTGCAAGTCAAGGGAGTTCCAACATTCATGGGCCTTCTCAAACAGAAATCTGGCTAAGAACCCTTTGATACCACTTCTGACTTCCCAATGTCCCTTGAGGTCAGATGACTGTAGGTGCAAGGCTTTAGCAATCTCCTCAAGCTTAGGTTCCTTTTCTGTACCGCTGAAGGGTAGCTGATCAAGGATAGGGATCTTCAGGAGCCGGGAGAACTCCTCCAATGTAGGTACCAACTGATAATCCAAGAAGGTAAAGCAGTGATGCAGAGGATCAAAGAACTGGAACAAGACCTTTATCATATCTTCCTCAATGTTGGTGTTGACCAAGCTGATGAGGCTTCCATGCCTTTCACTGAATGAAGAGTTCTCGAGAATCCTGGATATAAGCTCCTTAAGCTGAAGAGGGATCCTTACAAGATTGACCTGGATCGTCTTTCTACGAGCAGTTTCCATGTCCTACAAAACAAGAACAAAGATGAAAATCAGAACCCCTGAAATGGTTAGTCAATGCATATGATGCTGGATGATGTCATGATGCTATGATTAAACACACCACAGATATTTACAAAGACAAACATGTAGGGCACACAAGGCACACAAGACAAGCCCTTAAGGTTTAAGGCCAGCATGGGGTCTGGGTAGTACCCTCTTGAAGTTGGTGGGTTCAACCTGTCCTAATCAAAGTAACCGGGTTCTAAGGTTCCCAATATCACAGGATTGCTTTCATTGTTCATCGTTTCGATTTATCCACTGAACTGGCGACCGAAATATTCCAGGAAAGCAACCCTCAATTGAGCGTAGTATCGAGTATCAACCAACCTCGGACTGCACCAAAGTCAATTATCTCACTACCCTAAAGAGGCCAAGATAGTTCAATTAAGGTTCCTAAGGTCTGTTGATGCTTCACGACACCACGCGGAGGCCCCGTACTCTCCTCGACTGAACTCAAGGGTTACCGGTACACACCAAAGTGCCACATCAACGTAGCAGACTGTTTCAACCATGTCGGTATACCCCGCACAGTTCCCTCACAGCCTTGTTGCTACTTTCTAAGAAAGGTATCCCCCAGATCCGGGTTTAGGATCTATAGAACTCCCAAGCAACCCACAATTATAAAGCAAGCAAAGAAGACAATTGAAAACATGGTTATCAGCTAGCCCTAAGGTACACCTCACTTTAGAAGTATCCCCAGCAGAGTCGCCAGTTCTGTGATCGGTGGATCTGGAACTGACTGTTTTAAAGCTGGTTCGCGAAATGTCGCGGAAGCAAGAGTCGCCACCGTCTTTTATTTTCTCCAAAGGGAAAGGACAAAAGCACAGAAAAATTCCTTAAAGAGATTGCTCTCGGTTCGGGAGGTAGGTTATAGAAAGGGAAGGTGTTAGCACCCTTTCTATCCATGGTTATCCATGGGCTCTTAGATACTTGCTCAATGTGTTTTCAAAATTGTTTTGTTTGCTTTTCAATGTGGGTTTAAAAGTTTCTTTGAAAAATTTCAGTTCGACTCGTACGTCAGAGTGTTTGCAAAATTTGCTTTGAAAGCTTTTGAAAATGTGTCAGTGTGAAAAGTCTTTTTGAGTTTGTTTTGAGATTAGAGCAAGTATCTACGAGAACCTACCTACCCTAAGGAATTCGTCTGTGTAGATGTCCTTTAAAGTAATGCCATCCCACCATTGAGAGGTAGGTAGCACCACCGTTGGAGGTGTTCGGGTCAATTCGAGTTTTAGGGACATGGTGATCACCAGAGCAATGGGAAGACACCTTAGAAGCTACCCTCATGCCAGGTTCCCGGATCATGAGGACTTACTAAGACGTCCTCTACTCGACGACCACCTTTCGAAAGGCAACAGTGAGGCGTACCCTAGGGGTGGTGTGTGCAAATTGTGTGTCATGTTTCAGTTATTTGTCTTGTCATGTTTGTTGTGATCTACGCTCGATTTTAATTAGGTCCATTCATTCTTGCATGCATATTTAACAGTTACAAAATTTGCGAAAAATAAATCTAAGACTATTACAAATGGCGCGGGTCCACATCGCCTAAATTTCCAGAACCCGATTTGACGGAAAAATAAATAATGCGAAGTAAATAAAAGTGCGAGAAATTTAAATTACAATGCTTTGGGAGAGATACAAAATTATAATAAATGACCTAAAATAAATGCATAAATTAAAATAATTTAAAACAATGGGCGTTGGACCCTTTTGCAAAGATAATTAAATTAATGAGAATTAAAGTTAACAATTAAATGAAAATGGTGTTTTTGTGTTTTTTAGATTTAATGAGAAAAAGGAGTTAATTGAAATTAAATTAAAAGGCAACCCTAATTCTAATATTTTTATTTATTATGAAAGAATTAAAATATAATCCACATTAAACCCTAATTTATTTATGTACAATTTTTAATTTATGAAAATAAATAAATAATATTATTATTCTGAAAAAAGGGGAAAATTAAAAGAAAATAAAAAGTTATTAAACCTAAACTCTATTTTTTTGGATTTTAGTTATTAAAAGAATTAAATTTGAAAACCTAATTAAAACTAAATAATTACAAACATTTATTTAGAAAATAATTAAAATAAAAATTATATTTTTGATGTTTTTCTGATTTTTAATGAAATTAAATAAACAATAATTAAAATAAACATAACAATTAAAATAATAATTAAAAGATATAAGAAAAAATAAATAAAATGGGCAAACCAGGGTGGGGTGTAGACCCAAATGTGAGGTTCAGGCCTGGAATTTCTGGCCCATTAACGTTGGGATCCATTGACTTTTTGGATTATGTGTGACACGTTGACTTACATCCATGGTATGTCTTCAATCTGAACCCTTGATTAGATCTCCTGGGACGCGTGGACAATAGATGAGGAGGACGTATGGTGGTCCTTAAGAGCGTGCCTGCATAGGAATGAGTTTTGAAAAATATTATGGAAATTGCCAGACCTGGGACTTGAACCCAGGTCTTTAATGTTGCCAGCACAAACGCTTAACCACTGAACCAAGCGCTTTCAATTTAACATATAATAACGCATAAACATAATAAATAAAACATAGTGTTAGTGGATGAAAAACGCGCGAGATTCAAAGTGGCCAATAGCTGATGGACACGAGACCGTCTTCTTCGTTTTCCTGAAACACAAAACATATTGGCAACGGTTTTTGAAGCGTAGCATTAGGCAAGCTATGGAAAAATAGCGACTAGCGCTATAGCATATATAAATTCATCGCGAGATATGCTTCTGATTCGTCCAGGCTTGCTGAACGTAACTGTCATGGTCTTGAGGGCCAATTTTGCTTTATGGTGAAAGCCCTAATTTTTCCTTCTGAAAACCCTAAAGAACAAACATGGTAACTTGGCCAAAAGCGCACGAAACTTCAATTAAAAGTTATGGTTAGCTTGCAAACTTCACATTGAACAAGAATTCATGAATAAAAATGCACAATGATGCGTAAATTATGATATGCGATTTGGAAATTTTTATGACACAGTTTGAGTTATGGATACCAATTCAGGGCGTTTTGGTTGATGTTGGTGATTGAGAATCGTTCAATGATGTCTCAGGATGATGATAGGACAAGAATTGGAGCTTGAATCGACCTAAAAACTAGTTTTCAGTTTTGAGCTTTTTGAGAATTTTTGCAAGTTTGTAGATTGATTTTCTGCGCAGCTTGGAGTGTAAGGCCATTAGGGTTATGATTCTGAGTATGTATAGAGGCTTTTAGGTCAAGAATATCAATCAAATCTTCTTCATTCAATGGTTTTTGCAAATTGATTTTTCAAGATTTTTTCATATCTTTTTTTCATGGTTTTTGGTTCAATCATGCTCAAATCTCATCAAAACTTGCCTAATTGGGATATGCACGTGATATTGAGAATAAACATGCATGAAAAGATTTTTTTAGGTTAAGTTTGATATTTTCTATATATTTAAATAATTTAATTGAATTAATATTAATAGAAATTCAAATAAATAAATAAAAAATGAGAAAATACTTCCCTTTGGGCCTAATGGTCGTGCATAGGCTTGGCATGAAGAAACTTGGAAGAAAAATGGGCCCATTTGCATTTTTAGGTCATTTGAACCATTGTTGACTTTTCAAAATTCCCAAAAATTTCCCAACTTCCACAAGGCATAACTTGGTCCATTTTTAAGCTTTTCACATGTTCTTGGACATTTTGGAAAGGTATTTGAGTCCTCTAACCAATGTCTTTGGTCCCATGTCATTTTGATTTACCAATCTCAAGTTATGGCCTTTGACTTAAAGTCACTTTTTGTTGACTTTTGAAAATGACCTATAATGTTGAAATTGATAACTTTTTGTGAGAGCATTTCTTAGACTTGGAACATGAAGATGAATTGTAGGGAATGTCTTTCTCTTCAAAATGAGATTTGGATGGAATTTTTCTGATAATCCATGTGAAAGTTATGCCCTGGTCAATTTCAGTTGACTTTTTCAGCTGTCCAAATATAGCAACTTTTGCATCTTGATGATTTTCTGAGCCAAATTTTGAGAATCATGATCAAGCATTGATCAAATGATGTTTGTGGCTTCAAAATGATATATTGACCAAAAATTTGAACTTTTGACTGTCAAATGACCATTTTGCCCCTACAGTTGACTGTAGTGCAATCTAGGGTTTTGACTGTGCAATTTTGAGCTGAATGCCTTGAAACTTGACATGAAGATACTTGACCATCTTTGTAGGCATATGAGACTTGATTGGGTCCTTGAAAACTTCCTTTATTTGATCAGAACCCAAACCCTAGTTTTGACTGTATAGGAGACAGTTGAGCTGCACAACCCTTGGGGAATTTTGTGACTTTGGCTTGACAAATCTTGGAGAATATGGGAGGGCAAATTTTGGGGTGCAACAGACACTATAGTCAAAGGGGCCTCCACTGAGTGGGGGATCTCATGCCTCCTTTTTTGGGATTACTCCCTCAAAGTTAACATGATTATACCGCCCGTCCTATCTTAAAGTTTGCCCAAGTCTGGGTATAGGACTTATGAGTAATCACCAAGCACCCTGTAAACCAGGAAAATCCAAACAAACATATATGCAAAATATAACACATAAACACAATAACACATATACAGATATAAACAAAGATAGGCTCAACCCACTTAGGGATGGACCAGCAAGAGGTCAATCTTTCCCCAGTGAAGTCGCCATTTTTCTGTAGCGGTAGAAATGTTCAAGACTAAGCCATTGGATTGACTAGACTTTGTACAAATCAAAATAAAAATCGTCACCGCGCTTTATTGTTTCCAAAGGAATGGGAAAAGAGCGAATAACCCAAAAAAGGGGGAAAGATTCAAGGTAAGGGGGTTGGTTATGCAAAGGGAAGGTATTAGCACCCTAAACATCTACGGTACTCCGCAGGAACCTCTTTGAAAAATCTGTATATTTTGGTTATGAAAATGTGTTATATAAAAAATGGATGGTGGAGGTGAGAAAAGAAATATTTTTATGATTTTTGCACCCGCCGCGGTTTCGAACCTTTAGTGCCTACGTACCACCTTTCATGCAATAGGGGATCAGGGTACACATAGTTCCTCTTTTAAAAAATTGAAACACAAGTGTGTTGGTTAATTTTATGAGATAAGACATCATCGTGATTGTCCGTGTGGAAAACATACTTACTACCCACAATCATGAGAAAGGAGAATTTGCATCATCTCAAAGTGGAGGATATGGCTTGGATTTTAAAGTCAACAATGCCTCACTCAACACCCAAGTGGAAAATATCTCTCTTTACTACATATTGTAGAAGTATAGTTGTTTGCATCACTACAAGGATTGACAAGAGTCTAATCTTTTAAGAAAAGTTTTAAAATAAAAAGCCAAAGTGGCAAAAATGGTTTGAAATGAGATTGATTGACTTTTAGTATTCTCACAAAAAATGTCAAGGTATTATTAAATTGATTGAAATTTATTTATGAAAATGTTTTGAAAATGCATGGACCTAAGTCCAAGTTTATTATGAAAGTGTTTCTAGTTTCAAAACAAGAAGAGTTTTTAAAAAGGAGGGAGAAGATTTTTGAAATTAAAGAAGATGGGAGGAGATGAAGAGACTATCCTAAAGCATGAGGTAAAAGCTAGGGATAAGAACCATCTAACCAACAAGAAGCCAATTCTTGACATTATGAGTCAATATATAATTCCCATTCTTCGGATTGAAACAGAGCAAGCAAAGATACTAAACCTCTTGAGAGAACCAAACTTCAAGTGTATTAAGTCCTCGCAAAAATTGGGCAGAGTAACGGCTGTATACGGGTGAATTCCGGATTACAAACAAAGTATGTAATCACAATAACCTGCACACAAAACAAACAAACAACCCAATTTCTTGAGGTAAACCTCAAGAACTCCAGACAAAATATCAAATAAAGTCACAAAGTCTCCAAGATAGGCCAAGGTTTCTAATCCTAAGTCCAAGAAGTCCATCGCTCCATAATGCCAAGGATAGTAACCAAATAGTCTAAGTATCATTAAAGATTTTTTATGGTTCATGTTGATTATTAGGTGTCTTCAAAAGGAAAAGAAAAGCTCAAGTGAGCAAAATAAAAATGACATAAAAGTAAATGCTCAAGTGAGCAAAAATAAAAATGGCATGAAATGTAAATGCTAAAATTAAATGGTACATAAAGCATAAAAAATAAAAGCATAAAGTAAAGTCAATTGTTAGAAATTAGTGGTTAGTTGGATGACCATCTTGAAACTTGCATTTGGAACTCATTAAAGGATTGGTAGAACCAAAGCCTCCACACAACAAGTTGCATTTGCTTTTTGTCAAGTATATCATCCATTTTGGAATCCTTAAAAAGTAACATTTAATGATCAACGATGTTTAAGTGATCCGCGTTGACCAAAGGTGTTATAGATCCATTAGAGGATTGGTAGAACCAAAGCCTCCACACAATGAATCTCAAGGTTATTGGATCAAAGAGATCAAATTAACATACTTGGGCTTGCAATCATAAGTTTGGGCCACGAATGATCATTTATTCGAATCGGAACAAAATTTAGCGCTATGTTAAGCAATCGTAAGTGGACTTATGTAGAAGTCGCACCTATTTTGAGGCTGGTCAATAGCAATCTATGTACTTCATGTTTGGATAAATGATATAGAGATCACCATCCCTTAATATGTAGCACAAATAAAAAAAGAAAGGGATAAGATGAAGAGGGAGGGGAATGATAAGCTAATTTGGATTACCATTTCAAAATCCTTTCATCTTTAAATTCAACCACTCCTCTAGATGGATTAAAGCACTAAACATATCATTAATCCAAAGCACTAAAAATGAATTAAATAATTCACTCTTAGGTAGATTTTAATTGATGAACATTTATCCAACTTCATCTACATCACAAAGTCCATTGAGTTTAAAAAACAAATTGGACATTTAAAATTGCAATCCAAATTATCTATCAAAGAGAGTGAGCAGAAAAATATTTGAGTCAAAACAGCCCCAAAGTATGGCAGAAAAATATTTTTGGCACTGTTGCAATCATTGTGCTTCGACAGCTACCAATTGTAGCAGTGCAGTTTTTTTATCAAATCAATTTTCTGTGACAATCAATTGCAATGCTACAACAATTGATTGCAACCTGTTAAAAATCAGTAGAAAAACAACATTTCAAGGATCAAATTCTTGTTCCAACTTTTCATCAAACACCTTATGAACATGGATCCAATTGAGCATGAAAATTCCATCAAATTATGAGAAAATAGCACTAATGGAATCATAAAACAGTGCTCAATGAATCAAAACCAGAAATCCACAAGAGATCACATTGTGAAAGATGATGATCCAACTTACCAAAGGTAGAATTAGAGAATTATCAAACAACTTCCAGAATTTGCTTCAATTCAACAACAAGAATCAATTACCAAATCTTGGATGTAGAGAATTGATGAAGAAAAGTGTTTGGATGAAGGTTTAGCTCAAAGATTAGTAAGCTTCAATGCAAAGCTTACTAACTTTCTGAAAATGGAGCTTTGAGTGAATTTGGTAGATGGAGAGAATTGAGAGATTTTTTAGCAAGGTGGATTTGGCTATCAAAAGCTTGTCATTTGAATGAAATGAGGTCTATATTTATAGAGTTTTAGGATTGGGATTAGTGGTAATTTGGTAATTGATTCTTGGAGCCAAATTTGAATTAATGATATAATTTCAAATTATGCAGAAAAAATTGGAGCCAAAAATGAGACAGATTTGAAATTGTTGGCTTTTTTCAAAAAAAACACGTGCATTTTGCTCTTATGAGTCGATACATGGGTGGTATATGTCAATACATCCTAGTTGTATAACACAACATGTGTCGATACATGCCTCTATGCGTCGATACATACTGTTATTTCAACACATTACAGAATCACACAAACTGCATGAGTCGATACATAACACGTATGTGTCGACACATGATAGTTATACAAACAGGATGAGTCGATACATACATGCATGTGTCGACACATGCTAGTTATTCAAACAGGATGAGCCGATACATACATGCATGTGTCGACACATTCTAGTTATACAAATCAAGATGAGTCGATACATACCTTTATGTGTCGATGCATGTTGTCTTTTGCCACAATACAGGATCAATCAACTTTGCATGACCTTATTTGTTGGATGCTTCGACTTGGTACCTAAAACATAATTTTGCAAAGACAATGACAAATATTTTTTGTATTTTGATTAGAAGTTAGTCAACAGCACATATACAAAATACACAACCAAGGTGCTTGGAAATTCCTCAAGAGCAAACTTAAAGATAGTTTATAGAAAAAGGAGGAAGAACCAACCCTAATGTGATCTTGTTATGATCAAGTTGACATGATATGATAGGGGAATCTTAGGGGCAAAAATTTGGGTACAACAGGATGGTAGTCTCGTCATTATGGGAGATAGTTCATTGTTTAGATCTTACTCCAATGGATGGTAGTCTCGTCATGGGAGATAGTTCGTTGTTGAGATCTTTTTCTGATGGATGGTAGTCTCGTCATTATGGGAGATAGTTCTTTGTTGAGATTCGCATTACTCTGAAGAAGTTCTTTTGTTCCCAGTCGTGAATACTGGTGATAATCGTTTATTACCTACCCTAATATTGGTATTTATCAGCATTATCTTACCATTTCTTTCCCTGGTAGGTCAACGTTACTTTTTTTTGCTATCTCCTTAGTGATTGGATAGTTTGCAGTCATCCGTCGATCACGGTTATCCTTTACTTTCTCTCCTCAATCTTTGAGTTGATGGCACCTTATCTCCTCTTTGGGCTTTACTCCAACAGAGTTAGGTCTCTTGTTCACCAGTGATTTATTTTCCTGGTTGAGTTTTTCTTTTGATCCTTTTTTTTATTTTGCTACATCCCCAGGGGGGGTCTTGTGTTTTTTTTTAGATTTGTTCATTTGCATTTATAATCATAAGCATTGCATGGCATCTTAGGGCCAAAAATAGGGCTTATTTTATATTTAAGTATCTTCAATCGCGTCGACGCGAAGATTTTAACCTTTGCACCTCTGGATAGAAGACACTTAAATAAGGGCAACTGTTGTACCCCAATTTTCCCCTAAGATTCCTCTATCATATCATATCAACTCGATCACAACAAGATCACACTAGGGTTTGGTTCTTCTCCTTATCTTTAGCTTTGCTCGTGGGGAATCACCAAGCACCTTGACTTGTATTTTTGGATCATCTATGTTTTATATTGATTAAATTTTAACTAATAGATACAATTAATGTTTTCCCTAATTGATGATATTATAGGTTAAAGCACAACACATTTCATCAAGTTAATCTATAGGTTCATGAGTTTATTCCCATGCCTTCTTCAATAAAGCTTCATTGAGATTCAAGCTTCATCTTTGAAGATGTTTTGAAGTAATATCATGACAAAGTATATTATGATCCATCATGCCTCAAGTTATCAAAGATAGTCCAAAGATGCAAGGGTTGATTGGAGAAGTTTGACCTAATTGGACAAGTCTTTTATTTCTTGATCACAAGTGCATATCTCCCTCAATTCTCAATATTTGGAAGTGGTTATGGTTGCCTTGGTTTCTCATTATCATCCTCAACTTCTATTTACATGACAAAAGTATTTATGCAAGAAGGTTTGTCAAAATTGAAAAGGTTTTCCAACACATTTTGTTGCTCTAGGAGCTAGGGTTTTGAATTTCTAAAGGCAATATCTTGCTCATATTTTGGTATTTTTGAGTGATTCCAAAAACATGCTTCTCTTCAGAGGTTTATCAATAAATAACCTGAAAATTTTCAAGAAAATTTTGTATGGAGGATACCTAATGATGAAGAAAGATTACAAGTCCTCTAGATAGGCCATGAAAATTCCTTATGTGACTTCAAAAGATCATAACTTGGTCATTTTTTATCTCCTTAAGCCCACTATTTTTTCACAATGATCTTAAATATGTGAAATTCAACTCTTCTTTTATGTGCTAAGCTTGTAAATGGATGGAAGATGCCCTAAGGATGCAAAAGATTATAGGTCATCTCATGATTTTTCACCAACTTCACCAAGTCATAAGTTTCTCAATTTTTGGATTTTTTAAATGATTTAAGTCTCAAAATTTCATTCAATGGGTCTATTTCATGCCATCTTTTTTGGTCAAGAGCAAATTTTAAATGGAATGCCATTTTTGGATGCAAGACATTATAGGTCATTTTAAAGAAAAAGTTAAAAAATTTCTAAGTACAAAATGTCAGCATCTTTTTCTCAACTTTGACTCATCACAAATTTCAGCTCAAGCATCCATTTGATTTCATTCTTTTCACATTGTAAAGTTTGAGATCTCATCTTTCCAATGCATCAAGAATCAAGTCCTAAGGTTCCCTAAATCGTGCACACCATTGATTCAAATATGGTACCTTTAAATTGAAGTTTTCTCCAAAGTCAGAATTTGAAATCCTTGATTTGGCCTCTAAACACAAAATTTCTGCGCGTTTTTACTTCTAATCATGTTCAATGAACTTCTAGAGATGATTAGCACTTTGAAATGCAAGCTTTGGTTGAGTTTTGAGCAAAATAGAAGTCACACTTTTCATGTTTGCAACTTCACACAATTTCCCTCCAAACTTTATCATTTCACATGCTTAAGCATTCCATTAGTTTCCCTATAAATAGAGGGTCGTACCTCATTCATTTTCTCAAGCTTAGAAAGCCATAATTACCCTGTCAAACTTCCTCTTGAACCCACTTTTCTGCAACTTTGAATTTGGTTTTACAGCTTTCCTCAATCCATTTTCTTTTTCAATTCATCATCCTTGAACCTCACTGAAGCTAACAGAAGAAGAACTAAGCTCTAAGACTTCCTAAATTGTACTAGCCAAGTCAAGTTTTAGAGCTCTGTATTTAAACTTCAATAGGTAGATTCCTTCACCAATTATCTCAAACTTTGATACTGTAATGAAGCTCTCATCATTCTGATTCTAGTCGCAACATTCATTTTCAACTGGAAGTGAGTTTTGGCCATGAATTTTCAAATCCCTTTTCAAATCTTTCCTTCCAAAACGACTTAGTTACACCATACATAAATTTTTCGCGAGGGTACCAGTGGAATCGTCTTGAAGAGACGAAGCGAATGGTACCGGTCTCGAGCTTTAGTTTTTCCATTTCAGAAGCCTCCAATTCGCGTGGCTGGAGGCTGAAGATGACCAACATTTCATCTCTCAACCAATAATATCTTGCCATTTGTTTTTTTTTAATTCTGATTTTAATAAATGATTCATTGTTTTATTCACTAAGGACCATGATATGCACAACGCTTCTGATCCATTAGATTAGCTTACTAATGCGATTTGAATCTCATCCAATGGTCTACATCTTTTTGGTTTTTATTTTTTTCTTATTTTATACTTTATTTGTTTTAAACTTCAAAAATTCATAGAAAATTCATTTTAACTTCAAAAAATCTAAAAAAAATTCTTAAAAATACTTTGATTTTTCTATTTCTGATTACTATTTTTTCACAATTTTATTTTGTATTTTTATATTTTTTATATTTTTTCACTTTACTTGAATTGTTTTAAATGTTTAATAATACTTTTCTTAATTTTTAAATTCTGAAAAAAATATTGAAGGATCCAATGACCTCTTGACAAATATTGGTGGCCTCATTTTAGTTTTATTTCTGACTTTACTATTTTTCACAATTTTTGGTTTATTTTACCTATTTCTTTTAATTTTAAAAATAGTTTCTGACTTTAAAAAATTACCAAAAACTTTATAAAAATATTTGAGCTCATTTCTGATTTTTCTATGGTCTTATTTAATTTTTCTTAGATGTTTTGAATATAGTTGTTATTTTCCCCTTTTATTTTCATTTAAAAACCATTTTAAAAATCTTTTTTCTTTAATTTTAAATACAATTTTATTTTGTATTATGTTGGTTGATCTTGGACTATGAGATTTTGATCATGAGCTTTATTAACATCATTCGATCTTGGGTGTTGAGTTTAACTCCACCAAAATGGATAGATGATTTTAATGATGGCTTGATTAAATTTTTGGTTCAAATGTGGTTTAATGTTTATCGCATCCCTCTTCATCTTATCCTCTTCTTATTATATCACATGTTATTAGAGGATGATATACATATCATCTCTCCAAACATATGACATATAAATTGCTATTGACCGGCCTCAAAATAGGTGCGAGTTCTATATAAGTCCACTTATGATTGCTTAACATAGCGTTAAATTTTGTCTCAATTCAAGAAATGATCATTCGTGGCCCAAACCTATGTTTACAAGCACAGGTATGTTAATTTGAAACCTTTGATCCAATAATCTTGTGATTCATTGTTAGGAGGCTTTGGTCTTATCAATCCTCAAATGAATCTTCATAAGCTTTGGTCAAAGTGAATCACTTAAACATCATTAATCATTTATTGTTGCCTTGAGATTTTTTCAATGAATGATATACTTGACAAAAACAAGTGAAACTTATTGTTGAGAGGCTCTGATTTTATCAATCCTCTGATGAGTTTCAAATGCAAATTTCAAGATGGTCATTCAACTAACCTCTAATTTCTAATAATTGACTTTATCTTGTGCCTTTACTTTATGCTTTTACTTTAAGCATATTTATTTTAGCATTTACATTTCATGCTATTTTCATCTTTGCTCACTTGAGCATTTATCTTTATGTCATTTGGTTTTGCTCACTTGAGCTTTTCATTTTCTTTTTGAAGATACTTAATAACCAACTTGAACAATAAATTTTTTTAATGTTTCTTGGACTACTTGGTTACTATCCTTGGCATTATGGAGATTGTAGACTTCTTGGACTTAGGATTAGAGAACTTGAACTACCTTGGGACCTTGTGACCTCAATTGTTATTTTGTCTGGAGTTCTTGGAGTTTACCCCAAGACATTGGGTTGTTTGTTTTCTATGTGTACAGGTTATTGTGATTACATGCTTTGTTTGTGATCTAGAATTCATCTGTATACAGCCGTTACTCTGCCCAATTTTTGTGAAGACTTAATGCAATTGAAGTTTGGTCTTCTTAAGAGGTTTATTATATTTGCTTGTTTGGTTCCAATCCAAAGGATGGGAATTCTACATTGACTCATTGTGTTAAGTGTTGGCTTCTTGTTGGTTAGACGTTTCTTTTCCCTAGCTTTTACCTTATGCTTTAGGATAGTCCCTTCATCTCCTCCCATTTTATTTAATTTCAAAAATCTTCTCCCTCCTTTTGAAAACTCTTCTTGATTTTAAAATTGAACCGCTTTCGTAATAAACTTAGACTTAGGTCCATGCATTTTCAAAAATATTTTCTTAATCAAACTTTAAAAAATTTAACAATACTTTGACATTTTTGTGAGAAGACTAAAGGTCAATCAATCTCATTCAAACCATTTTTCCACTTTGGCTTTTTACCTTAAAACTTTTCTTAAAAGATTAGACTCTTGTAAATCCTTGTAGTGATGCGAGCTACTATACTTCTACGATATGTAGTGAAGTGAGATATTTTTCACTTGGGTGTTGAGTGAGGCTTTGTTGATTTTAAAACCCAAGCTATATCCTCCACTTTGAGATGATGCAAATTCTCCTTTCTCATAATCGTGGGTAGTAAGTATATTTTCCACTCGGATACGACGATTGTGATCGGTGGATATGGAACTGACTGTTTAACGCTGGTTCGCGAAATGTCGCGGAAGCAAGAGTCGCCACCGTCTTTTATTTTCTCCAAATGGAAAGGACAAAAGCACAGAAAAATTCCTTATAGAGATTGCTCTCGGTTCGGGAGGTAGATTATAGAAAGGGAAGGTGTTAGCACCCTTTCTATCCATGGTTATCCATGGGCTCTTAGATACTTGCTCATTGTGTTTTCAAAAGGTTTGTTTGCTTTTCAACTGTGGGTTTTAAAAAAAGTTTCTTTGAAAATTCCAGTTCGACTCTTGTATCGGTCCTCAAGAGTGTTTGAAAAGTTGCTTTCGAAAGCTTTTTGAAAAGGTGTCGGTGTGAAAAGTATTTTTGATTTGTTTTGAAATTAGAGCAAGTATCTAGAGTCGTCTACCTACCCTAAGGAATTCGTCTGTGTAAATGTCCTTTAAAGTAGTGCCATCCCACCATTGAGAGGTAGGTAGCACCACCATTGGAGGTGTTCGGGTCAATTCGAGGTTCGGGACATGGTGATCACCAGAGCAATAGGAAGACACCTTAGAAGCTACCCTCATGCCAGGTTCCCGGATTATGAGGACTTACTAAGACATCCTCTACTCGACGATCACCTTTCGAGAGGCAAGGCAACAGTGAGGCGTACCCTAGGGGTGGTGTGTGATTTGTGTGTCATGTTCATTTATTTTTGTCTTGTCATGTTATGGGTGATCTACGCTTTTGTTTTTATTTAGACATTCATTCTTTCAGGCAATTATAATTTAAAAGTGCGGAAATTTAAATGCGGAAAGATAAATCCTACGCTATTACAAGGCGCGGGTCTATACATCGCCAAATTACAAAGACCCGTTTTTAATAAAATGCGGAAAGTAAAACCTAGTTACTATTACATGGCTTGAACAGTTACATAATATTTACAAGAAAAATAAGAATAAATGCGCGAAAAGAATAGAAAATAGAACGTTCGAGGGCGTTGGACCCTTTTGGAATTAAATTGAATGAAAAGTTAATTAATTATTAAATTAAAGAAAAGAAATGTTTTTTTGATGGTTTTTGTATTTATGAAATAAAGAAAATTAAAATTCAAGAGAAACCTCAATTCTAAGTTGTTTTTAATTATTAAAGAAAAATATTAAAGTTTAACCTAATTTACTAAATATTTAATGTACATGTTTATTTACAAAATAAATTAGTAATTAATAATAATGATAATAAGAAAAAATTATTTATTAAGAAAAGTGATAAAAAGTTAAAAAACCTAATTTCTACATATTTTAATTTATTGAGAAAAAGATTAAAGTTTTAAAACCTAATTTACTAAACTAATTATTAAAGTTTATTTACAAAATAAATTAATAGTGAAATAATAATAATTAAATATATTTTAGTTTCTGATTTTTTATCTTATGAAAATTAATTTATGAAATTAAAGAAAACAATTGAAAACAATTAAAAGAATAAAAAGGAAAATCAAAAAAAATAAAAATGTGCAAACCATGGGGGTATTCAGACCCAAAGGGAGGTTTTTTGTGAGAAATCTGGCCCATTAGACAAAAAGCCTTGTTTGACTTTCTGGCATCACGTGCGTGTTCATTGACTCCTGAGTACCGTGGTCTGCATTCTTTGGCCATTGGATTGGGTTTCATGGCCATTTGTGTTCTGGCTGTTGGTCATTTGTGTTCTGGCCTCAACGTTTCTTAATCTTCTAGGATGTCTGTCTCGCCATGTATTAGTGTCATGCATAAGTTTTTCTACTTTGGCCATTTGGCTTTTGGCTTTTGGCTTTTGGCTTTTGGCCTTTTGGCTTTTGGCCTCAACGTTCCTTAATGAACCTGCATGGGATCCTGTCTAAATCTGCAGTGTTGAATCTCACGAACACATTAAATAAAATCATAAAATGCAAATAAAGCCAATATATGAAGAAATTTAATGTTTAGGCACAATATGGCATGTATGAATGATTATACCCTTTTGATCATGGAGATCAAATCAATCTTACCCTTACTGGAAAATTAGTGACCTGAATGCTTTTATGCCTTACTGGAAAATTAGGATCATGGAGATCAAGTCAGCCTTATCCTTACTGAAGAAGTAGTGAGGTGTTGGTTTGTAACTGTGATGGCTTGTTTGTAGTGAGAGAGGGATTTGTAATAAGGATTTCAAGGTTTTAGGGTTCTTGAAAGAGTTTGATATTCTAACAGTGTTGTGGCAAGGTTTTTTTTCTCTCTTCTTTTATCCTCCTCTTTTTTTCTTCTTCTCTGGTTTGTGTGAAAAGAAGGTGATTATATAATGGAAATTAGGGTAAAGCAAATGGGCTTTGAATGTGCAATTGGGCCTCCAATATTCACTTGAATTCGTCACTTTCCAGGCTAAATCGTAGGGACTTAAGTGCATTTTTTGAAGTTGAAATGTGAAAACAAAATGTAGCTGACATCGATAACTAACTCCTGTCCGAAAATCGGCTCAATTGGATAAACGGTGAATTAGTTATGAATTTTTGAAGTTTCAGCTCATAAAAACTTATTTTGGGCTCCAGTGTCGACTCTGACACGTTCTTCAATAAAAAACTGGTATTGATCGGAGCATAATCCGGTCTCGACTTTTGAAGCAAAGTTGTAGATCTATGAGTCAGTGACCTTGTGTAAAAATATGAGCCCAATCCGATAAAAATTGACCGAGTTATGAATTTTCGAAGTTTCGGCCCAAATGAAATAATATTCAGCATTCAGGATTTTCAGCGTGTCACGCACTCTGAGCAAAAAACGAAGGCCTTTTGAATACCTTTTGAACTCAATACCTTCTGTGAAAATGTAGCCAACTCAATTTTTGAAATTTTGGCGCCAGAACCAGCTCGATATGATGAAAATCGACCAAGTTATGATTTTTTGAACATGACGCAAATAAACTTCTGTCACAAATTTTCTGCACGAAAATACTTGATAAATCCACATTTTTGAAGACCTTCTGATCGAAATTGGCTTTCAGCCGTGAGAGATGAAAACGTAGATAATGTCAGGACGGAATTTTGGCCACCGGAACGGGTTCAAAACGAGTCACGATCTTCAAGTTATGAATTTTTTAGCGCGTAAAAACTGCACTTTCAGCACACTTTTTCACCATATTTCTTCAAGAAAACTCGCACATTCGGATACCTTCTTTAAAGAATTGACTCTTAAGCCGAACCTGAATTTGAGAATATGTTATCAGAGATATCTTGGCGAAAGAACACCTGAATATAACGCGCCGGGTTGGACTTGTGAATTTTCTTGAAATGTTTTGAGAAATATGGGAGGGCAAATTTTGGGGTACAACAACGATGATGTCTTATCTCTTAAAAATAACCAACACACATGTGTTTTAAAAAATTTTAAAGGTGAACTACGAGTATCCTGATCCCCTATTGTACAGAAGGTGATACGTAGGCACTTAAGGTTTGCAACCGCGGGGGGTGCAAAAATCATAAAAAATACTTCTTTTATCATCCCCACAATCTATTTTTATACAACATTTATAGCCAAAATACACAAATTTTCAAAGAGGTTTCTGGGGAGTACCGTAGATGTTTAGGGTGCTAATACCTTCCCTTTGCATAACCAACCCTTTTACCTAGATTCTCTCCCCTTATTTTTTGGGTTATTCGCTCTTTTCCTATTCCTTTGAAAACAATAAAGTGTGGTGGCGATTTTTAATTTGATTTGTGCAATTCAAGTCAACCTAATGGCTTAGTCTCAACATTTCTACTGCTACAGTATCTTAGAGAATAATTGTGTACTCTAATGGTTTTTATTTAGTGTGTAGCTTTTGCTAAACAAGTTCTGACTCTGGTAAAAGGTGTGTGACGTCATCAGGTTATGAACTCCACACTCTGGAAGAATACCTTTGGTGTGTTACAAAGTTAATTCAAGATTATGAAATGCTTCTTATGCAATGGTTTTAAGGAATGTTAGTACAAGAGCTTCTGATCCTAACTTTTCAAGGAAGATTTGGAGGCCTTCTAAAGCTTTGTTTATGTTGTCCCAAGTTCTGAAGATGCTGAAGATAAGGTTCTGCTGAACAAGTTTTAAAGATTTGAAAACATTACTTCTGAAGATCAAGTGTTGAAGACTCTAAAGACAAGGTTCTGTTGAACAAGTTCTGAAGATACCAGAGACTTAGGCCAAGAAAATTCAAGTCTTGATCCTTCTACAACATGCTTCGTCAACATACTGAAGTGGTGAAAAACACAAGAAGGGGGGGTTGAATTGTAAAACTGAAATCTAAAGCAATGAACACGATATTTTTATCCTGGTTCGTTTGATCTCAAACTACTCCAGTCCACCCGTCAAGGTGATTTCGCCTCTCTCCAACGAGGTCTTAATTCACTATATTCAACTGAATATTACAGACTGCTTTAACAACTGCTAAAGCCTTCTTGATTCAAACCACAACCCGGTTTGTCAAGGTAACACTTTCTTACAAAGAGATAAAATAATGTGTGTGGATGTTTTCTACAAAACTTTATCACAACTGTGATGTATACACAAAATGAAGCTTAGAAACTAGATTGCTAAACAGTAATGGAATATCAGAGTATGTGGTTTAGCAAAACTGGTAGAACGAAGATTATGGTTCAGCTTTGTGCGTGTAGAGATTTGGAGAGCATTAACCATTTCAATCTTCAAAGCCTTGTTTATATAGCACTTGAGATGATGAACGTTGGATGCAATATTCTTGATTCAATGCTAATAACAAGCTTTCCTTTTTGAGCAGATCTTGTCTGGAATGAGGCCGTTGGAATTAATTAGCTTTCAATGCACAGTACCGTTGCTTACTTAACGCAAGTTCTGGCTTGGCTCATTCTGATTCTGCTTCGCTGCTGATGAACTATTGTGTTTCTGTATCAGAGTGTTTGAGCGCAGTCTTGTTCATCAGGCATCAGCATGTACGTGAGTTGATCATCTGATCTTGACGTTCTGATGTAGCAACTTCTGATGCTGGTGTACAAAATCAAATTCTGATGCTGAATAGATGTGATCTTGCTTATTTCAATCAGCGTATCTGCAAGTCAGAACATAATAATTTTAGGCAGCAGATAGTTCAAACATGAAACATATAAATACTATATCTTTTCACTTTGTTATCATCAAAACTTAAATATAGGGTAGTAGATTCAAACATTGTTCTAACAATCTCCCCCTTTTTGATGATGACAAAAACTAGATATTTTAAATTAAAATAACGTGAAAAGGTATCTGGAATATGTATCAGAATAAGAAGTAAAAGAATAAGGAGTAAGGAAATACTCCCCCTGAGTTTGTTACTTCCCTTTGATTATACGTGTTCTTCAGGATCATATCTTTTTCTTTCTTTGAACATCAGATTATCAGAGTCTTTGACTTATCAGAGAGCAGAGCTTCAGAGCTTTTCTTGTCAGAGCTTTGCTTTGGATCAGAGTATTAGGACGATCAGAACTTCATATGATCAGAGCAACATTGATCAGAGCTTCTAATCTTCAGAGTGTCCAGGAGCTTCCTTGTGCCTGTAGACTTTAAACAAAACAGAAAAAAACATTTCAAGTAATAAAGTTAGAATGTTTGAGAATTTCTGTCTAGTTAGCCATTATTGATTTAAATATCATTCTTGTTCTCCCCCTTTTTGTCAGCAATCAAAAAGTGTTGGTGATGTGCTAAAAACAATTAAGATCAGAAAAAAACTAATCATATTAATATAGTTCAGAATCAGAGCAAGAAAATATTACAAAACATAGTCAAAACATGAAAAACAGTACATCAGAAAATCAAGAAAAACATGAAAAAGGTCATGCATGAAAAAAAAGATTTAAGGTTGAGGAGGCAAGCGTGTGAACAGGCGCTCCAGCATCGCTTGAATCTTTTCAGAAGTTTCATTTTGCTTATGAACCATGCTGACAACAGTGTCAATCTTGCTGTCCTGCACATCCATTCTTGCTTTCATCTTCTGATCGTTTTCATCCATCCGCTGCTGCAGACGAATGTCATTCAGCCTTAGTTCTTCCAGAGTCTGCCTGTCCAAGGCAGCTTGAGAAGCATCAGAAGGAGGAGGCTTCTCAGAACTTTCAGCGACATCCTCTGCTTGATTTTCTTCAGCCTGAATGGTCTTGTCTTCTTCTGATGGTTGCACCTTTGCAGCTTGCTGTTTCTCAGACCAAGGTTCACTGTCCAGAGGAAGCACAACTTCCTGAGGCAGCTGACTTTCAACTTCCTTCAGCAGCTTGCTGAAGTTCTGTTGTGCCTGCTCATAGTTGATATCCTGCAACTTGAGGGCTTCAGCACGTACCCAACGTCTGAACTATGACCAGAGCTGATCAGAAGCAGCTGGGTCAATCATCCCAGGACAGACTTGCTTCAAAGAAGCAATCCATTGCAGCACACCTGTTTCAAAATTCAAAATACCAGAGCCAACATCTGGTTGCTTTGGTTTTGGGATGGCAATTTTGTGTTTTAGATCAGCAAGACGGTCAAGACTGGTTAAGTCAATGAAAGTTCTGCTGGGGTTTTCAAAGGTTTTCTGAGAGGCTGTTTGTTTTGGAGGAGGGGTATCAGAGTCAGATATTTCGATTGGAGTGGGTGGTGTTTTGGGAGTTTTTGGAGGTGTCGATTCTGATGAGGATGGTAATTGGGGCATGATAACAGTGGTTCCACATGGCAGCTGCATTGCCAACGGTGATGGTTGAGGTGAGTGAGGGTCAGATTGATGAGGAGAAGGGGTTTCAGAGCGGTGAAACTCTGTTTGTGGTGAAGGTGGATTAATTTCTGGTTGGGGAGAGGGAGGTGGAATCTCTGATTGCTCAGGGATCAGAGGTTCTTCTGAGAGTGGTTGTTGTTGTGGTTCTGGTTCTGGTTGTTGTTGTTGTTCTGGTTGTGGAGGAGGAACATTTTGTGGTTCAGAGTTTGGTTGAGCAGAGGCATGTTGACGCTCAATATCAGCCAGCACTTGGTCAAGTGCTGTTGTTGTTGAAATTGTTGGTTGTTTGGGTTGTTTGGTTCTAGGTCTTCTGAGTTTTAATGCCTCAGAAGGTTCTTCTTCTTGTATGGTTTCATCAATGGTAGGGATTGGAATTGATATTCTATGAGAGGTTTGAGGAGGGATAGATGCTGGAATAGTAAAAGATTTTGAAATAGGGGCAGCAGATGAAATACCTCTTTTCTTTGGAGTCTGCTGAGATGATCCTTCTGATGGCGCTTTCCTCTTCTTTGTCTTCTTCAAAGTCACTTCTGCTTGGGGTTGATGCAGATCTCTGATGTTCAGCTTTGGATCTGTATCATCTGCCTTGTACGCATCTGGGTACCTGAGAAACATTTCTGGTTTGGATTCCATTTCAGAAAATACCGGAAAATCACTCAGAGGCACTCTTCTGCTGGAGATATCAGCAGTGGAAGTAGCTCTGGGTTCCTTCTGAATATTCTCTATCAGCTTCATCTTTTTCAGATTCTTTGCGTTCAGAGGTTTCCCAATTGTTGGTTCAATAGTGCTCAGCTCCTGAGCTTCTATCAGATGTTCAATCAGCCTATTCTCTGTCAAAATATCTGATATAAGCCTTCCAAACGGTATCCAGTCCCTCTTGGTTCTTTCTTCTTCCCTTGTTTCTTTCACACTGGTTTTGAGATGGTTGAACAAGAAGTGAGCCAGATTGATCTTTATCTTCTGATCAATAAAGTAGATCAGAAACTGCTGATCCACATTTATATAATTAGGAGAACTTGTTGGTTTCCTGTGGTTGAAGCATCCCAGAACAATCTTAGCCCATACTCTGCAATGATCCTTCAGATCCTTAATCTTGCTGCTGGGCATCCCAAGAGTGAAAATCCTGTTAGCTACCACACCTGTATCAGCACATCTTTCAGCCATGTCCACACAACGGACGCCACCACCACTTTGACCGATTAGCCTTGCAATGAGATCTTCAGAAATCACAATCTTCTTTCCCATGACAGAGGAGATGACTAGATGTTTTGAAACCTTGGCGTGAATCCAAAATTCCTTGACCAGCGCTGGGAATGTTGGTCCAACCAACCTATCGAAATACCTTTCCCACTTTTGAGCCCTAATTTCTTCAGTTAGGTCAAAACCATTTTCCTTCAAGCTTTCAAAGTCAATGATTAACTCAGAAAGCACTTCAAGGTTCTTCACCGGAGTGAGGAGAGTTCTGAGTGGCACTTGATATTGCTCAGAGGTTGCTTTCTTCTGATTACCTGCAGAAACGCTGCTGGAGGATGCCATTGTTCACACTAAAAAGGGTTTTGAGAATGAATTGAAGAAAAAGGTTTGCAAGAGATGAACTCAGAAATATGCAGAAAATGCTTGAGTGATGGTGAGAAAGCGTAAAGAATAAATGAGAGATTAATGTGCTTAAATAGAGTTTTCAAAACTATTTTGAAAAGATAAATGTTTTTTAAGAGAGAGAAAAATCATGATTACCATTTAAAAGCATGATTACTTTTCATTAAATGCTTGCTGATTTTGGGGGATTTGAGAAAGATACTTAAAAACGGTTACCAGACATGTGTCTCAATGCACCCAATCAGCGCTTTGCCTTCTCAGAAGCGTGCACGCGTTCTGCTTCAGAGATATGCTGATGATTGGATGACACTTGTTTGATGTAGTGATCAGCACGTCTGTCTTTGAGATTAGACTCTCAGATCTTTAGACTTGCATCTGATACAATCTGCATGTTCTATCTTTCTGAAAGGAGATTGATCAGAAGTTCACAGTAAAATAATTACATTCTGAAAGTAAATATATGGAATTAAAACATTTTCACTCTGGGCACACTTTCATGCTGAGATGTTTCAGAATGAAATTAAACCTATCTTCTGAAAGGGGTTTGGTAAAGATATCAGCCCATTGATGGTCTGTATCTATAAATTTTAAGTTCAAAATACCTTTCTGAATATAGTCCCTAATGAAGTGATGTTTTATTTCTATATGCTTAGCTCTAGAATGTAAAATAGGATTCTTACTTAAGCAAATAGCAGAAGTATTATCACAAAGTATAGGAATGTTACTCTCAAAAATCTGGAAGTCTTCAAGCTGACTTTTCATCCAGAGCATTTGTGTGCTACATCCTGCTGCTGCTATGTACTCAGCTTCTGCTGTTGACAGAGCAATTGTTGATTGCCTTTTGCTGGACCAAGAGATCAGATTTTCTCCCAGAAACTGGCAGTTTCCAAAAGTACTTTTACGTTCCACTCTGTCTCCAGCAAAATCAGCATCACAGTAGCCTACTAAGCTGTAATCACTAGATTTTCTATAAAACAAACCCAGATTAGTAGTACCTTTCAGATACTTGAAAATTCGCTTAACAGCTGTTAAGTGAGATTCTCTAGGATCTGATTGGAATCTAGCACAGATGCAAACACTGAATAATATGTCAGGTCTTGAAGCAGTCAGATAGAGGAGAGAACCAATCATACCTCTGTAGACTTTCTGTTCTACGCTTTTTCTTACCTCTTCTCTTTCCAGAATGCACGTGGGATGCATTGGAATCTTTGATGGCTTACATTCTGAGAGGTCAAATTTCTTCAGAAGATCTCTGATGTATTTGCTCTGATGAATGTAAGTTCCTTCTGGAGTTTGATTGATCTGAATTCCTAGAAAGAATTTCAGTTCCCCCATGAGGCTCATCTCAAATTCTGCCTGCATACACTTAGCAAATTTTCTTCCAAGAGAAGGATTAGTAGAACCAAAAATAATATCATCAACATAAATTTGACAGACTAAGATGTCACTCTTAACTGATTTACAGAATAGAGTAGTGTCCACTTTCCCTCTGGTGAATTCATTTTCAAGCAGAAAGTTACTTAGCCTTTCATACCAAGCTCTGGGAGCTTGTTTCAGACCATACAGTGACTTCTTTAGTTTGAAAACATGTTCTGGATGTTTTGTATTTTCAAAACCTAGGGGTTGGTGAACATAAACTTCTTCTTCTATAAAACCATTTAAGAATGCACTTTTGACATCCATCTGATACAGAGTGATGCCTCTATTAACAGCAAATGAAATTAAAAGTCTGATAGATTCTAACCTGGCGACTGGGGCAAAGGTTTCTGTATAGTCTATCCCCTCTTGCTGACTATAACCTTGTGCAACCAGTCGTGCCTTGTTTCTGATGACTTCACCTTGTTCATTTAGCTTATTTCTGAACACCCATCTTGTTCCAATGACGTTGAATCCTTTTGGTCTGGGAACGAGATCCCATACGTCATTTCTGGTGAATTGATTCAGCTCTTCTTGCATTGCCAGAATCCAGTCATTATCCAGAAGTGCTTCATCAATAGAAGAAGGTTCAATCAGAGACACAAGTCCCATAAGAGTTTCTTCAGAGTTTCTGAAGCTTGCTCTTGTTCTGATTGGATCTTCCTTTCTTCCTAGGATAGTCTCTTCTGGGTGATCCAAGCTGCTTCTGGGTAATCTCTTATGTGGTTGATCAGCAGCTGTTGTAGGATTTCTAGCAGTGCTCCTTTCAGACGTTGAAGGAATGTCTGTGTTGAGAGCTTCTGATGACTTGTCTTCAGAACCTGCAAATTCAATTTCTATACCTGCAAAAATTTCATTCTGCTTTGACTTTTCAGAGTCAAGCTTATCATCAAAACGAACACTGATTGATTCTTCCACAATCTGTGTTTCTGTATTGTATACTCTGTACCCTCTTGAGCGTTCAGAGTATCCTAACATAATACACTTCTGTGCCTTAGAGTCAAACTTGTTCAAATAATTCTTTGTATTTAATATAAAGCAAGTACATCCAAATGGATGAAAATATGAAATGTTGGGCTTTCTGTTCTTCCACAATTCATATGGAGTCTTTTCCAGAATAGGTCTTATTGAGATTCTATTCTGAATGTAGCACGCTGTGTTTATTGCCTCTGCCCAGAAAGTCTTAGCAACGTTTGTCTCATTGATCATGGTTCTGGCCATTTCTTGCAATGTTCTGTTCTTTCGTTCTACAACTCCATTTTGTTGGGGAGTTCTAGGACAAGAGAAATCATGCAGAATGCCTCTGTCATTAAAGAATGACTCAAAATCTTTATTTTCAAATTCTCCACCATGATCACTTCTGACTTTAACGATTCTAAGATCCTTTTCATTCTGAACTTGGTTACAGAAGGTAACAAACACAGAGTGTGACTCGTCCTTGTGTCTTAAGAACTTTACCCATGTCCATCTGCTATAGTCATCTACGATTACTAACCCATACTTCTTACCACTGACTGAAGCAGTTTTAACTGGTCCAAATAAGTCAATGTGCAGAAGTTCTAATGGCTTAGAGGTAGAAACAACATTTTTGGATTTAAAAGAAGGTTTTGCAAATTTGCCTTTCTGACATGCTTCACACAGAGCATCTGAATTGAACTTCAAATTAGGAAGTCCTCTGACCAGATTGAGTTTGTTAATCTGAGATATTCTTCTCATACTAACATGCCCCAATCTTCTGTGCCAGATCCACTGCTCGTTGTTAACAGACAGAAGACATTTTACATTCTGACTCTTTAGTTCAGAAAGTTTAATTTTGTAAATGTTGTTTTTCCTCTTACCATTAAACAGGATAGTCCCATCTTTCTGACTAACAGCTTTACATGATTTTTGATTAAAGATTATATCATAACCGTTATCACTTAATTGACTTATGGATAACAGATTATGCATCAATCCATCTACTAGCAGAACATTATTAATAGAGGGAAGATTTCCATTACCTACAGTTCCAGAGCCAATTATCTTTCCCCTCCGATTGCCTCCAAAGCCAACGTGGCCTCCAGGCTTAAGTTCCAGGCTTTGGAACATATGCCTTCTTCCCGTCATGTGTCGTGAGCAGCCAGAGTCCAGGTACCATGACTGGTGTTTCTGACTTGCTGCTAAAGATATCTGCAACATGTATTATTTTATCCTTAGGTACCCAGATTTTCTTGGGTCCTGACTTGTTAGTTTTACCAAAACTCTGGTTGAATTTTGGTTTCACAGAGTGCTTACTGCTAGTATATTTGATATCATGTGTGTGACCATACACAAAGTGTGAATTTAAAGGAGTGTGTTTAATGGTTAAGTCCATGACATTCTTTGGCGTAGGAACCTTACCTTGGTATCCTATTCCTTTCCTGCCGTTTCTGCTAACTCCATAGATCATTGAAGCCATTCTGCTTCTATCTATGCTTTTAGCTAGGAACTTCTGGAAACTATGATCATACTCCTTGATGATCTCATCAGCGTTGCTGGGAGTTTCAGAAATTGGTTCCTTCTGAGAGTTTTGTAAAGTGTTTTCTAATTTTGAAATCTTATCTCTCAGCTCAGAATTTTCCAATTTGAGACTCTCAGACTTATTAGAGTCAGATTCAAGATTCCTTTTCAGGTCTCTGAATTTAGCTCTAATTTGCTGATAACGTTCCAGAATCTCATTGAGGCTTTCAGCAAGTTCAGCCTTTGTAAAGTTAACAGCGAAGTTAGGAAATACCTCTTATGTGTCTGATTCTGAGTCTGATTCAGAAGCTTCACTATCTTCTGAAATGTTTGCCATGAGAGCTATGTTTGCCCTTTCATCATCTGATTCTGAGTCAGCTTCAGACGAGTCAGAGTCATCCCATGTAGCCATGAGACTTTTCTTCTTCTCTCTTCCAAACTTCTTTTTGGGCTTTTCCCTCTGAAGCTTTGGGCAGTCACTTTTGTAGTGTCCTTGCTCATTGCACTCGTAGCAGATGATGTCTTTGGTGTTTGGCTTCTTGCTACTGGAGGAGCCTTCAGATCTTCTGTATCCAGAGGAAGAATCTGTCCTTCTGTATCTGGAAGAAGACTCGTTCTGATCAGATCTTCTGGGATTCCTGAACTTCCTTTGTCTTTGCTTCCACAGTTGATTTACTCTTCTGGAGAGAAGGGAAAGTTCGTCTTCTTCTGATGAGGATCCATCAGATGTTTCTTCAACTGCCTGCAAAACTTTAGACTCAAATTTTCTGTTAGATTTTAATGCTAAAGGCTTACCTTGCTTATGAGGCTCATCAGCTTCTAGCTCTATCTCATCACTTCTGAGGGAGCTTATAAGTTCCTCCAGAGTGATTTTGTTGAGATCTTTAGCTAGCTTCAGAGCAGTAACCATAGGCCTCCACTGCTTGGGTAAACTTCTGATTATTTTCTTGACATGGTCAGCAGTAGAGTACCCTTTGTCCAGAACTTTGAGACCAGCTACCAGAATCTGGAATCTAGAGAACATAGTTTCAATGGATTCAGATTCTTCCATTTTGAACGCCTCATACTTCTGAATGAGCGCCAGAGCTTTTGTTTCTTTGACTTGAACGTTGCCCTCATGCGTCATTCTGAGAGAATCAAAGATGTTCTTTGCTGTGTCTCTGTTGGAGATCTTTTCATACTCAGTATAGGAAATGGCACTGAGGAGGATGGTTCTGGCCTTGTGGTGATTCTTGAAGTCACGCTTTTGTTGATCAGACATTGATTTTCTATCAATCTTCTGACCACTTGCATTCACAGGGTGCGTGTATCCATCTGTCACCATATCCCACAGATCGGCATCATGTGCCAGAAAGAAGCTTTCAATTCTGTCTTTCCAGTAATCAAAGTTTTCTCCATCAAAGACTGGAGGTTTGCCACTGAATCTGTCTCTGTCCTCATTGTTGTCATTGCTGATGTGAGAGTTGTTTCCTGCCATTGTGTTTTTCTGACGCTGGATCTTGTACTGACACGGTTAAGTGTTTTAGCTCAGAACCAGGCGCTCTGATGCCAATTGAAGTGGTGAAAAACACAAGAAGGGGGGGTTGAATTGTAAAACTGAAATCTAAAGCAATGAACACGATATTTTTATCCTGGTTCGTTTGATCTCAAACTACTCCAGTCCACCCGTCAAGGTGATTTCGCCTCTCTCCAACGAGGTCTTAATTCACTATATTCAACTGAATATTACAGACTGCTTTAACAACTGCTAAAGCCTTCTTGATTCAAACCACAACCCGGTTTGTCAAGGTAACACTTTCTTACAAAGAGATAAAATAATGTGTGTGGATGTTTTCTACAAAACTTTATCACAACTGTGATGTATACACAAAATGAAGCTTAGAAACTAGATTGCTAAACAGTAATGGAATATCAGAGTATGTGGTTTAGCAAAACTGGTAGAACGAAGATTATGGTTCAGCTTTGTGCGTGTAGAGATTTGGAGAGCATTAACCATTTCAATCTTCAAAGCCTTGTTTATATAGCACTTGAGATGATGAACGTTGGATGCAATATTCTTGATTCAATGCTAATAACAAGCTTTCCTTTTTGAGCAGATCTTGTCTGGAATGAGGCCGTTGGAATTAATTAGCTTTCAATGCACAGTACCGTTGCTTACTTAACGCAAGTTCTGGCTTGGCTCATTCTGATTCTGCTTCGCTGCTGATGAACTATTGTGTTTCTGTATCAGAGTGTTTGAGCGCAGTCTTGTTCATCAGGCATCAGCATGTACGTGAGTTGATCATCTGATCTTGACGTTCTGATGTAGCAACTTCTGATGCTGGTGTACAAAATCAAATTCTGATGCTGAATAGATGTGATCTTGCTTATTTCAATCAGCGTATCTGCAAGTCAGAACATAATAATTTTAGGCAGCAGATAGTTCAAACATGAAACATATAAATACTATATCTTTTCACTTTGTTATCATCAAAACTTAAATATAGGGTAGTAGATTCAAACATTGTTCTAACACATACATCATAAGCCTTTAAAAAAATAGAAGATAAAGATCAAGACTGGCTTACATGAGATGGTGAGTATAAAAACATAAAGTATAGTGTGACCACTACTCTGATAGGGTGGCATAATGACAAACCTTTTGTACTATGTTTTCTACCATTCCCACCATGACCGTTGGGGACAAAACAATTGGTTTTGTTTTTCCTATTCTACCCTCCAACGGGTCTCTTTTTCATCTATAAAAGGAGGACTTGGAAGAATTGGAAGATAACACTTTCTGTTCTACAAAACTATGCTAAAGCACTGCACAAAATCTTTTGAGATATTCTTTGTATAGTTTTATATTTTTAGCAAGGACGTTTTATTCATATCTTGCTATCAACATTTTTGTGTTACTGTACTTAAACATTATGTAATCTGCTTGTTAGATGCGTCTTTGTATACACATCTTTGTAATCAATGGTTGTTGATAGGTTCCTTGAGAGACTAGAGGTGTAGTCAGGATTCTCAAGAAGACTTTGGTTGCGGTCATCGTGGATTAGTAAGAAGGATCGACGAACTTGGTATGGTTGTCAACAGGGTTGATCAGACTTATTATAGTTATCTGTAATCGGTTGATTATAGTGGATTAAGTTCTTGTGGATAAGGCAAATCACCTTGTAGGGTGGATTGGAGTAACATAGTTAACAGTGAAGCAGGATAAAAATAATTGTGTTCATTTATTTTTATTCATTTGTTAGATTTGTGTTTGAGTTGCGAAAAGATTATATTTTATACAACCCAGCTCAAACCCTCCTTTCTTGTGTTTCTCACACCTTCACTATCATCATTAGAAATCCTATTATTAAACCAACTTATGAATTTCTTGTTATGTTGTGTCAAGAACCACTTGTCATTCATTCAGAGATATTTTTTCTTTATAACTTTTTTGTGAGTAGCTATGAAAGGTTCACCTACACTAAGATTATTCAATAAATAGAAATGTGCTTCAATTACTACATATTGATCCATTGACTTAACATTTAAACCTTGGGTACCTCTACCTTCAAAAGTGTCAGTATGAAAAGACTTTGGAATTCCAATAGACTATGTTTTTGACAAATAGTTTGAACAAAACTCAACAGATTCTTCTATGATGTACCTTTCAATGATTGAAGCTTTTGGTCGCTGATGATTCTTCGTATTTCCTTTAAATATATTCTTGTATCACTCTATTAGATACATCCACCTTAAAATTGAACCACAAAATCTTATTTCTCTGACTAGATGAACAAGTAAGTGAACTATAATGACAAAAATGATGGAGGAAAATACATCTCCAATTGTCACAAGATTATTGCAGCCTCATCTTCTAATTCATCTAAATTTTTTGAAATCAAGAACTTTACTGCATATAGTATTGAAGAATAAACACAGTCTATTTATAATTAGTCTTACATTTTTTGGAAGGAGGCCACGGATAGCCACTAGTAGAAGTTGTTGCATCAAGACATGGAAATCATGAGATTTTAAGCAATTAACTTGAGAACTTTCAATGATAAAAGTTTCTTGATGTTTGATGAGTAACCTTGGGGAACTTTGATACCATACAAACTCTCGCAAAAACTTTTCTTTTCCTTTTTAAATAGAGTGTGACATGCCTGGGGCAAGTAAGTTCTTTTTCCTATATCTTCTGGAGCCAATTGTTGTCATATACCCATCTCCACCATATCTAAATGGGAATTCTTATTATATTTAGTATTTCCTGGATTTTTTAGAAGTGTTCCTATCAAAATATCACACACATTTTTCTCCACATACATCACATCAAGACAATGTCTTATATTAAGGCTAGACCAATATGGAAGATCAAATAACACTGATCTCTTTTTCCAAATATTTCTCTCAATTGGACCGCTTTATTCTTTCCAAAGACAATAGTAAGTGTTCTTCTCATTGGTAAACTTCGTCGTCCGTTATAGGTTTATGAGCGATTCCAAACTCCTGCTCTCCATTAAAAACCTTCTGTAATCTATGATAAGGATGATTGGGTTTTAGAAATTTATGATTGTTGCACCCCAAAATTTACCCTCTTGATTTAGGCTTATGTTTCATCATAAACATCATATTGCATTGCACTCATACATTGTGATGGGATCAAAGTATTTTAGTTATCAAATCTTCCTCAAGCTTTGGAAGATTGATTGTATTGACAAGTTTCTCAAGGAGATCCATATTATCTAAACATCTGGATCTTTCAAGCCCAAAGGTTTCACATATCTCAAGATATCTTATCCACTTCATTGGATCATCAGAAGATTGAGTATTGTCCTATTTATAAGGAGAATCATATCCTTTGAATTCACCAGTCAAAATTAGGGTTTTGCCCAAATTGGAGTAATTGGGGTCTAGATGATCCAAGTATTGAAGCATCATTCTCTTATCATCATTGGAATCAATTTTTTAAGGATTCTCTCATGATGCCCAGTGGAATTAGGGTTTTGAAGCTTGATTAGCTATCTCCTAATGTAGAGTGCAAAACTAGGGTTTGAGTTTTAATCAGGGATTCTTTGTAATTTTGAGTAGAAACTCTTTCCATAGCCTCTATGTGTTTGGAATATCATATGCTTGAAGTTTTGTTCACCAATTTTGAAGAGAAGTGGTTCAATTGAATCAAAGGGGAAAAATAGTCATTTTACTCAAAAGTCAACAAAGTCAAATTTGACTAAGTGAACTTTTGGTCAACATGAAGTATTTGACATGTATTTTCATGTGGGATGATCATTGATGATTTATTTTGATGATAATTGCAAGTTTGAGAGGTTACTTGGATTTGAAGTTATCTTGGTGATTGAAAATTTCACTAAGTATTCTTGATTATGGCCTGACTTTGCAAGGGCATAACTTTCTCATTTTTCAGGGGAGTTTGGTGGTTATTTTTGCCAATTAAAGAGGGGAAAGAGATATACAAGGGCCCACAGGGGAAAAAAAACACACTTCTTACTCAAAATCAAAAGTTATGAGCCTTTGAAGTTTAGGGCAAGTTGGGCATTTTTTGAGGCATCTGGGGTATTTGGCCAGGCAAGGCAAGGCATTTGGCCTAGGCAATTCAACAAACGGTTGGTGACATGCCTGTAATTGTTGATTTAAGGCATAATTCAAAAATGTGCCTCGTTCATTTTAAATAGGGCTATGAAAGCTTCTCATTAAACTTGGAATCACTCAATTTGGTTTAAAATCGAAGAAGTTATGATTTTGGGAAGTTGGGTGTCAAAACCGAAAATTCGAAGGCATCTGGCCAAGCCAGCGCGTGCAATCTTGGGCAAGATAACTTGGGTTGCCTAGAAATCCTAAGCCTCATATCTTGCTCATCTCTCTATCATTGTTTTCGAACCTTAGCTTGTTTTGAAGCTTAGGGTATGTTCTTTAATTGGCTCAAGAGAAATTTGAGAACGCACGAGCCAATTTTCTATGGCCTCCATTAGAAGTCAGTTAACTTTTGGTGCATGCATGGGCTATGCAATTTTCAGATTTTGTGCACCCTTTGATTCTGTTTGGTTTTAAGTATTATTGCACATGCTTTACACGAATTTCACCTCATGTGCTTGCCAAAAAAGTCCAAACCAAGTGCATACATCATGCCTCTCTCATTTTCACATTTTTGCCAAAATGGGAAACTTTTATCACAAGCAAATCAGTCCCATGTGCAATCCTTGCCATCTCACCCCCTCACACTTTGTTTGCCTCACTCATACAACTTATAGCTCACTCAAAACACAGCTTGTTTCCCTCTGAGTGCACACAAAACACAAGCACATGCTCTCACACTCTCACTTGCCTGTTTTGGCCAAATTGCCCTCCAACGGATTTGTGTGAGTTATGACCTTATTGCCCTTACTCTAAAAATTCTATATAAGTGGCTCAAGCTTTCCATTCTCTCAGACGCACTGCATCAAAGGAAGTATCTCAGAATTTCCTCATTTCTCTTTCTTTGTAAATTCAATTGAGCAAGCTTCATACATCACTCCAGTCCTCATTTCTCCACTCAAACACATTCAGTGAAGCAAGACGATCAATTTAGAAGCATTGGAAGGCACCTGGAGTGAAGGACTCGAGTATTCAGATTCTAATTTGAGGTGAGTTCACTCAACTTTGATTCTTGAGATGTAGCTGTTTATGGATGAATTTGAGCATGAATACTTGTTTGTTGATGTTATGTGAATGTTTCCGAAGTTGTTTGAGGTTTGATTTGAAGTATTATGTTTGTTTGAGATCTCTTCAACTCTGATTTTCAGTGAGTTTTTAGTGATTTCGTGCTTAGATTTCTAGATCCATGGCTGTCTATTTGATGTGATTCGAATTGCGTTTAATTCCTTGCCATGTTAGCTTTGATTTGCACTTGATTTGGTGAATTTTGGTTGAGAAATGAGATTGTATGATTGATCTGAACTTGAGGTATGAGTCTGAATCTCGCATGAATTTTTATGTTGTTTAAAGGTTGAAAGATGATGTGCTGGCTTGATCTGGTCCGTTGGATCTGATTTTTGAATTTTGTTTCATATTTTAATTTTAATTGATTTCTAGATTTTATTTGCTTGATCAAAACTTGATGAAAAATTCTGAAAAAATTCATGAAACTTAAAAGTAATATTTCAGACCTTGTGAATTTTTTTCAAAATTTTTGAAAATGTTTTGATTGGATTTTAAATTCGTTTGATTAATTATTTATTTGTTTGATATTTGATTTTATTTTGATATTTCCTTTAATCCAAAAATTTCCCAAAAAATCATGGATGCTTGTTTTTAATTCTAATATTTAATTACAACTTTGGTTGGATGTTTTTCTGAATTTTGATTAGAATTTTATTTTGAAAATGTGAATATTTATTTAATTGTTTAATGGTTTGAATTTTGATTTTATTTTTTTGACTTTTCTTTAATTCTAAAAATATGAAAAGAGTAAGTTTTCTGATCTTTGGAGTTTTCTCTATTTTTGTATGATTTTAGTTTGAATTGTTTAGAATTAGAACTTAATTAATCAATAATTGAGTTTATTTTCTAAATAATTAGGGTTTTGGCTTTTCCCTTGTTTGTTTTGATTCCAAAAAACCAACTTGCCTTGAGTTTCAATTGAATTTACTCTTGTTTGAAGTTTATAAATGGATTGAGGATCTTAAAAATATTTTTCTTGAATTAATTGATAAGGTTTGGTATGTTCCATTGATTTATTTTGAAAACTTGTCTAGATTGATGGTTTCACCAACTATTTTTGATGTTTGAAGTTTTATTGATCCTTTCCTCATCCATACATGAACTTAAAACATGTTTGCTGACTTCTATACATCTCAAAGATGTTGAGAAATTTTTTGTTTGAATTATGGAAGTCCTTTTCTATTTTTTGATGTATTTTTTGAAGTAAAAGTAACCAATTGATGTTCCATTCTTTGTTGCAATTTGTTTGATGGACAATGAACTTGTATGAGGCCTGTAATTTGGCACTTAATGATCACATTGCTTCTGTTTTCTCACACCAATTCAAGTCAATCCTCTTGACTTCTCATAATTGGTTGATGAGCACTTTTTGATCCATACCTCTTAAGTGATGTTCTTTTGTGAAGTTTGCTTTGAGTTTTGAATATTTTTTTCTTGAGTTTGAGGTCATCAAATGACCAATGATAACATGTTGAGGAATGATACATCAAGGATAGTCTCATAAATACTTGAGATCACTTGACCTCAAATGATTGAACCATTTCATCCTATTGTGAATTTGATGTTCAATCCTTTCTTTTCTTTTGAATCTTTGAGGTACATTGAATGCACTTGTGCAACATGCTTTAGAATCAACATTCTAAACTCTTGATCATATCCTCATAGCATGTTAGAAACCTGATTTAAAGTCTTTGAATGGTTTAAGTCTTCTGACTTTGTCTTTGTTTGAATTCATTTCATTACTAACTTGTGATCTAAGCTTTATGATACATTTTGTGGCATCCCTTTTCTATTATGCTTGTGAACCATAATGGAATGTGTAGTTTTTTCTATTGACTTATAAGGCATTTTTTTGTATTCTTCTCTTGCTCCATTGATCCTTGATTGATATTTACTTGTCAATTAAACATGGTGACAAGAAAGGAGCAACAGTTATTTAATTTTGACCTAGTTGTTGTTTGAATTTGCTTGAAGGCTCTTGCATTCCTTGCTTTGATGTTTGCCATCATTTTTTTCCATTGTCATGTTATATCATCATCCATCCCTTATTGATTCATCATTCGTCTTTGTAATCGCTAATTTGTTTGATGAATGTGCGAGGTAATCTGAGAAAAGTTTTCCATTTTGACTTGATGTTGTCGTGTTCTACTTTATTTATGGAACACAATTGGTTATGCTTGCACCACTCGTGTGCTTTGTATATTTTTTATTCTCTTGCAGGATATATATATATATATATATATATATATATATATATATATGTGTGTGTGTGTGTGTGTGTATATGTGTGTGTGTGTGTGTGTGTGTGTGTGTGTGTGTGTGTGTGTGTGTGTGTGTGTGTGTGTGTGTGTGTGTGTGTTTGTGACTGTTATACATCATTTGTGAGACATGTTCATATTCGAAGCTTCAGTGCTTATATTTGATGGTGTGATTTCTGACTTGATTTGTTTGCTGATGATAGCTTGCTTGAAGTTCTTTGGGTTTCTTTTTCTTGGTCAGTTTCTACGGATAGGTATCCGTTTGGTATTTCACTATTTCCTTTTTACTGTTTCCGCTCTTTATTGCTTTCTATTGCATGATGGGACCTCCGTTGCTGATATATGTCCGGAGTCCCTCTGGTTTATTTAAAGACTTGTTTAAGGCAGATCTGTCGGTGTGCTAATTCTGATTGTTTAAAATCCTACCTTCGAAATAGGTATTATACACGTGTGTTTGTATTTGTGCCCGCACTATATTACAGGTGATAAATCCTCAAATGGAGGTGAGCGAAAAGGGTTCGTAATCGACCCCCGCACATTCTAGTCCATGTCATTCCTATGCTCACTTTCTACAAGTAGATGCTCTGAACATGTGCCCTAGATCCGAATAAATTTAAGTCGTTTAAAGGCAAGTGAAAAGGGTTCCCACATCGAATCCCCACGCTTTCTTTAGCTCGTGTTGACCAACACTGATGCTTAGTATACACATGCACTATGTCTTTCCCCCTATATCTTTCTTTCCCTGGTAATTGTTATCACGATTAAGGACCCTTTGTATTCCTATAATTTTATAGCTTGTGGACTCGGGTGATACGCTCCCCTTGGTTGTTGTTTAACCCTTGGTCTGATGTTTGGTTGCTTGCATATGGTGGGACCTCCATTTCTACTACTAGGCTTGCGCCTTGTAGGTGTTTTGTTTTTGAGTGATGCTCGAGCTTTTGTTTGTCCACATGTTTTGCCATCTGTTTGCTTATTTTTTTTTAATCACTGGATCTGTGATGTTTTTACCATGCACCCCTAGGATTGCTCGTGTAGGGTTAGTCCTCGAGCTAGACCTTAGGATAGGAATCCATGTATGCTAACATAGGATAGAAACTTCCCTCTTTCATCCTCAACCTTAGGGTCAATCATTGTATGATAACATTAGGAGTAGTCTAGGCTTGTCTCCCTTAGTTATTTTTCCTTTCTTTGCATATTGCATCTTAAAACTAAAACTTCTTCTTGGAAAATCATAAAAATGTCTCTAATAAACTTAAATCCTTCTTCAAGGTAAAAAATACAAACCAACCTTAATTGTTTGTGCATCTTTTGGCTTTGTTTTAAACTTTTTTCAAATTGATGTTTAGCCATCCTTGCTATGATATCTTGTTATCTTTTCACCGATGTTTCGCCACCGCGCATGTTTTTTATCCTACTTTGATTCTCAATATCATTGTTAGGTGTGATGTTTTATCATCCGAATTGTTGATGTTTCGCCATCTTTTTCCGTGACACCTTGCTATCTTGTAGCCGATGTTTCGCTATCGCATATGTTTGTTGCTTATGTTTCACCATCGCGCATGTTTGTTATTCTACCTTGATTCTCAATATCATTGTTAGGTGTGATGTTTTATCATCTGAGTTGTTGATGTTTCTCCATCTTTACCATGTTATCTTATTATATTTTAGCGGATATTTCGCCATCGCATATGTTTGTTGCTGATGTTTCGCCATCGCACATGTTTGTTATCCTACTTTGATTCTCGATATCATTGTTATGTTTTATCATTTGGATTGTTGATGTTTCGCCATCTATGCCATGTTACTTTGCTATCTTTTATCCGATGTTTCGCCATTGCATATGTTTGTTGCCGATGTTTCACCATCGTGTATGTTTGTCATCCTACTTTTATTTCCGATATCATTGTCAGGTGTAATGTTTCAACGTCTTGTCTGATATTTTGTTATCATGCTGACGTTTTATCGTCTTATCTAATTTTGTGTTGCCATGTGATGTATTGTCATCCTTTGTTGTTGCTTTATCATCGTTGTTAATGTTTTGTCATTTCATCTGATGTTTTGCCATCTTGATTGTTGCTTTTGTCTTCTTAACTAAAAAACATAAACCAACCAAAATATATGAGCCGAACTACGGCTGCTCTGATTCCTTAAAAGGGATATGTAGGCGGGGGATTTTATGGGGCCTAATCGAGAATATCTTTGTAAATATTCCTTTCTTTTCCCCTTACTTTCTTTTCCTTTTTATTTGCATGCATTCCCTTTTCAGCTTTAAGCCCTAGATATAGATTTTACACACCCTTATATTAGAACAACAAGAGTGGATACCGTAGAGTACTACGGGTGTGTGGGGTGCTAATATCTTTCCCTTGCGTAACAAACTTCCTTACCCGATCTCTCGGTCGCAAGACCGTGATTTCTCCCTCTTCAGGTTTTCTCGATGTTTACCTTTCCCTTTCGGCGGGATAAAAGATGTTCAATGGCGACTTCATTGATTATTATATCAGATGACGGTTCGGCTGGTTGTTTCAGCTGGCGACTTCACTGGGGAATGATTGACCAAATGCTGGTCCATCTCGGAGTCGATCCTAGCTATTATTTTTTTTGGGTGTTTATTTTCTATGCTTTCATTTTATTCATTTATACATGTTTATCTGAGTATATGTTTGCATTGCATTTTATTGCTTTCCATATTGGTTATTTGTTGTGCTGGATTCTGGTTTTCTTGGTGGGTGGGTTGTTCCATAAGGTAAAAGGCCCCATACCCAGGCTATGAGTGAATTCCATAGGAACTAGGAATAGAGTGGTCATGGCGGCTATGAGGCGTATGTCTTGTAGACCCCAACCATGAAACCCATGACTTCAAAGGAAGTTCAGATAGGCGTTATTGTATGATGATACCAACAGATGAGCTCTTGTACACTAATTTGGCCTTTGACCTTACCACGACCTAGTCTTTACCCGTGAGTGGGGCGGGAATTATTATCACAGGTGTGATACGGTGGCAGAACCGACTGTTTACTACTGGTTTGCGTTTTTTGTTCGCAAAATGTTGCAGTAAGCAAGAGTCACCACCGACTTTTATTTTATCCAATCAGGAAAAGTAAAAAGAACAGAAAAAACCTTTTTCGAGATGTTTCTGAGTACGGGGGGTAGATTATAGAAAGGGAAGGTGTTAGCACCCTTTCTATCCATGGTTTTCCATGGGCTCTTAGGTACTTGCTCATTTTGAAATTGCTTGTGTGTGCTTGTTTTGAAAAGTTTTGTTTTACTTCGTTTTAACCCATGTTTCTATCCTCAAGAGTGTTACGAAGTTGTTTTTAAAAACTTTGTTTGAAAAGTGTTTGGTGTAAAAAAGTTTGTTTGTTTGAGCAAGTACTTAAGAACTAATCTACCTACTCGAAAAAGACTGTTCATTTTCCATTAGACAATGATATCCCATTATTGAGAAATAGGTAGCACCGTCGTTGGAGTTTGAGGGACTATCGAAAGGGACGTAATAATCATTGAAGGCAACATGTAAGGATACCTTAGCATTTCGAAGGGACTGTTATCATATATTTGTAGGCAACATCGAGGGACAAGATCATTTCTTGTAGGAAACTCGAGGGACATTAAGGGACTATGATCTTTATGATGATTTTTAGATTGAGGGTCTTTTGCTAAGATATCCCTACGTTCGAGGGACATGACCATTATTTTCCGAGGCAACCAAGTGGGGAGTACCCTAGGGGTGCAAGTGTGCAACAATGTATTTTTTCAGTTATATTTATCTTGCAATTAGGGTTTTCTATCGTTCATTTTTATCTTTCCATACAATCCTATTAATCTAAGCATTGCATAAAATATAGTAGAAGAAGATAAAGGTAGAAATGTAAACCTAAGCTATTACAGAGCTTTGGGGCAGTTACATAATAGTGAAGAGGACGGAAAAGAAATCCTAAAACTATTACATCTCGGAAGCAATTACATGACAATGTTTTGGTGATTTTTTATGAAAAAAATTATTTATGATAATTAATTAAATAAACCTAATTAATTTTAATTAATAAAAAAATGTCAATTTTGAAGAAAAAAAGGTTAATAAAAAACCTAAAACCTAATTAATTTTAATTAATAAAAAATATTAATCTTGAAAATGTTAATTAAAATATCTAAATACTAATTAGTTCGAATTAAAAAAAAAGGTTAATTTTGAAAAAAGTAAAGGTTAATTAAAAAACCTAAAACCTAATTAATTTTAATTAAAAAAGTTAATTTTGAAAAAAAGGTTTATGTGTAATGATTAATAAGAAAGAATTAAGTTTGCCAAAAAATAGATAGGGGAAGAAACATCAATGAAAATTAGGGTTAGAAAATAAAAATAATGCAAATGTCATGGGTGGTTGTTGAACCAAAAATTAATTTAAAACCTAAAATTAAATTAAAAAACCTAAAATTAATTATTCAAGTTTATTATAAAAAATCAAAGGTTTGTGAAAAATATTAGGTTTTATGAAAAAAGTTTTAAATAGATGGTTGCCTTAACCTCCTCAGGATGTTTGTCTTGTCATACACTGGTGGTTGTTATGATCCGACCTCAGTGTTTTGTAATAAACCTGCATGGGACCATAATAGTCAAACCTGTAGTGTTGAATCTCATAGACACATTAAACAAATTAGTATACCATGAAATACAAATAAAGCAAATATATGAAATTTTGTAATATTAAAACAGATATGGCATGTATGAATGCTTCTATACCCTTTTGATCATGTAGATCAAACCAGCCTTACCCTTACTGAAGAAGTAGTGATATGTGGGTTTGTAACAAGGATGGCTTGTTTGTAGTGAGATGAGGGTTTGTAATAAGGATTTCAAGGTTCTTGAAAGAATTTGATATTTTGACATGGTTGTGGCAAAGGTTTTTTTTCTCGTGTTGTTTGTGTGAAAAGAATGAGATTATATAATGGAAATTAGAGAAAAAAATGGGCTTTGGATGTGCAATTGGGCCTCCAATAACCACAAGCAATAGTGCCGATTTTTATTCACTTGAGTCCGTCACGTTCCAAGCTAAATCGCAGGGGCTTAAGTTCAATTTTTGAAGTTGAAATACGAAAACAAAATGTATCTTACATCGAGAACTAACACATGTCCGAAAATGGGCTCAATCGGATAAACGGTGAATTAGTTATGAATTTTTGAAGTTTTGGCTCAGACAAACTTATTTTGGCTCCAGTGTCAACTCTGACACATTCTTCAATAAAAAACTGGTATTGATCGGAGCATAACCCGGTCTCGACTTTGGAAGAAAAGTTGTAGATCTTTGAGTTAGTGACCTTGTGTAAAAATATGGGCCCGATCCGATGAAAATTGATCGAGTTATGAATTTTCAAACTTTCGACCCAGATGAAATAATATTCAGCATTCAGGATTTTCGGCACGTCACGTGCACTCTGAGTAAAAAACGAAGGTCTTTTGGATACCGTTCGAACTCGATACCTCCTGTGAAAACTTAGCCAACTCAATTTTTGAAATTTTGGTGCCAGAACCAGCTCTATACAATGAAAATTGACCAAGTTATGATTTTCTGAACATGACGCAAATAAACTTCTGTCACAAATTTTCTGTACGAAAATACTTGATAAATCCGCATTTTTGAAGACCTTCTGATCGAAATTGGATTCCAGTCGTGAGAGATGAAAACTTAGGTGACGTCAAGACGAAATTTTGGCCACTGAAAAGGGTTCAAAACAAGCCACGGTCTTCAAGTTATGAATTTTTTAATGCGTAAAAACTGCACTTTTAGCACACTTTTTCACCATATTTCTTCAAGAAAACTCACACATTCGGAGACCTTCTTTAAATAATTGACTCTTGAGCCGAACCTAAATTTAAGAATACGTTATCAGAGATATCTTGGTGAAAGAACACCTGAATATGACGCGCCGGGTTGGACTTGTGAATCTTTGAACCTCGAATCATTGCAAAACGGCGAACTGATCTTCAGCACGGAAAATACTCTGAGAACATCCATTGGCGAAATAAACGTAATTTGTAACCTGAAGAAGCTTGATAAATATACCTTTATTCCATAACCATAAAACCAATAATATGCGTGTATGAAAAGAGGGTAAAGTTTGGGGTACAACAGCTGCCCCTATTCAATCTTCTTAAACCTGAAGATTTAGATTGGCTTGTCTGTCTTTCGTGATCTGAAGGTGGAAGATGATTGAACACTAGAGTGCCCAAAAATTTGCACTTGTTTATAATGATGCTTGACTATGTAGGTAATATCGAGAATGGGCTTACAGATGCCATTTGGAGGAGATGACGGAAGGTCACCGAAGATGGGCTTAAAGATGCCATCCGCAAGACATGACGGAGAATCGTCGGAGATGGGCTTAAAGATGCCATCTAGAGGATGTTGATTTCTCGAGATATTCCTTTGATGAGAATTCTTGTTCCTGTCGTTGAGGAGGAATCTGCTGAGGAATGTCGGTCTCTGTCTTGGGAGAAATAGAATTTTAGGAGCTTCAGTTGTCCGTTACTCTACTAGGTAATCATCTCTTAGTTGAGGAGGTGAAAGTGAATTGATATCTGGTCGTGCTCTAGGTTTTACAGTGACTTACTGGGGAGATGAGATTACACTTGCTATCTGGTCGTGCTCCAGGATTTGCAATCTCAAAAACTGTTATCTGGTCGTGTTCCAGGCTTCGGAAGGAATTAAGTGGTTATCCAATCGCATCCGGGTTTCAACTTGAATTTAAGGCATACTAACATCCGGTCGTTTCTAGGCTTCATAGTAATTGGCCGAGTAAATTGCTATCTGGTCGAATTCCAAGCTTCGCAGTACCTCATATTGTTATCTTGTCGTGCTCCATGTTTCATAGTGTCTCTTGCCACTATCTGGTCGTGCTCCAGACTTCACAGCGTCTTATACCGTTATTTGATCGTGCTCCAGGCTTCAGTAATTTGGGGAAATTAAGTTGTTATCCAGTTGATTTTCGGGCTTCATAGCTTGAATTTGAGATATACCACTATCTGGTCGATTCCAGGAGGCTTTTTAGAGAATCCCTATCTGGTCGATTTCCTGGCTTCATAGCTTGAATTTGAGATATACCACTATCTAGTCGATTCCAGGCTTCGTAGTATTTTGTACTGTTATCTGGCCGTGTCCCATGCTTCACAGTGTCTTTTCCCGTTATCTGGTCGTGTCCCAGGCTTCACAGTATGATGTATTGTTGGTTGACTATTATCTGGTCAGTTTCCGGGCTTCATAGCTTTTGAACTGGAATAGAAATCAGTATCGATTTGACTGAACCAGGGAAAGGTCTCGAGTTGTCTTCAATTGGGAGAGAAATCTTAGTATCGATTTGACTGAACCCGGGGGAGGTCTCGGATTAACTTTGACTGGCATAGAAATCAGGAGAATCTTAGCGGCGATTCGGCTGACCCAGACGAAAGTCTTAGAACATCTTCAACTAGAATAGAAACCTTAGTGTCGGTTTGACTGAACCAGATAAAATCTTGAAAAGTGTTGGAATATCTTAAATTGGAATAGAAACCTTGGTGTCGGTTTGACTGAACCAGAGAGAACTCGTGAGAACTTAATTGCATCTTTCCCTGAAAGGTAAAGAGTTAGTCGTATGTAATGTCATGATGTATGAAATGCATTGAATGATGATGTTCTCAAAATAAATGAGATTGTACTGTATAATATGTATGCACATGCCATGATGTATGAAATGTATTGAGTAATGATGTTCTCAAAATAAATGAGATTGTGTTGTATGCGCATGCCATGATGTATGGATATGCAATGCTATTGTGATATTCTCTAGCTGGGGAAAATAAATCCTGAACTGCTGCTGGAGAGTATAAGGAGTTGAGTTCTTCGTTTCCGCTGGGGTTAGTGACTGAAGATGATTAGCTGGAGATTTACATCCATTCTGCTTGAGAATATTCTGTCGGGAGAGACTCTGTCTGAGAACAATCCTGCGGGAGAATGACTCTGTGGGGAAGAGAGATACTCTATTGGAAGATCTGTTGATTTGGAGAAATAAACTCAGTTGGGGATGAAATTCCATTGCTGGAGAGAAGAGCTCTGTTGGAAATTAAGCTTCCGTTGTCAGAGAAATAAACTCTGCTCGGGAGATGGCTTTATAAACTGCTCATGGTTATAAAATTCGGTTGGGGAATGCAGATATCAGCTTTCTGAAGGAACCTGCTGGGGAAGGAATTCCTACTTGGGGATACGGAGGTCGGACCTTGGTTGTCTCGGCTCTGTGGGGAATATAGGTATCACTGACTTGTATGTGATAGTGACTTTGCTTCCAACTGTCTATGCCCCTTGTACCATGCTGGAAAAAGTACATGCAGAGATTTTGTGGATGGATCTATGTCGTGATTGTACTTGAACATGTATTTAATGAGTGTCAGGATGACATCCGTCTCTGGATCGCATCTGAATTGTACTTGAAACATGTGTCGAATGAGTGTCAGAATGACATCCGTCTCTAGATCGTATCTGAACTGTATTTGAAACATGTGTTGGATAAGTGTCAGAATGACATCCGTTGTATCTGCAAGATGGATATGAATGAGTATCAGAATGGCATCCTGTGATACGGTGGGAGAACTGACTTGAGGTTTTGCCTTTGTATTCGCACTTGTTCGGTTTAGCAAGAGTCGCCACCGACTTTTTATTTTATCTTAAAGGAAAGGTTAAAAAGCACAGGAAAAACCTTTGAGATGTTTCGTGGGTTCGGGGGGTAGATTATGAAAAGGGAAGGTGTTAGCACCCTTTTCATCCATGGTTATCCATGGGCTCTTAGTTACTTGTTTTAGATCACTTGCCTTTGATTTTCAATTGCTTGAAATGGTGGTGTGTGTGTGTGTTTGAAAATGTTTTGAAAAAGATGCCTTGTCTAGGCAACCGTTGTAACAATTCTTTACTCGAATGTTTTACAAAGGTGTTTGTCTTTTTGAAAAGATGTTTCAATGTTTTTGAAAGTAGTTTTGAAAGTTGTTTTGAAAGTTGTGTTGTGGAGTGTGTTTTGAAAGTAGGCAAGTGTGTTTTGCAAGTTTGATCAAGTAACTAAGAGTTGTCTACCCCTAAATTTACTCAAAGATCTTTCCTATGTTTTAACCCTTTTAACAGTGTTGTTTCACCATTGTATTTGGTGAACAACCTTATGTTAGGATGTTAACGGGACGAGCGCGGGTCATCGTTTAGACCATGAATGCAATAGTGTCAAGTGTCTTTGGCAATTAGCTTGAAGGGACTATGATCATTTTGTTTAGACAACTTCGAAAGCGTCATCGAGGGACTATGATCATTTGATTTGTTTTGTTTTGCCAAAGATACTCAACATGCAACATGGCCCATTTTGGAAGGCAACAAGCGAGATTACCCTAGGGGTACAAGTGTGAATAGTGTATTAATTGTCATGCATTTGTCTTTGTATTAGGTTATCTAGCGGTTGATTTTGAATCTTCGCATACAAACCCTAATTACTATACAGTATATAGAAAGCGATAAATTGCGGGAATTTAAAGTCTAAGCTATTACAGATAAGTATCCGGGGATGGGGGTACAAATATTTACAAATGGGGATGAGACTTATCAGGATAGTAGTGTCCAAATAATATTTACAACCAAATTGAATCGTATTCTCAATGTAAAATATAGCAAAGTATAAGAATCAAAGAGAAATAAAAGTATTTGTGAAAGTGTATGTGATTATTTACAAGTGATGCAAGATGTTAACTTAATGCAAAATTAAGTAAGTATTTATTCTTTTTGGGTTTTTGTTAAATATGTACAAAAAGGGTTTAAAGAGAAAACTATTTAACTTAGAAAAAAAATCTATTTTTATGTATTTGTTAATGTTTTTTAGAAATTTATGTAAAAAGATTTATTAAGCAAAAGAAAGGTTTTAAACACAAGAAAATTATTTAAACCTAATAACCTAATATTTATGTATTTTTAATTGTAATAATATAAAAAGAAATATTTAAGAAAAATTTTGTATATAAAAAAAGTCAATGTAATATTTTACTTAAATAGAAATAAAGTGATAAAATAAAAAAAGGATTGATTTATGAGTATAAGAAAAAAAATAAGAAAAAAAAAGTTGAATGGGCCTTAGAGTTTGTTCTTGGCCCAAAACAAAATTTGAAAGAGAAACAAAGGGGGGGTATGCACGCTGAAAGGAGGGGCCTGGCGCTAGAAATGGGCTTAGCAGTTTGTCAAGGCAGATGCCCAAACACGAGTTTGGCCATTTGTTTTAGGGTTCGTTTAGGTTTGTTTCAGAATAAGGATACAGAGTTACAGAGGCGCCGCTTCCACCTTTCTTCGTCCTCTTCACTTTCTTGAACGGAGGCCACTGATGCTCCTCCCTTCGCCTCAGCTACCAGACGCCATCTCCACTTCTTCCTCCATGGTTGGGTAAAGCAACGACGAGAAAAGGTAACGGTTTCGCCCTTTTTTATGTTTTAGGGTTTTAGGATTTGCATGATTAAACTTTCCCTTGTTTTGATCTTTATGTTATTGTTATTGTTTGCATGAGGTGTTAAAGAAAAAGGGAGGAATTACTACCTTTGGGGTTTTGGAGACGGAGGTTCTGGAAGTGGACAGGAGGTGTCTCCGGTGGCCAGGGCGAGGGAGTGATGCTGAGAGCTTTGGTTTGTCTGGTACCCTCGTATCTTGCTTTTGTGTTTTATGATGAGCTTTCTGAAAACGCTTGTATAATTTCTTTTCCTCTTCTTCTGATTGCTGGCCTCTGTATATTAATGATTTTGATGATTTTGATATCTGAGTTGCCTATTATCTCTTTTGCCTGTTTAGCTTGGCTAGTTTTCAATGATGGATTTGATTCTGAGATTTGGATTTGTGTAGCCTATGAGGAAGCTAGTTCCGAGGCATTGGGATTTGTTTGATTCTGAACAAAGGTTTGTTAGGGTTAGTGATGTTTACAGCTTCAGTTGTTGTTTGACTATTTTGGTTTTGATTTGTGGGGGTTTAGGCCTCGTGTTTGAATAAGTTTAAGGCAGGTTTTGTTGTTTGCTTCTGGTTTGAAAGGCTTGAAACAGGCTTGAGAGTTTGCTTGGTTTTTGACTGGCTTTGATGCAGTTTGTTTGCTTGACACAGGTTTTGAAAGGGCTATATTGTTTTTGTGATATGTTGGCTTTTGAAACTGAGTTTTGACAGGCTTCAAGCTTGTGTTATTTGTTGTTTGACAAGCTTGGAGGGTTCTACCTCTTTTCTGGTTTTGATGCAGGTTAGGCTGTGGCTTTTGTTTGTTACAGGCTTGCTTGAAGCGAGTTTTATGCAGGCAAGCAGTTTTGAGGCAAGCTTTTGTTTACAGTTTGTAGCCTATGCAGGTTGATATGTTTTATGCAGGTTAAGGCTTGAGGTAGGCTGTTTGTGTTATGCAACAGTTTGTGGTCTCTCTTGTGTATTCTGCCTCCTCCCTCTTGTTTTGGTATATCTTTTGTTTTATATATCTAAGCCTGCCTGTAAGCCTCTCCACTTCTTCCTCTCTTTCTCTATCCACAGATAAAAAGCATTTTTTTATTGCTTTAGACTGTACTTGCTCTGAAAAAGTCTTGGCCTTGAAAATGATGAATGTTTGAATATGTTGCTTGCATTGTTTCTTTCCTCTGCATCTTGTACTTGTCCCAGATTTTCTGCATTGCTTTGATATCTTGTTAGCAGCCTTTTGACAGTTTGACAGCTTTGCACTTGGTTAGGCATTTTTTCAGTTTGCATATGTGCAGTTCAGTTTGGACTTTGTAATTTGTTTGGCATATTTAGTTTGTCCATTTTGACATTTTTGTTGACACTTTGCAATTTGAAACTGTGCAGCCTTGTACATTTAATTAATTCCAATGCTTGCAAGATAATTTTCTATCCCTCTTTGTGAACCAAGAGTTCTCTTGTGATTTGCAGAGAGAGTGAACAAACTGATTCCGGCCAATCACTTTTAATGATGAGCTTTAAATATCTGTCTTCTTTTTTTTAATTCATCTGCATTTGACTTCTTCCTTTTCTTTTTGCAGGTAAAAATCAGTTGAGCAAAGGATGTAATTAGAAGATGAAGATTTCAAGACATTTAGGATATAGCTTTATTTCATTTTAATTATTTGTAATAATATTAATGTAAATAACTGTAAATGAATTTACAATATTCAAATAATATCTGTAACAAACAATTCAAAATGAATAAACAAATATTTTTTTGTCAGATTTCTCTTTTAATTCCTCTTCAATTGTTTATTTAATTATTTATATTTCTTGAATTATAATAACTGGACAATATCCAATAATTTTAACTTAGAAATGATAAATAATCAATAAACGTCCGGCATTCCGAATAATCAAAAGCATTGCACAGTTAAACAAACGTCCACATGCCTTTCCTTTTACTGATTAAACCAAACACTGCAAATTCTCAATTCAAATGCCTCAGCTTTTATCCCAGATGTTTAGACAGAAATCTTGAACAAACGTCAAAACCATGTGACAGTCAATTAAGACATTGTGGATTCAAATTCTTCTGAAGATGCGCGTGCAAACCCTAATGTTGGATTCATTGTCAAAGAAACGTTCGCCTGATCAAACCCTGGGCCAAACTCAACCAAACCCTAATAATCTGCTTGAACTGTTCCAGAGTCCATGAAAACCCTAATTTGGGTAGACTGATAAGAAAAAGTCTGTTTGACTGATTCTTGAGCCAATCTGAAAAATCAGGAAAAGCCCGAAACTGTGATTTCTTGTGGAAAAGAGAGGGCAAATTTTGGGGTACAACACATCCGTATCTGGAGCGTATCTGAATTATATCTGAAAGTTGAATCTGAATGAGTATCAGAATGGCATCTGTATTTGGAGCGTATCTGAACTGTATCTGAAAGCTAAATCTGAATGAGTATCAGAATGGCATCTGTATCTGGAGCATACCTGAACTATATCAGAAAACGGAATCTGAATGAGTATCAGAATGGCATCTGTATCTGGAGCGTATCTTAACTGTATCGGAAAGCTGAATCTGAATGAGTATCAGAATGGCATCCGTATTTGGAGCGTATCTAAACTGTATCTGAAAGCTGAATCTGAATGAGTATCAGAATGGCATCCGTATCTGGAGCGTATCTGAACTGTATCTGAAAGCTGAATCTGAATGAGTATCAGAATGGCATCCGTATCTGGAGCGTTTCTCGATTTTTGTGCTCTTGATGAATGCTGATCAAGGTATAAGTCTTCCACTGATAGACATGTGATGGGACATAGTCGTACGTTTTAAATCCCTAACTTTTTCCTGGACCGCCCTTTCGGGTTTTCAATCCACCGGGATACCCTTTTTTGCCCTAGCCGCCTTTTCAGGTTTTCGACTTGTCGGGTGTACAAATTTTTTTCATTTTTATCCCTAATTTTTGCCCGAACCCTTTTGGTTCGCCGGGATGCCATTATTTTTGCCTAGGTATGTCAACCTAGCGGGTCTTTATTATGCGTAGTATTTTCCGACTATGTCCATGCTTTCAGGATGTAAGGAGTTGTCAGTGTCCATAGTGTTGTGTTGTAGTACTGTCAAAAATGTTTTCTTGATGGCACATGATTCGTTGCTGGAATACGTGTGTAATGCCCCAAACGATTCAGATGGAGATCTGCCCCTGGTTCTTTGGCACTTTTGGAGAGACTTCCCTAGGTGTGTTTAGACATCATGTCATGCCCCTTGCTTATGGAAGACCTGTTATTGGAAGTGTCTTTCCCGCTGAGGTGATTCTGTCCATTGAGAGGATTTATGTTCATTGAATATCCATTGTGTGGATTTCTCTACTGTCAAACAATTAGTCATATGAAAACAATTTCATTTAAAGAATGCAAAACTCATGTCTGTCTTGAAATTTTTTAAAAATGTGTTTTGTGTAGTAAAACGAAATTTGCAAGAATGTGATATCAACTCAGGATTCGTAACAAAGCCTACAGGAGTCAGGATACCTTTGTAACAGTATGCTCTCAAACTAACCCATGCTTCAGCTAGGACTTTTAAGGGTTATAACGTGGCCTGGTTCACGGCTCAAGAAACAAAGGATAAAGGCTCAAATTTTATTTGTACTCAACCCGCTCTTCGTGATGTTCTTCAGTCCTATGCTCAGTTAATTGCGCGTTTAGATCCCGATTGAGTGTGGAATCTTTGCTCTTATACTTGGTGATGATTCAAAAATTGAACATTTATTTTGAAAAGGCAGTCATTTTTGTAATTTTCTTTTTGTCGAGGATTTGTAGTAACCTCTTTTTTTGGTTTTCGTTATCCCTTCTTTTGCCTGAACTGTTTCTTTTATGATTACAGTCAGCGGGATGCCCCAATTTTTCTCTTAAGTCTCCTTCATAGGTTTTGACTTAATGGGCTTTTATTTCGAGAGATAATGACTGCCTGTCTTGACAATTATACGGAACCATCACCGTCTTTTGTTTTGGAAGGACGTCTTCGATGCCATTCATTTGGTACGAAGCGGCAGATTGTGACTGAATGCGCCTCTGAATTAACTGAGAAAACTACCCTTCCCCAGGTTATGATTAAGGGTTTTAATTTGTGTGAAAATAAAAACTCCTACTTCTTTGGCTCGAATGGGTTGACTAGGGATTATCTTCCTTATAACTCCACTGTTTAGGATTTGAAACAACGCCTGTACATCGTCAACGGGGTCTGTTCAAAAGCATACTGTAGAGATTATGGTATCATTTTCATCATCCTCCATCTAAGGCTTAGAGTTTTTTAATCGAGAGTTGAATATCACAAAAGGAAATAAGAACGCATTTTTGAAATAGTGAATACAAATGGATTGATTCAAAACAGACATATGCAATGCATTGATAAAGTAACAAAGTTTGACATGAATAAATGTTCGAACAATAAAAAAAATTTTACAAATTGAAAATTCCAATGAACAGAAGCCTCTTTTCAGAACTTGTCACTTCAAATGGTGGGCCTTTGAAGGATGGCAGAAGAACTCAGCCTGACCGTCTTATGCAAATTCTAGCGCTCCTTCATCAATCAAGTCTTGAATCTTATTTCTCAACACCCAACAACTGTTGGTGTCATGTCCAGGACTGTTGGAGTCATACGCACATCTTGCATTTGGATTGTACCTTGGGGAGGCTATGTTGGGATTCTGAGGAGGGCCCCTTAATATAACCAACTTGGCCTTCAACAGGCGTTGCAATGCTTGAGCCAATGACATGTTGATTTCAGTGAAGCGTCTTTCGAATGTATTCTTCTTATGCTGATTGCCCCGTTGTCGTTGGCGAGGTTGTAGTTGGGCTTGTGATGTAGTAGCAATCTGGAAAGGTCTGTTCCTGACCAAACCAACCTCTTCTCTCACTGGGGGCTGATTAATGCCTTGATCCATAATTTTAACTATTTGTTTCATGGATCTGCATCCATCTTGGTGAAGCTTATTGAAGAAAGCTCTTAGCCCTTCTTGTCCTTGATTTAAGTTTTGGATAAGAGCCATCTGCCCCAGCATCTGGATTCTCATTGCTTCTACCTCAGCTTGCAGTTGTTCCAATTGTTCATCCTTGTTGTTGTCAGGAAGTTCCTTGGTCAGATTCTCGGCGAAGAGTATTTTCAGGTCTTCTTGCCCCTTGGATAGATTCAGGAGAAATTCCTTGAACTGGGCATCTTGAGCTCAGATGTCTCTGTTGTCTTGTTGGAGAGCCAATGCTGAAATAAACAGCGAGAACATGAGAGACCTTCTTTGAAACTTGCTTATGCAATGATATGTATTATATATGTATGAAATATTTTCAAGGATCTCGTGGGGTAAACAAGAAAATGTCAGAAGTTGAATTTTGTATCTTTGATTGAAGAAATTTGTATCGTTGAGAGTCCTTCTACGAGAGTCAAGCTCACCATATCAAGTGGGTCATAGCCTCTGACTCAAGTTGTTGAGTTTTGATCTTCTGACGACATTGGCTAGAGGAAAATAAATCCCCTTGCCCCTTGCTAGACGTCTGATTTATCATAACCTGCATCACAGGCCCTCGAGATCCTTGAAATGGTTAGTTATGATATGCTATGGTATGATGTTTATGATGTCATGATAAATCACAGGTATAGCAAACACAGACAAATCACACCAAGTCCTTAGGTTTAAGGCCTGCTTGAGTTTTAAGGTCATACCCTCTTGAAGTTTAGTTGGTTTCAACCCAGTCTTAGAAAAGTAATCGGGTTCTAAAGATTCTCAATATCACTGATCATCCTTTATCAGGCATTGTTTCAGCTCAAGCAATCTTTTCTTGCGGCCGAAATATCCCGAAAGTCTGATCTCAATGAGTGTAGCATTGAGTATCAACCAATCCTCAGCTTTATACCGAGGCCGACTATCTCACTACTTTCTAATGTTCAAGTTTGTTCAATTAAGGTTCTAAGGTCCGTTAGTGCTTCACGACACCACACGGCGGCCCCGTATTCTCCTCGTTTCCACACGAAGGATACCGGTACCAACCAAAGAGTCACACTAACACAACCATCGCTTAAACCATATCGGTCTATGTCGTACAGTCTCCACGATCTATTGTTGTTTACCTAAAAAGTGTCCCCAGATCCGGGTGTAGGATCTTTAACAATGCCTAAGCAAAACCCTTTAAAAATAAAGCACACAAAATAAATAAGAAAGCAATTAAAAAAATGACCTAGATCCTAAGATATACCCCACTTATTTATTTTCCCCAGCAGAGTCGCCAGTTCTGTGATATGGTGGCAGAACCGACTGTTTAATACTGGTTTGCGTTTTTTGTTCGCAAAATGTTGCGGTAAGCAAGAGTCGCCATCGAATTTTATTTTATCCAATCAGGAAAAGGAAAAAAGAACAGAAAAAACCTTTTTCGAGATGTTTCTGAGTACCCTTTCTATCCATGGTTTTCCATGGGATCTTAGGTACTTGTTCATTTTGAAATTGCTTGTGTGTGCTTGTTTTGAAAAGTTTTGTTTTACTTCGTTTTAACCCCTATTTATGTCCTCAAGAGTGTTACGAAGTTGTTTTTGAAAAATTTGTTTGAAAAGTGTTTGGTGTGAAAAAGTTTGTTTATTTGAGCAAGTACTTAAGAACTAATCTACCTACTCGAAAAAGACTGTTTGTTTTCCATTAGACAATGCTATCCCATTATTGAGAAATAGGTAGCACCTTCGTTGGAGATTGAGGGACTATCGATAGGGACGTAATGGTCATTGAAGGCAACATGTAAGGATACCTTAGCATTTCGAAGGGACTGTCATCATATATTCGTAGACAACATTGAGGGACAAGATCATTTCTCGTAGGCAACTCGAGGGACATCAAGGGAATATGATCTTTATGATGATTTTTAGATTGAGGGTCTTTTGCTAAGATATCCCTACATTCGAGGGACATGACAATTGTTTTACGAGGCAACCAAGTGGAAAGTACCCTAGGAGTGCAACTGTGCAACAGTGTGTTTTTTCAGTTATATTTATCTTGCAATTAGGGTTTTCTATCGTTCATTTTTATCTTTCCATACAATCCTATTAATCTAAGCATTGCATAAAATATAGTAGCAGAAGATAAAGATGGAAATGTAAACCTAAGCTATTACAGAGCTTTGGGGCAGTTACATAATAGTGACGAGGACGGAAAAGAAATCCTAAAGCTATTACATCCCAGAAGTAATTACATGACAATGATAAATAAAAAAAGCGGAAAAATTAAAGCTACGCTATTATAATAGAACGCGCCCTATACACTTTATCTAGGAAAATAAAAATAAGATGAAAGTAACAAAGAAAAATGTTTTGGTGATTTTTTATGAAAAAAAAATTATTTATGATAATTAATTAAATAAACCTAAAAAACCTAATTAATTTTAATTAATAAAAAAATATCAATTTTGAAAGAAAAAAAAAAGGTTAATAAAAAACCTAAAACCTAATTAATTTTAATTAATAAAAAATGTTAATCTTGAAAATATTTATTAACATACCTAAATACTAATTAGTTCGAATTAAAAAAAAGATTAATTTTGAAAAAAGTAAAGGTTAATTAAAAAACCTAAAATCTAATTAATTTTAATTAAAAAAGTTAATTTTGAAAAAAAAAATTATGTGTAATGATTAATAAGAAAGAATTAAGTTTGCCAAAAAATAGATAGGGGAAGAAACATCAATGAAAAATAGCGTTAGAAAATAAAAATAATGCAAATGTCATAGGTGGTTGTTGAACCAAAAATTAATTTAAAACCTAAAATTAAATTAAAAAACCTAAAATTAAGTATTCAAGTTTATTATAAAAAATAAAAGGTTTGTGAAAAATATTAGGTTTTATGAAAAAAGTTTTAAACAGATGGTTGCCTTAACCTCCTCAGGATGTCTGTCTTGCCATACACTGGTGGTTGTTATGATCTGACCTAAGTGTTTTGTAATAAACCTACAAGAGACCATAATAGTCAAACGTGTAGTGTTGAATCTCATAGACACATTAAACAAATTAGTATACCATGAAATACAAATAAAGTAAATATATGAAATTTTGTAATATTAAAACCGATATGGTATGTATGAATGCTTCTATACCCTTTTGATCATGGAGATCAAACCAGCCTTACCCTTTCTGAAGAAGTAGTGAGATGTGGGTTTGTAACAAGGATTGCTTGTTTGTAGTGAGATGAGGGTTTGTAATAAGGATTTCAAGGTTTTTAGGGTTCTTGAAAGAATTTGATATTTTGACAGGATTGTGGCAAAGATTTTTTCTCTCGTGTTGTTTGTGTGAAAAGAATGAGATTATATAATGGAAATTAGAGAAAAAATGGGCTTTGAATGTGCAATTGGGCCTCCAATAACAACAAGCAATAGTGTATATTTTTATTCACTTGAGTCTATCACGTTCCAGGGTAAATCGCAGCGGCTTAAGTGCAATTTTTGAAGTTGAAATGTGAAAACAAAATGTAGCCGATATTAAGAACTAACTCCTGTCCGAAAATGGGCTCAATCAGATAAAAGGTAAATTAGTTATGAATTTTTGAAGTTTTGGCTCAGACAAACTTATTTTGGGCTCCAGTGTAAACTCTGACACATTCTTCAATAAAAAACTGGTATTGATCGGAGCATAACCCGGTCTCAACTTTCGAAGAAAAGTTGTAGATCTCTGAGTCAGTGACCTTGTGTAAAAATATGGGCCTGATCCAATGAAAATTGACCGAGTTATGAATTTTCGAAGTTTCGATCCAGATGAAATTATATTCAGCATTCAGGATTTTCGGTGTGTCACGCGCACTCTGAGAAAAAAACAAAGGTCTTTTAGATACCATTCGAACTCGATACCTCCTGTGAAAACTTATCCAACTCAATTTTTGAAATTTTGGTGCCGGAACCAGCTCTATACGGTGAAAATCGACCAAGTTATGATTTTCTGAACATGACGCAAATAAACTTCTGTCACAAATTTTCTGTACGAAAATACTTGATAAATCCGTATTTTTGAAGACCTTCTGATTGAAATTGGCTTCCATCCGTGAGAGATGAAAACGTAGATGACGTCAAGACAGAATTTTGGCCACCGGAAAGGGTTCAAAACAAGCCACGATCTTCAAGTTATGAATTTTTTAGTGCATAAAAACTGCACTTTCAGCACACTTTTTCACCACATTTCTTCGAGAAAACTCACACATTCGGAGACCTTCTTTAAAGAATTGACTCTTGAGCCGAACCTGAATTTGAGAATATGTTATCAGAGATATCTTGGCGAAAGAACACCTGAATATGACGTGTCGGGTTAGACTTGTGAATCATTGAACCCCGAATCATTGCAAAACAGCGAACCGATATTCAGCATGGAAAATACTCTGAGAACATCCATTGGCGAAATAAACGTCACTTGTAACCTGAAGAAGCTTGATAAATATACCTTTATTCCATAACCATAAAACCAATAATATGCGTGTATGAAAAGAGGGTAAATTTTGGGGTACAACAACAGGTGCAGATGATGACTATTTGTTCTGTTGGTGACTTGAGTTTTGTTGGTGACCATGTTCTTATAGTTACTGTGTGTTTTTGATGGTGACTTAATACTATCGGTGACTGTGTGTTCTCTCGGTTTTGCTCTGATTTCTCACCTTGTGATGGACGTTTATTTCGGAAGTTCAACAATTATCTTTTATGATAGGGAGATTTCAGTCTCATACAGTTACTGATCTACTTGGTACTTGGCTCTTTTGTGTTCCAACATGGTGTCGGACCTTTGATCCGGTGATATTCGTCATTCAGTGTAGAGACAGTGCAACCATTTTCCATGTTTATGGAACCTTGATCCTATGTTATTACACATAATCTGTTAACATTATTTCGACACACATGTTCTTTCCATTTCCAAGGAACCATTCTTGTGAGCTTTGTGTTGCACTTCTCCATCTTTTACTGGTTTAAAATCAAAATTAAAAGCATGTGAGTTCCTTGAAAATGATCGAACATGGCATTTCATCCACTCACGCACCTCGTGCATATTCATGCATTCATAACAAGTACTCAGAGTTGGAGATTCATATTCAGACTTGGTATTCTCTCCAGATTTATAGACTTGAATTCTTATTGTCTCGTGTTCAGAGATCAGTTATGGAAAAACTTCGTGGGGTTTTGGCCGGGATGAAGATCCATATGTGGTTGTTTGTGGTATACATGCAAGCCTTGGCCCGTGATCGGGAACTCTTCGGGGAGGAATATAATAAGTTGAAGACTCAGTGGAGTCAAGTCATGGAAGTCTTAATGATAGTATCAGCAATCCTACACCGACTATTACAACAGGGGTTATTCTCTTCTCCCCATCTTTTGAGATCTCTTTCAAACCATGGAGTGCTTTGTGGATTTCATCCACTGTCTTGAGTGCTTGAAACGTCTTATTAGAAAATGGTTCTTATTTCCCAGTTGAATTCAAGGGATATATTTTATCAGCAAGGGCAGAATAGGTCTGGAGAGCAGTTGTGATGCCATCTCAGTGCTTCATTCTCATTTGTTTCCACGCTTATTTGAGATTCGGCGGATTAGGCTCCATACTTCCGTACCGTCTATAAATCTCCCTTCTAAACCCTATTGTCAACGCCATATATGGTTACCACGTTGGGGCACCCGATTATTCAATCAGGTGCACTCTCTACAATTTTGGACCACCTGATCTTCTCTTTAGCAGTCAGTGTTTGTTCCCCCAAGTGAATCCATGGGGAAAAGCTCTTAAGCAAATATATAAGAAGATTGATAAGTATGTTGATACCATCTCAATGCCTTACATCCAGACACTTCCTTGTATGTTGGGAATTCATTTTATTAAGCTTCGTGCTTTGGAGAGTATTCAGTTGATTAATCTCTCTCCTGGTGTAAATGCTAGGTATGTCTCTCATTCTGGGACATTTGGCCGTGATGTTGAAGATTGCAAGAGGTTTGAGTAAATTCCGTATCCTGCCTAGCTTCTTTTCCAAAGTCCAAATTCTAATGTGGCGGACAGTTTCGAACTTTTTGTTTGGTACAACTTTCACCTTCTCTTTTAAGAGAATCTTCTGTGAGTATATTTTGGGGCACTCGGCTATTCAGTTGAAGACGGTTTGTCATCTGAAGATAAAGTCCAAGCTTGGAGCAATTCAGAGACTGTTGTGTCCATATCATAGGGGAATCTCTTATCCAAGTGAGCCTCGGGGTTGCTGAAGATCGCTTGAAGAAATCAATCCATACAGAGTCTTGTCTCCTCAACATGGAAATTTCAATTTTCATTTGCATTTTCATTTGCAATCTTAATTGTTTGGTTCAATACTTTCTCGTATGGAAACTTGATCATATTTTTAAATATTAAATCATAATGCATTGAACATGATTGTCTTGAATTAATCCATTCATTATCACTTTTATTTGTTTTACTATGCTTTTGATACCTAACTTTTGTTAATAAAGCAATGACTCTGGAGGGAGGATGACGAAAATTTAACTAGAATCTCAAATGGTATGCTTTCGAGTAAAAAACATGATGATGATGTACAGGACTTGTTTCAATCCCCAAATACCAGAGATATAAGGGAGATAGACCCTCGTTAACCCCTCTGAGCCTTCGAAGTAGGAGTTTCTTTTCTGTTCAGAAAAAACCCTTATTTTTAACTCGGGGCAAGGTAGATTTTCGTTTAATTTGATCGAGCATTCAAATTTCATAAGGAGTGTCCCATTTGAGGATCACCACACCTTATACCTCACATTATGAGGTCGGGAAAAGATCAAAACCACAATGGTTATTTCCTCACAAAATCCTGAGGTCAAGAAGAATCGATACAACAATGGTTATCCCTCGCCGACCAAGAAATGAGGCAGTCACTTTTCTTCCCAAAAAACTCAAAGACTTAAGGTCACACAACTTGTTTAAAAGGGAAAGTACGAATAAGAAAGAAACAAAAAGCCCCACTAAGTCGAAACTTGAAAACAAGTCGCTTAGGCAAAAGTTAGGGCATCCCGCTGGACTCCCAAATTGAAATTCAAAAGAATTTGTCTAGGCAAAAGTTAGGGAAAGTGAAAAAGAATTTGAAAAGCCTGAAAGGCAGAAAAGGATTATCAAATAAAAATCCTCATCAAAATAAAATTCGTGTGATCGAACATCCGAAAACCAAAGGTTAAGTGACGGTCGTGTCTAAAAATTGTTGTGGTTCCTCAACCATCATAAACTCTTTTGTGAGATGAGTGCTCGTATTGAGTTAACTGAATGTAGGACTGGAGAACATCATGAAGGGGGTGGACACCAAAAATTTTGAGCCTTAAAAACTTTTTTTTTAAAAACCATGAACCAGGCCACGTTACAACCTTTAAAAGTCTTAATTGAAGCATGGGTTAATTCGGAAGCAAAACTGTTACGAGAATACGGTAACCTGACTCCTAGGAGACTTGCTTAAAAGTTTTGAGTTGGTATCACTCCCTCTTTTATTTTCTTTGTACAAATTTTTTTTGATATTTCAACATCTTTTCAATAAAAGTTTTCTTACTTCAAGACAAGCATATGATTTTCATTAGATTTATCATTCATAGGATAAAACATTCTTTGCATATGAAAAAGTGCTTAAACATCAAGCGAGCTTGCATAATGATCATCATATGAAGAGTTTGATTATCCTGAGGGAAGAATTGCTTCAGCTGTTGAAAAGAATGATCTTAATCGGGGGCATGCTTTCTAGCTACTCCTTTGAATTGAAGAAGACTAGTTTGAGAGATTGATCAAGAACTACTTGTTTGATGATTGTGCGGAAGTTTTTTCTGCCCCCAAATCTCTGTTTGAGCAATGGTGTATCATTTCCAGTTGGTTCCGAAGGACAACTTTCTTCAAGCATCTGCTTGCGCGCGAAGCAGCCCAAGTTGAGAAGTATGGTTGTGTACTAGCCTGTGTTGAAGACGTGAGTCAATTATCCTGAGGAGATTTTATCTCCCAAACTCCGTGAACTTCTCGTTTCTCTGTAAGCATGAGTTAAGGAAATTTTTTGCCAAGATTATGATAATCTGGGGCAATCAATTCAAGATCTATTGACTCTCAAAGTTTCGTTAATTTGAGGCAGTTATGTCAAGATTCGATAAATCTCTCAAAGTGTCAAGTGATCGGGGTCCGTTACCCAAGATTTATTGAAGCCACTTCTAATATTGATTAGTCGGAAGTCGTGTTTCAAAGTTTGAAACACTGGGGCAGTTTATCTGGATGGTACAGGTCTCAGGAAGTCCTTTCATGGCACGTTCTTTAATAGCCCTACAGACTGGGGTAAGAGATTATGCAGGGGTATTTCCCCCATTACATAGTTGATCAGTTTAAGTCTGGTCGCAGGCTAAACAATTTATGAATGAATAGAGCTTGACGGAAAGTCGGGATTGTTATCCCCAGTTCATCAAAAAATTTAGTCTTGGTATTATTGTTCCTTCATCAGTAATTGATATCTTTATCTTCAACTAAAGTCAGGAGTGTTATGTCAAAAAATTTAGTCTTGGTACTATTGTTCCTTCATCAGGGAAGTCCTCTCGAGGAGAATCTCTTCAAAGGTTAGTCAACTTGAAACAGATACGTCGAAATTCGACGAATCTCTCCATGGACCTGTTATGTCATAGAATTATTCAGAGCTTAAATAATCTGGGGTAGATTATCTCAAGTCAAAAGGACCCTTTCCAGCAAAGTTGTCACACTATGCCTGGGGCACATTTAGTAATTTATTTCACATGAGTTTTCATATGCTTTGCTTATCTGTGTGATTCACCATTACCAGAGCAACATCTTTCAAGATAATTAAAGTGTCCCTAACCTGGACCGTTTCTTCCAAAGCAACTCTAAAGTTTCTACTTCTCCCAAGTAAGTCTTCTCAATTGAGAAATTTTAAGAATGACCAATTGGTGTTCTGGATTAAAAGAGTCTCGTTCTCTGGATGCATAAAGCTTTGTCTCCCAATATCACTTAGCAAAAAGTCTTTTGACTGAATTTATTACCTTTTGATATGGATTTTCCCTTCCCTGGTAAATCTAAAATGTTTGTGTTCATAAGAGAACATCTATTCTTTGGAGCAGAGCATCTTTACCCTAATTTAAGATTTGGTCGAATATCTTCTTATTCCCCGATGAAGTTGCTTCAAGAAGACCAAATCTATTTGAGATTAATTGTAGGTGTGATCGATGGATCTGGAACTGACTGTTTTTAGCTGGTTCGCGAAATGTCGCGGTAAGCAAGAGTCTCCACCGTCTTTTATTTTCTCCAACATGGACAGGACAAAAGCACAGCAAAATTCCTTATGAGATAGTTTCTCGGTTCGGGAGGTAGATTTATAGAAAGGGAAGGTGTTAGCACCCTTTCTATCCATGGTTATTCATGGGCTCTTAGATACTTGCTCATTGTGTTTTCAAAATGTTTGTTTGCTTTTCAGAGTGTGAGTGAGTTTAAAAAAGTTTCTTTGGAAGTTTCAGATCGACTCTTGTATCAGTCCTCAAGAGTGTTTGAAAAATTGTTTTGAAAGCTTTTTGAAAAGTGTCGGTGTGAAAAGAGTTTTTTGATTTGTTTTGAATTAGAGCAAGTATCTACGAGTCATCCACCTACCCTAAGGAATTAGGCTGTGTAAATGTCCTTAAGGTAGTGCCATCCCACCATTGAGAGGTAGGTAGCACCACCGTTGGAGGTGTTCGGGTCAATTCGTTTGTAGGGACAGTGTGGTCACCAGAGCAACAGTAGGACACCTTAGAAGCTACCCTTATGCCATGGATATGGACATAAGGACTTACTAAAACGTCCTATACTCGACGACCACGTTTCGAGGGGCAAGGCAACAGTGAGGCGTACCCTAAGAGTGGTGTGTGAATTTGTGTATTGTTTTCAGTTATGTTTTATCTTGTCATGCATTATGGTGATCTACGCTTTGATTTTATTTGGGCCATTCATTCTTTCATGCAAAATTTAGCAGTTAAGGGGTGCGGAAATTAAAGTACGGAAAATAAAGTCCTACGCTATTACAAGGCGCGGGTCTATACATCGCCAAATTAACAAAGACCCGTTTTGAATAAAATGCAGAAAATAAATAAATTTCCTAATTATTATTACAAGGCTTGAGCAATTACATAATATTTACAAGAAAATAAAAATAAATGCGCAAAAAGAAATTAGAATCGAATGTTCGAGGGCGTTGGACCCTTTAAAGAAATTAAATGAAATTAACAATTAATTAATTATTTAATAAAAAAAGAGGTTATTTTTTATGGTTTTTGGTATTCATGAAATAAAGAAAATTAATTAAAATTAGAAGTTAAATAAAACCCTAGTTCTAAGTTGTTTTTAATTATTTAATAAAAATATTGAAGTTTTAACCTAATTTACCCTAATTAATTAATTACATGTTTATTTACAAAATAATTAATAATTAATACTAATAATAAGAAGAAGAAATTATTTATTAAGAAAAAGATAAAAATGCTAAAAAACCTAATTTCTACATATTTTAGTTATTAAGAAAAGATTAAAATTAAAACCTAATTTTACTAAAAAGATTATTAAAAATTTATTTACAAAAAAATATTAGTGAATTAAATATTAAATAAACATATTTTATCTTTTTGATTTCTGATTTTTTGTGTTATGAAAATTATTTTTGTGAATTAAATAAAACAATAAAACAAATAAAAGAATAAAAAGGAAAATTAAAATAAAAAATATAAATATGCAAACCGTGGGGGGTATTCAGACCCTTTTGGAGGTTTTATTTGAGAAATTTGGCCCAAGAATACAAGGCCCTTTGGACTTTCTGGAATTGCGTATGGCATGGTTGACCAGCGTACATGGTGGAACTCACGTGATGGCCTTTGGATGAGATATCCTGGGCGCGTGGCAAGCAAGCAGGTGAGGATGCATGATGAACCCTGGGAGAGGCGCTACACAGAAGCATGTTATGGACAAAATTATGAAATATACAAGGGGACCTGGGAATCGAACCCAGGTCCCAGTACCTGCATGCCAACGCAACAGCCAACTGAACCAACACGCGTATTTGTTAACATAGTGATTGGAAAATATAATATGTGAAAATAATGGTTAGTGGTGTCAACAAAAATTCGCGCGCCAGGATTTGAACCCTCCATTCACGCTTGGACACATAAGCTTCGTCTCCATCTTTTCCCTATAAATAAAAGCAAATAGCGGGGGTTTTAAACCCCCACTAAACCAGAACTGCAATAATAGCGATTAGACGATAGTCAAAAATAAAAAGGGCGCGAGGTGTGGATTCCATTCGTTTGGAGGTCACGGTTTCAATGGTATCAGTTTGAATGGTCAATTTTTCCATATATGTAAAGCCCCAATTCAAAGCTTCTGAAATCCTAACGTACGTTAATGGCGTATTCTTGTACAGGCAGTATTAGTTCAATTGAGTAGTACCATTAGCTTCAGAGCATTCATGTTAGTATAAATCAATCAACAAAATGCATGAACAATGCTTAAAAATCAAAACACGATAATGGATAATTTTATGAAAAGTAAGACTTCATTCTACCAATTCCTTGAGTATGGGGGTCCGGTTTTGATTGGAATCGTTTCCTGGTAGTGTCAGGAGTGTATTGGAATACTTTACAGGCCTTGAAACGAGCTCTAGGTATCAAAACAGTTTTCAACTTTTTGTCCAAAATTGCAAGTTTGTTATTGATTCTCTGCGCAGCTTCTTGTGTCCAATGCTTTAGGTTTCAATTGTGCTTATGTATGTGAATGAATTAGGTTAAAAAAACCAGCCTATAATCCATGCATTGATGATTTGGAGATTTGATTTTCCATGAGATCAATTTCAATCTTTTTGCCATGAAACTATTGCCAATCATGAGAGATATTGCCTTTTGAATGATGCACGAAATATTGAGCACATAATGAGGGAAATCTCTGCACAAAAAGATTTGAAAGGTATTATTTGCTATTTTTTCATATTTAATTTTAATTAAGTGAATTAATAATAATAAAAATTCAAATAATTAATTAAAAATGAGAAAATAACTCCCTTGGAGGTCAATGGGTCGTGCATGGCCTTTGGGTAATGATTCATGGAAGAAATTGAGGCCCATTAGCAATTTTGAGGCATTTGAAGCAAAGTTGACTTTTCAAAATTCCCAAAAATTTCCCAACTTCCACAAGGCATATCTTGCTCAATTTTTAAGATTTGATCATGTTCTTGGACATTTTGGAAAGGTCTTGAAGTCCTATAACCAATTTCTTTTGTCCCATGTCATTTTGATTTACCAATCTCAAGTTATGGTCTTTGACTTAAAGTGCCTTTTTGTTGACTTTTGAAAATGACCTATAATGTTGAAATTGATAACTTTTTGTGAGAGCATTTCTTGGACTTGAAGTGTGAAGATGAGTTGTAGGAAATGTCATTCTCTTCAAAATGAGCTTTGGATGGAATTTTTCTGATAAACCATGTGGAAGTTATGCCCTAGTCAATTTGCAGTTGACTTTTCCAACTGTCCAAAAATAAAAACTTTTGCATCTTGAGACTTTTTGAGCCATGCTTTGAGAATCATGATCAAGAATTGATCAAATGATGTTTGTGGCTTCAAAATAAGATGTTGGCCAAAAAATTTGACTTTTGACTATCAAATGACCATTTTGCCCCTGTAGTTGACTGTGAAGCATTTAGGGTTTTTGACTGTGCAATTTGATGTTGTGAGTCTTGAAACCTGGCATATGGATGCTTGACAATGTATATAGGCATGTGGGACTTTATTGGACCCTTGGGAACTTCAATTTCTTTGCCAGCACCAAAACCCTAATTTTTGACTGTTAGGAGGCCATTGGACTGTGCAACCTTTGGGAGATTTTGAAGCATGATCTTAGTAAACCTTGAAGAATATGGGAGGGCAAATTTTGGGGTACAACAGTTGCCCCTGTTCAATCTTCTTAAACCTGAGGGTGTAGATTGGTTGTCGTGCCTTTCGTAATCCGAAGGTGGAAGATGATTGAACACTAAAGTGCCCAGAAATTTGCACTCACATTGTAGAGTGTCAGCAGTATGATGTAGGGAATGGGCTTACAGATGCCATTTGGAGACTGATGGATAGGAGGATGGGCTTATAGATGCCATCTAGAAGTATGACAGCACCTTGTCGGGAATGGGCTTATTGATGCCATTTGGGAGGTTGTCGATCGCGTAAGAGATTTCTTAGCGAGAACTTGCGTACCTGAGAAAGAAAATGATTACCTGACCTGTTACAGGAGTTGGTCTTCAAACTCTTGGTGTAGATGCGCCCTGGATGGATACAGGAATCAGATCTTTTAAACTCTTCAGACGTGCCCTGGCGAGATACAGGAATCGAGTCCGGAGAAATATAGTTGTCAACAGATACACCCTGGCAGGATACAGGAATCAGATCTTCGAACTCTTTAGACGTGCCCTGGCAAGATACAAGAATCGAGTCTGGTAATGTTAGTCGTCAACAGATACACCCTGGCAAGATACAGGAATCGGATCTTCGAACCCTTCAGACGTGCCCTAGCAAGATACAAGAATCGAGTCTGGTAATGTTAGTCGTCAACAGATACACCCTGGCAAGATACAGGAATCGGATCCTCAAACTCTTCAGACGCACCCTGGCGAGATACAGGAATCGGGTCTGGTAATGTTAGTCATCAACAGATACACCCTGGCAAGATACAGGAATCGGATCCTCAAACTCTTCAGACGCACCCTGGCAAGATACAGGAATCGGGTCTGGTAATGTTAGTCGTCAACAGATACACCCTAGCAAGATACAGGAATCGGATCCTCAAACTCTTCAGACGCACCCTGGCAAGATACAGGAATCGGGTCTGGAATCAGTCGTCAACAGATACACCCTGGCAAGATACAGGAATCGGATCCTCAAACTCTTCAAACGCACCCTGGCAAGATACAGGAATCGGGTCTGGAATCAGTCGTCAACAGATACACCCTGGCAAGATACAGGAATCGGATCTTTAGTTGCGACCGTTGATAGTAATTATCTTTGTATTAACTTTTGTCCTGAAAAGACAAAACGTTAGTTGCGTGCAATGTCATGATGTATGACATGCGGGATGTTCTCAAAATAAGTGAGATTGTATGTTCATGATGCGTATATGCATGCTATAATGTATGAAGATGCGATGTTTATGAATGTATGTTTTCGTCTTAGGAAAATAAATCCTTGACGGGTGCCGGGAAGTTAAATCCTGGGCTGATGTGAAATAGAGCTTCGTTGTTTCCGCTGGGGATGATGGTTGCAAGAATACCAGTAGGAGAAGATAACTCCGTTGGGGAATAAACTTGGCGGATGGATTACTCTGCGGGGAGAAAATTACTCTAGCGATCTTGCTGGGGAACAATACTCTGTGGGAAGAGATATACTTTGCTGAGATGTTTGATGATAATTCCGCTGGGGATACCGTTGATATGTTATGTTGAAGGAATTAATAGACTCCACTGGGGATAAGAAGACTTCGCCGAGGACGATCTTTCCGTGGCTATTGGCTGAGGATAACCCAGTTATAAGCTCTGGTGGAGAATAACCTTTGAATAAGGTCGGGAGACGCGTTCGTGCTCTGCAGGGGGGAAGCTTCCAGAATCTGCTAGGGATAAGCTTCCTGCTGGGGAGATGATTCAGCTTTCCTGGGGAAATCTTCAGGCTGGACTCTCCTGGGGAAATCTTGAACCGTATTGGGGAAGTGGCTCCACTGAATGTCTGGTGAACCGCCGGGGAACAATCTTAGACCAAGACTGCCGGGGATGCTTGTTAAGAATGTTTGCATAATTCGCTGAGGAATGTTGAGATCTGCTGGGAATACCCAACTTTCTTGAGGTTGACAGTATAACTCTGCTTGGGGAGAGTGCATTGACTTGCTGGCTCATTCTCTGGGGAATTAAGATATCCTGGTTACACTCTCAGCTGAATTTACCTTAGTACCTTGGTGGATAGAGCAATTAGATCGCTTAGACAACTCATTATTGCCCCTGTTTCTAGTGTTTCCTGTAATTAATCCTTTGTTTCGCATGCAAATATTTATGAGTTAGCAATTAGTGTCAAATGCATACATCAAAAATTGAACCTTGGACGTTCTTCGTAAAACAAAACAGAAAAAGGAGAAACAATTGGCAATTTGTCTGAAAAGTGAATTTATATTGATTTTTGAATTTGCCTGTAAATAGGCGTTTTATGTACAAGAGGCTGACGTCCTAGTAAGAGAACGCCTCCGAACAAAAGAATTTATACAATTTGAAAAAAAGGGAAAACAAAACAGCTATGTGAAAAGAATAATCCCACTGGGTTCCAACTCTGCTATCGCCTTTATATCTTCGAGCGTCTCATCACTTTGCTGCTCAGTTGACGATGAAGCTGATCGATCGATGCCGTTTGAACTTGGTGTTGATACCGGATTCTGGATGCAAGGTGATCCAATGAGACATAGTATTACGCTTTAATCCCTAACTTTTGCCTGGACTGCCCTTTCGGGTTTTCAGTCCACCGGGATACCCATTTTTGCCCAAGCCGCCTTTTCAGGTTTTCGACTTGCCGGGTGTACAGATTTTTTTCATTTCATCCCTCATTTTGCCCGAACCCTTTTGGTTCGCCGGGAAGCCCTAATTTCTGCCTAGGTATGTCAACCTAGCGGGTCTTTTATCATGCGTAGTATCTTTTTACTATGTCTACATTGGCGGGGTGAGGAAGGTCGTCGCCATCCATGGTGGTTAGAATCATGGCTCCTCCTGAGAACACATGTTTAACCACAAATGGCCCTTCGTAGGTGGGGGCCCATTTGCCCCTGGGATCACTCTGAGGAAGGATGATGCGTTTGATTACCAGGTCCCCGACTTGATACTCTTGTGGTCTGACTTTCTTGTTAAATGCCCTGATCATCCGTTTTTGATATGTCTGACCATGACAAATAGCAGCGAGTCTCTTTTCGTCGATTAGATTTAGCTTATCAAGTCGTGTCTGGATCCAATCATCTTCATTCAGATCTGCATCCTTCATTATCCGGAGAGAGGGTATCTGCACTTCGATCGGTAAGACTGCCTCCATGCCGTAGACCAAGGAAAAAGGAGTTTCCCCTGTTGACGTCCTTGCTGAGGTACGGTACCCATGAAGAGCGAACGGTAACATCTCGTGCCAATCTTTATAGGTCACTGTCATCTTCTGCACAATCTTTTTGATATTCTTATTCGCTGCTTCTACAGCCTCATTCATCTTCGGTCAGTAAGGAGAAGAGTTGTGGTGTTGTATCTTAAATTGCTCGCAGAGCTCAGTGATCATCTTGTTATTAAGATTGGTACCGTTGTCCGTAATGATCCTTTCTGGGATGCCGTATCTACAGATCAAGTTGTGCCGAATGAACCGTGCCACAACATTCTTGGTTACCGTAGCATAGGAAGCTGCTTCAACCCACTTTGTAAAGTAATCGATCGCTACCAGGATGAAGCGGTGCCCATTGGATGCCGTAGGTTTAATCTCACCGATCATATCAATGCCCCACATTGCAAACGGCCAAGGTGCAGTCAAGACATTCAGAGGGACTGGAGGAACATGCACCTTATCTGCATAAATCTGGCATTTATGACATGTCCGAGAATGTTGGTAATAGTCGGCTTCCATGGTGGACCAGTAATATCCTGCCCGAAGGATCTTCTTTGCCATGGTGTGTCCACTGGAATGTGTTCCGAAGGTACCTTCATGTAGCTCTGCCATGATCCTTTCTGCTTCAGTCTTATCCACACAACGCAGTAAGGTCGAATCATGGTTTCGCTTGTACAGGATGTCGTTGCTGAGGAAGAACTTCGCTGCGAACCTTCTCAGAAACTTCTTATCGTTGACAGACGCACCTTCAGGGTATTCTTGAGCTTCCAAGTACCTCTTCACCTCATGATACCACGGTTTTTCGGTCACTACCTCAGCCTCAAGATCACAACAGTATGCCGGTTCGTCCAGTTTCCAGATGATGATCCGGGGAGCCTCATTGTCCCACTTGACTTTGAACATGGAAGACATCGTAGCTAACGCGTCCGCCAACTGATTCTCCTCTCTTGGGAAATGTTCAAAAGTTATCTCTGTGAAATGGGGGATCAATGTCAACACACATTCTCTGTAAGGAATAAGGTTCGGATGTTTCGTATCCCACTCGCCTTTGATCTGATTGATCACGAGAGCGGAATCTCCGAAGACACTCAGAAACTTGATTCTTAAGTCAATCGCAGCTTGAAGACCCATGATGCATGCCTCATACTCCGCCATGTTGTTGGTGCAGTTGAAACATAGTCGGGCAGTGAGTGGAGTATGAGTGCCTTGAGGGGATATGATCACAGCACCGATACCGTTACCCAAAGCGTTGGAGGCTCCGTCAAAGTGCATAGACCATCGGGATCCTTCCTCAGGTCCTTCATCCGGTCCAGGTACTTCACAATCAGTCACAATCATAATGCTCTCGTCCGGAAACTCGAAGTTCATTGACTGGTAGTCGTCTACTGCCTGGTGTGCCAAATGGTCTGCCAATACACTTCCCTTGATAGCTTTCTGAGTTGTGTACTGGATGTCGTATTCCGTCAAGATCATTTGCCATCTTGCTATTCTCCCAGACAGAGCAGGCTTTTCGAATATGTACTTTATCGGATCCATCTTTGAAATCAACAAGGTAGTGTGAATCAGCATATACTGTCTCAGCCGGCGAGCAGCTCATACCAAAGCACATCAAGTTTTCTCGAGCAGTGAGTATCGGGTCTCACAGTCGGTAAACTTTTTGCTAAGGTAATAAATGGCGTGCTCTTTTCGGCAAGACTCGTCATGCTGCCCCAGCACACACCCCATTGAGTTGTCAAGCACTGTCAGGTATAGTATCAGAGGTCTCCCTTCGACCAGTGGCATAAGGATGGGTGGTTCTTGGAGATACTCTTTGATCTTTTCGAAAGCGGCCTGACATTCATCGTTCCAACGTACTACTTGATCTTTCTTCAATAGCTTGAAGATTGGTTCACAAGTAGCGGTTAGATGCGAGATGAATCGGGCAATGTAGTTCAACCGTCCTAGAAAGCCTCTGACTTCTTTCTCTGTCTTGGGAGCCGGCATCTCTTGTATGGCTTTCACTTTGGCAGGGTCCACTTGAATGCCTTTGTCGCTTACGACGAAGCCTAGCAATTTTCCAGATCTCACCCCAAAGGTGCACTTGTTTGGGTTCAACCTCAGCTTGTACAACTTCAGACGGTCAAACAGCTTTCGTAGGTGGTCAAGGTGTTCCTCCTCAGTTTGGGACCTTGCAATCATATCGTCGACATATACTTCAATCTCATGGTGGATCATGTTATGGAACAAAGCAACCATGGCACGTTGGTAGGTTGCCCCAGCATTTTTCAACCCAAAAGGCATGACCTTGTAGCAAAAGGTGCCCCACTGAGTAACAAAAGTGGTCTTCTCCATATCTTCAGGAGCCATCTTGATCTGATTATAACCGGAGAAACCGTCCATGAAGGAGAAAACTTTATGCTGAGCAGTGTTGTCAACCAGGACGTCGATATGAGGCAGAGGGAAATCATCCTTGGGGCTCGCCCTGTTCAAATCCCTGTAATCAACACACATTTGGACCTTACCATCCTTCTTCGGCACTGGAACCACGTTGGCAACCCACTGAGGGTAAGAAGTCACTGCTAGAAACCCGGCATCAAATTGTTTCATGACCTCAGCTTTGATTTTCTCGGACATCTCTGGACGCATACGGAGGACCTTTTGCTTAACCGGAGGGCAGTCTTCCTTGGTAGGAAAACGATGGACCACAATGTCGGTATCCAACCCGGGCATGTCTTCGTAGGACCAGGCAAAGATCTCCACATAATCATGCAGCATCTGAATCAACCGTTGTTTTACGCTGAGCTCCAGATTGGCACCAATCTTAACTTCCTTTCTGTCTGCCTCAGTACCCAGATTTATCGTTTCCACTGGCTCTTCATGTGGCTGAATTGCCCTCTCTTCCTGGAGTAACAGTCTTGCAAGCTCACCAGGCACTTCGCAATCATCTTCACCCTCGTCTTCGGCTAAGTTGATCGGATTTTCGAAGTCATAACTGGTAGTAGCAGAGTCGTTACCAGTGAGATCCATAGTGGACTGGAACCTGTATGAGTGAGTGTGTGTAAATACAGTTGTTTTGCAATATATAAAGAAAGAAAGAAAGAAAGGGAGCACAAGATTTGAAATGCGAAAAACGTCCAAGGTCTTTATTCATGATATATGGAAATGACAGGTAATAAGCCCTCACAAATGAAGCCAACGGTGCCCCGGGTAAGACATCGGGCCATAAAGTTTCAATATCATTGTTTAATACAAATAACAAAACAAAGGAATTCATTACTGCGTAACAAAAGTAACAGGTATGTGATCTTTTTCGGTCCAATTGGTCAGTCCACTGTCGGTCGTCGGGTAGATCCAGCTATCGAACTCTGATTCTTCCACTTCGTCTTCATCCCCAATAGCATTCACTCCCGGGTTGGTGATGATCACGGGAGGTCCTCCGGTCCTTGCCTTGCGCACAGCCCTCTGAGCCTCTGCAGTAAAACCCAGTCCAAACTTGTCAGTTTTAGGAGTGAAATCAGGGAGCCTGCCCCAGTTAGCACATTCACCTTTCTCGATTACAGCCCGGGCATCCTTCAAGGAAGCCATCTTCAAAGGAAAGTCTTCTTCAATTACCGTCTCAGCTGACGCCAATGTTGGAGGTACATCTTCAAAATGTTGAAAGGGGGTTTCAATAAACTCCCCGTCCATCTCAATATACCGGAAGGAATTCAAATGACTAACCATGTATTCTTCCTCCCCCTGCACAGTAACAATCTTCCCTCTGACAGGATACTTGAGCTTCTGGTGTAGAGTGGAGGTCATTGCCCCAGCTTTGTGAATCCAAGGTCGACCCAGCAAACAGGAATAAGATGGACGAATTTCCATCACATAGAACGTCGAGTCAAATACTTGAGAACCCACACGAATAGGAATGTCTACCTCACCATGAACCATCCTCTTCGACCCGTCAAAGGCTTGGACAATGATGTTACTAGGCTTCAATTCCAGACCCTCACAATCCAGCCTGTCTATGGCCTTCTTGGGCAATACATTCAGGGAAGAACCGGTATCCACCAACACGTGAGCAAGAGTAGTGCCCCTGCATTCAATGGAGACATGCAGGGCACCATTGTGGTTCTTTCCCTTAGCGGTAAGATCAGCATCTGAGAAACCCAAACCATTGTCAGCTGTCAAATTGGCCACACAGACAGTGAATTGATCTGCAGATGTCTATTGTGGCACATGAGCCGTCTTCAGAAATGAAATCAGGGCCTTGGCGTGGGCCTCTGAGCACAGCAGCAACGATAGCATAGAGATCTTGGAGGGTGTATGTCCCAGCTGTTCAATGACATTGAAGTCGCTCTTCTTGATTATCTTAAGAATTTCCTCCATCTCTTGCTGGGAGGCTTCAACATTCACAGACTTTGGTGCCTCCATCCGGGCAGGCTCATCATCAATCCCTTTGCCCTGAGCATTAGATGACTCGGAAGCAGGGGAAGCAACTGGATCAGTAGTGGAAACAGGCGCACTTGCAGGCGTTATTATAAGAGGTCTTCGGATAACTGGTGGCGCAATGTCAGGCGAGAAGAGCCTGCCACTGCGAGTAACTTTAGCTGGACCGGTAATATTGCTGATACTGGTACCGGTGTTGAACTCTTGCTTTATTCCAAGTACATATACATCTGCCCCATAGTGCCATGGGACAGCCTTGTCAGATTCATAGGGGAGGGCCCCCGGAACAGTAATGATAATGGGTGCAACAAACATTATTTTAACTGGCTTCCTCGGGGGAGCCTTGATTGGATTGTTGAAAATTGTAACGACGGATACTTCTTCCACAGGAACAAAAGGAACAGCGGTCTTCTTGAACAGAATCTCTTTGCTGTCCATCAGGCTTTGGATGCCTAACTTCAGCAACGGACAACCAGTAAGGGAAACAGCACACAAAAGACAACCCTCGCTACAACCCGGAAATAAACCGGCTAGCAACAGGTTCCTCTTAACAGTCAATAGAGGGGTAACCACATCATTCACAGAAACTGCATACAAGTCTTCATCAATGGCATTTACTCCATGCTGGGGCATAGGAGCAGTCACAACATTTGGCCTCTCATGCACCTCAAATTGTATCTCCTTCGCATCAATAAGGTCTTGAACCTTGTTTCTCAGGGCCCAACAATCATCAGTGGAATGCCCCGGGCTATCAGAGTGATAAGCACATCGGGCATTTGGATTATACTTGGGGGATGCAGTATTCACGACCTTTGGAGCCTCTCTGACGGTCACCAAGTTGGTCGATAGTAATTGCGGCAAGATTTGTGACAAGGTCATACTCATCCGGGTAAATTCTCTTCTGGGTCTCTCACCCCTTGGTTGATTAGCTTGCCGGGGAGCGGCAGCAGGCTTTGCAATCACCACCGCGTTGACAGATTGACGGCGCTCTGGTTTATCTTGCCTTCTAGGCCCATACACAGCACTGGCCTCCTTTTTAAAAGGTTTCTTCTCAGAACTTGAAGACGCACCTTTCTGAATCTTTCCTGATTTCATACCAGCCTCTATCCTTTCCCCAGTCAGAATAAGGTCTGTGAACCCTGCAGATGAATTGCCAATGAGATGATTAAAGAACGGCCTGGATAGGGTCCCCAAGAACATATCTACCAATTCACGGTCGGTTAATGGTGGCTGCACCCTGCCATCCAGGTCCCTCCACTTCTGCGCATACTCTTTAAAACCTTCTCCTGATCCTAGCGACATACCCTGGAGTTGGGTACGTGTAGGAGCAAGGTCGGCATTATACTGATACTGCTTGTAAAAAGCAGTAGCCAACTCCTCCCAGTTACGAACCTTGGTTCCATCCAGCTGATAGAACCATTCGAGATGAGTCCCTGAAAGACTCTCCTGGAAGAAGTGGATCCACAAGTTCTTGTCCACTGTATACGGCTGAATCTTCCGCACATAAGATCTGAGATGTAACTTAGGGCAAGACGCCCCGTCATACTTTGCGAAAGATGGTGCTTTAAACTTGTGCCGGATGATCACACCAGAAGATAAACCCAAGTCTCCGAAATCCAAACCAGGCACTTGTTGAATTTCCATGGCGTTCAGACGGTCTTCCAACTGCTTGTATCTGTCTTCAGCTGGAGGATATTGTTCCTTATTAAAATCAGTCTCGTTGTCAGAGACCACTGGACTAGGAGCCCTTCCCTCCTGGGGACTGTCTTTGCCTACAGAAGAACCAGCTTCCTCATTCTGCAGTGTGTTACCAAATCTCCGGCCCGTGTTGAATAGGACAGTTCTCTTCTTCTTCTTCTTGACCAGCAGAGCCTTCAGCTCCTCTTGACCTTGAGCCAAACCCATTATCAGCTCTTGAAATTGGGCGTTTTGCGCCTGAAGGGCCTTGATAGACTGCTCGGTAGATGATTCAGGGTTCATGATGCTGAAATAAACAACGAAGAACAGTAAGCAACCTGAAAAGAAGAGTACCTGCTATGCACATGATGAATGGAATGCGTATGATTTATGTTTTCAAAGACAATCGGGAATCAACTTTGTAAACAAAAAGGAACACACTTCATTAGATTCAACTTTGAAATTCAAATTGTTCAACAGGTTGCCCTTAGGCGTTACATAAAAATGAAAATACTGAAAAGGGAAATAAAACTATAAAAGAATATCCAAAGTTCATCATTGATCCCAAGGTCTCCTCTTCTCAGTACGGATGTAGTCATTCAGAGCTCGCTCATTCTCCAACTGCTTTGTCAGCTTCTGGATCGGTGGATCTGGAACTGACTGTTTTTAGCTGGTTCGCGAAATGTCGCGGTAAGCAAGAGTCGCCACCGTCTTTTATTTTCTCCAACATGGACAGGACAAAAGCACAGCAAAATTCCTTATGAGATAGTTTCTCGGTTCGGGAGGTAGATTTATAGAAAGGGAAGGTGTTAGCACCCTTTCTATCCATGGTTATCCATGGGCTCTTAGATACTTGCTCATTGTGTTTTCAAAATGTTTGTTTGCTTTTCAGAGTGTGAGTGAGTTTAAAAAAGTTTCTTTGGAAGTTTCAGATCGACTCTTGTATCAGTCCTCAAGAGTGTTTGAAAAATTGTTTTGAAAGCTTTTTGAAAAGTGTCGGTGTGAAAAGAGTTTTTTGATTTGTTTTGAATTAGAGCAAGTATCTACGAGTCATCCACCTACCCTAAGGAATAAGGATGTGTAAATGTCCTTAAGGTAGTGCCATCCCACCATTGAGAGGTAGGTAGCACCACCGTTGGAGGTGTTCGGGTCAATTCGTTTGTAGGGACAGTGTGGTCACCAGAGCAACAGTAGGACACCTTAGAAGCTACCCTTATGCCATGGATATGGACATAAGGACTTACTAAAACGTCCTATACTCGACGACCACGTTTCGAGGGGCAAGGCAACAGTGAGGCGTACCCTAAGAGTGGTGTGTGAATTTGTGTATTGTTTTCAGTTATGTTTTATCTTGTCATGCATTATGGTGATCTACGCTTTGATTTTATTTGGGCCATTCATTCTTTCATGCAAAATTTAGCAGTTAAGGGGTGCGGAAATTAAAGTACGGAAAATAAAGTCCTACGCTATTACAAGGCGCGGGTCTATACATCGCCAAATTAACAAAGACCCGTTTTGAATAAAATGCAGAAAATAAATAAATTTCCTAATTATTATTACAAGGCTTGAGCAATTACATAATATTTACAAGAAAATAAAAATAAATGCGTAAAAATAAATTAGAATCGAATGTTCGAGGGCGTTGGACCCTTTAAAGAAATTAAATGAAATTAACAATTAATTAATTATTTAATAAAAAAAGAGGTTATTTTTTATGGTTTTTGGTATTCATGAAATAAAGAAAATTAGTTAAAATTAGAAGTTAAATAAAACCCTAGTTCTAAGTTGTTTTTAATTATTTAAGAAAAATATTCAAGTTTTAACCTGATTTACCCTAATTAATTAATTACATGTTTATTTACAAAATAATTAATAATTAATACTAATAATAAGAAGAAGAAATTATTTATTAAGAAAAAGATAAAAATGCTAAAAAACCTAATTTCTACATATTTTAGTTATTAAGAAAAGATTAAAATTAAAACCTAATTTTACTAAAAAGATTATTAAAAATTTATTTACAAAAAAATATTAGTGAATTAAATATTAAATAAACATATTTTATCTTTTTGATTTCTGATTTTTTGTGTTATGAAAATTATTTTTGTGAATTAAATAAAACAATAAAACAAATAAAAGAATAAAAAGGAAAATTAAAATAAAAAATATAAATATGCAAACCATGGGGGGTATTCAGACCCTTTTGGAGGTTTTATTTGAGAAATTTGGCCCAAGAATACAAGGCCCTTTGGACTTTCTGGAATTGCGTATGGCATGGTTGACCAGCGTACATGGTGGAACTCACGTGATGGCCTTTGGATGAGATCTCCTGGGCGCGTGGCAAGCAAGCAGGTGAGGATGCATGATGAACCCTGGGAGAGGCGCTACACAGAAGCATGTTATGGACAAAATTATGAAATATACAAGGGGACCTGGGAATCGAACCCAGTTCCCAGTACCTGCATGCCAACGCAACAGCCAACTGAACCAACGCGCGTATTTGTTAACATAGTGATTGGAAAATATAATATGTGAAAACAATGGTTAGTGGTGTCAACAAAAATTCGCGCGCCAGGATTTGAACCCTCCATTCACGCTTGGACACATAAGCTTCGTCTCCATCTTTTCCCTGTAAATAAAAGCAAATAGTGGGGGTTTTAAACCCCCACTAAACCAGACCTGCAATAATAGCGATTAGACGATAGTCAAAAATAAAAAGGGCGCGAGGTGTGGATTCCATTCGTTTGGAGGTCACGGTTTCAATGGTATCAATTTGAATGGTCAATTTTTCCATATATGTAAAGCCCCAATTCAAAGCTTTTGAAACCCTAACGTACGTTAATGGCGTATTCTTGTACAGGCAGTATTAGTTCAATTGAGTAGTACCATTAGCTTCAGAGCATTCATGTTAGTATAAATCAATCAACAAAATGCATGAACAATGCTTAAAAATCAAAACACGATAATGGATAATTCTATGAAAAGTAAGACTTCATTCTACCAATTCCTTGAGTATGGAGGTCCGGTTTTGATTGGAATCGTTTCCTGGTAGTGTCAGGAGTGTATTGGAATACTTTACAGGCCTTGAAACGAGCTCTAGGTATCAAAACAGTTTTCAACTTTTTGTCCAAAATTGCAAGTTTGTTATTGATTCTCTGCGCAGCTTCTTGTGTCCAATGCTTTAGGTTTCAATTGTGCTTATGTATGTGAATGAATTAGGTTAAAAAAACCAGCCTATAATTCATGCATTGATGATTTGGAGATTTGATTTTCCATGAGATCAATTTCAATCTTTTTGCCATGAAACTATTGCCAATCATGAGAGATATTGCCTTTTGAATGATGCACGGAATATTGAGCACATAATGAGGGAAATCTCTGCACAAAAAGATTTGAAAGGTATTATTTGCTATTTTTTCATATTTAATTTTAATTAAGTGAATTAATAATAATAAAAATTCAAATAATTAATTAAAAATGAAAAAATAACTCCCTTGGAGGTCAATGGATCGTGCATGGCCTTTGTGTAATGATTCATGGAAGAAATTGAGGCCCATTAGCAATTTTGAGGCATTTGAAGCAAAGTTGACTTTTCAGAATTCCCAAAAATTTCCCAACTTCCACAAGGCATATCTTGCTCAATGTTTAAGCTTTGATCATGTTCTTGGACATTTTGGAAATGTCTTGAAGTCCTCTAACCAATGTCTTTGGTCCCATGTCATTTTGATTTACCAATCTCAAGTTATGGTCTTTGACTTAAAGTGCCTTTTTGTTGACTTTTGAAAATGACCTATAATGTTGAAATTGATAACTTTTTGTGAGAGCATTTATTGGACTTTAAGTGTGAAGATGAGTTGTAGGAAATGTCATTCTCTTAAAAATGAGCTTTGGATGGAATTTTTCTGATAAACCATGTGGAAGTTATGCCCTGGTCAATTTGCAGTTGACTTTTCCAACTGTCCAAAAATAGAAACTTTTGCATCTTGAGACTTTTTGAGCCATGCTTTGAGAATCATGATCAAGAATTGATCAAATGATGTTTGTGGCTTCAAAATAAGATGTTGGCCAAAAAATTTGACTTTTGACTGTCAAATGACCATTTTGCCCCTGTAGTTGACTGTGAAGCATTTAGGGTTTTTGACTGTGCAATTTGATGCTGTGAGTCTTGAAACCTGGCATATGGATGCTTGACAATGTATATAGGCATGTGGGACTTGATTGGACCCTTGGAAACTTCAATTTCTTTGCCAGCACCAAAACCCTAATTTTTTACTGTTAGGAGGCCATTGGACTGTGCAACCTTTGGGAGATTTTGAAGCATGATCTTAGTAAACCTTGAAGAATATGGGAGGGCAAATTTTGGGGTACAACAGTAGGTTTCTACGGAGATCTGAAGTTTATATTGCTCCCCATTGAATCTCCCAGAGCAGAGAAATTTTAAAGATTGGCTAATTGGAATTTCGGATTAAGAGAGTCTTATCCTCCAAGTGCTCGAATTTGCGTCTTCCCAATATCACCTAGCAAAAGAATGCCTATTCCCTTAAGTGGATTGTTCTCGTCCACAGTTGAAGTCAAGAGTTCCTTTGGAAATTTCTTCTGTTCCCCGGTGAGGTCACTTCATAAAGATTTCTTGTTCAAGAATTCTCTAATCTCCATAGTAGAAGCATGGTTTGAAGTTTGTTATACTGAGAATCTTTTATCATCCCCAGCAAAGACTATTTAAGTCTATTCCATTTCTTAGCAAAGTCATAGGAGCACCATCTCCCTTCCTCATAAGAGGTTGTTTATGAGGATCTCTTGTCCAAGATTTCCTGTTCCCCAATGGAGTTGCCTTATTGGAGATCTCGCTCTCAGGAATTTTCATTCCCCCCAGCTAATTTGTTTTGAGGTTTATTTCATCTCTCCGATAAAGACCATTGTCTGAGATCTCTTATGAAAAATTTCTCCTTTCTCTAGCGGAGCTGCCTTCGGAAATCCTTATCTCCCCTGTGAAGTTTCCTTATCAAGAAATCTCCTATTTAGGAATTCTTATTTTTCCAATAGAGTCGTTTCATCGAAAGTACTTATTCACAGAATTATCTCTTTTCCCAGTAGATCTCAATCCTGGATGTTGATAAGTGTTGCTTCCCCAAAAGACTACGCTATTGTGGTTGCTAGCCCCAGGATAGAGCATCATAGCAAGATTTCATTCTGATTTAGGAACATCCTTATTCCCCAGTGGAGCTGAAGATTCTCGTATTTCCAGCAGTAACATATTTTGTTGAGTTTCTCACACAAAGAACATCTCATCCCCGACAAGGTTGGCCTTGACAGAGTTTATCTGATTCCCCGGTGAGGGTTTCTCTTCTCACGTCTGGTTTGTTATCTTGGTATCATCCTCAACACGTCTGCACGTCGTCTTTTCCAGATATTACAGTCTTACCCTGATCTTCTCCAACAACAGCCAATTTCTATTTGGCATTCTCCTTCATAAGCTACAGTCTTGCCCTGATCTTCTCCCACAATACTCAATCTTCATTTGGCATTCCTTTTGGAAGTTGATCAGTTTCGACCCAATCTTCTCCAGTAGAGTTCGCAATTTATTTTTGCAACTCCTCTCGGTGTTTGTAGCCTGTTTCTACCGGTTATTCATTTTGTTACTCCCCACAGAGTTCCATCTTTTCAAGGGTTCCTTTCTATTGGTTCCTCATATTTTGCATTTATTTTTACAAGTCCTGTCATGTTTTGACTCCTTGGTTGTTGGCTTCTCGATTGGTCATTCCCCGGTGAAGCATTTAAACATGCATCATTATATTGTATCTACCAAAACGCGTAGCATTTCCATTATATGGAGCATTACGCTATATAAAAAAATTCAAACATGCATCAGAACATAAGCCATTACTGTTTCTTTTTTCCTCAGTGAATTTGCTAATACTTCGGATTATATCCCCAGTGAGGTCTTTATCCTCAGTATCTCATTTTCACCCCATACAAATATCCTTTTAAATGGTTGAGTGTCTACTCTTGATTATAGTTCAGTTTTTCCCTGTCGCAGTTTTCTCGGGTTTAGTCTTTGCTACCCTTATCGGTTCGTTCCAATGTCTATTGATTTACCTTTCAAATACCAGTTTCGTCCTGATATTCACTTTCAACAGGTTTTTAGTTGTACGCCCTAATCACCTTGCTTTGGGTCGAGCTTTGAGTTTCGTCTCCTCACCCGCGCATGAAAACCAGTTTCCTCCTGGTACTTATCTAGTTTAGTTTCATCTGACTAGTTATAATGAGTCGAGTTTCGTCTCATTTTGTTTTCAAACCTTGGACTTCCATCAGTGTTTGATTACTGAACCCTTTATCGGTTTTCATTTATCGAGTCTCTTTGCAGTGTTTGTAACTGCGTCCCTGGTTGAAATCAGTCTCCTTTGTTCCTTGGATTCTTCTATTAGTTTTCTTTACTGTTTATCCATTGATCTAAGACTAGCAAGTGCTCTGAGAAACATGCGCTCTCATCACTTTGCTTTGGGTCGAGTTTTGATCTCATCGCTTGTGCATGAAATCCAGTTTCATCCTGGTACTCATCTAGTTTAGTTTTGTCTAACTAGTTATAATGAGTCGAGTTTCGTCTCGTTTGGTTTTCATACCTTAGACTTCCATCAGTGTTTGTTTACTGAACCCTTTAACGATTTTCATTTACCGAGTCTCTTTGCAATTTTCATAACTGCGTCCCTGGTTGAAATTAGTCTCCTTTGTTCCTTGGATTCTCCTATCAGTTTTCATTATTGTTTATCCATTGGTAAAAGACCAGCAGGTGCTCTGAGAAACATGCACTCTCATCACTTTTGCTATGGGTCGAGTTTTGCCTCGTTACCCGTGCGTGAAATCTAGTTTCGTCCTGGTACTCATCTAGTTTAGTTTCGTCTAACTTGTTTTTATGGGTCGAGTGTCATCTTGTTTTGTTCCTCACTCCTAGGATTCTTCCAGTTCCTTCATACTGTCTATCTTAGGTTGAGATTAGCAGGTGCTCCTAGAATCACGTACTCTAGCCACCTTGCCCCGCGTACTTTTCTAGAGTTTAGTTTCGCCTATTCTCTGTGGTTTGAGTCTTATCTCACCCCTTTTGCGGTCCGATTTTATCCCGACACATTCTTTGAAGTTTAGTTTTGTCTACTCTTCTAAGTTTTAGTGTTGTTTCAATTTTGTTAAAATTTGCGTTACAACTTCATTCTGACGCATGTCTTGGGAGGTCCAATTTTCATTAAACCCTCTGTTTGCTTAATCGAATTTCATTTGGTATCTTCTTAATTCCGCGTCTGCTGGCATTCTTTACCTTTGGGGGGTTATGCTTCTTTTTCAAGAGTGTAAACTTTCGGGTTCTTTTGTATTCAATCATCTTCAACTCTGAACGCTCGAAAGTTGTCATTTTTATCACTTATCGTGTTAAAGATAATTTAATAGGGGCAGCTGTTGCACCCCAAAATTTACCCTCTTGATTTAGGCTTATGTTTCATCATAAACATCATATTGCATTGCACTCATACATTGTGATGGGATCAAAGTATTTTAGTTATCAAATCTTCCTCAAGCTTTGGAAGATTGATTGTATTGACAAGTTTCTCAAGGAGATCCATATTATCTAAACCTCTGGATCTTTTAAGCCCAAAGGTTTCACATATCTCAAGATATCTTATCCACTTCATTGGATCATCAGAAGATTGAGTATTGTGCTATTTATAAGGAGAATCATATCCTTTGAATTCACCAGTCAAAATTAAAGTTTTGCCCAAATTGGAGTAATTGGGGTCTAGATGATCCAAGTATTGAAGCATCATTCTCTTATCATCATTGGAATCAATTTTGTTTAAGGAGTCTCTCATGATGCCCAGTGGAATTAGGGTTTTGAAGCTTGATTAGCTATCTCCTAATGTAGAGTGCAAAACTAGGGTTTGAGTTTTAATCATGGATTCTTTGGAATTTTGAGTGGAAACTCTTTCCATAGCCTCTATGTGTTTGTAATATCATATGTTTGAAGTTTTGTTCACCAATTTTGAAGAGAAGTGGTTCAATTGAATCAAAGGGGTAAAACAGTCATTTTACTCAAAAGTCAACAAAGTCAAAGTTGACCAAGTGAACTTTTGGTCAACATGAAGAATTTGACATGTATTTTCATGTGGGGTGATATTTGATATTTGATTTTGATGATAATTTCAAGTTTGAGAGGTTACTTAGATTTGAAGTTATCTTGGTGATTGAAAATTTCACTAAGTATTCTTGATTTTGGTCTGACTTTGCAAGGGCATAACTTTCTCATTTTCCAGGGGAGTTTGGTGGTTCTTTTTGCCAATTGAAGAGTGGAAAGAGATCTACAAGGGCCCATATGGGACAAAAAACACACATCTTACTCAAAATCAAAAGTTATTAGCCTTTGAAGTTTACGGCAAGTTGGGCATTTTTTGAGGCATCTGGGGCATTTGGCCAGGCAAGGCAAGGCATTTGGCCTAGGCAATTCATCAAACGGTTGGTGACATGCCTGTAATTGTTGATTCAAGTCATAATTCAAAAATGTTCCTCGTGCATTTTAAATAGGGCTATGAAAGCTTCTCATTAAACTTGGAATCACTTAATTTGGTTTAAAATCGAAGAAGTTGTGATTTGGGGAAGTTGGGTGTCAAAACCGGAAATTCGAAGGCATCTAGCCAAGCCACCGCGCGCGCAGTCTTGGGCAAGATAACTTGAGTTACCCAGAAATCTTAAGCCTCATATCTTTCTTATCTCTCCACCATTTTTTTGAACCTTAGTTTGTTTTGAAGCTTAGGGTATGTTCTTCAATTGGCTCAAGAAAAATTTGAGAACGGACGAGCCAATTTTCTATGGCCTCCATTAGAAGTCAGCTGACTTTTGGTGCATGCATGGGCTATGAAATTTTCAGATTTTGTGCACCCTTCGATTATGTTTGGTTTTAAGTATTGTTGCACATGCTTTACACTAATTGCACCTCATGTGCTTGCCAAAAAAGGCCAAACCAAGTGCATACCTCATGCCTCTCTCATTTTCACATTTTTTCCAAAATGGGAAACTTTCATCACAAGCAAATTAGTCCCATGTGTAATCCTTACCACCTCACCCCTCACACTTTTTTTCCTCACTCATACAACTTATATCTCACTCAAAACACAGCTTCTTTCCCTCTGAGTGCACACAAAATGCAAGCACATGCTCTCACACTCTCACTTTCCTATTTTGGCGAAATTGGCCTCCAATGGATTTGTGTGAGCTATGACCTTATTGCCCTCACTCTAAACATTCTACATAAGTGGCTCAAGCTTGCCATTCTCTCAGACGCACCGCATCGAAGGAAGCATCTCAGAATTTCCTCATTTCTCTTTCTCTGCAAATTGAATTGAGCAAGCTTCATACATCACTTCGGTCCTTATTTCTCCACTCAAACATATTCAGTGAAGCAAGAGGATCAAGTTAGAAGCATTGGAAGGCACCTGGAGTAAAGGACCCGAGTATTCAGATTCTGATTTGAGGTGAGTTCACTCAACTTTGATTCTTGAGATGTAGCTGTTTATGGATGAATTTGAGCATGAATACTTGTTTGTTGATGTTATGTGAACGTTTCTGAAGTTGTTTGAGGTTTGATTTGAGGTATTATGTTTGTTTGAGATCTCTACAACTCTGATTTTCAGTGAGTTTTAAGTGATTTCGTGCTTAGATTTCTAGATCCATGGCTGTCTATTTGATGTGATTCGAATTGTGTTTAATTCCTTGCCATGTTAGCTTTAATTTGCACTTGATTTGGTAAATTTTGGTTGAGAAATGAGATTGTATGATTGATCTGAACTTGAGGTATGAGTCTGAATCTCGCGCGAATTTTTGTGTTGTTCAAAGGTTGAAGATGATGTGCTGGCTTGATCTGGTCCGTTGGATCTGATTTTTGAATTTTGTTTCATATTTGAATTTTAATTGATTTCTGAATTTTATTTGCTTGATCAAAACTTGATGAAACATTCTGAAAAAATTCATGAAACTTAAAAATAATATTTTTGACATTGTGTATTTTTTTCAGAATTTTTGAAAATGTCCTGATTGGTTTTTAAATTCGTGTGATTAATTATTTATTTGTTTGATATTTGATTTTATTTTGATATTTCCTTTGATCCAAAAATTCCCCAAAAAATCATGGATGCTTGTTTTTCATTCTAATATTTGAATATAGCTTTGGTTGGATATTTTTCTGACTTTTAATTAGAATTTCATTTTGAAAATGTGAATATTTCTTTAATTCTTTAATGGTTTGAATTTTGATATTATTTTTTTGAATTTTCTTTAATTCTGAAAATATGAAAAAATAAGTTTTATGATCTTTGGAGTTTTCTCTATTTTTGTATGATTTTAGTTTGAATTTTTTAGAATTGGAACTTGATTAATCAATAATTGAGTTTATTTTCTAAATAATTAGGGTTTTGCTAATTCCCTTGTTTGTTTTTATTCCAAAAAACCAACTTGCCTTGAGTTTCAATTGAATTTAGCTCTTGTTTGAAGTTCTTAAATGGATTGAGGATCTTAAAAATATTTTTTTTGAATTAATTGATAAGGTTTTGTATGTTCCATTGATTTATTTTGAAAACTTGTCTAGATTGATGGTTTCACCAACTATTTGTGATGTTTGAAGTTTGATTGATCCTTTCCTCATGCATCCATGAACTTAAAACATGTTTGCTTACTTCTATGCATCTCAAAGATGTTGATAAAAATTTTGTTTGAATTATGGAAGTCCTTTTCTATTTTTGATGTATTTTTTGAAGTAAAAGTAACCAATTGATATTGCATTCTTTGTTGCAATTTGTTTGATGGCCAATGAACTTGTGTGAGGCCTGTAATTTGGCACTTAATGTTCATATTACTTCTGTTTTCTCACACCAATTCAAGTCAATCCTCTTGACTTCTCATAATTGGTTGATGAGCACTTTTTGATCCATACCTCCTAAGTGATGTTCTTTTGTGAATTTTGCTTTGAGTTTTGAATTTTTGTCTTGAGTTTGAGGTCATCAAATGACCAATAATAACATGTTAAGGAATGATACATCAAGGATAGTCTCATAAAGACTTGAGATCACTTGACCTCCAATGATTGAACCATTTCATCCTATTGTGAATTTGATGTGCAATCCTTTCTTTTCTTTTGAATCTTTGAGGTACATTGAATGCACTTGTGCAACATGCTTTATAATCAATATTATAAACTCTTGATCATATCCTCATAGCATGTTAGAAGCCTGATTTCAAGTCTTTTAATGGTTTAAGTCTTCTAACTTTGTCTTTGTTTGAATTCCTTTCATTTTTAACTTGTGATCCAAGCTTTGTGATACATTTTGTGGCATCCCTCTTTTATTATGCTTGTGAACCATAATGGAATGAATGATTATGGATGTGTAGTTTTTGCTACTGACTTCTCAGGTATTTGTTTGTATTCTTATCTTTCTCCTTTGATCCTTGATTGATATTTACTTGTCAATTCAACATGGTGACAAGAAAGGAGCAACAGTTCTTTAATTTTGACGTAGTTGTTGTTTGAATTTTCTTGAAGGCTCTTGCATTCATTGCTTTTATGTTTTCCATCATGTTTTTTCATTGTCATGTTATATCATCATCCATCCCTTATTGATTCATCATTCCTCCTTGTAATCACTAATTTGTCTGATGAATGTGCGAGGTACTATGGGAAAAGTTTTCCATTTTGACTTGATGTTATCGTGTTCTACTTTATTTGTGGAACACAATTGGTTATGCTTGCACCACTCGTGTGCTTTGTATATTTTTTATTCTCTTGCAGGACATATATATGTGTTTGTGACTGCTATACATCATCTGTGGGACATGTTCATATTCGAAGCTTCAATGCTTATATTTGATGGTGTGATTTCTGACTTGATTTATTTGCTGATGATAGCTTGCTTGAAGTTCTCTGGGTTTCTTTTTCTTGCTCAGTTGCTACGGATAGGTATCAATTTGCTATTGCATTATTTCCTTTTTACTGTTTCCGCTCTTTATTGCTTTCTATTGCATGATGGGACCTATGATGCTGATATATGTCAGGAATCCCTCTGGTTTATTTAAAGACCTATTTAAGGCAATTATGTTGGTGTGATGATTATGATTGTTTAAAATCCTACCTTCAAAGTAGGTATTATGCACGTGTGTTTGTATTTGTGCCCGTATTATATTACAGGTGATAAGTACTCAAAAGGATCCGAGCGGAAAGGGTTCATAATCGACCCCCGTACATTCTAGTCCATGTCGTTCCTATGCTCACTTTCTACAAGTAGATGCTCTGAACATGTGCCCAAGATCCGAATGAATTTAAGTCCTTTAAAGGCAAGTGAAAAGGGTTCCCACAATCGGATCCCCACGCTTTCTTTAGCTCGTGTTGACCAACATTGATGCTTAGTGTACACATGCACTATGTCTTTCCCCCCAGATCTTTCTTTCTCTGGTAATTAATATCACGGTTAAGGACCCTTTTGTATTCCTATAATTCTATAGCTTGTGGACTCAGGTGATACGCTCCCCTTGGTTGTGCCTTGACCCTTGGTCCGATGCTTGGTTGTTTGTCTATGGCGGGACCTCCCTTTCTACTATTAGGCATGCGCCTTGTAGGTGTTTGGTTTTCGAGTGATGCTCAAGCTTTTGTTTGTCCAGATGTTTTGCCATTTGTTTGCTTTTTTTTGTCACAGGATCTGTGACATTTTGACCATGCTCCCTTAGGATTGCTCGTGTTGGGTTAGTCCTCAAGCTAGACCTTAGGATAGGAATCCATGTATGCTAACATAGGGTAGAAACTTCCCTCTTTCATCCTCAACCTTAGGGTCAATCATTATATGATAACATTAGGAGTAGTGCTAGGCTAGTCTCCCTTAGTTATTTTTCCTTTCTTTGTATATTGCATCTTAAAACTAAAACTGCTTCTTGGCAAATCATAAAAATGTCTCTAATATACTTAAATCCTCCTTCAAGGTAAAAAATATAAACCAATCTTAATTGTTTGTGCGCTTTTTGGCTTTGTTTTAAACTTTTTTCAAATTGATGTTTAGCCATCCTTGCTATGATATTTTGTTATCTTTTTGCCGATGTTTATCTAACGCATGTTTGTTATCCTACTTTGATTCTCAATATCATTGTTAAGTGTGATGTTTTATCATCCGAATTGTTGATGTTTCTCCATCTTTTTCCATGACACCTTGCTATCTTTTAGCCGATGTTTCGCCATCGCATATGTTTATTGCTGATGTTTCGCCATCGTGCATGTTTGTTATCCTACCTTGATTCTTAATATCATTGTTAGGTGTGATGTTTTATCATCTGAATTGTTGATGTTTCGCCATCTTTACCATGTTATCTTATTATCTTTTAGCGGATGTTTCGCCATCGCATATGTTTGTTGTTGATGTTTCACCATCGCGCATGTTTGTTATCCTACTTTGATTCTCAATAGCATTGTTAGGTGTGATGTTTTATCATCTAGATTGTTGATGTTTCGCCATCTTTTCCATGTTACTTTGTTATCTTTTAGCCGATGTTTTTCCATCTCATATGTTTGCTTCTAATGTTTCACCATCGCGTATGTTTGTCATCCTACTTTGATTTTCGATATCATTGTTAGGTGTAATGTTTCATCGTCTTGTATGATATTTTATCATCATGCTGACGTTTTATCGTCTTATCTGAGTTTGTGTTGCCATGTGATGTCATATCATCCTTTGTTGTTTCTTTATCATCACTGTTAATGTTGTGTCATTTTATCTGATGTTTTGTCATCATGATTTTTTCTTTTGTCTTCTTAACTAAAAAACACAAATCAACCAAAATATATGAGCCAAACTACGGCTGCTCTGATTCCTTAAAATGGATATGTAAGTGGAGGCTTTTGTGGGGCCTAATCGAGCATATGTTTGTAAATGTTCCTTTCTTTTCCTTTTTCTTTGCATGCATTCCCTTTAGCTTTAAGCCTTATATATAGACTTTACACACCCTTAGATTAGAACAACAAGAGTGGATACCGTAGAGTACTACGGGCATGTGGGGTGCTAATATCTTCCCCTCGTGTAACAGACTCTCTTACCCGATCTCTCAGACGCAAGATCGTGATTTCTCCCTCTTCAGATTTTCTCGATGTTTACCTTTCCCTTTCGGCGGGATAAAAGACATTCGGTGGCGACTTCATTGATTTTTATATCAGATGACGGTTCGACCGGTTGTTTCAATGATGCCCAAGGTAAATGGTCCTTTTTTCCAAACTCAAGCTGGTTAAAACAGGTATTAGATTCACATATAGGACACACTTTATGTCTTTTGACACTGTATTCAGCCAAATTACCATATGAAGGAAATACGTTTATTATGCAATATAACATTGCACGCATCTTAAACTTTTATGCATCATCAACGTCAACACCTTTATCCCACAAATTTTTTAAACCTTCAGTTAATATACTTAGATAAACATGTATGTCGTTTCCAAGTTGTCTTAGTCTAGAAATCATCATACTTAACATCATATATTTGTGCTTCATGCTCAACCAAAGAGATATGTTGTAAATCGTGAGAAGAGCAGCCCATGAAGAATGGTTAGTACTCCGATTACCAAAGGGGTTCATTCCAACCGTGGCAAGCCCAAGTTTAAGGTTTCTTGGCTCAAGGCCAAAATCTAGAAACAATGAATCAATTTTCTTCCATTGTAAAGAATCAGCTACACGGCAAATGTTTCCATCATATTTTCTTTCATTTGTATGCCATCTAATATACTTTGTGTCACTCACATTAGGAAAAAGTCTCTTGAACCTTGAAATTATTGGCAAGTACCATAACACTTTAGCAGGAGGATGCTTCTTACTAACATTGTCATTGTCATCACCATTGTTGTTCTTCAACTTGTAGTGCAACTCACTACATTCTAGATAATGATCCAAATTTTCATACTCTTTCATGTATAATATGAAATCATTAGGGCATGCGTGTATTTTGATATACTCCAATCCCATTGGACATAATATCTTCTTGGCCTCATAACAACAATACGACAAATTTTTATCATCTAGTAGCATTTGTTTCAACAAATCAAGAAATTTTGTGAAACTTTTATCGGACCACCCATTTTTTGCCTTCAGATTAAACAATTTTAACAACACTGACAATCGTGTACAACTTGTGCAACCCTTATATAAAGCCGCATCTTTGTCACTACATAAAGTATCATAAATATGGGTTTTCGTATAAGACGATTCTCCAATATCATGGATCATATTTTCTAGTCGATCATCCATATCTTCATCAACTTCATCCATTTGTGACGTTGGATTTTGATTTTTATGCATTTCTCTGTATCAAGTTCATGTTGTATAATTTTGACATATTTTATCACAACATAGGTGATGTAATATTTCTTTCTTTGACCGTTTTTTGATATCCCCGCAATTAACATAAGGACAATAAAAGATAACACTATTGTCAGGAACATTTTGTTCAGAGAATTCAAGGAATTCAAGAACTCATTTCTCATACACTAGACCTAATCTATCATCTTTCATCCGACTACGATCCATAACGAATTCTGAAATTTATATCAAAATACTAATTTGAATGACACATTAATGATACACGTACAAACACACACAACATACTAATATGATTATATGCGTATGCATATCCATCACAACAATATAACATTTAACAACACCAAAACCTAAAGCATATTCATGACATCAATCAACAACCCAATAATTTCATTTGTAACTACACAGAGTTATTGTCACAAAATATGAATAAAACATTAGCAGGGCAACATGAACAATACACATCACAATGTCAATGCTGAAATCGTTGATCATGAAATGCAACAAAATGAACAACGAGAGAGAGGCCCTAACGAAGAACATAAACATTCAGAAAGTTGTACTAACATTGCTAACCACAACGAGAGAGAGAGAGAGAGAGAGAGAGAGAGACCAAAAAATGAACAACAAACACAGAAAGGTAATGTAACGTACTTCGAAAAGGATGAAGAGTGTAACACCATATTTCCCCAAATACATAATTGTAATTAAATCAAAGATTTTTCACAACTTTTCACATAGAATGATACACATCTCAAAACACATGCACATATTGATCATGTAATACTTAATTTAAATAAACATGCAACATAATATTTTAATATGCATAATTGAATTTAGTATGTTTACACGACATCCAACTATTCTGCTATGTACTTGGTATGTTTATGCGACATCCAACCCATGTGATATCATGGCAGCAGAGTCATAATTAAAACACGCATCAATTTAAATCTCATAATAAAACTTCATATTGTAATTAAAAGCATCAACTCATAAGTCTTCTCCAAATGCTTATCACAATAAAACATTAACATACGAGAGCATACATTATCTCTCAAAAAATCTCAATATAAAATAAGAAATCGCTCCCAGTGTTACATATCAGAGCATAACCCAAAACTAAAACAAAGAAACTAAAAGAAATATCTCCAGGAACTAGCTTTCACTCACAGAAGCATCTCTACACTTCAGTATCTGGACGATGCCCATGTAAAGGTAATATTTAAACAGAAGGGTTGAGAAATCACAATTAATAATAACATGCATATACTAAAAGTATGATATTAACACATAGCACTTCTACATAATCCTAATCACAATATATCAATTACATACTCACACCAAATCCACCAATCAATAACAACTCAACGTATATATATATATATATATATATATATATATATATATATATATATATATATATATATATATATATATATATATATATATATATATATATATATATATATATATATATATATATATATATATATATATATATATATATATATATATATATATATATATATATATATATATATATATATATCCATTCACACTCTTATGTGGGCGTAATGTGAATGAGAAGATTGTAAATATCCACTCTCACTCCTAAGTGGGGCATAATGTGATGATCACACTCCAAAAGATGGGCGTAATACGGTGAGATGATTTGCATACATCTATTTTCACTTCAAAGAGTGGCATAATATGGTGACCACACTATAAAATGAGGCGTAATGCGATAATCACAATCCTTAAAGGGGGTGTAATACGAATGAGATAGACTCGTGAGTTCATTATTTCGCACTCCTTAGAGGATGTAATGCGAGTAAGATGAATTTGAGTAGGCATTCTCTTCGCACTCCTAAATTGGGGTGTAACGCGAATGAGATACCTTATTTTATCCCCGTAAAGTAAGACTAATGGTATGTTAATATTCTCGCATAGTTGACGGTTAAAAGGCCTCAAATATTTGGCTTTATTTCATAAAGAACTAGGACAGGGATGTAATAAGTAGTTCTAGATAACACTTAGAGTTGAGAGGACTTGTGGTGTAGTTTTAAACTCTATTGAGATCTAGCATCTCACCTCATTCATGTTGATTATTTTCTAGTAGCTCAAACAAAGATAAAGGTAAGGACAAAATGGCATGAAGATCTGAAGACTTTGAAGCTCATGTTGTGTGTTCTGTTATGCGGTTATTTAAAGGATTTAACTTACCACCCCTCAATTATACTTGGCACCCCCCATATTTTAATAATCCTAATAATGTCCCTGGAAAAAGAAGAACAATTTTTCCGAACAAAATTTCCGGTACAACAGTGAAAATTTTCGGTCTGTACAAAATTTCCGGTAGTTCATTTGAAATTTTATGTATGTACAAATTTCTGGTAGTACATTTAAAATTTCCGGTAAGAGTCAATTTTTTCTGGAATTTTCAAAATCCACCATTCTGTACCTGAAACATAGTTGTATGATGAAATTTTCGGTAGTGTATTTTTAACGATCAGGATTTTACCGAAAACATTGTAGGGTTCTGATTGCACCGACAAATTTGTATGGTGTAGAATGAATCCAAATTTGTATAAATAGAGGCATATGTTATAACGAAATACATCTAAAAATGGCTCTTCCTTAATTTCTAATTAATGCAGAAGTGTATTTCAATGGAAACAATCCTCATGTTGAATTCAAGCTTCCAGATGGCACCACATTCCTTGCCAACTTGAAAGACAAGTTGAATGAGTTGCTACCTGATACCGGTAAGAGAAGGGTGAGAAAGAACGATTTTCAGGAAGATTGGATTGATAAGAATGGAAGGTGAAATATAACCTGATTGAGTTAAATATTGATGAAGATGTGAAGGAAATATGGAAATTATTTCTCTGTAGGATAACTAAGGATTCGATCGAGTTGGATGCGCGGATAATAAGATTTGTCGACGACATGATCAAGAAGCTGAATCATCCAGAATCATCTTGTAGTACCTAGGTTTTCATGTTTAGTTTTTTTTAATTTATGTTTGTTGTATTGTTTTATGTTATGTTAATCTTCGAATCGAAACATGTAATCGCCAAAATATTATACAATAAATAAGTACCGTGATAAGTAGTCTGAGTCACAAAATATACATAGAATACAAGTATCATATAATACATCTACATAGGCCCCACACTGGCTATGTCTGCTAGCCTGGATAATCCTGTAAAAACTTCACCATTCGGGTTAACCAAACCCATGAGGTTATCTGTAATAACTGTAGTCATCGGGAGGCGACTATCTTGTTCATTTGTGGCAGGTGGAGGTGGTGGTGGTGGTGGTGGCGGCACGTCGTCAACCTATACCTCAGCATCAGAAATCGTATCACTATAAGGCCCTGTAGCATCGGAAGACCCTATAGTCGGTGGTTTGAGGCGAGGGTATCGTATCACTCAAGGTAACCATCATCGCACTATGAAAGGTGTTGTACTATAACTGCATTATCCCTAATGGCACGGGCAGAGTTGATGATGTTACTTTGAAACCTTATGTCAATGCCACCAATTGGAGCCTCTGGAACTGGATGAGGGATGCCATGGACATCACCATATTATCGCAGCCACCTCTCAGGCAAGTGTCTAGCCATGTGGGTCTCCCACCTCATATGCCCTGAATACAAGAAAGCGTCATCAAATGGAAGATAGGCCCAATGAGTTGTATATGATATCTAGATGACATCCTCTACTATCAGAGCATCAAGACTTCTTATGTACTCTACAACACCGCTATGAATCGCTTGCTTACCCTTTCATCTCCTCGCCCATGGAGCATCTATTGGGGCACATAGTTGTCTCCTCTCGCAGATGTGGAGAAATGCTCGTATATTCAGCACTGAATAAATAAAAACTAATTAATATGACATCCAACAAATAAATAATAGAATCAAATAAATAAATAAATAAATAAATAAATAAAAACCAATATAGAAATGCTAGTATACATGTAATAGGATAATCAACTACTTGTTTGGTCTTAGACTGGAAAGCAACTCCAAGTGTCGTGTACATCATGGTCAACATCGCCACTCCCTAAGCCCAACATGAAGTCTTTAAGCTACTGAATAGCCACAGGTATCGAACATCAATATAAACACTCGACTTGTCCGTAAAGAGAGTACATGCCATCAGATGTAGCATGTACACGCTAGCGGCATACTCATACCTCTTTGCCTCCACAAGATCCTGGTACTTGCCTCACAGCCAAGACATCTGAAGGTGCAATCCTCTGTTAAACTCAGACTCTACAAACATCATATCATCAGTGACTTGCAGACCCTTTATAACTTGTATCAACTTTGTTATCTAGTAAATATGAAGACCAGTGAAGAATCTATCAGCGATGGGGAGAGAACAACGAGGAGACATCATCCAATGTTATAGTCATTTCCCTAAATGGAAGATGAAAGAATGATGTCTCAGGGTGCCACCGCTCAATAAAAGTTGACAAGAGGGAGGCATCGATCATGGTCAGTGAGCAGTCGGTGATATCCAAGAGACTAAAATCACGGATAATACGCCTGACGTGCTCAAGCATCAGATCCTCTGGAAAGTTCTTTAACTTCGAACCATGGGATCCGACCTTCAGCGTCGGGCACTCCTGTACGAAACAAAGGTAAAAAAGTACCAATAAACTTTCAACACTTCGCCGAGCCATTAAAAATATAGCATATATACCTCGTCCTGCCATACTCTGTATGTGACATGGTAAACATACCCTGTGAGCACAGATTAGTCACTAGGTCCTCCTGAAAAGGCTCTATCAGTGTGAATAGAAGGATATATATACACACGAGTTGTGGCGTCTTATCAGTAGGAGACACCTCATCATCATCAGGAACATGCTCAACCGCCAAAGGAACCTCCTCAACAGCAACCTCATCCACAACAACCTCCCCAGCGGCTACCTCATCAACAATAAGTACAGGTACCTCCTCAGCAACAGGTACAGGTACCTCCACAGCAGTGGGCACAAGAGCAGGTATCTCCTCATTAGTAGAAACACTAGCAGTTCAACATCAGGGTGCGTAGAACTAGCCAGCTCAGCCATCTATTTCCGATGAGAACCATTCGGAGGATGTCGTCTAGCTCGTAGCTAGGAAGCCTCTACCTCATTAGTCCTAGCTTGAGCTTCTGCTCTATCTGTTAACCTGCCCCAAGGGAATCGTCCCTACCCTTGGTCCTCACTGGAAAAATGAAAAAACGGCACGAAAAAATATAGTTAAAAAATGAATTATCGGAAATTTCAAATTTTCCAGAATTTTTCAAAAAATTATGAACTACCAGAATTTTCAAAATTTCCTGTAAAATATACTACAAAAGTATCGGAACTTTTGAAATTTCCGTGAATTTCTCCCGGAAATTTCCAAATGTACGGTAGAATTCTTACTTTTACTAAACAATTTCTGGTATCGCCTCCAAACTTCCGATATCGTCCTGGATTTTTGAAATTTTTGGTTCTCAACTGTAAATTTTACAAAATGGAAGAAAATTTGTGTTAGATTATTATGTTTTTTCATACCCTTTGGAGGGGTACCAAGTATAATTTAAGAATGATAAGTTAAATCCTAGTTATTTAGTATTTTGTATCGGCATGCACTTTTGTATAAGTACTTTATCGTGTATATATATATATATATATATATATATATATATATATATATATATATATATATATATATATATATATATATATATATATATATATATATATATATGTGTGTGTGTGTGTGTGTGTGTGTGTGTGTGTGTGTGTGTGTGTGTGTGTGTGTGTGTGTGTGTGTGTGTGTGTGTGTGTGTGTGTGTGTGTGTGTGTGTGTGTGTGTGTGTGTGTGTGTGTGTGTGTGTGTGTGTGTGATGCCATATAGACACTTATGCATGTTCTAAGTACCAAATATTAATGTTTGGGTTTCTTTATGCACCTTTGTGTCTTCTTAGAGGCCCTTGGCAAAATTCTCGAAATACTCCCTGAATTCGGATATACATATATGAACGAATCAAATATTTCATTTTCAGAGGGTTTCGGATATGCATATGTGAAAAAACCCAATATTTCATTTTCAGAGAGTTTTCGAATATGCATATCCAAATAAACCCTTTAATTTAAGTGCAATGGATTTTCGGATAGGCATATTTGAATTGTATTAATATACACTAAATTTTGAAACAGAATATGGCTTTCCCATTTCCATCTATATTCCAACTCTCTCTATTCAACCTCTCTCTATTTCAACTCTCCTTTTTTGCAATCTTTAAGCAACACTTTCAACTCATTTCAAGAACAAACTACATTTTCAAGAAGCAAGGTGTAATACGGTGGGAGAACTAACTTGGGTATTTTGCATTTTATCGCAATTTTTGCGGATAGCAAGAGTCGCCATCGACTTTTCTTTTATCCAATAAAGGAAAGGGTGAAAAGAACAGGAAAGACCTTTTGACAATTTTCTTGAGTTCGGGGGGTAGGTTATGAAAAGGGAAGGTGTTAGCACCCTTTTCATTTGTAGTTATCTACAGGCTCTTAATTGCTAGCTCACTTTCACATGCTTTATAGATGTTTTTGTGTTTGGTGTAAGTTTGAAAGTATTTTGAAAACGTCTAAGTTTGGAAAACTTTGTAATGATTCTCGTATCATTGAGAATGTATACAAAGTGTTGGTTTTTGAAAATATTTTGTTTGAAAAAAATGAGTATTTTGAAAAGATATTTGAAAATGCCAATGTAAGGCAATTTTGTAATGATTCCCGTATCGTTGAGAATGTATACATAAATGTTAGTTTTGGCAAATGTTTTGAAAGTGTGAGGTGCAAATGGTTTTGTTTGTGAGCAAGCAATTACGAACAATCTACATACTCAAAAAGTCTTTGTTCTTTTCCTCCTCCTTTAGATATTGTTTGTCTACCATTAGTTGGTAAGGAGTCATATCATTGAATATGAGGGACGGGCGTGGGTCATCGTACACTCATAGAAGGCAACTTGTAAGATGTTTTAGCAATTGTCGTAAGGGACTAAGATCATTTACCGAAGGCAACTTTGAAGGGTCATCGAGGGACTATGATCTTTTAATCGAGTGTTTTTGCTAAAACATCCCACGTTCGAGGGACGTGATTGTTTATATCTGAGGCAACAAGTGTGGGTTACCCTAGAGGTGTAAGTGTGCAAAATGTATTGTTTTCAATTATTTTATCTTGGAATTAATGGTTGTCTAATGTTTAATTTTTGAATCTTGTCATGCAAATCCTAATTACTAGCAATAATAAGGAAAGCGATAAATTGCGAAATTTAAATATCCTACGCTATTACAACGCATTGGGAATGAGGGATACAATTTACAAATGAGGGGAGGAAAGCAATAAAATCCTAATTACTATTACAAACCATTGAATGCGAATTAAACAATAATTATGCACAAAATATAAAGAGGAATAAAGAAATTGTCTTTTTAAGGTTTTTGATGAAAAGGTTTAGAGATTAACCTAATTGAACTAATTAATTTTAATAACAAGATAAAAACCTAAAATCTATGTTAATTAACTTAGTCAATTTTGAAAGAAAAATTAAATAACAAAACCTAAACTTAATTTAATTGAGGAGAAAATGAAATCTAAATTTAATGATTTTCTTGTAAAATAATTTGAATATTAATGACAAAAAAAATATTTTATAGTGTAGAAAAAATAATAAATTTTAATTCTAAATATCAACAAAAAATAAAATAATGTTTTTTTAATTAATTTAACTAAGAAAATATGTTTTTGTATTTTAGTTTTAAATAATAAATAAAGTATAGAAAATATAAAGGATATTAGAAAATATTGGGCTAGGGGGTTTAAAAAGAAATATAGGAGTTAAAAGTAGCAAAAAGGGCGCTAGGACCAAATGTGTGTTTTTGTTTAGTTCAGAAAATAAAATAAAAATAAAAGATGGGTCTGCGTGTTATAAAGCAAAAAAGGGGGTGAGATGGAGCAAAAATAAAAAGGAAAAGGCCCAAGTCAGGAGACTCAGGCGCCTTGTTTCTGATTCAGTATAGCCAGCTCTTGAAAGTGTATCATGGTCTTGCATTATAGAGTACTGGATTTGATGGCCCAATGATCAAATGGTGTGAACGAGAGGCGCATGGTGCGTGCACATGCTTGGATTGCACAAAACCTGAAATAAGAAAATTAGTGAAAAGCAAAAGGGTACCACTGGGCTCAAACCCAGGTCCCTCCATACCAATGTCTTATACGCGTGCGCTCTGCCACTTGGGTGACTTGTACATCCGGTTATTAAAAATGTTGCAATAAATTTAAAATAAACCAAGTCATGAATGTGTCATCTTCTTCTTCCTCACGCCAGAAGCCATGAACAACATTTTTGAATTTGTAACTTGCTCATTTTTCAACCAAATTGGAAAATGTAAACATGAAAGTTGCTTAAAATTTAACCACGATTCCAAATATGTAAATCACTTAAGCTATTAATCAAAGATGAGCATGAATTTTATCTGGTACCAAATTAAACCTAATTTTTATGTAAGTTCAACTTCAAAATTCTCTATGCTCATGCAACATAAATGAAATCTAAGGGCATGGTTAGCTTCAGGGCTATGATGTCTACATTTTATCTTTTAAAATCAAAGGCAAATGATTCTTGTATAAGGATTTGAAAGTTCAAAAAACTTACCAAATGGAAATCGTGTTCTGAGTTTGAGCACTCCTGGAAGTGTTGTGACGATCTGAATAGCTTCACTGGACCTCTAGGAAGCTAATGCAATGCTTAATTTGGATTGAGAGTGGTTGTGTTGTTCTGGAGAAGTCAATGTGCAAGTTACTGTTTTTGGTTATGGAAGATGAGGAAGATGATGTTACAGTTGTGTTGCAGGCGTTTGGATAGCTTCAATATGTGATATAGAAGCTTTGTGATATATTATAAATGAAAATGCACGATGAAATTTGAAGTTGGAGGTTTATGGTCAGAACTTGCAACAAAATGAAGTTTTTATGCCAATTCTGATTGCAGAGAGTTTGAGGGAGTTAGAAGGCTTCTCAAATCGTGTCTTGACTTGTAAACAATAACTCTATTTATAGGAAAAGATTTGAGGGAAATATAACATCAGGTTTGCAAGTTGTAGGGTTATGGCTACATGACTTGTTTTTGAAGCAAGCTTTGACAAACATTGTTCCAAGGCATGGTACATGGCTGTCTAGAGTGGTTAGAGGCTTTAAACATGTTTATCTTACTTTATATGTTGAGTGTGTGCAGAGGGAGCAAGTTAGAGGCTCAATACAAGTTGACTTTGTGATTAAAGCAACTTTACAAGAATGGAATGATAACTTTGTGCCATAAATGGAAAATTGGTTTGGACAATGGCTCAATCACTTGGATAATGGCTCAATCAGTTGTGTAAACATTTAATTATGGATTGACTTTCAAGTTAGAAGCCTGAAAAGTAATATTTATGTAGCATGGCTTGGGATTTGATCAAGTGTTCATCATCAAAAATGACTTGTAATTTAAGAATGGATTCCTAACTTCTTGACTTCGATTCTCTTAGATCAAGCATGATCTCTTCAAGTTCTTGGACATTTTGGAAAGCTTGAAACATTGTTTATAACCTTCATGTTGACCACTTTGACTAAATCATCTTGGAACTAGGTGAAAATTGGTCAAGAAGTTAGGTAAAAAATCTGCTTAAACTTGCCAAAATTTTCACTAAGTGTTTTATGAAAAATGTCATGATTTCATGGGATTGTATCATTAAATCTAAGAATTTTTTGGACATCAACCATCTAATACAAAGTTGAAGAATTCATCAAGATCTACAACTAAACCCTAAACCTTAAACCCTAAACCCTAAACCCTAAACCTTAAACCCTAAACCCTAAATCCTAAACCCTTTTTAAGTAATGAAGTAATGAATTTATCAAGTATAAAAAGACTTAGAAAATTTCTAAGTATTGAAAACTTTGACTTTATCAGTTGACTTTTCATCAGTTGGTCAAATTTCAACTATCAATCAAATGATCTTGAGAAATTATTTGAGCCATGAAATTAGGTCAACATGTTATGTTTGAGTCCTTGAGATTATGCCTCAAGCCATTAGGTCATGTACTAGGTCAAAAGTCAATGATCAGTCATTCTTAGTCAAAACCCTAATTTTGACCATTTTTCCCCTTTGATGATTTGAATGCTTTTCTTGAGGCATTGTGATCAATACTTGATCAGTTGATGGATATGACTTCAAAATGTTGATGTTGGCCAAAAATTATGAAGTTTGACAGACCATAATTGACTTTTTACCCAATACAATTGATTTTAAGTCATCTGAGCAATTGCTGAGCAAATTTGTGGTGCAAGACTTGAAACTTGGTATGAGCAATCTTAGAGACCTACAATGAGCCATGAAAGTCATTTGAGGCATCAAAAGTCCAATTGTCCTTGAGAAAAACAAAACCCTAATTTGGAGGCTCAGTATTTAGGAGGTGAGCTTATCTGACCAAACTCTTGGAACTTCTTGAGCATTTGAGATCTTTTGTGAGAAATGTCTTGAGAATAGAGAGGGAAAATTTTGGGGCACAACAGCTGCCCCTGTTAAATCTTCTTAAACCTGAAGAGTTAGATTGGCTTGTTCTTCATTCGTGACTTGAGGGTAGAAGATGATTGAACACTTAAGTGCCCAGAAATTTACACTCGCTTGTGCACGAAGTAAGAATGTTTGTTGATTATGTCGGGAATGGGCTTAAAGATGCCATTCATAGGTAATCAATGATAGAAGTATCAAAATGAGTCTATGCTCGACTATATTTGAAGAAATATCAGAATAAGTCTTTGGTTGATTTAATCTGAACTAGAAAAGGTCTACTGAGAGAAGTGTCAAATTAAATCTTTAGTCGATTTAATCTAAACCAGTAGATGTCTCTGAAAATCCTTAACTGGAAGAAGTATCAGAATAAATCTTTGGTAGATTTACTCTGAGCCAGAAAAAGGTCTACTAAAAGAAGTATCAGAATAAATCTTTGGTCGATTTAAACTAAGCCAGCAAATGCTTGAAAATCTTTAACTAAGAGAAGTATCAGAATAGATCTTTGGTTGATCTATTATGATCTAGAAAAAGGTCTACTGAGAAAAGTATCAGAATAAATCTTTGGTCGATTTAAACTGAGCCAGAAGATGCTTGAAAATCTTTAACTGAGAGAAGTATCAGAATAGATCTTTGGTCGATCTAATCTGAGCCAGAAAAAGGTTTACTGAGAGAAGTATCAGAATAAATATTTGGTCCATTTAATCTGAGCCAGTAGATGTTTGAAGGGAGTATCCATCGTATAGATATTTGCCTCATCTTGTTTTAAGGAATGACATATGATTTGTTTTAACAGTTGTTGATGATATTCATCTATTGATTGATCTTTCCTGAAAAGGTAAAGAGTTAGTTGTATCCAATGTCATGATGTATGAAACGCATTGCATAATGAAATTCTAAAAATAAATGAGATTGTGCAATATACGTTTTATATGCATATGGTATGATGTACGAATGTGTAATGTTATTGAAAAGTATCTTTGTCGAGGACAATAAATCCCTGACTTATTGTTGGGGGATGAAGAGTTTGTGTATCTTCATTCTTGTCTAGAATTATTCCGTTGGAGATTCCTGATTACTTGTTTGAGGAAACTCCATTGGGGATGTTGATATCTACTTGGGGAATAGAGTTAAAGAACATTGGTCGTCCGTTGCTCTTGCCCCATCTATACCAATATGCTCTTGCCCCAATTGATGTTCGTGCCGAATTACGGTAGCCATGAAGAGAAAATGGTAGTATCTCATATCAGTCTTTATAGGTCACCACCATATTTTGCACAATCTTCTTTATATTTTTATTAGCAGCTTCCACTGCACCATTCATCATAGGTCTGTATGGAGAAGAGTTGTGATGTTTGATCTTGAACTGCGTGTAGAGTTTAGTGATCAAAGCATTGTTGAGATTGGTACCATTGTCAGTGATAATTCTCTCAGGGATACCATACCGACAGATGAGGTTGTGCTTGATGAAACGGGCCACAAAATTCTTGGTAACTGAGGCAAATGAAGCTGCTTCAACCCACTTGGTAAAGAAGTCAATGGAGACAAGAATGAAATGGTGTCCATTAGAGGCAGTAGGTTTGATTTCTCCGATCATATCAATACCCCACATTGCAAATGGCCAAGGAGCGGTCATGACATTCAAAGGAATCGGAGGCACGTGAACCTTTTCAGCATAAATTTGGAACTTGTGGCAAGTCCTTGAGTGGTGATGACAATCGGTTTCCATGGTCGACCAATAGTAACCAGCTCTCAAAATCTTCTTGGTCATAGTATGTCCACTAGATTGAGTTCCAAAGATACCTTCATGCATATCCTCCATGATCTTCTTTGCTTCCTTCTTGTCCATACAATGGAGCAGAATTGAATCATGGTTGCACTTGTATAAGATCTCGTTGCTTAGGAAGAACTTAGCTGAGAACCTCCGCAGGAATTTCTTGTTGTTAACCGATGCCCCTTCAGGATACTCTTGAGCTTCGAGATATTTTTTCACCTTATGAAACCAAGGCTTCTCTTCTATATCATTCGTGGCAATCTCATAGCATTATGTTGGTTCGTCAAATCTTTCGAAAGTAATTCGGGGAGCTTCGTTGTCCCATTTTACCTTGAACATAGAAGACATGGTAGCTAAAGCATCTTCCAACTGATTCTCTTCCCTCAGAATGTGTTCAAAGGTAATTTCTTGAAAGTACGGGATCAAGGTTAGCATAAGCTCTTTGTAAGGGATGAGATTTGGATATTTTATATCCCACTCTCCTTTAACTTGACTGATGACCAAAGCTGAGTCTCCATATACACTTAATAATTTGATTCTTAGGTTAATAGTAACCTTGAGACCCACGATGCATGCTTTGTATTCGACCATATTGTTGGTACGGTCAAAGCAAAGTCTGGCAGTGAATTGAGTATGAAAACCTTCGGGAGAAATGATCACAGCCCTAATTTCGTTACCCAATGCATTGGAAGCTCCAAAGACCATAGTCCATCGGGATCCTTGTTCAGGTCCTTCATACGGTCCAAGCTTTTCACAATTCGCAATCAGCATAATATTCTTGTCCGGGAATTCAAAGTTCATAGATTAGTAGTCATCCATAGCTTGATGTGCCAAATGATCTACCAACACACTTCCTTTTATTTCTTTTTGTGTAGTATACTGGATATCGTATTCAGTTAAGATCATTTTCCATCGAGCTATTCTTCTGAAGAGAGTTGGCTTCTCAAAGATGTACTTGACGGGATCAATCTTAGAGATCAGTAGAGTGGTATAAGTCAACATATACTGTCTTAGTCAGCAAATAACCCATGCCAAAGCGCATCAAGTTTTCTCGAGCAGTGAATATCTTGTTTCATAGTCGGTAAAATTTTTACTAAGGCAGTATACTGCATGCTCTTTTCGACCAGACTTGTCATGCTTCCCCAGCACACACCCCATTGAATTCTCTAGCATGGTTAAGTGCATGAGTAGAGGTCTTCCTTCAACTGGTGGCATCAGAATTGGTGGTTTTTACAAGTATTCCTTGATCTAGTTAAAAGCTATTTGGCAGTCGTCATTCTATCTTACCACTTGATCTTTCTTCAGCAGCTTAAAGAGTGGTTCACAAGTAGCAGTTAGGTGAGAGATGAATCGGGCAATGTAGTTTACTCGTCCTAGAAAACCTCTGACTTCCTTCTCAATACGAGGAGCTGGAATTTCTTGGATAGCTTTGACTTTGGAGGCATCAACCTCAATTCCTTTGCCACTAACGACGAAGCCTATGAGCTTTCCATATCTTACCCCGTAGATGCATTTGTTAGGATTCAACCTTAGCTTATATTTCTTGAGCCTCTCAAACAGCTTGTGTATATGATCAAGGTGCTCTGCTTCAGTTTGGGATCTTGCTATCATGTCATCCACATAGACTTCTATTTCATGATGAATCATGTAATGAAATAAAGCCACCATAGCTCGTTGATAAGTTGCGCCTGCATTCTTCATCCCAAAAGGTGTGACTTTATAACAAAAGGTGTCCCATTGTATGACAAAAGTAGTCGTCTCCATGTCTTCGGGCGCCATTTTGATTTGGTTGTAACCCGAGAAGCCATCCATGAAGGAAAACACCTTGTGTTGAGCAGTGTTGTTAACTAAGACATCAATATGCGGTAGTGGGAAGTCGTCTTTGGGGCTCGCCTTATTTAAATCCCTGTAGTCTACACACATATGGACCTTACCGTCTTTCTTTGGCACTGGAACAACATTTGAAATCCATTGGGAATATGACGTCACTGCCAAGAAACCCGCATTGAACTGTTTCATTACCTCAGCCTTGATCTTCTCAGACATATTGGGGCACATGTGATGACCCTTTTGTTTGATCGAAGAACAACCTTCTCTCATTGGTAGACGATGAACCACGATGTCAGTATCGAGCTCCGGAATGTATTTATATGACCAAGCAAAGACTTCAACATATTTGTGCAACATCTGTACCAATCTTCTCTTGACACTGTCTTCCAAGAAGTTAGGTATAAAATCTACCTAAACTTGCCAAAATTTTCACTAAGTGTTTTATGAAAAATGTCATGACTTCATGGGCTTGTATCTTCAAATCTAAGCATTTTTTGGACATCAACCCTCTAATAAAATGTTGTAGAATTCATCAAGATCTACAACTTTTATGTTGAAAGTTTCCCTTGAATCATCTTGCATCTTGGTGAAAAAATGTCATGAAGTGATGAATTTATCAAGTATAAAAACACTTGGAAAATTTCTAAGTATTGAAAACTTTGACTTTTTTGTGGAATTTCTTGAATTTATTGATTCTTGATGATCAAGTATGATATTTTTTAGTATCTTGATGAGTCTTGACCTTTGAAATTCAATGTTGACTAAAAAGTCAAAGTTTGACTTTTTGTGTATCATTTGACTTTTCACTAGTTGATCAAATTTCAACTATCAATCCAATGATCTTGAGAAATGATTTGAGCCATAAAATTAGGTCAACATGTTATGTTTGAGTCCTTGATATTATGACTCAAGCCATTAGGTCATGTACTAGGTTAGAAGTCAATGATCAGTCATTCTTAGTCAAAACCCTAATTTTGACCATTTTGCCCCTTTGATGATTTGAATCCTTTTCCTGAGGCATTGTGATCAACAATTGATCAATTGATGGATATGACTTCAAAATGTTGATGTTGGCCAAAAATTATGAAGTTTGACTTAACACATTTGAATTTTTACCCAATACAATTGATTCTCAATCATCTGAGCAATTGACTGAGCAAATTTGTAGTGCAAGACTTGAAACTTGGTATGAGAAATATTAGAGACCTATAATGAGCCATGAAAGTCATTTGAGGCATAAAAAGTCCAATTGTCCTTGAGAAAAACAAAACCCTAATTTGGAGGCTCAGTGTTTAAGAGGTGAGCTTATCTGATCAAACTCTTGGAACTTCTTGAACATTTGAGATCTTTTGTGAGAAATGTCTTGAGAATAGAGAGGTAAAATTTTAGGGTACAACAGATATCCCTGTTCAATCTTCTTAAACCTGAAGAGTTAGATTGGCTTGTTCGCCATTCGTGACTTGAGGGTAGAAGATGATTGAACACTTAAGTGCCCAGAAATTTGCACTCGCTTGTGCACGATGTAAGACTGTTTGTTGATTATGTCGGGAATGGGCTTAAAGATGTCATTCAGAGGTAATCGTTGATAGAAGTATCAGAATGAGTCTACGCTTGACTGTATCTGAAGAAATATCAGAATAAATCTTTGGTCGATTTAATCTGAACTAGAAAAGGTCTATTGAGAGAAGCATCAAATTAAATCTTTAGTCGATTTAATCTAAACCAGTAGATGTCTCTGAAAATCCTTAACTGAAAGAAGTATCAGAATAAATCTTGGTCGATTTACTCTGAGCCAGAAAAAGGTTTACTAAGAGAAGTATCAGAATAAATCTTTGATCGATTTAAACTAAGCCAACAGATGCTTGAAAATCTTTAACTAAGAGAAGTATCAAAATAGATCTTTGGTCGATCTATTCTGAGAGAGAAAAAGGTCTACTGAAAAAAGTATCAGAATAAATCTTTGGTCGATTTAAACTGAGCCAACAGATGCTTGAAAATCTTTAACTGAGAGAAGTATCAGAATAGATCTTTGGTCGATCTGATCTCAGCCAGAAAAAGGTCTACTGAGAGAAGTATCAGAATAAATCTTTGGTCGATTTAATCTGAGCCAGTAGATGTTTGAAGGTCTTTAACTGAGAGAAGTATCAGAATAGATCTTTGGTCGATCTAATCTGAGCCAGAAAAATGTCTACTGAGAGAAGTATCAGAATAAATCTTTGGTCGATTTAATCTGACCCAGTAGATGTTTGGAAATCTTTAATTGAGAGAAGTATCAGAATAGATCTTTGGTCGATCTAATCTGAGCCAGAAAAAGATCTACTGAGAGAAGTATCAGAATAAATCTTTGGTTGATTTAATCTGAGCCAGTAGATATTTGAAGGGAGTATCCATCGTATAGATATTTGCCTCGTCTTGTTTTAGGGAATGACATATGATTTGTTTTGACAGTTGTTGATGATATTCATCTGTTGATTGATCTTTCTTGAAAAGGTAAAGAGTTAGTTGTATGCAATGTCATGATGTATGAAACGTATTGCGTAATGATGTTCTCAAAATAAATGAGATTGTGCTATATACGTTCCGTATGCATATGTTATGATGTATGAATGTATAATGTTGTTGAAGAGTATCTTTGTCGAGGACAATAAATCCCTGACTTATTGTTGGGGGATGAAAAGTGTGTGTGTATCTTCAATCTTGTCTAGAATGCTTCCGCTGGAGATTCCTGCTTACTTGTTTGAGGAAACTCCGTTTGGGATGTTGATCTCTACTTGGAGAACAGATTTCAAGAACATTGGTCGTCTATTGCTCTATTGCGGAATTTATTTCTTATATACCCTGATTGGGGATAAAAGAGATTATTAAACTTCTGACTTATCTGGGGAAGATAATTTCCACAAATTGTACTGGTTGAGACTCCGTGGGGAGATTTGAAGAGATTTAAGCTCCTTAATTGTTAAAGTGATTTGTCGGGTTGATTGTGGGGAATGTGCTTTTATTTGTGAAGCCTACTCTATGGGGGATAATTTCATAGAAGTGGCTCTGACGACTTCACTGGGGATAATCTTATGAAAGGGACTCTATGGGGATTTATGGACAGCTTGAATGTCATCCCAGCTTCTAGAGTTTTTGAGTAAATGTTTATTCCCGTTCTTATGCCTATATTTGTTAGCAGTTAATCATGTTCATATGCATATGTTCATTCAATTTTAGTCGTTGGATGTTTTTGCAAGGAAACAGAAAAAACAAAAAGTTTGGACTTTAAAGTACATTTGTATTGATGATTTGCCTATAAACAAGCGAGTCATTCTTATGCGTAGTATTTTTTGACTATGTCCGCATTCACAGGATGCGGGAAATTTTCGTCATCCATAGTGGTTAACATCATAGCGCCGCCCGAGAATACTTTTTTAACAACAAATGGCCCTTCATAAGTGGGAGTCCATTTGCCCCTGGGATCGACTTGTGGTAGAATGAAACGCTTTATTACCAAATCACCAATCTGGTATACCCGATGCTTGATCTTTTTGTTGAAAGCTTTGATCATGCACTTCTGATACATCTGAACATGACAGACAGCAGTCAGCCTCTTCTCGCCAATCAAATTCAGCTGATTCAACTTTGTCTGAATCTATTCGTCTTCATCTAGATCTACTTCTTTCATAATCCTTACAGAAGGAATCTGAACTTCAACAACCAGGATAGCTTCCATGTCATAGACCAAAGAGAAATGAGTTGCCCCAATTGATGTTCGTGTCAAAGTATGGTAGTCATAAAGAGCAAATGATAGCATCTCATGCCAGGTTTGTATGAAGAAGAGTTGTGATTCATAATTACAAAGGTGGTTCAGATATGAATATCTAAAAATATTATTGAATGTTGTACAAATTATAATGTGTAAACAAGAGATTTTCGAATATGCATATCTGAAAATCCCCTGAAAATTGATTTAAGATTCCTTCGAATATACATATCCAAAAGGTATTTTAGAGTTTTCAACAACAAAAATTTACCCATATAAGTGTACTAAGAAACCCCCCTAATTTAATATGATTCTAATGTGAATTTCATAAGGATGTTACAGAATGATAATTGAATGCGAGAATGGAAAATGAATGTATATTCGTTATTAAAACGTTGGAAAATGATGTATTCATTATTGAATCATTGAGAATACAAGTTGTAGTAAGGTTCTTAAGTACCTTTGTACCAAGCTATAAACTATTTATCAAACCTAACCATCTAATTAAATGTAACTTACTAACACATCATAAAGGTTCAAGAATTTATCTACAAAAATATCTATTATCTATCTATAAAAATCAATGTCCCTGGATTTTACCAAAACACCAAAGCTGATAAAATGCTTTCTTGGTCTATTGTATTGGGGTAAATTAGGAAACTCAAAATTATCTTGCACCACATTCATTTGAATCTGATGTGGCACTCCCACAATTTTTCACCACATTTTCAATTTTTTTTTCCAAATAAATCCATGCCATTATGCCTCTCTTCCTCTTCCCCATGCCAAACCATAATTCGTTGCAATTCAATATGTCTATCTTCCTCTTCCCCATGCCAAACCATTATGCCTCTCTTAATCAGTTTTCAAATTCAAATGGAACCTCAACAGTTTTTCACTCTTTCTTCATTGCTGCAGACGTGAGGAGTCGTTTTCCATTGCTTAACACCTTGCTGTCTCTGCGCTATTACGAAATCCTGCGTGAGGATGGCGCGCCCAATCGAGTATATCAGTAGCATTGACGATTCGAAGGATTTGTGGAAGGTTGCTGTTAGATGTAAGCATATGTGGTCTGTTACCAGTTCTCAGAATAGAGAGCACTTAGAGCTTATTCTGTTTGATTCAAAGGTATAATACAATCTAAACTTTTCTGCTTTGGCATTCTTATTTTGTTGTAACTGTACTGTTATATGATACTGATTTCAAGATGTTTGTATTTTCACAGTTGGATTTGATTCAAGCCATTGTGCCATCTTATTTGGTATCAAAATTCAAAACACAGGTTGAAGTTGGTTGTTCCTACATAATGCAGGTTTGTATTTTCACAGTTGGATTTTTTTCCAGCCATTGTGCCATCTTATTTGGTATCAAAATTCAAAACACAGCTTGAAGTTGGTTGTTCCTTCGTAATGCAGAATTTCAAAGTTTCCAGCAATGATTTCTCCTTCAAATCCACTGATCATAAGTTCAAATTGATTTTCTGTGGTTCAACTTCCATCAAGAAGGTCCAACTTTCTGAGATACCTCTGAACCATCTCAAGTTAATTGGAATAAATGCTATTATTGAGGGTAAATACAGAACGAATTTGTTATATGGTGAGTTACCTTTTTACTGTTATAATAGAACGCATTGTATTGTTACTTTTCTGTTATCCATAACTGTCTGTGGTGAACTTTTGTGCAGATATAATTGGTGGGGTTACTGAAATATCCCAAGCCCAGATAATTCCTGATAACAACAAAAGCAAGGTTGTGTTTTCATTAACTGATCTGAGGTAGGTGTTTCATTTTGTTTGTTAACATTGATGCTGACAAATATAAAAGTTTAAGATGTTCATGTTGTTTGTTTTGAAATTCCTGTGAATCAGCAAACATCATGTGCAATGTACTCTTTGGGGTAAATTAGCTGTGCAACTGAATGAGTATTATACGACTCATAAGGCTGATGGTAGTATTGTTCTCCTACTTATGAATGCAAGGATCAAGGAACCTCAAGGTTTGCTATGTGACTATTTCTTATTACATCCAATTATTATATCCAACTTTAAGTGTTGTCATTTATAAATATCTCAATTTTCAGGAAATTATCCTTTAAATGTATCAAATGCTTGGAACGGCACAAAACTGCTCATCAATGATTTGTCTATTGAGGAGGTTAAAAACCTTAAAGAGAAGTAAGTGATTTTATTCTGAAGTTATGAATTAGCAACCTATGATTTCTAACAGCCTGTTTTCATTCTGATCTATGATCATCAGACTTAAAGATGATCTGCCGACGCTCTCACCTCAAGCATGAAAATGGAAACCACAAATACCTCTGTTTTTTCTGATTTGGAAAAATTTGTATGGAAAGCTGAAGTGTTGAGTCTGTCTGATATTGCATATCTGCAGACAGTACGTTTCTCTTTAATACATGACTGTCTTAGATTGAGGAATTACACAGACTGGGTTCTAATCCATTTTTTGAGACATCATCCCATCTTTCTGTTTCAGGAAACTACATGTGTGACTGTTGCAACTCTGGAGAAGTTTGAATGTGGGCAGTCAGGATGGTATTATGATGGATGTAGTGAATGTACCAAAAGTGTGACTTTGAAGGATGGAAAATTCATGTGTTATTCCAAACACATCAGTTCTGAGCCAGTCCCAAGGTAACTTCTAAGTATTGCATATCAATGATTATCATCATATAACCAAGCGCTTCATTACTGACAATTTCTTATTTTTATCACGCATGGTACAGGTTTAAGCTTGAAGTGCTTGCCTCCGATGGAAAGTTAAAATACAAGTTCGTATTTTGGGATGTAGATTGTGTAAAGTTGATTGGGAAGTCCGCCCTTCAGATGAAGTTGGATTTGATGGAGGTATTTTCCATTTGTCTAATATGTAAGTTAGATAATTACCATGTAACTAACATATATTGTTTTAATCATTTAGACTGGAGATTTTGATCCCCTTGAATTCCCTTATGAACTTGATGTGATGCTGAAGAAGGAGTTGGCTATAAGAGCAGTGTTTCAACCAAACAAGGCCAGTCTTTCTGTAATCGGATTTAAGGCAGACGAAGTGCTACGTACCAAAATAAAGGAGATGTTTAAATGTGAAGAGGTAGAGGTACTGTTGTACTCATGTTTTACTGTTGTTAAAAACAGTATCATGTGCATTGGATTTTTTTAATAATTGTTTAAAACTTGCAGCACACTTCTAAGATTGTCGTCTCAACGGATGACACTCGGGATGATATGCATACAGCATCGGTATGTTTTAAATAGGAATGACCTATTACTCTTGCCATCACATTTGGAACAATTGTCTAACGTTTATTTCTTGCGTTTTTTAACTTGCAGTGTACTCCGACCATCAGCACCTCGGAAAAACAGTCTCATGCTGATCCACAAACAGTTTCAGTGCGTCTTTTTTTAGCTTTCAACATTAACAAATTAGCCTATTAAACAATGTCTTACTTCCATTTTTATGCTACTGATTTTGTAATAACTCTTTAATGGCAGGATCATATATCAATCACTGCAGATTATGACCCTTCAGTTGCCAACTCTGCACTTACACCGTCAAAAAGATCTATTCCTGAGACAGTTGAAGAACTCGACAGTGCCCAACTATCGTCCACCAAGATAATAAGGGACATCAAGCTGGAGAAATGATGCAGTCAATTATCGTCGACGATTTATTATTACTTTATGTTATTTTGGACAACATTGCACACCTAATTTTGATTGATGTAATGAAATATTTCTGGTTTACATTTTGTTTATTCTGGTTTATGAGGATTTGATTTGTCATTCTTGCTTTTTGTTTGATCCTTTTGACATTGTATATGAAAGACTGATATGATTTTAGTCATTTAAGCTGCAAAAAACTATGCATAATTTACAGTACAAAAAGCAATATGATGTTGGTAATTCCTTATTTTGTTTAATATTCTGGTTTATGAGGATTTGATTTGTCATTTTTGCTTTTTGTTTGATCCTTTTGACATTGTATATGAAAGACTGATATGATTTTAGTCATTTAAGCTGCAAAAAACTATGCATAATTTACAGTACAAAAAGCAATATGATGTTGGTAATTCCTTATTTTGTTTAATATAATAAACTTATTATGGTCAAAGAATGACAATGTTCCAAGAATGAATATGTCCCCTTCCCAATCTCCTTGGCCTACAACAAACATCATTTACAAGGAGGTTTTCCAAAATATTTGACTGTGGCGTCTTATTAACAACATGTAACCAATAGTTTTTGAACCTGTATATGCATACACAGATTTTGAATATAACAGCATCAGTTAATGTTAATAGCATATGTGGGTTATGTTTCACTATTTTTTTGTTATCCCTACTAAAACACTCTTTACCTGCTTATGCGTTTATAGCACAAGACTTTACTACTCAAGCTGCGTTATATACTCATCATCAATACATTGCAGGATTTATTATGACAGGGGCTTTTGCTCATGGAGCTATCTTTTTTATTAGAGATTACAATCCCGAACAGAATGAGGATAATGTATTGGCAAGAATGTTAGAGCACAAAGAAGCTATCATATCCCATTTCTCTTTGTTGCTACCACCAAATCATAACTAATACTACATAATTTTGACAGTGATTATTAATGACATTATATAATTAACAATGTTAAAGTATGAAAACATTATCTTCTCACTACAATGCATTACTGACATTAGAAAATATGTCATTTTGTTTTGCATACTTTATGCATAATTCACGGTAGAATATAAGCATACTGTACTTTAATATATAAAAATCCAACTTGAATAACAGATTATGCATGGCAGAAATCCATGACACTTGATTAATATAAATTGTTAACGGATAATACCGGAAACGATATGCAATTATGTTATCAACGCAATATATGGAACTAATTTCATATCATTCCATTTAACATATCATAAGCAAATTGTACATTGAGCCGTAGCCCAACAATATCATATAACAAAATTAATAACAAAGACAAATGGGCATCAAATAGATTTTCAAAACAAATAGTTATGCATTTCCGCCCATACAAAAATAATCCCTCCTTTTTGCCATGATGCTTCCCATGTAATCCAATCAACAGCTCCTTTCAATGCTGCCCTCTCTCAACTTTGACCAATATACGTTCCACAGGAGGATGCTCTACACTGAATAAGAGAACGTCACCTTTCGACAGCTCTTTCTCCTTTGCAAATTTTAACCAGCCCCTTGACAGAAACTTCTCCGTCATGTTCTCCCTGGATTTGAAAACACATTGGTACGTAATACCCGAGTCTGTGTCATGAAGATAAATATATGATCTTGGTTCCATGAAGATTTCCTTGATGACTGCTGCTGGAAAGTGCTGCAACATTAAAACTTTATTAGCTATGTCTATTCATTCAATGTTATGCATCCTTACGAACTGTAACAGCAAACAATTCAAGAGCTTACAAGAACTTGATTTTTTATCTGGCTGCTGCTCTTAACAACTTTCTGCCATCTGCAAACAAGTTTCTCTTGCATGGCAGGTGGTTGAACATCATCAGCAGCATCAGTAGTGTTGTTCTCCTCGCTGCATTAACAAACACGATTATTTCAACTACTAATTTGCAAAGTCAAATATTCAAATGTATATATGTAACCTAAAATCCCTTGCCTGTCCAACACATCGCTCGCTGATTCCATTGCATCATCAGTGGAATTCTGTTCAGGCTCATCGTCTGATATGTCAGTAAGCCATCCCTCCTCTCTGGCTATTTCAAAGTACTTTTCCCATGATAGACAGCTTCTCACCTTTCATGTTCTGAGTTCGTACGATTCCTCTCTTTCGACATACTCATAGTATTTGTCCATAAGTTCAGCACGTGTAATTTTTTGGCAACTCCTGCTGCTTAATCAAAAAAACAACAAACATCATGCATTCGGTTTTTTGTTTTTTTCACTATCCAGACTACTGTTTTACCTTGAAGAACTTTCAGCTTCCTCTTTCCTCCTCTTAGCCTCTGCATGCAACTTTCTCCATTCTTCTTCTATGTCCCGCTTATCCTCAAATTGCTTCCAAACCTTTTGGATAGCCAGATTTTTCCATTTAAGATTAGGAGTCGTGGTTGAAACACTGCTACCTACGAATCCCCTACATATAAATTCATCCATGCCCATCATGCACACAGACATCTTTGTATAAACCCTAAATGACCTCATTGCAAGTTTAGAAACATGTGTGTCAAAATGGAAGAACTTACCCGCGGGAACACCAACGTAGATCCTCTTTGTTCATCATATAGGTTGGTCGGCGCTGTCTGGAGCTAAACTCTGTTTTTAAGGTGTACCGTCTTCTTGGAATGTTGTTTGTAATGGAAAACCGAAGAGACAGGGAGATGGAGTAAAACAGACGTTAGAAAATATCTTTTGTTGGCCCAACAAGCAAGCATTAGTTTCAAAAGGCACTATACATGACATGTAGAATACAAACAGTTTCTGATCATTCCATTTTATATCCCTTGGAAAATGTATATTTTTGGAAGTACTTTTAATTTTTCACATTTACATCAAACCATGGTTACATGTTACAAAAAAAAATAATGAATATGGTATAGAATACAATAGGAATAACCTTTGGCTTCCAATGGCAATTTTGTGTTTCCAACATAACAGTATTTAATGTCATATTATAATATTTGGTGTTCTAATAATTGTTTAAAGTTTGGCCAACATATGGTATTTATGTAACATTAAATTTTTTAACCTCTACCCATAATTGTTAAGCTTTGGTAGCATATATTGTACCCTATCTCATATCCAATGTACAAATAGAGTATCTGAGTACACTTAAAAATTATAATACAAATGTTATGAACTGCAAAACCAAACAATTCCATATAGGTTTGTTACTCTTACATTCATTATGTTATACTTTTGAAGAGTTGTAAGTTATCAACCATATTCTCTTTCAACTATGAACAACCATTTTGTAGATAGGAAATACTCTGCATCACTTGCAAGACAAAAGAGGAAGCATGTTCTTGATGAAAGAAGATATCAGAAGAATAGAGTTAATGAAAATTCAACTGAGCCCAACCATGTCCTAAATAATTCAAGTTATGTAAGCAGACATCATACAAGACAGCCACTGTCTGATATCAGTTCTGTTTTTGTCAATGGCCATGGAGATGTTTCTGCATGAACAGAGTGCCTAATGCTTAATTCCCAACAAAGGAGAAGAAGTGTTGGTTTTAACCATTGCACAACCCCAACACCTGCATCTTCCCCCAGCTTCTCATGCATTTCTACTGATACAATTTCTCCCAAACAAATTTCTGCTTCAGCACGTCAAAGAAGGAGGTCAATAATGAAGCGTAAGAGTCTCCAAAACAACAGCCATCGTGGTCATCTGCAGATCAAACTCTCTGATAGAATGCCCTTTTGTTCCCCTTTACCGTTTGATGCTAACACACCTCTGAGTGGCGTTACCTCCTCATCAAGTATTAAATGCAAAAATAATTCATATGGACTACCGAATTCCTATGCATCTTCATCCAACAAACATCTTGATCCAAATCTAATTCGTTCTACGACTGCGAATCTATTAAAAACCTTTTCAAGTGTTACAGAAACGATGTCAACTTCCCTTAATACCAATCTGTTCAGAAGTGCTGACTCAGTGAACCCAGTTCAACAATCAGTTGCAGACTATTCATCCGATGAATCTTTAACCGATAGTTCGTGTGAATTCATAAATGAAGATCGGGATTATGATACAAGTTCAAGTCTGGACAACGACGAAGATCAATCTGCAAATGTCCCAACAATTGATTGCACAAATGCTGGTATGTATTGCTGGAATATTTATTAATAGCAAACCATAACTTTAATTCACTGTCATCCAGTTTGGTGTCTTTCAATATACTGATGTGTATAAGATATATGATGTTTTGTTCTATCTGACAAATACAGGAGATTCAGATATTGGTGATCCTTCCATTGAATGCACTCAGTGTGGAGCACAAATGTGGTATCAGGAGAAGGTTGTCAAGAGAAAACATAGTGCAGTGCCTAAGTTCCAATTATGTTGTGGAAAGGGTAAAGTTGTGTTGCCACTTCTGAGAACACCCCCACCATTTCTTAAACATCTTCTGTCGAATGAAAACGATGAACTGTGTAGAAATTATCAACAGAATTGCAGAATGTACAACATAATGTTTGCATTTACGTCTCCTGGAATGAAAATTGACAATAGATTCAATAATGGAAATGGACCACCTAACATGAGAATTCAAGGGCAGGCTTGCCATAGAATTGGTAGCATGATGCCTGTGCATGGCGAAAAACCGAAATTCGCTCAGCTTTATATATACGACACTGACAATGAGATTCATCATAGGATGCAAGGAATAGGGTTATGTTTCTTAAGCCAACTGAGATGCCTACTTTATATTTCCTTTGTTATTATCGTGCATGACATGTGTCTAATTTTTTAATGCAGCAACAACCAGAATATTATTGAAGAAACTGTTAGCCGAATTCAGAACATGCTTGACGAATTCAACACACATGCTAAATGTTTTAGAATGGCATCAGCTAGACTAAAGGATTGTCCTGTACCTGACCTCAAGTTGAAGTTAATATCTGATAGATTAAAGGACGGACGAATTTACAACCAACCCACCGTGTCTGAGGTTGCAGCCCTCATTGTTGGTGATGTTGATACAGGCTCAAAAAGGGATATTATCCTTGAAAGACAAAGCGGTAGACTAAAACGAATAAGTGAGTTTCATCCGAGCTATCTTGCATTACAATATCCACTTCTGTTTCCGTACGGGGAAGATGGATTTAGACTTGGTGTTCTACACAGAGAGACAGTTCCCCAAAAAAAAGGAAAGATGAACAAACTTACTATTAGAGAATGGCTGGCCTTTCGCATTCAGACCAGACAACGTGAAGCTCACACACTGCTCAGGTCAAGGAGATTGTTTCAGCAATTTTTGGTTGACGGATTCACTATGATGGAGTCACAGCGACTCAATTACATACGTAAGCATCAAAAAAAATTACGAGTATCCAAATACTCCAATTTGTCAGGAGTACACCAACAATCTTCAAATGAAGGAGCCCACAAAGGCAAAAGAGTGGTGTTGCCGTCAACATACGTTGGAAGTCGCAGATACATGGAACAATTATACTTTGATGGAATGGCAATTTGTAGTCAAATTGGATTTCCCGATCTATTCATTACCTTTACTTGCAATCCATGTTGGCCAGAGATTCAGAGGTTTCTTAACAACATGAATTTACAACCTCAAGATCGTCCTGATATAATCTCAAGGGTTTTTAAAATGAAGTTTGATGAATTACTGTATGATATAACAAAGAAGCATGTCTTGGGCAGAGTTGTTGCATGTGAGCCACATGAAATTAAATATCTAATACTTAATTCTTTCCTATTTTATACCAATGATTTTAAATTAATGTTTTACTGTATTTTAATTTCTTCTAGATATATACACCATTGAGTTCCAAAAGAGAGGTTTGCCCCATGCACACATTTTACTTTTCATGCATCCCCAGAACAAGTTTCCCACTCCGGATGACATCAACAACATTATTTCAGCAGAAATACCGGCAGAAACGGATGATAAACAATTAAATCATTTGGTAAAGACACATATGATTCATGGTCCATGTGGGTTGGCTAACAGATCTTCCCCTTGCATGAAAAATGGTAAATGCTCTAAATTCTTTCCCAAAAATTGGCAGCCTCAAACCATTGTCGATCAAGATGGCTATCCCGTCTATAGGAGAAGGGATACTGGCATTACTGTTCTGAAAAAAAGTATTGTTCTTGATAATAGGTATGTAGTTCCTTATAATGCATATCTTCTAAAGAAATATCAGGCGCACATTAATATGGAATGGTGTAACCAAGGTACTTCTGTCAAGTACTTATTCAAGTATATTAACAAAGGTTACGATAGAATAACTGCAGCGGTTGTTCGGACCGAATCAGACGGAAGTTCATTTGGTACAGATGTTAATGAAATCAAACAGTACCTTGATTGCAGGCACGTTTCCCCCAGTGAGGCGTGTTGGAGGATTTTTTCATATCCTATCCATGGTAGATCTCCTTCTGTCGAAAGGTTGTATTTTCATCTGGAAGGCGAAAATCCGGTTTACTACACTGACTATGATTTCATAGACAATGTTCTTGAAAAACCAACTGTAAAGGAATCAATGTTTACAGCTTGGATGGAGTCAAACAAAAAATACGAAGATGCAAAGACTTTAACATACACTGCCTTTCTTTCCAAGTTCGTTTACGATAAAAGGTACCGTTTATGGAGACCTTGAAAAAGAGGTCGTACGATTGGCCGGTTAATTTGGGTTCCTCCAAGCACTGGTGAGCTCTATTATCTTAGAATGATGTTGACGGTTGTCAAGGGACCTACTTTTTATGACGATATAAAAAAGGTTGGTGGAGTCGTCCGCGACAGTTTTAGAGATGCATGCTTTGAGATGGGATTTCTTAACGACGACAAAGAATATGTTGCAGCCATAAATGAGGCCAAAGATTGGGGTTCCGGTAATTTTTTGAGGAAGCTATTTGTCACGATGCTGTTGTCTGGTACTGTTAATCGGCCGCGACATGTTTGGCAACAGACTTGGAAGTTGCTATCTGACGGTATTCTTCATCAACAGAGAATTGTCACTGGAATAAGAGGTACACTTAACAAATACCTAAATACTTCTGTTAAATTTCATACAATTACAAACCGTACGAAACTATTATAATGAGTTTTTCTTCTTATAATACCTTTTAGACTACTTTGGATGCAATAATTTCAATCCCTTTATACTTCCATATATATGTTACATTTCATACAGCACCTTTCAACAACCCCTTTCAATGCTGCCATTTCAAAGAATCATAAGTTCCAGTAAGCAAGTCCTTTCAATGCTGCCATTTCATCAGTAATAAAAATATCTAATGCAATCTGTTATTACTCCCCATCAACACAGAACAGAATAATTATGTGATTTATCTTTTACCTTCAACCACCTTTTGTCACAGCTACTGATCAAAAACATAACATTTTTAATGAATCCGAATGTCTGATGCTCTTGCATTATACTGAACTTTTCCATGATACTGCCATTTTAAGGTTAACGATCCTTTTGCATGTCTATCTTCATCAACACTGTGATTTCTATTGTACAAAATAGTTATATTTTCTTTTGGTTTGTATTTGTGTTGGAAGACATGCAATTGTCAACGGCAGAACTGACAAACCTCACATTAATTGAGATTGAGAATATGATGCAATCAAATAGAAGAAGCTTGCGTGAATTCAAAGATATGCCGTTTCCAGATTTGTATATAACGCGACATGTCGGCAATAGACTGATTTTTGATGAACGTGATTACGATGCTGATTCAGAGCGACAAAACTTCCAGAATCTATTTTCATCTTTAACAGGTATTTCCTCATTATTCAAATATCGATGTTTTCATTAAACTACTGTTGTATTGATTCTTTTCATTTGAACGTCAAGATGAGCAACGTGCAATCTTTGAAACCATAATGGACGCCGTCAAGAAACAAAACGGAGGCGTGTTTTTTTACATGGATACGGCGGAACCGGTAAAACGTTTATGTGGAGGACATTATCAAGTGCACTTCGTTCAGATAAAAAAATTGTTCTGGCTGTTGCTTCAAGTGGCATAGCTTCCTTATTATTGCCAGGTGGTAGAACAGCCCATTCGAAGTTCAAAATTCTCATTCCAACGCTTGACAACTCTACTTGCAATGTTGACAAAGACTCTGAGCATTCACAGTTATTCGAAGCTACTGATGTCATAATATGGGACGAAGCACCCATGGCTCATAAGAATTGTTTTGAGGCCTTGGATAAGACCCTTAAGGATGTCATGAGCGATAAGGGTTTTGCAAATACAATTTTTGGTGGCAAGGTAGTTATATTTGGAGGAGATTTTCGACAGATACTTCCAGTTGTTCCAAGAGCAGGCCGTTCTGATATTGTTCACGCTTCCATTTATTCTTCTTATGTGTGGGACTATTGCCAAGTCTTAACACTAACCAAAAACATGAGACTACAGAATGGGAGGGACGTTACAACTTCTGATGAACTTGCAGAATTCTCTAAATGGATATTAAATGTTGGCGACGGTAAAATATGTGAACCTAACGATGGATTAGCTGATATAGAAATTCCTCCTGATTTGTTAATTTCCAATTTTGAGGATCCAATAAGAGCTATAGTTGAAAGCACATACCCAAATTTGCTTGCCTACTTTCAAAATGTAGAATTTCTACAAGGAAAAGCAATACTTGCTTCAACCATTAAAGTTGTTGATAAAATTAATCATTACGTGTTAGACATGATACCGGGTAAACTCTTTTTTCTTTTGATGTTTATTTTCGTGTAGATGTTTCGTTATTAAATAAATCTTGAAAAAACATTATGGATTGATTCGCGTTTTCCCATTTCTTAGGTGAGGACAAAGAGTATTTGAGTTTTGATTCGATTGATAGAACTGATTCAAGTTACACCGAAGCCTATGAATGTCTTACTCCAGAATTTCTTAGCAAGCTTAGGACTTCAGGTGTCCCAAATCACAAACTCAGATTAAAGGTTGGTACACCAATAATGCTTATGAGGAATTTGGACCAAAACGATGGTTTGTGTAACGGAACAAGACTAATTGTTACAAGGTTGGCAAATCACGTTATTGAGGCAAAGATCATGTCTGGTAAGAATGTTGGTAACATCTTTTTCATCCCTCGAATGTCTATGTCACCTTCCGAGTCACCGTGGCCATTTAAGTTGATTAGGAGACAGTTCCCAATTATTGTGTCGTACGCAATGACAATTAATAAGTCTCAAGGCCAATCACTTGATACAGTTGGATTGTATTTGCCTACTCCTGTATTCAGTCATGGCCAGTTGTATGTAGCCATTTCAAGAGTTACAAGCAAAAGTGGTATAAAGATCTTAATACATGATAATATGAATGTATCAACATCTATCACTACAAATGTTGTATACAAAGAAGTTTTCCAATCTCTTTGTTGATCGGTAAGTACATAATAACAAATAATTTCTTTAATATAAATTGTTTCCGTAAATGCTGTCTAATTTTTGCATCATTTATTGTGCAGGTGATAAAGTTGAAAACATCGTTTCCAAGCTGGTTGCGTTGTATCTGAAGACTCATGATAGTTTCTTATTTTGAAGAGTCATCACAGTTTCTTATATTGTTACACAATCATGATTTCAGTTTACATTTTTTAATGTTGTCAAATAAGTTTGATACACTAAATTTGGCCAAATTAGATGAACTTTTATTGAATTTCATAAAAACGATTTTACTGTTACATGACAACATTAGTTCCAAGTTTTATGAATTCTCGACCGGCCCCGTGCGACAGCACAGATTATCGACTAGTTTACACTTACAACACGTCACAATTATTCACAAATGATTTTATAAATAGCTACGATAAAAATTAAATATCTTTATTAATCTAACCGTTGGACATTAAAAAAACTCTTTATATGAATAGCATATATAAATTAAAACTAATTTTCTATGTATACCAGTTATAAATTGAATATATTATTAAAAAAACTAACCACAAATTTTTAAATAAATAGCTAATCATCAAATACATGATTCTCAATGATGATTCCATGTCAGCATACTTGTCAAAAGAAATGTCGAGTTCCATTTCTTAGATTTTGAGCGTATAATATAAGCCCAAAGTTCTAGAACGAAACTCTAATGTATTTTCTAGCTTTTGGAGTAGGTTCCATTAAATTTTATCGGTATGACTTTTCTTTCGATACATATCTTACCTTCCAATAAAACGTTGGTCAGAAAGATAGCTTACGAGTGTTTTCCTCTTCTTTGGACACAATTTGGTGTTTCTTTATGTTAAGTTATGTTTTCCGACTAATAGCCTCAAAATGGATGACTCTTCACGAATCGCCCAAATGAAATACATTAATGCGATTTATAAGTTCTCATGCGATTCTAGTTCGCTTTGTCTATACGAGTGAAGTGAAGGGCGCCCTTCCACAAGCATCTAGGATTCCCCACGAGTTATTCATACTTGTATGCACGAGTGATTTCCCACGAAACTGAATTGTCCGGCAAAAGGTCATATGTCACACAGCCTTCCCGCTTACAATTTACCAATGCAACCATAAACTTTTCATTTTCTAACGACGAGGGATACATCAATTGTTCTTCCTGAGATAAAATAGTTTTACTGTGAAGCCAACAAATATTTTTAATAGAAATGTAATTCAGAAATTGGTAAACATGTGCTATGTGCGGTAAACATGTGCTATGTGCATATGAACACTAAAAAACTGGCATCAAGTTTAAGTTATTAGTTTATTACCTCAGGAAGGTCACAAAACTCGTCAGGAGATATCTGCAATAAATCCATGGCAGTTTGACCAGTGCACCATGCTAAAACTTTCGCGCTCTTATCTGCTAGGGTAATTTTCAAATGGAAAGAGCGCACGGCCTCTGCATCAGAAATTACATGACAGAAACTGCATTTCATGGTTTTCTCGTCGACAAAGTGACCGCAGAGAGAATGCGAAAATCTTGTATTCACGTAATAATATTGATTCGGAACAAGCCAGACTCGGCATACCTACATCAATATCAAGCAAGAAAAATCATCAGAATTTGTAGATGAATAATAATAATTAAACGGTAATAGAGTAAAAGGGAAAAAAGAATAAACAAAATATGAGTTGCAACTTGCTATAGTATTTTAGTACTTGTTTAGTAAGATTTATAGCAAGATTTTGATTCATAAATAAATACCACAAAGTAATAATTGAAACACATAAAAAAAGTCAAAATTGTATTCGAGTGATACAAAAGCGTAACTCTTACTTGGGCGTAGAAAGTCTGGTTAGAAATATCAGAGAGTTGGAATACTTTATAAAGGCAAGATGAGTTGATCATTGCTGGTAAACAACTGAGATTGATGAAAGAAGCCCCGGTGCCATTCTCAAACCATGACAATTCCAGACTGTCAAGTCAAAAACGTTCAAGTACATTGTAAATCACGTGTATACCTTAAAGAGAGTACAAAAATGCATTAAACTGTAAAGGCTGAGAAAACAGAGCAGAGACTAGACCAGGATAAGCAAAGGGGTACCAGACCACATTTTGAAGGATAAAAAAATAGTATTAAATAATCCACTCAATTTCAGACCATATATTTTTACAATTATCTTTTTATTTAGATGGTTGCTGGTTATTTGCATCAGGCCAAGAATGTGCTCACCGTTTTTGTCGTTTCAACGCTGTGCATGTCAAGCCAGATATAAATACCGTGTGACCGAGACTCACTCTTCCCAATGACCTGAGACATGATATATAATCATCAAAATGGGGGATACAAGACATTATGGAAACAGACCAAATAATTGCATACTTAAAATCACAAGTTTTCCACTCCTTCCTCTCAGACTTATTTTTACACTTTCTTTTTCTCTTTTCTACAACTACCCATTCATCCTCGTGATATATTGCAATCTCTTCTTTCCATATCATGTTTTTGTTTTTAGAGTTTAGAAAAGATAAGTGTAAACTAGTTGTTCATAAACATTCATGAAAGTCCTCTATTTTTCTATAAAATGGTAATGTTAATTAGTAGTTTTCGTCTATTTTCAATAATGATGTGTATTATTAAATCATTGCTTTCTTTCTTATAAATTTCATGTTAAAGCCTACCCAGCCCGCATCCATGTACCCAATAGTTTTAAGCACATCTGGAAGTTAATACAAGTAATGCCTGAAATCATTACCAAAGTCTGGTAAAATGAAGCTTTGCCCTGATTTCTCCGCTAGTATCTGTGATTCTTAAAGAAAAAACAGTTTTCTGGGTATTATCTTCTTTGCTAATTTCTGTAACAACACCATAGAGGCTGATGCCAGTCATCTTGTCACGAAGGTCAGTCACAAATGACTGCAAAACTTCACACAAGTAATGAGATTAACTAATCAACCAGAAGGACTGAAAATTAACACTTTTAAGGAATGTACGCAGGATAATGTGAAAAGTATATAAGCAGTAAAAATGTATACAGAAATATAATTGCAACTGCTTATGCAGAGCATGAATGAAGATCTCCTTTGTTGACCAATTTATCTGTGTTGTATGTAATAGTTTGCAAAACCGAGATACTAATAGGAGTAGGGTCAAGAAAAAACATGAAATCTTACTACTATAGTTACCCAAATAGCTTTTATTCCAACAAATTAAATAGATTTGAGGACTTGCATGAAATCTTACAAGCTTGTATACCTTATGTTCGTACAGGTTGGTTTTGAATTAAGAAACCAGTACCATAAGCTAAAGCCGACATAATCATAACAACAGCTATTGCCTAGCTTCCAACAAGCATAAGTAAAGTAACTTAAACGCAAGATAGCTATTGAGATCGTAAAAAAATATAAATAAGAAACAAATCTATCATTTTCTTTTCTTTTAGAGACCGGTAGAGGGCAAACTCACCCGAAAAGGGTAATTGCTGAAATCTATGGTACCCTGAGAATCACAAGGCAAGCTCACTTGAGAGACCTTGAGACCCTGAGTGGGATTATACGAACCAATTTGCTTTGAACCTTGATGGCGGTTTGGTGTCAAAGTTAAGCACACCTAACCAATAAAGCTGTTTAGTATTTTATCTCCATGTGACAATTGATATAGTTAATGTCATACAAAAATCCGTCAAGTCAAGTCACCTGTTCTTCATGCTGAATATAAGGCACCAAATATAATTGTGTTGCACTTCCATATTCAAGGCAAAATTCCTCGTTTGTTTGAATACCACACTCTGCAGAACTGGCAACGTAAGGTTTGTCCAGGGCAAGCATGCATCCTACTCTGTAACCCACCAAAATGGTGAATGTTACCACACATATAAGAAAAGAATTACTCATCTTCATAAGTTTGACAATGTGAGAATTACCTGAAAAGATTGGCAAGGAGAACCTGCTCGCTCCATAAGAAGAAATTTAATGCAACACCATCACCATCAACAAGAGTAATTTGTTTTCTTTGCGAGGTCCCAAAATTCCCTCGAATTTCCGCAGATTCAATATTTTCAATCCTGTAATCAATAAAAAAACTAGTGAGGGCATGCTTCCTTGTAAAAGAGAAAAATACCATTATTCAAGGTTATGGATCATGTTGACAAATGCATATATAGAGGAACATAGACGAACTAGTAAATGATTTAAACCTCATAGTTACACTTAGGTATCTTTATAAACAGCAAAATGGTACCTGAAATAATTTTAATGACACAACTCAGTTAAATTTACAACATGCTCAACAACAAACTTATGCAGCAAACAGAACATCCATTGCAAATAGTTTACCTGGCATAAAGTGAATAAGAAGCCCCATTGCTTACTGCCTCCAGCGAAATTGAAGAGAAGGAGTCTGAACAAAACTGAGCTCCTAGCAGCATTGCATCATCATCCTGATTCTACAATTTTAAAGAAAACAACAGGCTTTTCTTTAGTTGTATTGTGCAGTAAAAGTTAGTTTCCAGAAGCGCAGGCTAGGCTCTGAACTTGAACTACTAGCATATGAAACGCTCAAATTTTAAGACCAAAATACAACTAAAGAAAATGATAGTTACCTCATCTAATAGAATCACGAGATACTCTGTTGGCAAAAGACGTGGATGACCAGAACTTTCTGCGGTAGTTCGGAGGTAGCAGCCTGTGAGGAGAACCTCTCTCCCTTTCTTCAGAATTCCACTTGGCAGGCCTGCCAAGTCATAGAATCTGCTAGACAGAACATGATACGTCTAATTTTGAATAATATTGCCAATAAATAAGACTGCAGAAACTATTGATTTAAAATCATATGTTACACTAATGATTCAATACATGTATTTGGAGTTTTTTTTTAAAAATACATGCATTTTATTGATATTTAAATAAATAATAAATAAAAAGAATATTTCTAAATATATTCTTAGAATAGAATATTAGTAATTAATACGTAATTTCTTAAATAATAGAATTTTCATGGTGATATTCAAATACAGTTTTACCGGATAGCGCATAACAGATATAACGGGACGACTACTATTTGACTTTTTTTATAATTATATAAACATTACACATTTATTTAATATAAAATTAAACAAATAAGTCATCCCTCAAAAATACTCAAATAAAAAAATAATACCCAATTTTGGAAAAGTAAAAATAAAAATAAAAAACACAGGACTTGATATCCTCCATTGATTCAAACCAGCATACAGACCATGATTTATATCAAAATTATATTAAGTAATTTTTTTAACCATAGGTAATTATATCTTTGTGAAACTTTTTAGTAATATTTAGCAGTGCTTAAAATCTAAGCAGAAGGTTTAACATAAAAAGCTATAAAAATTCCATCAGTCTTAAGATTAAAAAGAAAAACAAAGTAAAAAAATAGGAATAAGATTAAAAAACAAAAGTAAGAAGGGAGGAAACGGAATAAAAGAAAAGAGAATAGAGGAAATGCCCAAAAATAGGAGAAAGGAAGGGAAAAAACAGGGGAAACAAGTGAAATAGAAAATCAACCCAGAATCTCCTCCAAGTGTGACCCGCCTGCGACCTGTGTCGCCTGCCCCTGAGCTGCTGCTACCCTATTTCACTCCTCTACAGACTTTGCTGCCCGGACAGTCTCTAAGACGGCCACCGTGATAGTGATGGAAAATGAACAAACAATAACATACTAATACACGGCGGAAATAAAATAAAATTCTAGAAACTTGTAAGAACCTATGAGAATCAACCATAAATATATAAATATATGACATCAAATAGAGCAAACTACAGAGCAAACAAGATTACAAATAAAGAAACAAGAAACTGAAAAATACTCAAAATTGCAGCTTCAATGCGAAGTTATCATATTCTGCTCATCAAAACAGCATGCCATTGAATGGCCAAGGCTTGCTAGGGAGTGCTAGGTTCAAAATGTGAGGAGTGTGGGATTGAGTCCAATTTTCATGGAGTCGCAGTTTTGCGGGTGAATATTTGGAATAGGTAGTGGTGCATTAGGAGGGTTGATAGGTGAGGGTGAGTTAGGAAGAGAAGATAGAAGGTGAGGGTACGAATATTGGTCCGTTAGAATGTCTCCTAAGTAGTTCAAATAAAGAATGCACTCAACAACCTGAAGTACTTATTAATTGTAAGTATTTATAGGTTTCCATTTTTACTCTTTTAATAATCAAACTACAAATTGAATTTGACTTTGAGAGATTGAACAATACATACAGCACTTACCTACGGTGAAGGTAGAGATCTATGATATTAGAGCTCCAATAATCCCCTAATGTAAGCATGTGGATGTTTGTGCCTGAAGTAAAAAGAAGCAGTTTACAATAATTAGCGTTGACCGCTACAAAAGCATAGTAAAAAGTTTATCCGCAATAGAGGCTAGAGGAAGAAGGTTGGATCAAGCAAAGCTTTGCTTAAAAATTTATTGTCTGTCAAAAAAGTTCAAGGTTCAAGTCTAGTCTATCATTGGCTTTTCTTAGGTCTAACTTTATCTTTTTGAAGATTTAATTTGGTCTATTAACCAACTTAAAAGTCTGTTGGACTAAAAATTTATAAGTAAAATCAAGTTTTTTAAAGTATAAAACTTACTTTGTTTATGACCTAACTTTATTAAAGGTATAACCTAACATTTAAAAGAAACATGATTTTTTAAAGTATCAATTACATAGGCCATAGATTTAACATAAATAAATACATAGGTTTAAATCTTCATGTAGATCATCGTGCTTAAATTATTGAAAATGTCAATACACATATGGTTGTTAAACAAGAAAATAGTATCATTTAAATTCACTTAAAAAGACTGACCTAAAGTGATGTATGTAAGCTACACTAAAGACCACTCTTGGCAATCTAGCCTAATTCCAACCATAACAGAGACAACAGTCGAGCCTTATCCTAGCAATTGGCATCAGTGATAGTGTGATACGATGGCTTCTATCCTAGCAACTGGGGTTTTAGCAACATGATGGCCTAGAGTGAGGTCTGTTTTACCAACTTGTTCTAAAACCAAATTACTTTCTACTGCTCCAAAAAAGGGGTAAAATAGCAAAGAGATGATTCTCTCATGTCAGGTGAGAGTCTAATAGAGTTATGAGCAGAAAAAGAGGAATGATATCAGTAACTTATATTCAATCTGAAAAACAATTACATAAATGAAAATGACAAAATCTGACAGAAGGATATTCTATCAGCCCTCAAAGCTAAAAAGATTCCCTTGCCAAGAATACCTTGGTGATCACTCTCTTTCTATAACAGAGGTTATTTTCCTACCACACCCTCTCTCCCTTTCCCTCTAGTCTATATATATAACTCCTCATGCCATACCCATGTTCTTTGCCTCAACCACATTTCTTCCCTTGTAATGTTTTTTACTGTAAACTCTCCACACATTGAGCCTAGTCCCCTCATTAACCAATGATTGGCTCAAATCTTCCCTTACATACTGGTAGATATGGAATATTCTATGAAAAGACACGTAAGAAAGGAAGAGAGAGTATAGGATACAATTAAGTTAGTGCTGCACATGGCCTGGCCAGGTGGCAGCAGCTGGTTGGTGGGAACACATAGGAATGAGAGAATAAATGATTGGGGAGGATCTATCGTTGGATTTTGCAGAATTTGAGTGGATTCATTCCCTAAGGAGAGATCAGACCTCTCGAAGAGCCTCTATCCTTTTTTTCCACTTTCTTTATTTTCTGCAAACATTGTACTACTAGATCCCATATGAACTCCAGTACTTCCATAAAAATCATTACTTTCCTTCTGATTTCTGTGTACTTGTTTTCTGTTTGCCTTGGATATTAAATTGATCTTATCAATTTGGTATCTAGAGCCTTGGTTACGCCTATTCAGTGAATAGTTTTTACTCGAAGCATCATGGAAAACCGAGTTGACAACATAGAGCAGAGGATGAATCAATTTAAATTGACGATGGAGCAGATTCGACAGCTGGATCTGGAACAACAGGCGAGACCGCAGGTGACGGTGGATCAAATTTGCCAGTTAATGCAAGAGAGACCCGTTCGGAATCGTGTGAGAAACGGAACACTACATGGTGGAGAGTCCAACTACGAAGAAGAAGAAGGAAGTGAAAGGAGTGTTATTTTGTGAGAATCTAGACCTAGACACCGCCGTCACGGTGGCAGAAATGGATCTCGTTTCCTTGGAAGCAGACGTCGATTAGAAATACCGATTTTCAGAGGCGATGACGCGTATGGATGGCTCATTCGCATCGAAAGATATTTCCATCTCAATGGGGTAAGGGTACGTGACAAGTTGAATGCGGTGGTGCTAGCTATGGAGGAAAAAGCTTTGAATTGGTATCAATGTTGGGAGGAGCAAGCACCATTGAAGACCTGGGAGGAATTTAAGGTGGCTGTCATGTGTAGGTTTCAACCGGGGTTACTACACAACCCAATGGGACCGTTACACAGTTTGAAACAAAAAGGGCCAGTGGTGGAGTATATGGAGAAGTTTGAAATGCTGGTAGCTCCACTAAGAAGAGAAGAGAGAATCATGTTGGATTCGATTTTCATGAATAGGCTGAAAGAAGAAATTCAGGTTGAGTTGAAGCTTCACGAAAGCCAAAGTTTGGCTGATCTTATAGACAGGGCGTTATTGATTGAAGAGAAGAATGAAGTGTTAACTAAGAAGGGTGGGTCATGGAGAGATAGAAGTGGAACGATGAGGATCAAGGATCCTGCAAAGTTTGGAGGGTATAAAAAGGAAGGTGAAAGAGCTAGTGGTGGAGGAAATGAGAAGTATAAGGGGAGAAGACTGAATCCTGCAGAATTAGAGGAAAGAAGGAAGAGGGGATTATGCTTCAAGTGTGGAGACAAGTGGAATAGAGAGCACATTTGCAAATTCAAGCATATGAGCTTGAAATTATGTGAAAATAGTAGTGAGGAGGAAGAGGAAACAGAGGGAATAGGGATCCAAACAGAGGAGCTGGTGGAAGCAGTGGAGGAAATTAAAACATTGCAATTGTCCATGCAAAGTAGAAAGGGGTTTACTTCTAATAAGTCCTTCAAGGTATGGGTGAAGGTGAATGATAAAGAATTGATGACATTGATAGATTCAGGAGCAACAAGTAATTTATTGATGCTAATTTGGTGGAAAAAATGGGGTTGGAGCTGATAGAAACTCCTCCTTATGTGATTGAGGTGGGAAATGGAGAAAAAGTTAAATATCAGGGAATTTGTGAAGGGTTAAGATTTCAAATGCAAGGGGTGGAATTTAACCAAAATTTCTTTTTAATGGAGCTAGGTGGCACTGATATGGTGCTTGGGATGGACTGGTTGGCTAGCTTAAGGAACATAGAAGCAAACTTTGGGGAACTGTGTTTGAAATGGGAGTGGGGAGGACAGAAACACAGCATACAAGATGACCCTACCCTATGCAATCAACAAGCTTCTACGAAAGCCATGATAAAGGCTCTGAATGATGAAGGAGTGGGATTTTATGTGCAATCAATGAAGACCGCTACAACAGGTGATTGCACTGAGTTAGTAGAATGGGACGGGATATTACATAAACTTAAGGAGGTATTCAATCTATCTGCAGGACTTCCCCCTAGGAGAGAACATGATCATGCAATCCTTTTGAAACCTGATGCTGCAATTCCAAATTTAAGGCCTTATAGATACCCTTTCTATCAAAAAAATGAAATAGAGAAGATTGTAGGGGAGATGTTATAGGCAGGAATTATAAGGGTACTAGCCCTTTCTCAAGTTCAGTTTTACTAGTAAAAAAGAAAGATGGAGGAGGGAGGTTTTGCACTGATTACAAAGCTTTAAACAAGGTGACCATACCTAATAAATTCCCTATACCTGTCATTGAGGAATTATTAGATGAGTTAGGAGGGGCTGTCATTTTTTCTCAGTTGGATCTGAAATCGGGTTATCATCAGATTAGGATGAATAAGGAAGATATAGCTAAGACTGTCTTTAGAACTCATGAAGGACATTATGAATACCTAGTAATGCCCTTCGAATTTACAAACGCTCCCTAAACCTTACAGGCACTTATGAATGAAGTGTTAAGGCCCTTTTTAAGAAAATTTTGCCTAGTATTTTTTTTATGACATTCTCATCTATAGTAAGAGTAAGCAGGAGCATAAAGAGCATTTGAGAGTGGTTTTTCAAGTGCTGAAGGATAGGAAATTGTTTGCCAATAGAAAGAAATGCACCTTTGCCCAAGGAGAAGTAGAGTATTTGGGACACCTGATTTCTGGGCAGGGGGTATCAACAAACCCCAAGAAAATAGCAAATATGCTTAACTGGCCTGCTCCAAAAAAATTAAAAGGGTTAAGGGGATTTTTGGGCTTAACAGGCTACTATAGAAAATTTGTGCAAAACTATGTGAAAATTGCTTGGCCTCTCACTCAGTTACTTAAGAAGGTTAATTTTTTGTGGAGTCCTGAAGCACAATTGTCATTTGAAGAATTGAAGGCACCAATGACCACTATTCCAGTTTTGGCTATGCCCAACTTTGAAAAAGTGTTTGTGCTCGAAACAGATGCCTCAGGGAAGGGGATAGGAGTTGTGTTGATGCAAGAGGGAAGACCAATTTCTTACATGAGCCAAACTTTATCAGATAAGTCTCAGCAGAAATCAGTTTATGAAAGGGAGTCAATGGCCATTGTAATGGCTATTCAGAAGTGGAGACCATATCTATTAGGCAGACATTTCAAGGTTCACACTGACCAAAAGAGCCTAAAATTCATTACTGAGCAGAGAATCATGGGAGAGGAACAACAAAAATGGTTGTCCAAACTACTAGGGTATGATTTTGAAATAAAGTATAAACAAGGAAAGGATAACAGTGCTGCAAATTCTCTATCCAGAAAATTGCAATATGCTCACATAAGCACCATTCACTGTGAAGCGTGGGAAGGATTAGAGGAAGAAATACAGAAAGATGCAAAACTGACCCTGATAATACAAGCTCTAGTCACAGATCCTAATAGCCATAAGGGATTTCAATTAAAAGGGGGAAGATTGTATCATGAGGGGAGGATAGTAGTGCCTAAAGGATCACCAAGAATTGCTTGGATTCTTCATGAATTCCATGATACAGCTGTGGGAGGACATTTTGGGTATCTCATAACTTATAAGAGAATCGCTAGTGTGGTTTATTGGGAAGGCATGAGGAAGAAAATTCAGGAGTATGTACAGGCCTGCGAAGTATGTCAGAGGAACAAGTATCAAACTTTGATACCTGGAGGGTTACTTCAACCTCTACCCATTCCACAACAGACATGGAGTGACATATCCATGGATTTCATTTGGGGACTACCTAAGGTACAAGGGGTGGATACATTAATGGTGGTAGTGGATAGACTCACGAGGTATGCTCATTTTTTCCCTATCAGACATCCTTACACAGCCAAAAGCATTGCGGAAATTTTCAGTCAGGAGGTTGTTAGATTACATGGATTCCCTAGCTCTATAGTGTCTGACAGGGACAAGGTGTTTTTAAGCAATTTTTGGGCAGAATTGGTTAAGCAAGCAGGAACTAAACTAAAATACAACAGTGCTTATCATCCTCAATCTGATGGTCAGACAGAGGTGGTTCATAGGTGTTTGGAAACCTATTTGAGGTGTGTTACAAGGCTGAAACCCAAGCAGTGGCCTAAGTGGTTGGCTTGGGCAGAATATTGGTACAACACCAATTACCATGCTTCATTGAAGACTACTCCTTTTAAGGCCTTATATGGGAGAGCCCCTTCTGTTCTAATTAGAGGAGACAGTCCCTTGTCAGTTGTAGATGAAGTGAATAAATTGACAGCCGAGCGAAATTTGAAGATCAAAAAGCTACAAGATCAAGATTATTTTAAAGGATCCAGCTAACAAGCACAGAAGAGAGGTTGAATACGAGATAGGAGATATGGTGTTTTTAAGGATCCAGCCATACAAAATGAAAAAGCTAGTAAGAAGGCTAAACCAAAAACTGAGTCCAAGATATTATGGACCATATGAAGTCATTCAAAGAATTGGAGTTGTGGCTTATAAACTCAAATTGCCCGATGATACTAAGGTGCATCCTGTCTTTCATGCATCATTATTGAAGAAAGCTGTGACTCCTTCTGTGGAGCCTCAACCCCTGTCAGATTGTATGGATGAAGAGTGGCATTTGGAACCCACTCCGGAGAAGGTAATGGATTCTAGAAGAAATGTACAAGGGGGAAGTAGAGGTCTTGGTGAAATGGAAAAATCTTTCTGAATTTGAGAATTCATGGGAATTTATGGACAAGATGAAAGAAGAATTTCCAGCATTCCTCTTTTGAAGGGGGAGAGTTGGTAGATGTGGAATATTCTATGAAAGGACACGTAAGAAAGGAAGAGAGACAGTATAGGATACAATTTAGTACTGCACATGGCTTGGCCAGGTGGCAGCAGCTAGTTGGTGGGAACACATAGGAATGAGAGAATAAATTATGGGAGGATCTATCGTTGGATTGTGCAGAATTTGAGTGGATTCATTCCCTAAGGAGAGATCAAGCCTCTCGAAGAGCCTCTATCCTTTTTTTCCACTTTCTTTATCTTTTACAAACCTTATACTACTAGATCGCATATGAACTCTAATACTTCAATAAAAATCATTACTTTCCTTCTGATTTCTGTGTACTTGTTTTCTGTTTGCCTTGGATATTAAATTGATCTTATCATATACCTATCAATACCAGGCTGATAGAATATTCTGCTTATTTTGCTACACCTGAGTAAATATCAATATACTCAATAGGGTCTTGTTTCTCGTATGCGAAAAAACCGCCACCACAATTTAATCAAAGCAAATCAATTGCAATATAGTACATCCATATTATTTTTCACATTAGATCCATATAGTAAACAACAATCAGAAGAGAAAAACAATTTCATCATACCTGGAAGTACATAAGCATCGATAATAACAGCTTCCAAAACACTGTTCAAAGCAATGAATTTTTTCGCATAAATAGAGTCAATCGTAACAGTGTTAGGAAGCTTCGTCCTTCTATTATTTTTCTTGAGATGGTTAATTAATTCCAGTCTCTTCTTCGGTACAACAATCCTGCGATGCTCACTCCATGCCTTCATAAACAAAATCAACAACAAAAAAAAAACTAATTAAACTCAAAACCGCGTCACAGTAACACCAAAATTAACCTTAACTGCTAAATCATTTCATCTTACTCCAAAACTGATTGATGAAACCAATCACAAATCCCTAATTCATGCATTCCATAGTTCATGTGTACGGTCCCTAAACCCTAAATCAATTTATCTAACTCCAAAATTGATTAATGAAACCAACTATAAATCCCTAATTTATGCATTTCATAGTTCATGCGCACCGTGACCAAAACCAGAAATGGATGAACGAAATTGACGTACCTGAGAGAGTTCAGAGAGCAAAATCGCGGGAGTGACACCGCTTGAATAAGCAATGCAAGTTTTGAGAATGTGAGAAACGATCCAGCTCCAGCCATATCCAGATGTATCAAAATCATCTCGGTTTGAATCATCTTCGAGCGACAATAGCTCCGATCTTGCTAGATCGACGAAATTGAGAAATGGATCTTCCTCCTCCTTAGCTTTATCTTCTTCGCATTGATCTACGTCCATTTGGGAATCTTCAACTACCTCTGTACTCGCTTCCATTATGCTGGTTTTGCTGCGGTTTTTTGCAACGGAGTGAAGATGGGTCTTTTCAAATAGCTATTCCACTTTTTGGCGGGAATTAATGGGTTGGGCTAACAAATAACAGGTCTTTGGGCCCAAATATCAGATACTCAGTGAAGTTGGAAAAATTCATCTCACACATCTACGAATTCTAACTTTACCCCTGCAAAATCCAATGTCAAGTTTACCATTTTTAAATTTGGAGAGTTTGGAGAATTTGGAGAATTCTCACTCCTAATACAAGTTTTAAGGTTTTTAAAAGTGATTCTGTAGGTATAATTTATCAGAACTTTTCGTTGCAATTGATTCAGTAAATAAATTTCTTCATCAAATTATTATTTATTTACTTTTTTGAATTGTTTATCGGATTATTTTTTAAAAATATTTTTGAAAATTTACTTGTGAAGCGTTTTAATTTTTGTTTCATATTAAAAATGAAGTGTTTTATTTTATTTTTTTGTTATTTTGATCTTCTATATGATTTTGTGTTTTTACTCCCTTTCTTCTTTTATATGGTTTAGTGTTTTTTTTCAATATGTGGTTTAGTATTTTTTTGCATTATGTGGTTTAATGTCTTCTGTCAATATGTGGTTTAGTATTTCTATTTCCACTATGTAGTTTAGTGTTTTTATTCCTTTTGTTGTTCTTTTGTTGTTCTTTTATGTAGTTTAGTGATTTTTGTTATTCTATTTTTCATGTTACACTTTTAGAATTACATATTTTTCCTTTGACTTTTTGGAGAGTGATATTCATGTCATTATTTCTACTATGTTTAAGAAATTATTTAAATCAGTGTTAATAGTTAATAATATATATATCATATCTAACTTCTAAGTTCAGCCTAATGATATGATATTCAAAAAATTTGAACACACGAGTATGTTTTGAAATTTACTGGTAGGACAACTATTAGGGATGTTAATAAACATTTTATTCCTCTCAAGCCTATAAAGTCCACTCCTTTTGAAGACTTTTTGTATAGAAAATAGAATAGAAATATATTAATATGTCTTGTTTTTAATATGCATATTCTTCTTTACAGTTCCTTATAATATTGTTGATCGTTTTCCATCTTTATTCATATGTAATTGGATTCGTTGAAGAAATTGGATACACACAGATCAATATTGGGAATAAGAAGCAACAGGTCAACTTTGGTGTTGAAGGATTTGGAGTATATGTTTAATAACTTTGAAACTCTTATATTTGCCATATTCGATTTATTACATTTTAGAGTATTTGACTTAAACTCGTATGAGATTTATGAATAACACTTTAAACTGCATATTGTGGTGGCGATATGTCGTCAAGTTCATAAACTTCAATAAAAGTTAAATAGTTCGTCGTCAACAATAATAATGCTATGATACGTGAAAGTTAAAGTAGAAGATTGATAATATATGCAACAAATTTTATATTATGGATGTCTATTGTTGTTTTTGTCTAACCTATTATGGATATCTATTGATATGTAGGTAAATATGCATTATCAATTTCCAATACGTTTAATGTCACCATCTTACACATCATTGAACCAATGCCATAGATATTTGATTTTCGGGGAAGGTATCAAATGGTTATGTTCAAATATTGTTGTAAATATGTTTCTAATTTTATTCATTTGTGATCTAACACATTACAATTTTGGTCTTATTTTTAGAATACCAAAAGACTCATAGAGGATAACACAAGTTTGTATTATAGTATAATTTATGTGATCTAACCCCCCCCCCCCACACACACACACACATATATATATATATATATATATATATATATATGTGTGTGTGTGTGTGTGTGTGTGTGTGTGTGTGTGTGTGTGTGTGTGTGTGTGTGTGTGTGTGTGTGTGTGTGTGTGTGTATATGGACTTCCGTGACATGTGTTTGGCCATGTAAGAGGTAGCTGACATGGAGAGATGTTACATCCCTTAACGGACTTATGTGACATGTGTCTGGCCCATGTAAGAGGTTGCGGTCGGGGAGAGGTGTTTCAATTGTATTGAAATGAGTTTGTGACCTAAATCCGGCCTTGAGTGATAAGTCATGGCCAAGGAAAGACATCTTCACTTTGTGAGGGAAATTCGTGACCCGAACCCAGACTTGAGATATAGGTTATGGCCGAGGAAAGATGTCCCTTGTTTAAAGAATAGTATGTGACTCGAACCCAAAATCGTATGGTGAGTTATGGTCAGGTAAATATATCATGTTATGTTATGAACTCTCGAGGTAGAAGCGGGTAAAGTGAACTCGTCTTATGATATTCACATACGATGTGAGATCGATTAGATCTCGAATCCCCGAAACTTTCATGATCGTATGTGTTGTACCCCAAAATTTGCCCTCCCATATTCATCAAGAAATTACCAAGTCAAGGTCACAAAATTCCCCCAGGGTTGTGCAGCTCAACTGTCTCCTATACAGTCAAAACTAGGGTTTGAGTTCTGGTCAAGCAAATGAACTTTTCAAAGGCCCAATCAAGTCTCATATGCTTACAAAGATGGTCAAGTATCCTCATGTCAAGTTTCAAGGCATTCAGCTCAAAATTGCACAGTCAAAACCCTAGATTGCACTACAGTCAACTGTAGGGGCAAAATGGTCATTTGACAGTCAAAAGTTCAAATTTTTGGTCAATATATCATTTTGAAGCCACAAACATCATTTGATCAATGCTTGATCATGATTCTCAAAATTTGGCTCAGAAATCATCAAAGATGCAAAAGTTGCTATATTTGGACAGCTGAAAAAGTCAACTGAAATTGACCAGGGCATAACTTTCACATGGATTATCAGAAAAATTCCATCCAAAGCTCATTTTGAAGAGAAAGACATTTCCTACAATTCATCTTCATGTTCCAAGTCCAAGAAATGCTCTCACAAAAAGTTATCAATTTCAACATTATAGGTCATTTTCAAAAGTCAACAAAAAGTGACTTTAAGTCAAAGGCCATAACTTGATATTGGTAAATCAAAATGACATGGGACCAAAGGCATTGGTTAAAGGACTCAAAGACCTTTCCAAAATGTCCAAGAACATGTGAAAAGCTTAAAAATTGAGCAAGTTATGTCCTGTGGAAGTTGGGAAATTTTTGGGAATTTTGAAAAGTCAACAATGGTTCAAATGACCTAAAAATGCAAATGGGCCCATTTTTCTTCCAAGTTTCTTCATGCCAAGCCTATGCACGACCATTAGGCCCAAAGGGAAGTATTTTCATATTTTTTAATTATTTATTTGAATTTATATTAATTTATATTCATTTAAATCATTTTAATACATGAAAAATATAAACCTAACTTAAAAAAATCTTTTTATGCACATTCCAAGGTCAATATTTCGTGCACTTCTTAATTAAGCAAGTTTTGATGAGAATTGATCAGATTTGAACCAAAATGCACATGGAAAAGATTTGGAAAAGATCTTGTAAAATCAAATATTGAAATCCATTATGGCATGAGATTTTGTACAACTTTCTTGACCTAAAAGCCTCTATACATACTCAGGATCAAGACCTAATGCAAAGGAGACTGGAAACTGCGCCCAAGAAGCCATTACAAACTTGCAAAAATTCTCAAAAAGTTCAATACTGAAATCAAGGTTTTAGGTCGATTCAAGCATCAACTCTCATTCCATTAGCATCCTCAGGCACTCCTGATCAAATTCCAACCAAGAACATCCACCAAAAGGCCCTGAATTGGTATCAAGAACCCGGACTGAACCTCAAAAATTTTGAAATCGCATAGCATGATTTAAACATATTTGTGCATTTTTATTTATGTATTCATGATCACAATGATGTTTCTAAGCTAACTGACATGTTTGATTGCATTTTCATTAGCCATACGTGAATCCACCATGCGCGTTTTTTAGGGTTACAGGTTTCTGAAATTGGGGATTTTGTATAGAGGAAAAATCAGAACCCATGAGTACCATGGTTGAGCTCAACGCTTAGAGACGAAGAAGAAGATGGTCTCGCGATCAATTTATATGTGTTATAGCGCTAGTCGCTATTTTCCAATAGCTAGCCTAAAACTACGCTTCTAAAACCGTTCCCATAGTGTTTTGTTTTACAGGGTGAGGAAGACGAAGGCATCGTGTCAATTGGTGATTGGATCTTTTGAATTTCGCGCGAATTTCCAAAAGCACTAACGTGTTCTTTTTATAATATTCATTGTTTACTATATGTTAAATGACAAGCGCTTGGTTCAGTGGCAACACGTGATGCATGTAACATCAAAGACCTGGGTTCAAGTCCCAGGTCTGGCAAAATTTCCATAATATTTTTCAACGCAGATTCCTATGCAACGCTGGCACTAAGGTACACCATATTTCACCCTCATCCAAGCGCACACGTGCCTAATGAATGCAGATCAATGGCTCCAGTGTAAAGAACATACCATACGCCAGTCAACGCGTCACACACAATCCAAAAAGTCAGCGAAATTCAAAGCTAATGGGCCAGACATTCCAGGCCTGCACCTCCATAATGGGACAGAAAACCCCCCCTGGTTCTATCTTTTCTAATTTTCTTTTATCTTTTATTATTTTTAATTATTTATTTGTTTATTTATTTTCTGATTTAATTAAATATCCTTTTTTACAAAAAAATACAAAAAAAACATCATAAAAATAAAAAATGTCCAAATAAAAATATATTTTTTTAATTTTAATTATTTTCATCAATAAATTAATATATGTAAATATTTAGTTTAATTAGGTTATAGTTTTAATCTTTTTAATAAAAAAACACCAAAAATAGAATTTAGGGTTAATATCTTTTTTTTTATTATTTTTCTTTTAATTTTTCCTTCTTTTCAGAATAATATTATTTAGTTATTTTCATAAATTAAAAATTGTGCATAAATAAATTAGGGTTTAATTTAGATTATATTTTAATTCCTTCATAATAAATAAAAATATTAGAATTAGGGTTTGCCTTTTAATTTAATTTCAATTAATTTCTTTTCCTTATTAAATCTAAAAAATACAAAAATATCAAAAACATTTAATTCTTTTTTATTATTTTATTCTTAATTCCTTATTTTTAATTGTTTGCAAAAGGGTCCAACGCCCTAGTTTTGTTTAATTATTTTCTTTTGCGCATTTACTTTATTGCATATTGTAATTCTGTATCTCTCCCAAAGCCATGTAACTTTACTTTTCGCACTTTATTTTATCGCTTTATTTATTTTCCGCTAAATCGGGTCCGGTTTAATTTTGGCGATGTGGACCCGCGCCTTTGTAATAGTTTAGGAATTTTATCTTTCCGCACTTTTTAACTGTTAAATAAATGCATGCAAGAATGAATGGACAAATTAAAATCAAGCGTAGAACACCAATAACATGACAAGATAAATGCAAATGAAAAACGACACACAAATCACACACCACCCCTAGGGTACGCCTCACTGTTGCCTTGCCTCGAAAGGTGATCGTCGAGTAGAGGATGTCTTAGTAAGTCCTCATGATCCGGGAACCTGGCATGAGGGTAGCTTCTAAGGTGTCTTCCCATTGCTCTGGTGATCACCATGTCCCGAACCTCGAATTGACCCGAACACCTCCAACGGTGGTGCTACCTACCTCTCAATGGTGGGATGGCACTACTTTTAAGGACATTTACACAGACGAATTCCTTAGGGTAGGTAGGTTCTCGTAGATACTTGCTCTCTTCAAAAACAAACTGAAATCTTTTCACACCAACACTTTTCAAAAGCTTTCAAAGCAAATTTTTCAAACACTCTGACGTACGAGTCGAACTGAAATTTTTCAAAGAAACTTTTTAAAACCCACATTGAAAAGCACACAAAACAATTTTGAAAACACAAATGAGCAAGTATCTAAGAGCCCATGGATAACCATGGATAGAAAGGGTGCTAACACCTTCCCTTTCTATAACCTACCTCCCGAACCGAGAGCAATCTCTATAAGGAATTTTTCTGTGCTTTTGTCCTTTCCATTTGGAGAAAATAAAAGACGGTGGCGACTCTTGCTTCCGCGACATTTCGCGAACCAGCGTTAAACAGTCAGTTCCAGATCCACCGATCACAGAACTGGCGACTCTGCTGGGGATATTTTTAAAGTGAGGTGTACCTTAGGGTTAGTTCATAACTGTGTTTTCAATTGTATTGACTTGTCTGCTTTAAATTTGTGGGTTGCCTGGGAGTTACATAGATCCTAACCCGGATCTGGGGATACCCTGTTTAGGTAGCATAAGCTGTGAGGGACCTGTCCGGCGTAGACCGACACAGGTGAAGCAGTGGCTACGTTGGTGTGGCGCCTTGGTCTGTACCGATATCCCTTGTGTCGCAACGAGGAGAATATGGGTCTTCTAAGGAGTCGTTAAGCACCAACAACCTTAGAACCTTAATTGACACAACTTGGCCTTTAGAACAGTAGCAGTATGCTACGCCCATTGAGGCTAAACTCTCGTGATGGTTCTGGCCGCAAGAAAAGATTGCGATGCTGGAGTTATGACCGATTGAGGGTAGTCAATGATATTGGGATCCTCTAAGAACCCGGTTACTTTTGATTAGGACAGGTATGAACCAACAAACTGAAAGAGGGTAGTACCTAGACCTCATGCTGGCCTAAACTTTAGGGGCTTGCCTTGTGTGACTTGTGTGCCTTACTATGTTTGCCTTTGTATCTGTATGTGGTGTGCTTTATCATAACATCATAGCATCATGAGCATTGCATGCATCCTGCATAAGAACTGACCATTTCAAAGACAAGAGGGTTTCATCTTTGCTCTGTTTTGTAGGACATTATGATGCCTGTGCGAAGGAATACTATCCGGTTCAACTTTGTTCGTTCACCTGAGTTGATTGGTGAGTTGGTTAGCAGAATTCCAAACACCACTTCCTTCATTCAGAGGCATGGTTCTCTTCTCAGTTTAGTCACTGCAAAGCGGGATCAACAGTTGATGAGTGTTCTGACCCAATTCTATGACCCTCAGTACCAGTGCTTCACCTTTCAAGACTTCCAGCTGGTCCCTACCCTGGAAGAGTTCTCTAATCTGCTTGGTATCCCTATCTTGGATCAGACTCCCTTTACTGGTTGGGAAAAGACCCTCAGGCTTGAGGACATTGCTGCAGCTCTTCCTTTGACCCGAGGTAACAGACAACTGGGTAACTAGAAGCGGAGTTAAGGGTTTCTTGGCCAAGTTTCTGATTGGTAAAGCTAACAGCTTCTGGAATGACTTGGACTTTAGGGCATACGAAGACATCTTGGCTCTCCTAATCTATGGGTTAGTCCTGTTTCCTAATCCTGACAACTTCATCAATGTCACTTCCATTAGGATCTTTATGTCTCAGAACCCGGTGCCCACTCTCTTGGGTGACATCTTGCAACAACTTCATGCCCGTACTACCCGAAGACGAGGAACCCTATGGTGTTGTATCCCTTTGTTAGTGAGGTGGTTTATTTCGCACCTCCCTAAGTTCGTACTGAAGAACCAAGAAGGAAGAGGTTGGACTCACAGGTTAATGTCTCTCACCGATAAAGACATCATTTGGACTTGCAGAGGTTTGGATGAGATAGCTATTATTGATCGATGCGGGGAGTATCCTAATGTTCCTCTGATTGGTACTCAAGGAGGGATCTCTTACAATCCATGTCTAGCACTCCGTCAGTTTGGAAGAGCAAGAAGAACAGGCCCCCATGAGATGTTGGTGCCTCACATCAGTTTCGAGTTTCAGGTGGATAGTGACGAGCTACGTCGTAGGTTCATCAAGGCTTGGGAGAAGGTTCATAAAGCTGACCCACAAGAGCTAGGGCCAAAGACTTCTCTACCTATGGAAGCCTACTACAAATGGGTCCGCATCCGTGCTCAGAAGTTAGGTATGCCGTATGAAGCTGTCAGACCCGTCATTCTTGAGTGTCCTGATAAAGATGGTGTTCCTCCAACTGTCCTTCCTCCTCAGATACCTACTGATTATGAGACATTGAAGAGATCTTGGTCGCAACTGCAAGAAGAGCGGGATTCTTACCGGGAAAAGTTCAACGAGCAGGAATCAAAGGTCCAGAAGCTAACAAAGCAGTTGGAGAATGAGAGAGCTCTGAATGCCTACCTCCGTACTGAGAAGAGGAGACCATGGGATCAATGAGGAATGCTGAATGTGCCTTTACAGTTTTTATTTCCTTTCCAGTTGTTTCATTTCATGTAAACGCCTAAGGGCAACTTGTTGAATAATCTCAGTTGCAAAGTGGAATCTAATAAAGTGTGTTCCTTTTTTGTTTACAAAGTTGATTCCCGATTGTCTTTGAAAACATAATTCATACGCATTTCATACATCATGTGCATAGCAGGTTTTTCCCCTTTTTCAGGTTGCTTACAGTTCTTCGCTGTTTATTTCAGCATCATGAATCCCGGATCTGAATCAACAGAGACATCAATCAAGGCTCTCCAGGCGCAGAATGCGCAGTTTCAAGAACTAATCATGGGTCTAGCTAAAGGCCAAGAAGAATTAAAGACTATGCTCCTGAAAAAGGAGAAGAAGAAAAAGAGAAGAACTGTTCTATTCAACTCGGGCCGAAGGTTGGGCAATACTCTGCAACATGAAGAGGCTGTTTCTTCTGTTGGCAAGAGTCCTTCTCAGGCAGAAGTAAAGGTTCCTACTCCAGTGGTCTCCGACAACGAGACAGATTTTGATGAGGAACAGTATCCTCCTGCAGACGACAGGTATAAACAACTGGAGGACAGGTTGAAGGCTATGGAGGTGCAACAGGCACCTGGGCTGGATTTCGGAGATCTGGGTTTGTCGACTGGTGTAATTATCCCGCACAAGTTCAAAGCTCCAACCTTTTCTAAGTATGACGGGGCATCCTGTCCCAAGCTGCATTTGAGGTCCTACGTTCGGAAAATTCAGCCGTATACTGCGGATAAGAATTTATGGATCCACTTCTTCCAGGAGAGTCTTTCAGGGACTCATCTCGAATGGTTCTATCAGCTGGATGGGACCAAAGTTCGTAACTGGGAGGAGCTGGCTACTGCTTTCTACAAGCAGTATCAGTATAATGCCGACCTTGCCCCCACACGTACCCAACTCCAGGGTATGTCGTTAGGTGCAAGTGAAGGTTTTAAAGAATACGCGCAGAAGTGGAGAGACCTGGCTGGCAGGGTGCAGCCACCTTTGACTGATCGAGAGTTAGTGGACATGTTCTTGGGGACCCTGTCTGGGCCATTCTTCAACCATCTCATTGGGAATTCTTCTGCTGGTTTCACTGATTTGATCTTGACTGGAGAAAGGATTGAAGCTGGGCTGAAATCTGGGAAGATTGCAAAGGGGGCATCATCCTCTAGTTCAGAAAAGAAACCCTTCAAAAAGGAGTCTAGTGCCGTGTATGGCTCCAGGAAATCAGAAAGACCTGATCGCCGCCAATCTGTCAGCGCGGTAATGATCGCTAAGCCTGCTGCCGCTCCCCGGCCAAACAATCCTCAAAGGGCTGATAGACCCCGGAGAGAGTTTACCCGGTTAAGCATGACCCTATCGCAAATCCTGCCACAGTTGCTATCCACCAATTTGGTGACTGTCAAGGAGGCGCCAAAGTTCTCAAACACTACCTCTCCTAAGTACAACCCGAATGCCCGTTGTGCTTACCATTCAGACAGCCCGGGGCATGCCACTGATGACTGTTGGGCACTAAAGAACAAGCTGCAGGACCTCATTGACGCTAAGGAGGTACAGTTTGAGGCATCTGACAAGCCTAATGTGGTGACAGCTCCCCTGCCTGCTCATGGAGTTAATGCTATCGGGGACGAAGAGGAAGTTGATGAAGCTGAGTTTGATAGCTGGATCTACCCAGCGACTGACGGTGGACTTAACAATTGGAGCGCAAAGGACAATCTCCCTGTTTCTTTTGTTACTAAGTAATGAATTCCTATGTTTTGTTATTTTGTAATAAACAATCATAAACTCTATGGCCCGGTGTCTTACCCGAGGCACCGTGGTTCTATTTGTGAGGGCATACAAACTGTCATTTTATACATCATGAATGAAAATTTTGGGACGTTTTTCGCATTGCAAATATTGTGTTCCTTTTCTATCTTTCCTTTCCTTTACATAATTTTCAAAACAGCTGTATTTACACACACACTCACTCATACAGGTTCCAATCCACTCTGGATCTTACTGATAACAACTCTGCTAATGCCAATTATGACTTCGAAAATCCGATCAACTTAGCCGAAGACGAAGGTGAAGATGATTGCGAAGTGCTTGGCGAGCTTGCAAGATTGTTGCTTCAGGAAGAGAGGGCAATTCAACCCCATGAAGAGCCAGTGGAAACCATAAACCTGGGTACTGAGGCAGACAGAAAAGAGGTAAAGATTGGTGCCAACCTAGAGCTCAGCGTGAAGCAACGGTTAACCAAGATGTTACATGACTATATGGAGATCTTTGCCTGGTCCTATGAAGACATGCCCGGGTTGGATACCGATATTGCCGTCCATCATTTGCCGACTAAGGAAGACTGCCCCCCAGTTAAACAAAAGGTTCGTCGGATGCGTCCAGAGATGTCCGAGAAGATTAAGGCCGAGGTGATGAAACAGTTTGATGCCGGGTTTCTTGCAGTGACTTCTTACCCTCAGTGGGTTGCTAATGTGGTGCCGGTACCTAAGAAGGACGGTAAGGTCAGAATGTGTGTCGATTACAGGGATCTGAACAGGGCCAGCCCCAAGGATGACTTCCCCTTACCTCACATTGATGTCCTTGTTGATAATACTGCTCAACACAAGGTGTTCTCTTTCATGGATGGCTTTTCAGGCTACAATCAGATCAAGATGGCACCTGAAGACATGGAAAAGACTACGTTTGTTACTCAGTGGGGCACCTTCTGTTACAAGGTCATGCCGTTCGGATTAAAGAATGCTGGGGCAACCTACCAACGTGCCATGGTTGCCTTATTTCACGACATGATCCATCATGAGATAGAGGTGTATGTGGACGACATGATCGCTAGGTCCCAGACTGAGGAAGAGCATCTAGATCATCTGCAGAAATTGTTCGACCGGTTGAAACTGTACAAGCTGAGATTGAACCCGAACAAGTGCACCTTCGGGGTAAGATCTGGGAAGTTGCTAGGCTTCGTGGTCAGTGATAAAGGCATTCAAGTGGACCCTGCTAAGGTCAAAGCTATTCAAGAGATGCCAGTTCCTAAGACAGAGAAGGAAGTCAGAGGCTTTTTAGGACGCTTGAATTACATCGCTCGATTCATATCTCATCTGACTGCTACCTGTGAGCCAATCTTCAAGCTGCTGAAGAAAGATCAGGTAGTACGCTGGAACGATGAATGTCAGGCTGCTTTCGACAAAATCAAAGAGTATCTCCAAGAACCACCCATCCTTATGCCACCGGTTGAAGGGAGACCTCTGATCCTATATCTGACAGTGCTAGACAACTCAATGGGGTGTGTGCTGGGGCAGCATGACGAGTCTGGCCGAAAAGAGCATGCCATTTATTACCTTAGCAAAAAGTTTACCGACTGTGAGACCCGATACTCACTGCTTGAGAAAACTTGCTGCGCTTTGGTATGGGCTGCTCGCCGGCTGAGACAGTATATGCTGACTCATACTACCTTATTGATCTCAAAGATGGATCCTATAAAATACATATTCGAAAAGCCTGCTCTGTCTGGGAGAATTGCAAGATGGCAGATGATCTTGACGGAATACGACATTCAGTACACAACCCAGAAAGCCATCAAGGGAAGTGTATTGGCAGACCACTTAGCTCATCAAGCTGTAGATGACTACCAATCAATGAACTTCGAGTTTCCGGATGAAAGCATCATGATTGTAACTGATTGTGAAGTACCTGGACCGGATGAAGGACCTGAACCAGGATCCCGATGGTCCATGCACTTTGACGGAGCTTCCAATACTTTGGGAAATGGTATCGGCGCCATCATCATATCTCCTCAGGGTACTCATACTCCACTCACTGCCCGGCTATGTTTCAACTGTACCAACAACATGGCGGAGTATGAGGCGTGTATCATGGGTCTTCAAGCTGCGATCGACTTAAGGATCAAGTTCCTTAGTGTCTTTGGAGATTCCGCTCTTGTGATCAATCAGATCAAAGGAGAGTGGGATACGAAACATCCAAACTTGATCCCTTACAGAGAATGTGTGTTGACCATGATTCCCCACTTCACGGAGATAACCTTTGAGCACTTTCCAAGAGAAGAGAATCAGTTAGCGGACACGTTAGCTACAATGTCTTCAATGTTCAAGGTTAAATGGGATAATGAAGCTCCCCGGATCATCATCTGGAAATTGGACGAACCGGCATACTGTTGTGATCTCGAAACTGAATTGGTGACTGAGAAGCCTTGGTACCATGAAGTGAAGAGATATCTGGAAGCTCAGGAATACCCTGAAGGTGCCTCTATCAATGATAAGAAATTCCTGAGGAGGTTCGCAGCAAAATTCCTCCTAAGCAACGGCATCTTATACAAGCGAAACCATGATTCAACCTTACTGCGTTGTGTGGACAAGATTGAAGCGGAACGAATCATGGAAGAGCTACATGAAGGGACCTTTGGTACGCATTCCAGCGGGCATACTATGGCTAAGAAAATCCTACGGGCGGGATATTACTGGTCCACAATGGAAACTGACTGTTACCAACACTCCAGGACATGCCACAAGTGTCAGATTTATGCGGATAAGGTGCATGTTCCTCCGGTTCCCCTGAATGTTCTGACTGCGCCTTGGCCATTTGCAATGTGGGGCATAGACATGATCGGCGAAATCAAACCTACGGCATCCAATGGACATCGCTTTATCCTAGTGGCGATTGACTATTTTACGAAGTGGGTTGAAGCAGCATCCTATGCTACAGTAACCAAGACTGTTGTGGCACGGTTTATTCGGCACAACCTGATCTGTCGATACGGCGTCCCTGAGCGAATTATTACAGACAATGGTACCAATCTGAACAATAAGATGATCGCTGAGCTCTGCGAACAGTTCAAGATACAGCACCACAATTCTTCTCCTTACAGACCGAAGATGAATGGGGCTGTAGAAGCAGCTAACAAGAACATCAAGAAGATCGTGCAAAAGATGACAGTAACGTACAAAGATTGGCACGAGATGTTACCGTTCGCTCTGCATGGGTACCGTACCTCAGCTAGGACGTCAACCGGGGCAACGCCTTTCTCTCTGGTTTATGGCATGGAGGCAGTCTTGCCAATCGAAGTGCAAATCCCCTCTCTCCGGATAATGAAGGATGCAAATCTAAATGAAGATGATTGGATCCAAACTCGACTTGACCAACTCAACCTCATTGACGAGAAGAGACTTGCTGCTATCTGTCATGGTCAGACGTATCAGAAACAGATGATCAGGGCATTTAACAAAAAGGTCAGACCACAGGAATATCAAGTTGGGGATCTGGTTATCAAGAGAATCATCCTTCCTCAGAGTGATCCAAGGGGCAAATGGACCCCTACGTACGAAGGGCCATTTGTGGTTAAGCATGTGTTCTCAGGAGGAGCAATGATATTAACCAACATGGATGGTGACGACCTTCCTCACCCCGCCAATGCAGACATAGTTAAAAAATACTACGCATGAAAATGACCCGCTAGGCTGACATGCCTAGGCAAAAATTAGGGCTTCCCGTCGAACCAAAAGGGTTCGGGCAAAATGAAGGGATGAAAATGAAAAAAAATCTGTACACCCGGCAAGTCGAAAACCTGAAAAGGCGGCTTGGGCAAAAATGGGTATCCCGGTGGACTGAAAACCCGAAAGGGCGGTCCAGGCAAAAATTAGGGATAAAGCGTAAAACTATGTCTCATTGATCACTTTGCATCCAGAATCCGGTATCTACATCAAGTTCAGACGGCATCGATCAGTCAGCTTCACCTTCAACCAAGGTCATCAAGTGATGAGACGCTCGGAGTCATAAAGACAATAGCAGAGTTGAAACCCAGTGGATCATACATCTTTCACACAGCTGTTTTATTTTCATTTGTACAAAACTTGTATAAACTCTTTTGATCGGCGACGTACCTCTTACTAGGACGTCAGCCTCTTGTACACAAAACGCCTATTCAGGCCATTCAAAATCAATAAAAATATATTTCCAGTTAAACGTGCCCAAGTGTTTTTCTTTTTCTGTTTTGTTTTGCGAAGAACGTCCAAGGTTCAATTTGTGATGTATGCATTGACAATAATTTGCTAACTCATAAATATTTGCATACGAAACAAAGGAATTAATTGCAGGTGACACTGGAAACAGGGGCAATAAAGAGTTGTCTGAGCAGTCTAATTGTTCTATCCTCCAAGGTACCAAGGTAGGTTCAGCCAAAGAACATGACCGAGTATCTTAATTCCCCAGAGAGTAGTTCAGTAAAACAATACATGTCTCTCCAAGCAAAATTACAATTATCAAGGAAATTGAGTATCCCCCGTAGATCTCAATACTTCCCCAGCAGTATACATAAAGCATCCCCGGCAGTCTTGGTCTAAAAGATTGTTCCCCGGCGGTATATCAACATTCTAAGGGATCATCCTCCAGCATATCAAAACTCCCCATGAGAGTCCAATCCAGTTCCCCAAGAAATTTGGAGTTCATACCCCCAAGCAGTAAGCTTATCCCCAGTAGATTCTGGAAGCTTATCCTCAGAGCACGAACGCGTCGTCCCGGCTTGATTTAAAGAGTTATTTCTGTAACAGGATATAACTGGGTTATCCTCAGCCAAAAGCCACGGAAAGAGCGTCCTCGGCAAAGTATCTTCCTACCCCCAGCGAAGTCTATCAACACTTCCAGCACAACAAGGATATCCCCAGCGGAATTCATCAAATCTCCCAGCATAACTCATCAACGGTATCCCCAGCGGAGTTATCTTCATCAACTCAGCAAAGCATCGCTATCCCCACAGAGTAGCACTCCCCAGCATGATCGCTAGAGTATCTTTTCTCCCGCAGAATTATTTCATTCCTCAACGGAGTTATCTTCTCCTACCAGTATTCTCGCAACGAATCATCCATAGCGGAAGCAAAATCTCTTCCTCAACATCAGCCCAGGATATGACTTCCCGGCACCCGTCAAGGATTTATTTTCCTAAGACAAAAACATACATGAATCATCACATACATCATTATAGCATGCATGTACGCATCATATCATATAAATCGCATCCATATTGAGAACATCATTGCTTGATCCATATCATGCATTGCATATAACTGACCTTTACCTTGCAGGAAAGATGCAGTTGAAATTCTCAAACATATTTCAAGGACTTCTCTAGTCCAGTTAAATCGACTCCAAACAGATTTTTCTGATAAAGACTCAGTAGAAATTCTCTTATGGTCCCCTCTCCAACGGCGAGTGAGGTGGTAATTCCTTCTTCAGATGTTTCCCTCTCCGGCATGAGCGTGAGGTGATATTCTCTTATGGTCCCCTCTCCAACGGCGAGTGAGGTGGTAATTCCTTCTTCAGATGTTTCCCTCTCCGGCATGAGCGTGAGGTGATATTCTCTTATGGTCCCCTCTCCAACGGCGAGTGAGGTGGTAATTCCTTCTTCAGATGTTTCCCTCTCCGGCATGAGCGTGAGGTGATATTCTCTTATGGTCCCCTCTCCAACGGCGAGTGAGGTGGTAATTCCTTCTTCAGATGTTTCCCTCTCCGGCATGAGCGTGAGGTGATATTCTCTTATGGTCCCCTCTCCAACGGCGAGTGAGGTGGTAATTCCCTTTCAAGATGTTTCCCTCTCCAACGGCGAGTGAGGTGATATTTCCTTTCAGATTATAATTTCCTATAGTTCCCTCTCCAACGGTGAGTGAGGTGACTCCCTCTGAGATTATAATGTCCTTTGGTTCTCTTCCTGACACTACGAAGATGGTAATTCTCACCAAGATTTTCTCAACGAGCGTTGTTGAGGTTGAAATCATTCAGGATTCTCTTACCATTCATGCTAAGGCAGTAACCCTCCCTGGTTCATTCATCAGCGTTTGAAGCTCCAGACCCAGCTCCTGTAACCAGTCAGGACATATCTATATCAAGCATCTAAAATCAGCTCCTGCGACGTGTCAGGTACTCATTTTTCTGTTTTGCAGGTATGCAGGTTCTCGCTAAGGAATCTCCTACGCGATCAACGTCCAGATGGCATTTATAAGCCCATCATCCTATCCAAGCAACATCCAAATGGCATCTATAAGCCCATTCCCTCATCATCATTGCTACTATGTGAGCGCAAATTTCTGGGCACTCTAGTGTCCAATCATCTTCTACCCTCGGATTACGAAAGGCACGTCAGCCAATCTGCATCCTCAAGTCTAAGAAGATTGAACAGGGGCAACTGTTGTACCCCAAAATTTGCCCTCCCATATTCATCAAGAAATTACCAAGTCAAGGTCACAAAATTCCCCCAGGGTTGTGCAGCTCAACTGTCTCCTATACAGTCAAAACTAGGGTTTGAGTTCTGGTCAAGCAAATGAACTTTTCAAAGGCCCAATCAAGTCTCATATGCTTACAAAGATGGTCAAGTATCCTCATGTCAAGTTTCAAGGCATTCAGCTCAAAATTGCACAGTCAAAACCCTAGATTGCACTACAGTCAACTGTAGGGGCAAAATGGTCATTTGACAGTCAAAAGTTCAAATTTTTGGTCAATATATCATTTTGAAGCCACAAACATCATTTGATCAATGCTTGATCATGATTCTCAAAATTTGGCTCAGAAATCATCAAAGATGCAAAAGTTGCTATATTTGGACAGCTGAAAAAGTCAACTGAAATTGACCAGGGCATAACTTTCACATGGATTATCAGAAAAATTCCATCCAAAGCTCATTTTGAAGAGAAAGACATTTCCTACAATTCATCTTCATGTTCCAAGTCCAAGAAATGCTCTCACAAAAAGTTATCAATTTCAACATTATAGGTCATTTTCAAAAGTCAACAAAAAGTGACTTTAAGTCAAAGGCCATAACTTGAGATTGGTAAATCAAAATGACATGGGACCAAAGGCATTGGTTAAAGGACTCAAAGACCTTTCCAAAATGTCCAAGAACATGTGAAAAGCTTAAAAATTGAGCAAGTTATGTCCTGTGGAAGTTGGGAAATTTTTGGGAATTTTGAAAAGTCAACAATGGTTCAAATGACCTAAAAATGCAAATGGGCCCATTTTTCTTCCAAGTTTCTTCATGCCAAGCCTATGCACGACCATTAGGCCCAAAGGGAAGTATTTTCATATTTTTTAATTATTTATTTGAATTTATATTAATTTATATTCATTTAAATCATTTTAATACATGAAAAATATAAACCTAACTTAAAAAAATCTTTTTATGCACATTCCAAGGTCAATATTTCGTGCACTTCTTAATTAAGCAAGTTTTGATGAGAATTGATCAGATTTGAACCAAAATGCACATGGAAAAGATTTGGAAAAGATCTTGTAAAATCAAATATTGAAATCCATTATGGCATGAGATTTTGTACAACTTTCTTGACCTAAAAGCCTTTATACATACTCAGGATCAAGACCTAATGCAAAGGAGACTGGAAACTGCGCCCAAGAAGCCATTACAAACTTGCAAAAATTCTCAAAAAGTTCAATACTGAAATCAAGGTTTTAGGTCGATTCAAGCATCAACTCTCATTCCATTAGCATCCTCAGGCACTCCTGATCAAATTCCAACCAAGAACATCCACCAAAAGGCCCTGAATTGGTATCAAGAACCCGGACTGAACCTCAAAAATTTTGAAATCGCATAGCATGATTTAAACATATTTGTGCATTTTTATTTATGTATTCATGATCACAATGATGTTTCTAAGCTAACTGACATGTTTGATTGCATTTTCATTAGCCATACGTGAATCCACCATGCGCGTTTTTTAGGGTTACAGGTTTCTGAAATTGGGGATTTTGTATAGAGGAAAAATCAGAACCCATGAGTACCATGGTTGAGCTCAACGCTTAGAGACGAAGAAGAAGATGGTCTCGCGATCAATTTATATGTGTTATAGCGCTAGTCGCTATTTTCCAATAGCTAGCCTAAAACTACGCTTCTAAAACCGTTCCCATAGTGTTTTGTTTTACAGGGTGAGGAAGACGAAGGCATCGTGTCAATTGGTGATTGGATCTTTTGAATTTCGCGCGAATTTCCAAAAGCACTAACGTGTTCTTTTTATAATATTCATTGTTTACTATATGTTAAATGACAAGCGCTTGGTTCAGTGGCAACACGTGATGCATGTAACATCAAAGACCTGGGTTCAAGTCCCAGGTCTGGCAAAATTTCCATAATATTTTTCAACGCAGATTCCTATGCAACGCTGGCACTAAGGTACACCATATTTCACCCTCATCCAAGCGCACACGTGCCTAATGAATGCAGATCAATGGCTCCAGTGTAAAGAACATACCATACGCCAGTCAACGCGTCACACACAATCCAAAAAGTCAGCGAAATTCAAAGCTAATGGGCCAGACATTCCAGGCCTGCACCTCCATAATGGGACAGAAACCCCCCCCTGGTTCTATCTTTTCTAATTTTCTTTTATCTTTTATTATTTTTAATTATTTATTTGTTTATTTATTTTCTGATTTAATTAAATATCCTTTTTTACAAAAAAATACAAAAAAAACATCATAAAAATAAAAAATGTCCAAATAAAAATATAATTTTTTAATTTTAATTATTTTCATCAATAAATTAATATATGTAAATATTTAGTTTAATTAGGTTATAGTTTTAATCTTTTTAATAAAAAAACACCAAAAATAGAATTTAGGGTTAATATCTTTTTTTTTATTATTTTTCTTTTAATTTTTCCTTCTTTTCAGAATAATATTATTTAGTTATTTTCATAAATTAAAAATTGTGCATAAATAAATTAGGGTTTAATTTAGATTATATTTTAATTCCTTCATAATAAATAAAAATATTAGAATTAGGGTTTGCCTTTTAATTTAATTTCAATTAATTTCTTTTCCTTATTAAATCTAAAAAATACAAAAATATCAAAAACATTTAATTCTTTTTTATTATTTTATTCTTAATTCCTTATTTTTAATTGTTTGCAAAAGGGTCCAACGCCCTAGTTTTGTTTAATTATTTTCTTTTGCGCATTTACTTTATTGCATATTGTAATTCTGTATCTCTCCCAAAGCCATGTAACTTTACTTTTCGCACTTTATTTTATCGCTTTATTTATTTTCCGCTAAATCGGGTCCGGTTTAATTTTGGCGATGTGGACCCGCGCCTTTGTAATAGTTTAGGAATTTTATCTTTCCGCACTTTTTAACTGTTAAATAAATGCATGCAAGAATGAATGGACAAATTAAAATCAAGCGTAGAACACCAATAACATGACAAGATAAATGCAAATGAAAAACGACACACAAATCACACACCACCCCTAGGGTACGCCTCACTGTTGCCTTGCCTCGAAAGGTGATCGTCGAGTAGAGGATGTCTTAGTAAGTCCTCATGATCCGGGAACCTGGCATGAGGGTAGCTTCTAAGGTGTCTTCCCATTGCTCTGGTGATCACCATGTCCCGAACCTCGAATTGACCCGAACACCTCCAACGGTGGTGCTACCTACCTCTCAATGGTGGGATGGCACTACTTTTAAGGACATTTACACAGACGAATTCCTTAGGGTAGGTAGGTTCTCGTAGATACTTGCTCTCTTCAAAAACAAACTGAAATCTTTTCACACCAACACTTTTCAAAAGCTTTCAAAGCAAATTTTTCAAACACTCTGACGTACGAGTCGAACTGAAATTTTTCAAAGAAACTTTTTAAAACCCACATTGAAAAGCACACAAAACAATTTTGAAAACACAAATGAGCAAGTATCTAAGAGCCCATGGATAACCATGGATAGAAAGGGTGCTAACACCTTCCCTTTCTATAACCTACCTCCCGAACCGAGAGCAATCTCTATAAGGAATTTTTCTGTGCTTTTGTCCTTTCCATTTGGAGAAAATAAAAGACGGTGGCGACTCTTGCTTCCGCGACATTTCGCGAACCAGCGTTAAACAGTCAGTTCCAGATCCACCGATCACAGTATGATATGCAAAGTAAAAGATGTGTTTTATTTGAATAATATAAGGTTTTAGAACCCTTTAGAGCCAACTAGACCCATATGATAGGATAATTCCACTGAGATTTAGTATCTCACCATATTTTCATTGTTTATTTTCATATAAGTAGTTATTAGCCGAAAGGAGAAGCGGTATGGATGAAAAACTTGGAAAACTTATTTCCCTATTTTAGTTCCATTGTATATTTTGTTTTATACCATGATGTATTATGCGCATACCAAATGTTAAGTATGTGAAATTCTTGTAATCTTGTAATCTAAAGTACCATTCTCATCATGTAACACATAGAAAGAGAAAAATTGTGAGGTTTTAAAGAATGTGACATAAGAGGAAATAATGTATCATTGAAGTCAGGAACAAAAGAAATAATATCCTTTTTGTATACGTGAGTAGCATAGAAAAATACGTTTGAGAGATTCGGCAGAAAGTTTATCTTTACTTGGACTGAGGTCATGAATAAAGCATGTGCAACCAAAGACGCAAAGAGGAATAGGGTAGAGATCATATTACATATTAAAGATAGAGTATGGAATTTGATCTTGAAGGGCCGATGAAGTCATTCGGTTGATAAGGTGACAATCTACGAGAAAAGCATCACCCAAAAAACGAGAAGGGACATTGTGGTGAAGTGAATGAGTTTGTGCAGTTTCAACTAAATGGTGGCTCTTCCATTCAACGACATTGTTTTTGTGGTGCGTAAGCACGTGATGATTGATGAATAATCCTTTGTGATGTTAAAAAAGATTAAAATTGGGATGACATATATTCACGAGCATTATCGGTGAATACAATTTTAACGGAAGTGTCAAACTATTTTTTAATTTCGGCATAAAATTCTTGGAGTCTATGGAAGACATCAGAAAGATTTTTCATAAAAAATAATCAAGCAAATTGTGAAAAATCACCAATGAAGGTTACAAAGTAATAATATCCTAAAGTTTACTTGACACAACTAGGACCCCAAATATTAGAATGAACTAAACTAAAAGGTGACACAACACTTTTATTTACTCGTTGGCACTAGGTATGACGAATATGTTTGCCTAATTGACATGATGGACACTCAAATAACGAAAGCTTAGAAAAACTAGGAACAAAACCAGGAACTAAAGACACCTTTTATTAAGGCTAGGATGACCCAAACGTTGATGTGTAAGACTTTAAGAAGCAATATAAATGCATGCCACGAGTGGTGGTAGATGATATAATCCTCCAGACTCACTCCCTATTCCAATCGTCTGTCATGTACGTCGATCCTGGACATAAATGAAATTATCAATAAATAGAACTGAATAATCAACAATACGAGTGGGCTTTTTAACATATATTAGATATAAAGGACAACCATAAATGTATAACACAAAATCTAAAGACGGGTTTATAAGTGGGTGTTCCTGACCAATGCCTTGAAATTTGATTTTAGAGTCATCCACCATAGTGACAGAAGGAAAATAATCAAAATAAGACAAGTGAGATAAAATAAGTTTATTACCAGACATATGATCAAAGGCACTCTAGTCAAGGACCTAAGGACCAATGGAGGAGGATGTAGAGACAAAGGTTACATGATTACCATATTGAGAAATGGTGACGTAAGATGATGGTTGATGGGTTCCTTAGAACTAAAGGATCTCGTTGTAATCAACGGCCAAAATAGTAACTTCTTTGGTGATAGTTGGTTGAGTAACAGCAGCAACCCTAGGTTGTCGTTGTTCTCTTGCCTTTGAATAACATTTATCTGTGCCAGGTAGTTTCTCGCAAGATATAAGCAAACCTTTGGTAAGAATGACATAATCGGTGGCAGAGTGATATTCCATAAGAGTTGGTGGTTGAAAAGTGTGCAAACAAGGTCGGTTAGTGGTGGGGAGAATAATGATGGTCACGATAAACGGCAAAACAAAGGTTGTTTGAACTGGAGCACGATTTTTCATGAATTGAATTTGAAAACTGAGATCGAATATGGAACCAGAATCAAGAGAGGAGTTGGGGGATGAAAAGTTTGCCAAAATCAATCGTCGGATGCACTGTCACGCGCAGTGCAGTTGGTGGCGCGTGAGGCCCACACACAGAGGTTACAACAATGCATAGGGGTGCGTGTTGAAGGGGTTTATGGTGATTATTTTGGGATGGATCGTGTTGTACCCAAAAATTTTCCCTCTCATTTTACTCAATACATGTCCATTGAGATCTTCAATTTGCTCAAGGTTACCCAAGAGCGGACCAGACAAACTCTCTCCTAAGGCAGTGTACCTCAAATTAGGGTTTCCATTTTCATCAAGATGGGTGAACCACAAGGGCCTCATATGCTCTCCATGGTCTTAATATGTTCTCAAGACCCTACATGTCAAGTTTCATGCCTTGCAAAAGAAGTTTGCTCAGTCAACTGCTCAGATGCTTGAGAATCGACTATATTAGGTCAAAAGTTAATTGTGACCCACATACAGTCAAACTTCAAGATTTTTGGTCAACATCAACATTTTGAAGTGAATTTCATCATTTTATTAAGGGTTTATCATGATTCCTCAAGGAATGCTCCAAATTCATCAAAACCCAAAAGTTGATAAATTAGGGTTTCTTAGTAATAGTCAACCAAACTTTGACCAAGCATAACTTCCACATGCTTTATCAAAATTTTTCCATACAAAGCTCATTTTGAATAGGATGCAATTACCTATAATTCATCTTCATCTCACAAGTTCAAAATATGCACTCATAAAAAGATATGAATTTCTACATTATGGGTCCTTTTGAAAAGTCAACAAAAACACCTTTTGGGTCAAAGCTTCTTACATGAACATGGAAGACTCAATTGAGATGAGACCAAAGGGGTTGCTTAGGGGACATCCTAAGATTTCTAAAAAGTCCAAGAACACCTATCTAGGGTTAAAATTGGAAGAGATATGCCTTGTCAAAGTTGACCCTTTTTGCAAAATTGTCAAAAGTCAAATGTGCTCAAAAATGCACTTTTTGCTAAATAGGCCTAACTTTTTATGCTTGCACCTCACTTATAATGTGGTCCACGACTCAAATATTCACCCACACATTATTTTCTTCATTTTTCAATTTATTTTGATTTTTTATTAATTAAAAATTGAATTAAATCAAATAATTGATGAATAATAGCAAAGATATGGTTTGATTTGGTTTTTGGACAGATTGGCAATCAAAATATGCTGAGTTATCAAGGCCAAAACGAATCAAGCATAATTGTTACAAGAAAGGGATGATTTGGCTCAAAATAGCAAGTTTACATGTAGCTTGAAAATCAAATCAAATCTCCCATAATTGCAAAGATTTAATCCAAGTTTATAACCCTAATTCATTCCTAGATATATATTGGACAAGAACAAAGCATGGCATAAGGTTTTTCAGTCGTGAAAACACCAAACAAAATTCAAAAAAAGTGACAAAAAGTGTTGGATCGTTTTTGAACTTAGAGATCAATTCAAGCCATTCCAACGCTTCCAATCGTTTCTTGGACCTTCCCAGAAGCTAATACAATCAGTTGCACACATTCTCACGCCCAGAATCTCCCCCTAGCATTCATATAGTTTGCCCTTTATTTCAAAATAGATTACTGTATTTCTTGCATCATTAGCATGTTTAAGTTATATATTTGTGATCCTCGTCGTGTTTGCAAGCTAACTGAATAATTTAATTGCATTTTTGAAGCCTATATGTGCCTTTGCCATTGTTAGGGTTTGTGTGTGCAGTTTAGGGGTTTGTTCTACAGGTTAAATTGGGAAAAAAGACGGATACCATGATGTTCACAAGATCAAAATGAGTTGATCTATATAGTTAGAATTCATTTATCTTAGGTTTTGTGGATTTTGAGTTTTACAGGTTTGTAGCTACAGACCTTTGTCCGTAGGTAAAGGTACAAGCACCTAAGGCGACGGAGAAAGGTAGAAGAAGGTTAGGTGTCAGCCAACCATTTGCCCATTTGAAAATTCGTGCGCTTGGGAATCAGGGATTTGTTTTCTTTACATTATATTTTGTTTTCCTTATACTAACAACTAAAACGCGTAGCGCAACTGGCAATGAGGCATTGGCATTGATCATAAGGACCTGAGTTCGACCCCAGGTCCCAGCGTTTCCTTTATGTTATTTTCTTTCAACAGATCTAGCGCATCACTCGTCTTGGTGTCCACCATACTCCACCAATCTTCAGCCAATGGATTCATCATCCATTCAATCTAATGAACAGGCAGTGAGGGACCATGATGCGCCCTCGAGTCAATGCTACAAGGAATCAAATGCTGACCAGGCTTGAAACGTTTTGGGCCTGAAAAATTCAGATTGGCACCCCCCTTTTGCTAGCATACAGGCCCAATTTGCATTTTCTTTTCTATTTTCTTTTTAATTTCTTTAATTAATTTCTTTTATTTGTTTTAATTAATTAACCCAAAAATCATTTTCTTTTTTTTAATCAAAAAATCACAACAAGCTACAAAAATCTTTTTTAATAAAAAACATTTCATTTCTTAATTAATTTAGTTTAATTAACTTAGGGCAATTTAATCTCTTTTAATAATTAAAAATAATTAGACTTAGGATTTGAATTGTACATAATTTAATTAATTTTCTTTAAAAAATACACCAAAATCATTTTTATTCATTAAAATATTTATTTTTAATTAGGTTAATTAGGTTCACTTAAATACTTTTTTTCATAATTAAAAAGCAATTAGAAATTATGCTTTTATTTAAATTGCAATTTCATTGTTTTCTCCAATACAAAAATATACAAAAATCTTTTTCCTTTCAATTAGGGTTTAGGTTGTTTTTCAACACTCATTGTATTTAACTCGCCGCATATTTAATTATTTCTTTTCCATTATTTTTGTAACTGCCAACGATTTGTAATAGTTAAACTAGGGTTTTATTTACTGCTTTAATCCCCGATTCTTTGGTTATGTAATTAATCCCCATCCCCCGAAGCCTTGTAATAAATAGGTTTATTTTCTCGCACTTTTAAATTCCTGCAAATATTTAACTATCTAGATGTATGCTAATAGGATTTTATGGCAAGAATATCTGAAAATTAAAACGGTAGATCACCTAATGTTCAAAGATTAAATAACTGAAACAATTCATATGCACATATTCACTCCTAGGGTTTACCTCACTTCGGTTGCCTCCGGTAAACAGTCATTAAGCATAGGAGATTTTAGTGGTTGCCCTGCAGTCTAAAAAGATCAAAATGTCCCATTCGAATGTTGTCTCGAAAATGTTGCCTCGGAAATGTTGCATCGGAAAGATCTTAAGACTCTAGGGATACTACTAGAGTTTTCTAAACTATTGCTTTAGTGATTGTACTTGTCCCTTTCGAACGTCCCTTACAACTCCAACAACGGTGCTACCTACTATTTAATAGTGGGATAGTGCTGTCTAAAGGAAATGAGAACAAACAATCTTTTTTCGAGTAGGTAGAATCTTAAGTACTTGCTCAATGAAAACTTTTCACACAAACACCTTTCAAAACAAATTTTCAAAAAAAACTTCGTCACATCCTTGAGGACTGATACAAGGATTATCACGAAGTAAAACATTTTCAAAACAAGCACACGCAAGCAATTTTAAAAAGATGAGCAAGTACCTAAGAGCCCATGGAAAACCATTGATAGAAAGGGTGCTAACACCTTCCCTTTCTATAATCTACCCCCCGTACTCAGAATATCTCGAAAAAAGGTTTCTTCTGTTCTTTTTCCTTTTCCTGATTGGATGAAATAAAAGTCAGTGGCGACTCTTGCTTACCGCGAAATTTTGCGAACAAAAAAAACGCAAAACGCAAACCAGTAAAAATAGTCGGTTCTGCCACCGTATCACAGAACTGGCGACTCTGCTGGGGATTAAATAAGTGGGGTATACCTTAGGATCTAGGCCATTAAAATTGCTTCTCTTGATTATCTTGATTGCTTTACTATTGAGGGTTTGTTTGGGGTTACTATAGATCCTACACCTGGATCTGAGGGCACTCATTAGGTAAATAGCAATAGATCATGGAGACTGTACAACATAGATCCATATGGTTTAAGCGATGGTTGTGTTGGTGTGGCACTTTGGTCGATACCAGTATCCTTCGTGGGGAAACGAGGAGAATACGGGGCCTCCGCGTGGTGTCGTGAAACACTAACGGACCTTAGAACCTTAGTTGAACAAACTTGGCCATTAGAAAGTAGTGAGATAGCCGACCTCGGTGTAGAGCTGAGGATTGGTTGATACTTGATGCTACACTCATTGAGATCAGAATTTCGGGATATTTCGGCCGCAAGAAAAGATTGCTTGAGCTGAGACAATGCTCGATAAAGGATGGTCAGTGATATTGAGATCCTCTAGAACCCGATTACTTTTTAAGACAGGTTTGAAACCAACTAAACTTCAAGAGGGTACTACCTTTAACCTCATGCAAGCCTTAAACCTAAGGACTTTGTGTGATTTGACTGTGCTTGCTATACCTGTGTTTGTTATACATGTGTTTTCTCATGACATCATGCATCATAACATATCATACATTCTTATTGCACTAACCATTTCAAAGACCAAGGGAATTTATCTTTGTTCTGTTTTGCAGATCGTGGCTTCCGTTCGTATAAACACTATCTGAATCAGCTTTGTGAAGATATCTTCTCAACTGAAAGAGCTAGCATCAAGGGTTTCTGAAACTTCTGCGTTCACTAAGAGACATGGTCGACTTCTCAACCTGGTTACTTCAAACTTTGATGAAAAGATTATGAGTGTACTTTTTTAGTTCTTCGATCCCAAGCACCACTGCTTCACCTTTCTATACTATCAGTTGGTGCCTACCTTGGAAAAATTCTCTCAGCTATTGGATATACCCATTCTGGAATACTTACCCTTCACAGGTCTAGAAGAAGTTCCTAATCCAGAAGTCATTGCCTCAGATTTGCATCTGAAACGGGCCGACGTGGTATCCAATTGTGAAACGAGAAGCGGAGTCAATGGTTTTCTAGCTAAGTTTATGATAGACAAGGCCCAACTGTTTTGGGATGATATGGATTTCCAGGCTTTTGAGGAGGTCTTGGCTCTTTTAATCTACGGGTTAATCCTATTCCCTAATCCAGACTTATTCGTAGATGTGAATGCTATCAAGATCTTCCTCTCTCGCAATCATGTGCCTACATTGCTCAAAGATATTCTGCACACCCTACATACTCGCACCATGAAGAGAAGAGGGGTTCTTATGTGTTGCATGCCATTGCTATCGAGGTGGTTTATTTCTCACCTCCCTAAGTCTATACTGAAGAATGAAGAAGGTTTGGGTGGTCGCAAAGGATGATGTCGCTCGCTCATACGGATATTCTTTGGTGTTCTCGAGCTATGGAAAACACTGCTATTATTAATTGCTATGAGGAGTACCTTAATGTCCTTTTACTTGGTATCAGAGGAGGTATAACCTACAACCCTTGTTTAGCTCTGCGACAATTGGGTCACGCTCGAAGGGATGGTCCCCATGAGTTACTTATCGAGGGCATTGTATTCAACTATGAGGATGATGTTAACGAGTATCGTCGGAGGTTCATACGAGCTTGGGGCATGGTAAACCGATATGGCGCCAGGGCTTTGGGGCCAAAGACTTCTATTCCTATGGAACCTTACCTCCAATGGGTACGAGCTCGTGCCCAGAAGCTTATGATGCCCTATGTGGCCGTTTTACCAGTGATCGTGGAACCCACTACTGAAGAAGGTATTCCTTACACGGTTCTCTATCCTTATATGCCCACGGATCTTGGAGAGTTACAGAGGTCTTGGATTCAGTTGATGAAGGAGCAGGATACTTACAGGGATCAATTCCATGCTCAGGAGAGGAAAGTTTTAGAGCTCACAAAGCAACTCCATGAGGAAAAAGGATTGAATGATTATCTCGGCACAAAGAGGAAGCATCCATGGGAATCTTGATGTCTTTTATAGTTTCAGATTTATTTTTAATTGTAACGCCTAAAAGGCATTTGAACTTCAAATTCAGCTAATAAAGTTTTGTTTATTCTGGTTTGCAAATTTAAATTTCCCGAAGTCTTTGAAATCATTACATATGCATCCCATTATCATACACATCATTACAAGTACCATTACAGGTTTCTCATCTTCTTCGTTGTTTATTTCAGCACGAAATGTCTTCCGAGCAAACCATCAAGGACCTTCAGGCACAAAATGCCCAGTTCCAACAAATGTTCATAAGTCTGGAAAAAGGACAGGAGGATCTGAAAGCCCTTGTCCTGAAAGAGAAAAATAAAAAGAAGAAGGTTGTCGGTATTCTGAATATGGGCATAAGGTTTGGAGAGCATTTGAAGCGAAAAGTCGATCTGACCTCTTTATCCAAGGAAGGGGAGAATAAGGAAGAAGAGAAGGATCTCAGTCCTGCAGTTTCTGACAATGATACCGATTACAATGATGAGAAATATCCTCCTACTGAGGATATATACAAGCAATTGGAAGACCGTCTGAGTTCCATGGAAGTTCAGAGGATACATGGACTAGATTTCAAAGAATTGGGATTGGTGTCGGGAGTAGTCATCCCGCAGAAGTTCAAAGCTCTAGTTTTTGCTAAGTATGATGGGGTGTCCTGCCCAAAACTCCATCTCCGTTCTTATGTTAGAAAGATCTAGCCCCACACTGCTGATATAAATATGTGGGTTCATTTCTTTCAAGATAGTTTGTCAGGGACTCAGATTGAATGGTTCTACCAGCTGGAGGGAGCCAATGTCCGAAATTGGGAAGATCTGGCTGCTGCATTCTATAAGCAGTATCAATATAATGTCGACCTCGCTCCTACTCGTACTCAACTCCAAAGTATGTCCATGGGTGCAAGTGAAGGCTTTGAGGACTATGCACAGAAATGGAGAGACTTGGCTGGAAGAGTCCAACCCCCGTTGTCTGATAGGGAGTTGGTTGATATGTTTCTGGGGACGCTATCTGGCCCATTTTTCAATCATTTGACCGGCAGCTCGTCAACTAGTTTCATTGAACTGATTCTAACTGGAGAAAGAGTAGAAGCTGGGATTCGAAGCGACAAAATACATAAAGATGCCTCTTCGAGTTCAGTAAAGAAGCCTTTTGCTGGTAAGAAAGAAGCCAGTGCCATCTATAGCCCGAGGGGCCAAAACAGGGCTGAACATCGTCCGACAGTAAGTGCCGTGATGATACCTAGACCTGCAGTTGCTCCACAATGCCACAATCAACAAAGGGTGGAAAGACCACAACGACAGTTTACCCGCATCAACATGACGTTGGTTGAAGTGCTACCTCACCTGCTGAGATCCAACTTGGCAACCTTGAAAGAGGCTCCCAAGAATCCAAATACTACATCTCCCCGATATAATCCAAATGCTCGGTGTTCCTATCATTATGAGAGTCCTGGCCACGATACAAATGACTGTTGGGCTCTGAGGAACAAAGTACAAGACTTGATTGAAGCCAAGGAAATAGATTTTAATGCTCCGAAGAAGCCAAATTTTATAACTGCTCCCATGCCTAAACACGGTCATGGAGTTAATGTTGTTGATACTGATTTGTTTGTTACCTCTGCCGATGAAGTTTCTACTCCTCTCATGACTTTCAAGAAAAATTTGTTGTTGGCTGGTTTATTTCCGAGTTGTGGAGAAGGTTGCCACATGTGTTCGTTTCTACCTTCTGGTTGCCATTTGCTGAAGATAGGTGTTCAACACCTGATAGATAGCAAAGAAATTATGTTTGAGAAAACTTTGGTTCCCGTTATTCCATCTCAAGACGTCGCCATTATAACCATTTCCTCCAATCCTTCCAAGGTCTCCTCGAGAAGACCTGTTAGGATTACATCTGCTCCAAGAATTGCTCTGCTGATAATCACTGTTCCTGGTCCTATCCCGTATGTCTCGGACAAAGTTGTCCCTTGGCATTATGGTGCTGATGTGTACTATCATGGCATCAAACAAGATTTGAAAGATGAAGAAGTTGATCTTGATATTGGTAACATTGTTGGAACCAGCAAAGTTACCCGAAGTGGAAGGGTCTTCTCTCCCGAGATTTCCCCAAAGACTGTCAACAAGTCTATTATCATTCCATCTACTGTTCCTGCAAGTACATCAACTATTGTTCATGTTCTTACTCCAGTTATTACCCCTGTCGACGAATCTTCTGGTACTCGCGGCAAGGAGATTATAGGTGAGCCTGCCCAGACGGAGGCGCCTAAGAAAATTGTTGTGGAAGCCTCTAAGCAAGAAATGGAGGAAATACTGAAAATCATTAAGAAGAGCGACTACAATATGGTCGAGCAGTTGGGGCAGACCCCATCAAAGATATCCATGTTATCCCTGTTGTTTTGCTCTGAGGCCCATGTGAAATCTTTGATTGCATTCCTCAAAACTGCGCATGTGCCACAAGAGACTTCAGTTGATCAGTTCAAAGATTGTGTGGCCAGCCTGACTGCTGATAATGGGCTGGGTTTTTCAGATGCGATTTGACACCAAAGGGAAGGAAGCATAATGATGCTCTGCATGTCTCGATTGAATGCAGGGGCACCACTATGGCTCATGTGCTGGTAGATACTGGGTCTTCACTGAATGTTCTTCCAAAGAAGGCGTTGGACTGGTTGGATTGCGAGGGTTTGACTCTAAAGCCTAGTAACACTGTGGTAAGGGATTTTGACGGATCGAAGAGAATGGTGCACGGGGAGGTGGATATCCCCGTCAAAGTGGGTTCTCATACTTTTGGGTCCATTTTCTATGTGATGGATATCAGGTCGTCGTATTCTTGTTTGTTGGGTCGTCCTTGGATCCACGAGGCTGGGGCAGTTACTTCCACACTCCACCAAATGCTGAAGTATCCGGTGAAAGGAAAGATTGTCACAGTGCGGGGTGAAGAGGAGTATATGGTGAGCCACCTCAATTCCTTCCGATACGTAGAGATGGATGGGGAATTCATAGAAACTCCTTGTCAGAACTTAGAAGAGGTCCCTCAGATCTTAGCATCAACTGAAACTACTACCAAAAAACCTCCTTTAAAGATGGCTTCTCTCAAGGACTCCAGGGCTGTGGTTGAAGAAGGTGGGTGTGCCAATTAGAGTCAGCTCCCTGATTTCACGCAGAAAACTGACAAATTTGGTTTGGGCTTCACTACAGGGGATCAAAGGGCTGTTAGACGCGCTCGGGCTGGAGGACTTCCCCTACGCATCAGCAATCGGGGAATTAACGCCATTGAAGACATCGAAGAGGATTCAGACATCGACAGCTGGATCTACCCAACTACCAACGGTGGACTGAGTATCTGGACGGCTAGGGACTTTGTACCTGTTTCTTTTATTCCGCAGTAATTGACTTACTTGTTTTGAGATTTGTAATAAACAATTTAAAACTTTACGGCCTGGTGCCTTGCCTGAGGCACCTTGGCTTTGCTTGTGAGGGCTATTATTTGTCATTTCATATATCATTAATAAAGCATTGGACGTTTCTTGCATACAAATTTTGCGCTCTCTGTTTTTATTTTCCGTTTTCACTTTATCAAAATAGCTATTCTCTCACACACACTCACGTATCATAATGTAGATCCATATCCACTTTAGATCCCATTGATAACAGCTCTGCTATTGCCAATTATGACTTCAAAAATCCAATCAACCAAGTCGGGGACGAAGGTGAGGATGATTGTGAGGTGCCTGGAGAACTTGCTAGAGTACTACAACAGGAAGAAAGGGACATACAACCTCATGAAGAGTCGGTTGAGACATTGAATTTGGGTACTAAGGAAGACAAAAAAGAGGTTAAAATAGGTGCAAATCTGGAGCTTAGCATCAAACAAAGGCTGATACAGATGTTGCACGACTATGTTGAGATCTTTGCCTGGTCCTATGAAGACATGCCTGGTTTGGACACTGATGTTGTGGTACATCGCCTGCCGACTAAAGAAGATTGTCCTCCAGTTAAACAGAAGGTCCACCGTATGCACCCTGAAATGTCATAGAAAATCAAGGCAGAGGTCATGAAACAGTTTGACGTAGGATTCTTAGTTGTCACTTCGTGTCCACAGTGGGTTGCTAACGTCGTTCCAGTACCTAAGAAGGACGGTAAGGTACGGATGTGTGTGGATTACCAAGATCTGAACAGGGCAAGCCCCAAGGATGACTTCCCACTTCCTCACATTGACGTTCTGGTCGACAACACCGTGCATCATAAAATCTTCTCCTTCATGGATGGTTTCTCTGGCTACAACCAGATCAAGATGGCTCCTGAAGACATGGAGAAGACAACCTTCGTTACACAGTGGGGCACCTTCTGCTATAAGGTGATGCCTTTGGGTTGAAGAATGTTGGGGCAACTTATCAGCGTGCCATGGTCACTTTGTTCCACGATATGATTCACCACGAGATCGAAGTCTGTGTTGATGACATGATAGCCAGGTCTCAGATCAAGGAAGAGCACCTTGATCATCTCCAGAAATTGTTTGACAGGTTGAAGATATACAAGTTGAGGCTGAATCCGAACAAGTGTACCTTCGGGGTAAGGTCTGGTAAGCTTCTGGGATTCGTTGTCAGCGACAAAGGCATCCAGGTAGATCCTGCAAAGGTAAAAGCTATACAAGAAATACCAGCTCCCTGTACAGAGAAGGAAGTTAGAGGTTTCTTAGGACGCCTGAATTACATCGCCAGGTTCATTTCACATCTGACTGCTACTTGTGAGCCAATCTTCAAGCTTCTGAAGAAAGATCAAGTGGTAAAGTGGAATGATGAATGCCAGACCGCTTTCGAAAGAATTAAAGAATACCTTCAAGAACCGCCAATTCTGATGCCTCCAGTTGAAGGAAGACCTTTGATATTATACTTGACAGTGCTATACAATTCAATGGGGTGTGTGCTGGGGCAACATGACGAGTTTGGTCGAAAAGAGCATGCAATTTATTACCTTAGCAAAAATTTTACCGACTGTGAGACACGATACTCATTGCTCGAGAAAACTTGTTGCGCTTTGGCATGGGCTGCTCGCCGACTGAGACAATATATGCTGACTCACACTACCTTGTTGATATCAAAGATGGATCTAATCAAGTATATTTTTGAGAAGTCCGCTCTCTCCGGAAGGATAGCAAGGTGGCAAATGATCTTAACTGAGTACGACATACAATACACAACCCAAAAAGAAATAAATGGGAGTGTATTGGCTGATCATTTGACTCATCAGGCCGTGGATGACTACCAATCCATGAATTTTGAGTTCTCGAATGAGAATATTATGTTGGTAACTGACTATGAAGAACCTAGATCGGATGAAGGACCTGAGGAGGAATCCCGATGGTATATTTATTTTAATGGAGCCTCAAATGCACTGGGTAACGGCATTGGCGTTGTAATCATATCTCCCGAGGGCTGTCATACTCTGTTCACCGCCCAATTATGTTTCAACTACACCAACAACATGGCGAAGTATGAAGTGTGCATCATGGGTCTTAGGGCTGCTATTGACCTAATAATCAAGTTCTTAAAGGTATTCAGGGATTCCGCTTTGGTGATAAGTCAGATCAAAGGCGAGTGGGATACGAAGCACCTGAATCTCATTCCTTACAAAGAGTATGTACTAACGTTGCTCCCACACTTTGAGGAGGTAACCTTTGAACATTTCCCATGAGAGGAGAACCAGTTAGAGGATGCGCTAGCTACCATGTCTTCTATGTTCAAAGTTAGGTGGGACAATGAAGCTCCCCAAATCACCATTGAGAAGTTGGATGAACCAGCACACTGCTGTGAGATCGATACCGAAGAAGTGGCAGACAAAACCTGGTTTCACGAAGTCAAAAGGTATATCGAGACTCAAGATTATCCCGAAGGGGCATCTGTCAATGATAAGAAGTTTCTGAGAAGGTTCGCTGCAAAGTTCTTCCTCAGTAATGGAATCCTCTATAAATGCAACCATGACTCCACACTACTATGATGTGTAGACAAAAGTGAAGCAGAGAGGATCATGACAGATCTACATGAAGGCACCTTCGAAACCCATTCTAGTGGACATATCATGGCTAAGAAGATCCTACGGGCAGGATACTACTGGTCCACCATGGAAGCCGATTGTTATCAACACTCTCGAACTTGTCATAAGTGCCAAATCTATGCTGATAAGGTGCATGTGCCTCCGGTCCCCTTAAACGTCTTGACAGCTCTGTGGCCCTTTGCAATGTGGGGCATCGACATGATCGGAGAAATCAGGCCCACCGCTTCCAATGGAAATTGCTTCATCTTAGTAGCCATTGATTACTTCACGAAGTGGGTTGAGGCAGCCTTTTTGGCTACAGTAACCAAGAATGTCGTGGCGCGGTTTATCCGACATAACCTGATATGTCAATATGGTCTACCAGAGAGGATCATTACTGACAATGGTACGAATCTCAAAAACACGATGATCACTGAGCTTTGTAAACAGTTCAAGATACAACATCATAATTCTTCTCCCTACCGGCCAAAGATGAATGGCGTTGTTGAAGCAGCTAACAAGAACATCAAGAAGATTGTATAGAAGATGACGATGACATACAAGGACTGACATGAGATGTTACCATTTGCTCTTCATGGATACCGTACCTTAACACAGACATCGACAGGGGCAACACCCTACTATCTGGTATATGGCATGGAGGCAGTCCTACCCATCAAAGTCCAGATACCTTCTCTCATGATTACGAAGGATGCAGGTTTGAACGAGGACGACTGGATCCAAACCCGACTTGATCAGTTGAATCTAATCGACGAAAAAAGACTTACTGCTATCTATCATGGTCAGACGTATCAAAAGCGAATGATCAAGGCTTTTAACAAGAAGTCCGACATCAAGAATATCAAGTCGGGGATCTAGTAATCAAACGCATCATACTGCCACAAGGTGATCCCAGGGGCAAATGGACCCCCACATACGAAGGGCCATTTGTGGTTAAGAACATTTTCTCGGGAGGAGCTATGATTCTAACCACCATGGATGGTGACGACCTTCTTCACTCTATCAATGCAGACATAGTGAAAAGATACTACGCATAATCAAAGACCCGCTAGGTCGACTGGCCTAGGAAAAAACAAGGGCTTCCCGGTAAACCAAAAGGGTTCGGGCAAAAGTAAGGGATGAAAATGAAAAATTTGTACACCCGACAAGTCAAAAACCCGAAAGGGAGGCTTGGGAAAAAAAGGGTATCCCGGTGGATTGAAAACCCGAAAGGGCGGTCCAGGAAAAAGTTAGGGATATAAAGCGTATCACTATGTCTCATTGGATCATCTTGTGAACAGACTTCAGTATCGACTATCAAGCTCGGACGACGCCAACCAATCTGATCAACCTTCGACCAAGTAGCAAAATGATGAGACGCTTGAAGATATAAAGGCAATAACAGAGTTGGAACCCAATGAGGGTGTTTCACATAGCTGTTTTTCTTTCTTTTACACAAATTGTAATTTATTTCGGCGGCATTCTCTTACTAGCGCGTCAACCTCTTTGTACAAAAAATGCATATTACATGCCAACTTCAAAAAATCAATACAAATCATTTTCACAAGAAACTTCAATTCGTTTTTTCTTTTTCTGTTTTGTTTTGAAAGAACGTCCAATGACTTATTTTTGATATATGCATTTGAAAATGATTGCTGCTCATAAATATTTACATAAGAAACAAAAGACAATTATTCGTAATTTCGTAAACAGGAAAAATAAGAAGTGCCAAACCCTACAGTTACTCTGCCCAGCAGGTACCAAGATAGAGCCAACTTAGGAATATAATTATTGGTACATACACTCCCCACAAAGCAAAAGTATCCAAAGGCATTGATGTCAGCTTTCCCGAAATAGGACATAACTATCCCCAACCGAGGTTCATAATCGCGGGCGAGTCAGTAAATTTCATCCCCCAAGCGGAGTTTATTTCTCCAACAGAGCTCAACGTCTCCAACAATGAAACTTCATCCCCAGCTGAGTTTATTCCTCCAGATCAGTAGGTCTACCAACAGAAATTCACTTCCTAAGTTTGTTCTCCGTAGAGTTATTCTCAAGCAGCATCTCTTCCTGACAGAATACTTACAAATCTCCAGCAACCGTCAGAGATTTATTTTCCCAGACGCGAGCATACCCCGATAACATTTCATGAACATACATTATGACATACACATACATATAATATACATCATAATCTTATTTATTTTGAGAACATCATCTCACCCTGCATTTCATGCATCACATATAACTAATCCTGATATCTTTTCAGGAAAAGATGATTAGCTTTGACAAATTTAGCAGTTATACAGATCACATCTATAGACGACTAATGGAAACTCAGTTCTCGAAATCAAACGGGTCAACTAATCTATACTACTGCTTTGAAGTAACCCTACTATCTAGGTTCCTTCTCACAGCCCTACTATCCAGGCTTTCATATCGAAGTAACCCTACTATACAGGTTCCTTCTCACATCCCTACTATCCAGGCTTTCATATCGAAGTAACCCTACTATCCAGGTTCCTTCTCACAGCCCTACTATCCAGGCTTTCATATCGAAGTAACCATACTATCCAGGTTCCTTCTCACATCCTTACTATCCAGGCTTTCATATCGAAGTAACCCTACTACCCAGGTTCCTTCTCACAGCCCTACTATCCAGGCTTTCATATCGAAGTAACCCTACTATCCAGGTTCCTTCTCATAGCCATACTATCCAGGCTTTCATCTCGAAGTAACCCTACTATCCAGGTTCCTTCTCACAGCCCTACTATCCAGGCTTTCATATCGAAGTAACCCTACTATCTAGGTTCCTTCTCACAGCCCTACTATCCAGGCTTTCATATCGAAGTAACCCTACTATCTAGGTTCCTTCTCACAGCCCTACTATCCAGGCTTTCATATCGAAGTAACCCTACTATCCAGGTTCCTTCTCATAGTCCTACTATCCAGGCTTTCATATCGAAGTAACCCTACTATCCAGGTTCCTTCTCACAGCCCTACTATTCAGGCTTTCATATCGAAGTAACCATACTATCCAGGTTCCTTCTTACAACCCTACTATCTAGGATTTCATATCGAAGTAACCCTACTATCCAAGTTCCTTCTCACAACCCTACTATCCAGGCTTTCATATCAAAGTAACCCTACTATCCAGGTTACTTCTCACAACCCTACTATCCAGGATTTCATATCGAAGTAATCCTACTATCCAGGTTCCTTCTCACAACCCTATTATCCAGGCTTTCATATCGAAGTAACCCTACTATCCAGGTTCCTTCTCACAGCCCTACTATCCAGGCTTTCATATCGAAGTAACCCTACTATCCAGGTTCCTTCTCACAACCCTACTATCCAGGCTTTCATATCGAAGTAATCCTACTATCCAGGTTCCTTATCACAACCCTATTATCCAGGCTTTCATATCGAAGTAACCCTACTATCCAGGTTCCTTCTCACAGCCCTACTATCCAGGCTTTCATATCGAAGCAACCCTATTATCCAGGTTCCTTCTCATAACCTTACTATCCAGGTTCCTTATCTCTTATCTCCAAACAGCAGTCCACAATACTGTAAGACCGGGACCCGATCAAACACGATTGGTTTTGCATTTCCCCAGTAAGTCACAGTGTAGCTTGTACCCTGACCAGATATGCAGTTCACTTCCGCTTCCTCAAGCCGGAGTTATTTCCCCAATAGAGCAACGGATAACTGAAGCTCCTAAATTTCTATTTCTCCCCATACAGATACCGACGTTCCTCAGAAGATTCCTCATCAACAACAATAACAGGAACTCTCATCGGAGGAATGTCTCAAGAAATCAACATCCTCTAGATGGCATCTTTAAGCCCATCTCCGACGGTATTCCGCCACATCTTGGATGGAATCTTCAAGCCCATCTCCGACAATTCTCTAGCAGCTTCTGAATGGCATCTATAAGCCCATTCCCGATATAACAAATCAAGTGCCACTTCATGCGAGTGCAAATTTATGGGCACTCTAGTGTTCAATCATCTTCCACCTTTAGATCACGAAAGGCAGGCTAGCCAATCTACATCCTCAGGTTTAATAAGATTGAACAGGGGTAACGGTTGTACCCCAAAATTTGCCCTCTCATTTTACTCAATACATGTCCATTGAGATCTTCAATTTGCTCAAGGTTACCCAAGAGTGGACCAGACAAACTCTCTCATAAGGCAGTGTAACTCAAATTAGGGTTTCCATTTTAATCAATATGGGTGAACTACAAGGGCCTCATATTCTCTCCATGATATTAATATGTTCTCAAGACCCTACATGTCAAGTTTCATACCTTTCACTAGAAGTTTGCTCAATCAACTGCTCAGATGCTTGAGAATCGACTGTATTAGGTCAAAAGTCAATTGTGACTCACATACAGTCAAACTTCGAGATTTTTGGTCAACATCAACATTTTTAAGTGACATTCATCATTTGATCAAGGTTTGATCACGATTCCTCAAGGAATGCTCCAAATTCATAAAAACCCAAAAGTTGCTAAATTAGGGTTTCTCAATAAAAGTAAACCAAACTTTGACCAAGCATAACTTCCACATGATTTATCATAAATTTTCCATCCAAATCTAATTTTGAAGCGGATGCAATTCCTTACAATTCATCTTCATCTCACAAGTTCAAAATATGCACTCATAAAAAGATATGAATTTCTACATTATGGGTCCTTTTGAAAAGTCAACAAAAACACCTTTTGGGTCAAAGCTTCTTACACGAACATGGAAAACTCAATTGAGATGAGACAAAAAGGGTTGATTAGGGGACATCCTAAGATTTCTAAAAAGTCCAAGAACACCTCTCTAGGGTTAAAATTGGAAGATATATGTGTGATACGGTGGGAGAACTGACTTGAGGTTTTGCGTTTGTGTTCGCAAATGTTTTGGTTTAGCAAGAGTCGCCACCGACTTTTTATTTTATCCTAAGGAAAGGTTAAAAAGCATAGGAAAAACCTTTGAGATGTTTTCTTGGGTTCGGGGAGTAGATTATAGAAAGGGAAGGTATTAGCACCCTTTCTATCCATGGTTATCCATGGGCTCTTAGTTACTTGCTTAGATCACTTGCCTTTGCTTTTCAATTGTTTGAAACGGTGCTTTACGTGTGTGGTTTTTGAAAATGTTTTGAAAAAGATGCCTTTGTTTAGGCAACCCTTGTAACAATTCTTTACTCGAATGTTTTACAAAAGGTGTTTGTCTTTTTGAAAAGATGTTTCAAGGTTTTGAAAGTTGTTTTTGGAAATTGTGTTGTGGAGTGTGTTTTGAAAGATGGCAAGGACTTGTTTTGCAAGTTTGATCAAGTAACTAAGAGTTGTCTATCCCTAAATTTCTCAAAGATCATTCCTATGTTTTAACCCTTTTAACAGTATTGTTCCACCATTGTATTTGGTGGACAATCTTGTGTTAGGATGTTAACGAGACGGGCGCGGGTCATCGTATGGACCATGTATGCAATGGTGTCAAGTATCTTTGGCAATTTGCTTGAGGGACTTGATCATTTTTGTTTAGGCAACTTGATAGCGTCATCGAGGGACTATGATCATTTGATTTGTTTTTTTGTTTTGCCAAAGACACTCAACATGCAACATGGCCCATTTTTGAAGGCGACAAGTGGAGTAACCCTAAGGGTGCAAGTGTGAATTGTGTATTTGATTTTCATGCATGTTTATCTTTGAATTAGGTCAAGCTATTTGTTATTTGATTTTGCATACAAACTCTAGGTCTATCATGGCATAATTTGAAAGCTTTTAAATGCGAAAATTTAAAGTCCTAAATTATTACAACATGATTATGGGGATGGGGGTACAAATGTTTGAATGGGGGGATATTTAGCAAGAAATTAAATCTAAAATTATTACATCCATATTGAATATACAAATATCAAATTGTACAATATTTAAACAAATATAATAAATATGCAAAAATGTATTATGCACAAAAAGGATTTTTTATGTATGAGAAAGTATTTTTCAATGTGAAATATAAACAAAAATAAAAAAGTCAAATTTTGAATATTTTTGTTATTTAGGGCAAAACCCTAGTTTTTAAATAAACGGTATTTATTTATTAATTATATACAATATTTATATATTAATTTATACAAAAAAATAAATAAAAAAGAAGTATATTGTAAAAAAGTATTTTTTAGTGTCATATATTAATAAAAATAAAAATGTATTATTTTTATATTTTTGTCCTAAATATCTAAAAAAATATACAAGTATTTATATTATATATTAAATATACTAAATATATACCAAAATAAAATATTAATTATTTACAAAAAAGTATATTTTAGAAAATGTTTTTAAAATGTAAATGAAAAATAATAACTGAAAATAAATATATTTTTGTATTATTTTTTAGTGTTTTAAATAAAAGTATATAAATATTTATTTACATATATATGCTAAATAAAACAAATAAATGCCAAATAAATGCAAAAATGTATGGAAAAATATTTTTTATATTTTTTATATTTGAGAAAAAAAAATAATAAGTCAGAATTAAAAAGAAAAAATCAAAAATGATAAATATATCACACAATGGGCCAGGGGGGTGTAAATTGAAAAAAGGGGTGCAAAAAGCAGGACTGACTTAGGCCCAGTCCAGGCCAGTCATCTTCAACCTTCAGCATTGTTTAAACATCAAAAACGCGCACTTCTTGTACAACAACTAACTCCTGATTCTTTGACTTTTAACAAAAACTCATAACACAAACATTATAGAGCATAAAGAGACAAATTCATACATATAAAACACTTGACCTAACTCTAAGAAACGAAGGAGAATTTCTTCATCCCCAATTTCTGACCTAATTTTTCTTCAATGTTCATGGCCAAAATTCTCACAGCACACTCAATATAAATGAAAAGTAAATACATGGATGGCTTCAGGGCAATGAGTAGAGCATGTTTCATTCATAAACCTAAGCCTAACTCTTCCTATATTGAGAGATAGAAGTTCATGTTTTTACCTGTTTCAGCTTGAGTCGTGTATAGCAATGGGGCCAACTTCAATGGAGTTTGAGCTTTGGTACAGCTTGCCTGAAGTCCAAGGATGCTTCTCCAACACCTAGCTTGCTTTGAATCACTATGAATCGTGCTATGGAAGTTCACCTGCAAAACTGAAAAATTAAAATGGCAACCGGGGTTAGGGATGTTACAGTTTGTGTCTAGGGCTTGGGATAGCTTCAATGGATGGTAGGGAATGTGTTTGAACAAACTTTGGCCAAAACGCACGAGCAAACTAAGTTGTGTAACTCAATCTGCAAGGATGCCCTGTTTCTTGCAGAAAAATGGTGTTTTGGTGAATGTGGAGGTATTGAGGATGAAGGACTCGTGTTTTAGGTCAACTTGGGTGTATGAAAGATGAGAACAAAGTTTGCTTAGGCTTATGTTTACAGGAATGAAAGATGGTATGTGTTTTGCCAAGTTTCTTCTCATGTAAGCAAAGAGATGTCAACTTGTGATATAGGCCTGTACCAAGTTCTCAAGCATGCTGCATACTTTGTTCTTGATCAGTGGGATTTGCCTACCAACTCTTGCCTCAAAGATTTGGCTTGTACTTCTTGGATTTTGAATTTGACATAAAGCACTACTTTTCAAAAATGGCAAATGTGCTTTTTCCATTTAAGGGATAATCTTGCATGTAATGACCAAATGCACAAAACAATGCTTGAACACAATGGTTAGGCATTTAATTATTGAGTGTGAAGAGGTTTAGAGGCCTGCAAACTATCACAAACCCTGCTGACTTGAAAATGCTAATGTTATGAACAAGCTTTGGCCATGAACAAAAGTGAATTTTGCCCAACTTTGCAAATTCGATTCTCCCTAACCACAAGGGTGTTTGAGAAGTTCTTGGACAATTTGGAAAGCTTGGAATGTGTAATACAATCCATATTTGTAATGCAAATTGAAATTCCAAGTGGAAGCATGTGAAAAATGGCCAAGAAGTTGGACAAAAATCCTGCCTAGAATAGGTCAAAATTTCTCTAAGTTAAAAATGTTTTGCACCCTTGTTCCAAAACTCATAACTTGAGCTACAAGCTTCCTTTGAGAAAACTTTGTGAATCAAAGTTGTGGATTTTGAAATGGAATACAACTTTCATGTTTTGAGTTTGGTTTGAATCCAATTGCATCTTGGTGAAAAAATGGGACAAAGTTAGGAAAAAATAAGGAAATTTCATAACTTAGAAAATTTCTGTTATGAAATTTCTTCATTTTAAACCCTAATTTGCAATTTTGGGTTTCTTGATGAACAAGTCTCATAATTTGACATGTCTTGATGAAAAATGAATCTTGACACTTGATTTTGACCAAAAAGTCAAAGTTTGACTTTTCAGTATACAGTCAAATTTGATCAGTTGACTGGAAAATTCATCTGTCAATCCTGTGCTTTTGAGATCTTTTGAATTTGTTGAATGGGTCAAGACAATGCCATTGAGTCCTTGAGTCCATATGTGAACTTGGTTTGCCATTGGTTAGGTCAAACAGTCAAAAATTGCCTTTGTGCAGCCAAAGACCTAAAAATGACCATTTTGCCCTTTTGGTGATCTGATCAAATTTCTTGTGGAATTGTGATCCAAACTTGACCAAATGGTTCATATGAGTTCATTATGTTGACGTGGGTCAAATTTCATGAAGTTTGATTGTAAATTGGCCACAGTTGACTTTTTCCCCAATACAGTTGATTTCTAGGTCAACTGTCCAATTGACTGGGCAAAAATTGGAATCAGGGCTTGAAACTTGGTATGGATAAACTTGTGAGTCCAACATGAAGCATGAAAGTCATTTTGGGAATTTTAAGTCAAAACATCTTTGTGTAAACTCAAACCCTAATTTGGGTCAACAGTGCATGGAGGGGTCTTGAGCAGAGCAAACCCTAACTTGATCTTGAGTTCCAAGAGTCTTGTGATGAGAAAATGTTGATGAAATGGGAGGGCAAATTTTGGGGTACAACAGTTGCCCTTGTTCAATATTCTTGCACCTGAGGAGTTAGATTGGCAGGTTTGCCTTTCGCGTCTCGAAGGTAAAAGGAGATTGGACACTAGAGTGCCCTTAAATTTGCACTCGTCAAAACAATGGACGCGGGAATGGGCTCAGAGATGCCATTTGGAGATGAGCTTAAAGATGCCATCTGGAGGGGTGACAGAATCTTGTCGGGGATGGGCTTAAAGATGCCATCTGGAATGCATGTTGTAGGTGAAAGCAATGAGTATCAGAAAGGTGTCCATGTTTTGGAACATCTCTGAACTGGGGGTCTGAATAAGAAATAGATTGACATCCATATCTGGAAGCATCCGTAAACTGTTTTCAAAAGTTGAGTCTGAACAAATGATAGATTAACATCCGTGTCTGGAGAATCCGTAAACTGTTTTCAGAAGTTGAAGAATCTGAACAAGCGATAGGTTGACATCCGTGTCTGGAGAACCTGTAAACTGTTTTCAGAAGTTAAGGTTGAGTAAGCAATAGAGCATTATCCATGTTGGGAAGCGTCCGTAAACTGTTTTCAAAAGTTGAGTCTGAACAAGCGATAGATTAACATCCGTATTTAGAGAAATCTGTAAACTGTTTTCAGAAGTTGAAGAATCTGAACAAGCGATAGGTTGACATCCGTGTCTGGAGAACCCGTAAACTGTTTTCAGAAGTCTTGAATGGAGAAGGAACCGGTGTAGGGTTGCTTGATGATGAGTCCGTGTAAAACTGCATCTAAATAATTGTTAATGATAGCCTTTATTCTTATCCTGAAAAGGACAAAATGTTAGCTAAACACAAAGTTATGTTGCATGAAATGTATGATGCAATATATGTTATATTAATGTTTATGATATGAATGTAATGAATGCGCATGCAAGCTGATGAGCTGTCTTACTGCGGATAGAGGAATCCTAGATAGCCGGAGATAATAGAATCTTGACTGCTGCCAGGAAAAGTGGATCCTTGCTGCTGCAGGGGAGTGTAAAAATCTTTGATTGCTGAGGATGAGACATCCTTGTTGACTGCTGACTGCTTGGGGAATAAGATCTTCAGTTGTTGAGGGATCTTAGGACCACTGCTGGGGATTGGAACTCCTTGGTGACTTGTAGGGAATGAGAATTCTGATGATCTCTACTGGGGAGTCCAGAACCTGGGAGGCTCATGCTGGAGAAGTAAAAATTGAGAATCTTCAATCTGATGGGAAGTATCTCTGTGGGGAGAAGGTTCACTAGTCTGGTTCCACTGGGGATTGACAGTTGGAAGTTTTAGCTCCGCTGAGGATTGGTAGTTTTGACTTCACTGGGGCACTGAAACTTAACTCTGCGGGGAATTGAGTTCTGGAAGGCTCTCTGGCTGGGGAAATCAGTTTTGGAGAAAGCTTTTGTCCTGCTGAGGATCCTGAAGTTTAACTCTATTTGGAGAATTAAGTTCTGGATTTTGACCTTGTTGAGGAATTTGGAGCTTAATTCTGCTAGGGATTCCTTCTGAAAGGGCATCAAGATATCTATCTGTACCTTCAACCTATCAGTAATCATCTTTCTTGATTTGTAAGGAAATGATTATGTTCAAATGCATATGCCTATTTAACAAAACATTGGACGTTTCTCAAATAAAACATAAGTGTAGCAAAGCAAAAAGAAGACAAAGCAAATTTCTGTATTTGGAAAAGTATTTGTATTAATCTTTTATGAGTATCTTTGTACAAAGGAGACAGCCATCCTAGTAAGAGGATGTTGTCGTAAAAAATTGAAAATTTCATAAAAGAAAGATGGCTATGTGCAACAATTCTATGGGATCCCATTCTGTTATAGCCTTCACAACTCTGAATATCTTGTCCATTCAATGATTCGTCCACCGATGATTGGATTGATCAGAAGCTCGGAGCTTGTTGATGAAGAGATTGTTCTTTAAAGTGATCCGACGAGACATAGTCATACGCTTTAATTCCCTAACTTTTGCCTGGATCGCCCTTTCGGGTTTTCAATCCACCGGGAAACCCTTTTTTGCCCAAGCCGCCCTTTCGGGTTTTCGACTTGCCGGGTGTACAATTTTTTTTGTTTTATCCCTAATTTTTGCCTGAACCGCCCTTTCGGGTTTTCAGTTCACCGGGATGCCCATTTTTGCCCAAGTCGCCCTTTCGGGTTTTCGACTTGTCGGGTTATTTTATGCGTAGTATCTTTTGACTATGTCTGCGTTCGCAGGGTGCGGCAAATCGTCGCTGTCCATGGTGGTCAGAATCATTGCACCACCAGAAAATATGCTCTTGATCACAAATGGTCCTTCGTAAGTAGGAGTCCATTTGCCCCTGGGATCACTTTGCGGCAAGATGATCCGCTTGATTACGAGATCTCCGACTTGATATACTTGACGTCTGACTTTCTTGTTGAAAGCCTTGATCATCCGTTTTTGGTATGTCTGACCATGGCAAACAGCAGTGAGTCGCTTCTCGTCGATCAGATTGAGTTGATCAAGTCGGGTCTGAATCCAATTGTCTTAAACCAGCATCCTTCATGATCCTTAAAGAAGGAATCTGAACTTCCATGGGTAGGACAGCTTCCATGCCATATACTAAAGAAAATGGGGTTGCCCCTATTGAAGTTTGTGTCGTGGTACGGTATCCATGCAGAGCAAACAGTAACATCTCATGCCAGTCCTTGTAGGTGACTGTCATTTTCTGAATGATCTTCTTGATGTTTTTGTTCGCAGCTTCAACAACACCGTTCATCTTCGGCCGATAGGGAGATGAATTGTGATGATAAATCTTGAACTGTTCGCATAAAGCGGTGATCATAGTATTGTTCAGATTTGTACCGTTGTCTGTAATGATCCTGTCGGGGACACCATACCGGCATATAAGGTTTTGCTTGATGAAGCGGGCAACCACATTTTTTGTAACAGAGGCAAAGGAAGCTGCTTCGACCCACTTGGTGAAATAGTCAATAGCAACCAGGATGAAGCGATGTCCGTTGGATGTCGTGGGCTTGATCTCTCCAATCATGTCAATGCCCCACATTGCAAATGGCCAAGGAGCTGTCAGAACATTGAGAGGAACAGGAGGAATATGAATCTTGTCAGCGTAGACTTGACATTTGTGGCAAGTACGGGAATATTGATGGCAATCAGCTTCCATGGTAGACCAGTAATAGCCTGCCCTTAGGATCTTCTTAACCATCGTATGCCCGCTCAAGTGGGTGCCAAATGTGCCATTGTGTATCTCAGTCATGATTACTCTGCTTCAGCTTTGTCTACACATCAGAGTAAAACACAATCATGGTTGCGCTTGTAAAGGATGTCGTTGCTCAGGAAGAACTTGGCAGCAAATCTCCTTAGGAACTTCTTGTCATTTACGGAAGCTCCTTCGGGATATTCTCTAGTCTGGAGATACCTTTTGATTTCGTGAAACCAGGGTTGTTCCACTACTTCTTCGATATTAATCTCATGACAATGTGCAGGTTCATCCATTCGCTCGATGGTGATTTGGGGAGCCTCGTTATCCCAGTTGAGTTTAAACATAAAGGACATTGTCGCCAGAGCATCTGCAAGCTGATTTTCTTCTAGCGGGAAGTGCTTGAAGGTGATCTGCTCGAAATGAGGCAGCAATGTCAAAACATGTTCCTTGTATGGGATGAGGTTAGGATGTTTGGTATCCCACTCTCCTTTGACTTGACTGATAACCAAAGCCAAGTCCCCAAATACGATCAAAGATTTGATCCCCAAGTCTATAGCAGCCTTGAGACCAAAGATGCAAGCTTCATATTCAGCCATGTTGTTGGTACAGCTGAAGCAAAGTCGGGACGTGAAAGGTGTGTGGAAACCTTCCAGGGAAATGAGTACTGCACCGATACCGTTTCCAAGTGCATTTGAAGGACCATCAAAGTACAGGGTCCATCGGGATCCATTTTCAGGTCCGTCATACGGTCCGTTACCTTCAATGTTGTCCAAAGTCATGATGTCCTCGTATGGGAAGTCGAATCTCATGGGTTGATAGTCTTTGATAGCTTGATGAGCTAGATGGTCAGCTAGTACACTCCCTTTTATAGCTTTTTGGGTAGTATACTAGATGTCATACTCAGTTAGGATCATTTGCCATCTAGCGATTCTTCCAGATAAAGCAGGCTTCTCGAAGATATACTTGATAGGATCCATTCTGGAAATCAACAAAGTGGTATGGGTCAACATATACTGCCTTAGTCGGTGAGCAGCCCATACTAAAGTGCAACAAGTTTTCTCGAGCAGTGAGTAACGAGTCTTACAGTCGGTAAACTTTTTGCTAAGGTAATAAATGGCATGCTCTTTTCGACCAGACTCGTCATGCTGGCCCAGTACACACCCCATTGAGTTATCCAAGACGGTCAGATACATGATCAGCGGTCTTCCTTCGACGGGTGGCATCAGAATCGGAGGCTCTAGCAAATACTCCTTGATTTTATCAAAAGCAGTTTGACAATCATCGTTCCATTCGACTACCTGATCCTTCTTTAATAGTTTGAAAATTGGCTCACAGGTAGATGTTAGATGAGAGATGAATCTGGCAATGTAGTTCAAGCGTCCCAAGAACCCTCTAACCTCCTTTTCAGTACGGGGAGCAGGCATTTCTTGTATTACTTTCACTTTCGCTGGATCGACCTCAATGCCCTTGTTGCTGACAATAAATCCTAGAAGTTTACCAGACCTAACTCCAAAAGTACACTTACTTGGATTCAGCCTGAGTTTGTACTCCTTCAACCTGGCAAACAGCTTTTGCAAATGTTCAAGGTGTTCCTCCTCTGTTTGTGATCGAGCTATCATATCGTCTACGTAAACTTCGATCTCATGATGTATCATATCATGAAACAAAGCTACCATGGCGCACTGATAAGTTGCCCCTGCGTTCTTCAGTCCGAACGACATCACCTTGTAGCAGAAGGTACCCCATTGTGTAACAAAGGTTGTTTTCTCCATGTCCTCGGGGGCCATTTTGATCTGGTTGTAGCCCGAGAATCCGTCCATGAAGGAAAACACCTTGTGCTGAGCTGCGTTGTCAATCAAAATGTCGATATGCGGTAGCGGAAAATCATCTTTAGGGCTAGCCCTGTTCAAATCCCGGTAGTCCATACACATTCTGACCTTGCCGTCTTTTTTAGGTACTGGCACAATGTTAGCAACCCATTGTGGATAGGATGTAACAGCCAGAAAGCCAGCGTTGAATTGCTTCATTACTTCTGCTTTAATCTTCTCAGACATGTCGGGCCTCATTCGGCGGACTTTTTGCTTGATCGGTGGACAGTCCTCTCTTGTAGGGAGACAGTGAACCACGATGTCTGTGTCCAACCCTGGCATGTCTTCATAAGACCAGGCGAAGATTTCAACGTATTCATTTAACAGCTGTATTAAGCGCCCCTTGACACTTGGTTCCAGATTGGCACCCACTTGCACTTCCTTCTTGTCTTCCTCTGTTCCTAAGTTGACAGTTTCCAACAGCTCTTCATGAGGTAAGATGGCCCTCTCTTCTTGTTGTAGAAGTCTGGCTAGCTCTCCTGGTACTTCACAATCTTCGTCATCTTCATACTCAGCCTGATTGACCAAATCTTCAGAGTTATTGAAGGATACAACAGAATAGTCACCCATAGAATCCAGAGTGGATGGGTACCTGCATTTGTGAGTGTGGGTGTGTGTAAGGGATAACCATCCTTAAACAAACAAAAATGCAAAAGGAAAGAAAATGAACACAACAGTTTATAAATGAAAAACGTCCAATGATTCATTAAACATGGCATATGAATATGAAGAGAATCAAAACCCTTACAAATGGACCTACATGCCCCGGGCAAGGCATGAGGTGAAAAAGTAGTGTGCAGATTGTTTTAGAGTAATTATTACAGACCAACATAAAATGTTCGAAAGATAAATTATTGATTGATGAAAGTAATGGGAACGAAGTCTTTTGCTTCCCAGTTGTGCAGTCCCCCTTCAATGGTTGGGAAGATCCAATCTTCAATGTTGGCCTCTTCGTCTTCGTCTTCCAAAGCATTGATTCCATGAGGAGAAATCTTGATGGGTGTCCTTTCAATTTTTGAGCGACGCATAGCTTTTTGCCCCGCAGTGGTAAATCCCAACCCAAACTTGTCTGTCTTGTGGGGAAAGTCAGGCAACTGACCCCATGTTGAGCTCTTTCCCTCCTTCATTGTAGCCTTTGCGTCTTTCAGAGATGCCATCCTGGCCACCTGCTTGGGTACCTCAGCTACTGCCTTTGCTACTGCCACCTCAGGAGAGACTTCCTCAAAGTGTTGAAAGGGTGTTTCAATGAATTCGCCGTCCACTTCCACATACTGAAAGGAGTTCATATGACTGATCATATACTCCTCCTCACCGTGCACAGTTATGATCTTTCCCTTAACAGGGTACTTCAGCATCTGATGTAGGGAGGAAGTGACTGCCCCAACATTATGTATCCATGGCCTTCCTAGCAAGGAAGTGTTGGATGGGCGGATGTCCATCACATAGAAGGTTGAGGGGAACACTTCAGTGCCCACCTTGATAGGGATGTCGACCTCCCCATGCACCATTCTTTTAGATCCGTCAAAGGCCCTGACAATGATATTACTTGGTTTCAGCTCCAAGCCTTCACAATCCAACCGGTCAAGAGCTTTCTTAGGCAGCACGTTTAGAGAAGAACCAGTGTCGACCAAGACATGGGCGATAGTAGTTCCTCGACATTCAACTGACACATGCAATGCGTCATTGTACTTTCTTCCCTTCGGAGTCAGGTCAGCATCAGAGAAACCCAGGCCGTTGTTGGCGGTAAGGCTGGCTACATAATCCTGGAATTGATCGGCTGAGGTTTCCTGGGGTACATGGGCTGTCTTCAAAAACCTTATCAAGGCCTTGGCATGAGCCTCCGAACAAAGCAACAAAGCTAACATGGAGATCTTCGAGGGGGTTTGCCCCAGTTGCTCTACCACATCGTAATCACTCTTCTTAATTATTTTCAGAATCTCCTCCATTTCTTTCTTAGAGGTTTCGGGGATGATCAACGGCTGAGCCCTCGTCCTGACGAGCTCTTCTTGGATCCCTTTTCCCTTGTCAGCAGAAGTAGGAGGGACAACCACAGGAGTAACAACTTCTTCAATCAACGGAGTTCTTGCAGAAAGTTTTATTGGTGTAGGGGTAACCTTGGGAACAGCTGAGGGTCCAAAGATTGCCTTTGGAGGGGCAATCTCTGGAGAGAAAATTCTCCCACTCCGGGTAATCTTGCTCGTACCGGCAATGTTTCCAATGTCGGCAGTTTCTTCGTCAGAGCTCTCTTCAGTTATCTCAATTTGTTTAACACCGTGGTAGTAGATTTCTCCACCATAATTCCATGGTATTGATTTGTCAGATTTGTAGGGGACAGGCCCAGGCATGGTTATTTTCAGAGGTGCAATCTTCGGAACTGATGTAATCTTAATAGGCTTTTTAGGGACCTTGGAAAGATTGGTGGAAATGGTGATTATTGAAACATCTTCGATAGGGGTTGGAGTAGCAGGAATCTTTTCGAAAAGAATTTGTTGGCTGTCCATTAGGCCTTGGATGCCTATCTTCAGCAGTGGACAGTCGATTGGTAGGGAGTGACAAAAATAGCAATCTTCTTTACAACCTGGGAAAATCCCAGCCTTCAACAGATTCAACTTGATTGTCAGTAGTGGGGTCATCAGATCATCAACAGTAGAAACAAACAGATCTTCTTCAATAGCATGGACATTACGACCATTCTTTGGCATCAGAGCGGATATTACATTCGGCTTCTCAGGGGCGTCGAACTCAACCTCTTTTGCATCTATCAAATCTTGAATTTTATTCTTCAGCGCCCAGCAATCATTGGTGTCATGCCCGGCACTGTCAGAATGATAGGCACATTTAGCATTGGGATGATAATGTGGGGAAGTGGTGTTCACAACCTTTGGCGCTTCTCTAATACTGGTGAGATTTAGCTTCAACAAATGGGGAAGAACTTGCGCAGGCGTCATGTTGATGCGGGTGAACTGACGTTGTGGCCGTTCTACTCGTTGCTGGTTAGGTCTAGACAGATTGTTACGAGGCTGATCATTTGATGAATTTTGTATCATCATGGCCCCTACAGTCGGCCGGCGCTCAGTTCTTCTCAATCCTTTCTGAGAGTATATAACGACTGCTTCCTTTTTGGCCGGAAATGATTTCTTAACAGTTGCGGAGGCAGAGGCATCCCTTTGAATCTTCCCACTCTTAATACCAGCTTCCACCCGTTCGCCAGTCAGAATCAATTCAGTAAACCCTGCGGAATAGCTCCCGATCAAATGGTTGAAGAACGGGCCAGATAGGGTCCCCAAGAACATATCAACTAGTTCTCTATCTGAAAGAGGTGGCTATACTCTTCCGGCCAAGTCGCGCCATTTCTGGGCGTATTCTTTGAATCCCTCATTTGAGGCCATCCCCATACTTTGTAGCTGAGTACGGGTTGGCGCCAAGTCAGCGTTATATTGATACTGGCGATAAAATGCAGCTGCCAAATCCTCCCAACTGTGCACTTCTGACCTCTCAAGTTGGTAAAACCAATCTAGCTGTGTACCAGACAGGCTATCCTGGAAGAAGTGTACCCAAAGATTTCTATCGGATGAGTGAGGTTTAATTCTCCTGACATATGACCTCAGGTGCATCTTCGGGCAAGACAACCCGTCATACTTTGCAAAAATTGGCACCTTAAACTTTGGAGGGATCACAATCCCATCAATCAATCCCAATTCTTCAAAATCTAACCCAGGAACCCTTTGCAGCTCCATAGCTGCCAGTCTATCCTCCAGGTTTTTGTACTTGTCATCCGCTGACAGGTATTGCTGCTCTGAGTAGTCTTCATCTTCCTCAACCTCTTCCTCTTCAGCCTTGGACTCAGAAGGTAATACATCTCCTTTTCCCTTACCGGTTCCCTCATCAGATGTGGAGGGAAATTCAAGAACTCTCCTTGCTTCATTCTCAAATCTTCTTCCCAGTGTAGCTACCCCAACTCTTTTCTTCTTCTTTTTTCCTTTTTCTTGCTCTTTGTTCCCCAACAGTGCTTTTAGATCCTCCTGACCCTTTGCCAAGGTCATAAGGAGCTGTTGAAACTGTGAATTTTGTGACTGCAGATCTTTGACCGTCTGTTCAAGATCCATCTTACTGAAATAAACAGCAGAAAGATAAGGAAACCTGGTGTGAAGACCTGTTTATGCATATGATGAATGATGTGTTTATTCATGCAATGCATTCAAGGATTTAGAAATTCAAAATTGTTGCAAACAAAAAGAACACACGTCATATTAATAAGAAGAAATTTTGTCAGTACATAAATGCCCCATGGGCCAAATATTACAAAAACTTCTTAAGGTAAAAAGACGTTGCGCATCCTCTTTGGTGCAATGTAAGTGTTGAGGGTCTCCTCCTCGTGAAGTCGGCGGGTAAGCTCCAAAACCTTCTTCTCATTGGCGTATAAGCTGGCTTCAAAAGTATTCCATTCCTCCTTGAGTTGGATCCAACTCTTTTGCATCTCCTCCCACGATGTTGGCATGTCAGGATGTAGGATGATGTAAGGAACCTCTCCTTCCTTAACAGGCTCTTTAATCAAAGGGAGAATGTGAGGATAAGGCATCATGAGACTCTGGGCTCGGGTTCGCACCCACTTGAGGTAAGGCTCAAGAGGGATGGAGTTCTTGTGCCCCAGTGTCTTGTTATCTACCTTGTTAGGCACCCTCCAAGCTCTGATGAATCTTTGGCGAAGTCCTTGCGCATCGTTGTCGAAGTCAAAAACTAGGTCAGGAATCAGCATGTTATGAGGGCCATCCCTCCGTGCGTATCCAAATTATATCAAAGCTAGACAGGGGTTGTAGGTAATGCCTCCCCTAATGCCAAGTAATGGAACATTAGGGAACTCACCTCAACGATCGATGATGATGACATTTTCTCTGGACCGAGAACACCAATGCACATCAGAATGTGTGAGGGTCATCAACCATTGTGACCACCTTAAGCCTTGTTCATTCTTCAAAACAGATTGTGGAAGGTGCGAAATAAACCACCTTGCAAGGAGAGGAGTACAGCACATGAGAACACCTCTCTTCCTCATTGTTCGTGTGTAAAATGAGTGGAGGATGTTCCCAAGCAATGTAGGTATGGGATTCCTGGATAGGAAAATCTTGACAGCATTGACATCTATAAGTTGGTCAGGATTTGGGAACAAGACCAACCCATAAATAAGGAGTGCCACAATATCTTCAAAGGCTTGTAGATCCAAAGAATTCCAACACTCTTGTGCCTTCTCAAACAAGAATTTTGCCAAGAAGCCTTTGACACCACTTCTAGTCTCCCAATGCCCATTGATGTCAGATGGTTGCAAGTGTAGTGCTTGAGCAACATCTTCAGGCTTTGGTTCTTTTTCCGTACCATTGTAGAGTAGTTGATTAAGAATAGAAATTCTTAGGAGTTGAGAAAATTCCTCCAAAGTAGGCACCAATTGGTAGTCGGGGAATGTGAAACAGTGGTGAAGGGGGTCAAAGAACTGGAACAACACTTTCACCATGTCTTCTTCAATACTGGTGTTGACTAGGCTGAGCAGTCTACCATGTCTTTCACTGAAGAGAGAGCTTTCTGTAATTCTGGATGTAAGCTCCTTGAGTTGAGGAGGGATTCTCACAAGGTTGACTTGGATGGTTTTCCTGCGAAGAATTTCCATGACCTACAAAACAGGAACAAAGATGAAGATCCAAACCCTTGAAATGGTTAGTGGATGCATATGATGCTTTATGATGTTCATGATGTATGCACAAACATATGTACAAGCAAGTCACACAAAGCCCTAGTTTCAGGCTTGCATGGGGTTTCATAGGTAAGTACCATCTTGAGTGTAGTATGCTTAAAAACCTGTCCTATAAATAGTAACCAGGTTCTAAGGAGCTCAATATCATTGGATTGTTTTCTATGTTCATTGTTTTGGTTTAGCCACTTAACTAGCGACCAAAATATTCCAAGAAAACAACCCTCAATGAGTGTAGTATCGAGTATCTACCAACTTCGGACTGCACTAAAGCCGGTCATCTCACTACCCCTAATAAAAGGCCAAGATGGTTAAGTAAGGTTCTAGGTCATTAGTGCTTAGTGACATCACTCAGCGGCCCCGTACTCTCCTTGATTGAACTCAAGGGTTACCTGTACTCACAAATATGTCGCACTAATATAGCTATCGCTTCAACCGTGTCGGTATACCCCGCACAATTTCCACAACGTATTGCTATCTATGAATGTTTCCCAAATCTGGGTGTAGGATTTCAAGCCCAAACAAGAGAAACAAGATGTAAAGCAATCAAAGCAAACAATTAGTCATGCAAAAGGGTGATCTAGGCCCTAAGGTTACTTCACTTTTAAATTTCTCCCCAGCAGAGTCGCCAGTTCTGTGATACGGTGGGAGAACTGACTTGAGGTTTTGCGTTTGTGTTCGCAAATGTTTCAGTTTAGCAAGAGTCGCCACCGACTTTTTATTTTATCCTAAGGAAAGGTTAAAAAGCACAGGAAAAACCTTTGAGATGTTTTCTTGGGTTCGGGGAGTAGATTATAGAAAGGGAAGATATTAGCACCCTTTCTATCCATGGTTATCCATGGGCTCTTAGTTACTTGCTTATATCACTTGCCTTTGCTTTTCAATTGTTTGAAACGGTGCTTTGCGTGTGTGGTTTTTGAAAATGTTTTGAAAAAGATACCTTTGTCTAGGCAACCCTTGTAACAATTCTTTACTCGAATGTTTTACAAAAGGTGTTTGTCTTTTTGAAAAGATGTTTCAAGGTTTTGAAAGTTGTTTTTGGAAATTGTGTTGTGGAGTGTGTTTTGAAAGATGGCAAGGACTTATTTTGCAAGTTTGATCAAGTAACTAAGAGTTGTCTACCCCTAAATTTCTCAAAGATCATTCCTATGTTTTAACCCTTTTAACAGTATTGTTCCACCATTGTATTTGGTGGACAATCTTGTGTTAGGATGTTAACGGTACGGGCGCGGGTCATCTTATGGACCGTGAATGCAATGGTGTCAAGTATCTTTGGCAATTTGCTTGAGGGACTTGATCATTTTTGTTTAGGCAACTTGATAGCGTCATCGAGGGACTATGATCATTTGATTTGTTTTTTTGTTTTGCCAAAGACACTCAACATGCAACATGGCCCATTTTTGAAGGCAACAAGTGGAGTAACCCTAAGGGTGCAAGTGTGAATTGTGTATTTGATTTTCATGCATGTTTATCTTTGAATTAGGTCAAGCTATTTGTTATTTGATTTTGCATACAAACCCTAAGTCTATCATGGCATAATTTGAAAGCTTTTAAATGCGGAAATTTAAAGTCCTAAATTATTATAACATGATTATGGGGATGTGGGTACAAATGTTTGAATGGGGGGATATTTAGCAAGAAATTAAATCTAAAACTATTACATCCATATTGAATATACAAATATCAAATTGTACAATATTTAAACAAATATAATAAATATGCAAAAATGTATGATGCACAAAAAGGATTTTTTATGTATGAGAAAATATTTTTCAATGTGAAATATAAACAAAAATAAAAAAGTCAAATTTTGAATATTTTTGTTATTTAGGGCAAAACCCTAGTTTTTAAATAAATGGTATTTATTTATTAATTATATACAATATTTATATATTAATTTATACAAAAAAATAAATAAAAAAAAGAAGTATATTGTAAAAAAGTATTTTTTAGTGTCATATATTAATAAAAATAAAAATGTATTATTTTTATATTTTTGTCCTAAATATCTAATAAAATATACAAGTATTTATATTATATATTAAATATACTAAATATATACCAAAATAAAATATTAATTATTTACAAAAAAGTATATTTTAGAAAATGTTTTTAAAATGTAAATGAAAAATAATAATTGAAAATAAATATATTTTTGTATTATTTTTTAGTGTTTTAAATAAAAGTATATAAATATTTATTTACATATATATGCTAAATAAAACAAATAAATGCCAAATAAATGCAAAAATGTATGGAAAAATATTTTTGATATTTTTTATATTTGAGGAAAAAAATAATAAGTCAGAATTAAAAAGAAAAATATCAAAAATGATAAATATATCACACAATGGGCCAGGGGGGTGTAAATTGAAAAAGGGGGTGCAAAAAGCAGGACTGACTCAGGCCCAGCCCAGGCCAGTCATCTTCAACCTTCAGCATTGTTTGAACATCAAAAACGCGCGCTTCTTGTACAACAGCTAACTCCTGATTCTTTGACTTTTAACAAAAACTCATAACACAAACATTATAGAGCATCAAGAGACGAATTCATACATATAAAACACTTGACCTAACTCTAAGAAACGAAGGAGAATTTCTTCATCCCCAATTTCTGACCTAATTTTTCTTTAATGTTCATGGCCAAAATTCTCACAGCACACTCAATATAAATGAAAAGTAAATACATGGATGACTTCAGGGCAATGAGTAGAGCATGTTTCATTCACAAACCTAAGCCTAACTCTTCCTATATTGAGAGATAGAAGTTCATGTTTTTACCTATTTCAGCTTGAGTCGTCTACAGCAATGGGGCCAACTTCAATGGAGTTTGAGCTTTGGTACAGCTTGCCTGAAGTCCAAGGATGCTTCTCCAACACCTAGCTTGCTTTGAATCACTATGAATCGTGCTATGGAAGTTCACCTGCAAAACTGAAAAATGAAAATGGCAACAAGGGTTAGGGATGTTACAGTTTGTGTCTAGGGCTTGGGATAGCTTCAATGGATGGTAGGGAATGTGTTTGAACAAACTTTGGCCAAAACGCACGAGCAAACTGAGTTGTGCAACTCAATCTGCAGGGATGCCCTGTTTCTTGCAGAAAAATGGTGTTTTGGTGAATGTGGAGGTATTGAGGATGAAGGACTCGTGTATTAGGTCAGCTTGGGTGTATGAAAGATGAGAACAAAGTTTGCTTAGGCTTATGTTTACAGGAATGAAAGATGGTATGTGTTTTGCCAAGTTTCTTCTCATGTAAGCAAAGAGATTTCAACTTGTGATATAGGCCTGTACCAAGTTCTCAAGCATGCTGCATACTTTGTTCTTGACCAGTGGGATTTTCCTACCAACTCTTGCCTCAAAGATTTGGCTTGTACTTCTTGGATTTTGAATTTGACATAAAACACTAGTTTTCAAAAATGGCAAATGTGCTTTTTCCATTTAAGGGATAATCTTGCATGTAATGACCAAATGCACAAAACAATGCTTGAACATAATGGTTAGGCATTTAATTATTGAGTGTGAAGATGTTTAGAGGCCTGCAAACTATCACAAACCCTGCTGACTTGAAAATGCCAATGTTATGAACAAGCTTTGGCCATGAACAAAAGTGAATTTTGCCCAACTTTGAAAATTCGATTCTCCCCGACCACAAGGGTGTTTGAGAAGTTCTTGGAAAATTTGGAAAGCTTGGAATGTGTACTACAATCCATATTTGTAATTCAAATTGAAATTCCAAGTGGAAGCATGTGAAAAATGGCCAAGAAGTTGGACAAAAATCCTGCCTAGAATAGGTCAAAATTTCTAAGTTAAAAATGTTTTGTACCCTTGTTCCAAAAATCATAACTTGAGATACAAGCTTCCTTTGAGAAAACTTTGTGAATCAAAGTTGTGGATATTGCAATGGACTACAACTTTCATGTTTTAAGTTTGGTTTGAATCCAATTGCATCTTGGTGAAAAAATGGGACAAAGTTAGGAAAAAATAAGGAAATTTCATAACTTAGAAAATTTCTAAGTTATGAAATTTCTTCATTTTAAACCCTAATTTGCAATTTTGGGTTTCTTGATGAACAAGTCTCATAATTTGACATGTATTGATGAAAAATGAATCTTGGCACTTGATTTTGACCAAAAAGTCAAAGTTTGACTTTTCAGTATACAGTCAAATTTGATCAGTTGACTGGAAAATTCATCTGTCAATCCTGTGCTTTTGAGATCTTTTGAATTTGTTGAATGGGTAAAGACAATGCCATTGAGTCCTTGAATCCATATGTGAACTTGGTTTGCCATTGGTTAGGTCAAACAGTCAAAAATTGCCTTTGTGCAGCCAAAGACCTAAAAATGACCATTTTGCCCTTTTGGTGATCTGATCAAATTTCTTGTGGAATTGTGATCCAAACTTGACCAAATGGTTCATATGAGTTTATTATGTTGATGTGGGTCAAATTTCATGAAGTTTGACTGTCAATTGGCTACAGTTGACTTTTCCCCGATACAGCTGATTTCTAGGTCAATTATCCAATTGACTGGGCAAAAATTGGAATCAGGGCTTGAAACTTGGTATGGATAAACTTGTGAGTCCAACATGAAGCATGAAAGTCATTTTGGGCATTTTAGGTCAAAACATCTTTGTGTAAACTCAAACCCTAATTTGGGTCAACAGTGCAAGGAGGGGTCTTGAGCAGAGCAAACCCTAACTTGATCTTGAGTTCCAAGAGTTTTGTGATGAGAAAATGTTGATGAAATGGGAGGGAAAATTTTGCGGTACAACAATATGCCTTGTCAAAGTTGACCCTTTTTACAAAATTGCCAAAAGTCAAATGTGCTAAAAAAATGCACTTTTTGCTAAATAGGCCTAACTTTTTATGCTTGCACCTCACTTATAATGTGATCCACGACTCAAATATTCACCCACACATTATTTGCTTAATTTTTCAATTTATTTTGATTTTTTATTAATTAAAAATTGAATTAAATCAAATAATTGATGAATAATAGCAAAGATATGATTTGATTTGGTTTTTGGACAGATTGGCAATCAAAATATGCTGAGTTATCAAGGCCAAAATGAATCAAGCATAATTGGTACAAGAAAGGGATGATTTGGATCAAAATAGCAAGTTTACATGTAGCTTGAAAAACAAATCAAATCTCCCATAATTGCAAAGATTCAATCCAATTTTGTAACCCTAATTCATTCCTAAATATATATTGGACAAGAACAAAGCATGGCATAAGGTTTTGCAGTCGTGAAAACACCAAACAAAATTAAAAAAAAAGTGACAAAAAGTGTTGGATCGTTTTTGAACTTAGAGATCAATTCAAGTCATTCCAACGCTTCCAATCGTTTCTTGGACCTTCCCAGAAGCTAATACAATCAATTGCACGCATTCTCACGCCCAGAATCTCCCCCTAGAATTCATACGGTTTGCCCTTTATTTCAAAATCGATTACTGTATTTCTTGCATCATTAGCATGTTTAAGTTATATATTTGTGATCCTCATCGTGTTTGCAATCTAATTGAATAATTTAATTACATTTTTAAAGCCTATATGTGCCTTTGCCATTGTTAGGGTTTGTGTGTGCAGTTTAGGGGTTTGTTCTACAAGTTAAATTGGGCAAAAAGAAGGATACCATGATGTTCACAAGGTCAAAACAAGTTGATCTATATAGTTAGATTTCATTTATCTTGCGTTTTGTGGATTTTGAGTTTTACAGGTTTGTAGCTACAGACCTTTGTCCGTAGGTAAAGGTACAAGAACCTAAGGCGACGGAGAAAGGTAGAAGAAGGTTAGGTGTCAGCCAGCCATTCGCCTATTTGAAAATTCACGCGCTTGGGAATCAGGGATTTGTTTTCTTTACATTATATTTTGTTTTCCTTATACTAACAACTAAAACGAGTAGCGCAACTGGCAATGAGGCATTGGTATTGAGCATAAGGACCTGGGTTCGACCCCAGGTCCAAAAGTTTCCTTTATGTTATTTTCTTTCAACAAATCCAGCACATCACTCGTCCTGGTGTCCACCATACTCCACTAATCTCCAGCCAATGGATTCATCATCCATTCAATCCAACGCATAGGCAGTGAGGGACCATGATGCGCCCTCGAGGTAATGCTACAAGGAATCAAGTGTTGACCAGGCTTGAAACGTTTTGGGCCTGAAAAAATCAGATTGGCACCCCCCTTTTGCTAGCATACAAGCCCAATTTGCATTTTCTTTTCTATTTTCTTTTTAATTTCTTTAATTAATTTCTTTTATTTGTTTTAATTAAATAACCCAAAAATCATTTTCTTTTTTTTAATCAAAAAATCACAACAAACTACAAAAATCTTTTTTAATAAAAAATATTTCATTTCTTAATTAATTTAGTTTAATTAACTTAGGGCAATTTAATCTCTTTTTATAATTAAAAATAATTAGACTTAGGATTTGAACTGTGCATAATTTAATAAATTTTCTTTAAAAAATACACCAAAATCAATTTTCTTCATTAAAATATTTATTTTTAATTAGGTTAATTAGGTTCACTTAAATACTTTTTTTCTTAATTAAAAAGCAATTAGAAATTAGGGTTTTATTTAAACTGCAATTTCATTGTTTTCTCCAATAAAAAAATGTACAAAAATCTTTTTCCTTTCAATTAGGGTTTAGGTTATTTTTCAACACTCCTCGTATTTAATTCGCCGTGCATTTAATTATTTCTTTTCCATTATTTTTGTAACTTCCAATGGTTTTTAATAGTTAAACTAGGGTTTTATTTACTGCTTTAATCCCCGATTATTTAGTTATGTAATTAATCCCCATCTCCCGAAGCCTTGTAATAGCTAGGTTTATTTTCTCACACTTTTAAATTTCTGCAAATATTTAACTGTCTAGATGTATGCTAATAGGATTGTATGGCAAGAATATCTGAAAATTAAAACGGCAGATCACTTAATGTGCAAAGATTAAATAACTGAAACAATTCATATGCACATATTCACTCCTAGGGTTTACCTCACTTAGGTTACCTTCGGTAAACAATCATTAAGCATAAGAGATTTTAGTGGTTGTTGTAAGTTTAAGATTGCACCTAAGAGGGGGGGTGAATTAGGTGGTGGTCGATTTTTGACTTATTTTATACTTTCTGGTTTTGATTTAGTGCTTTGAAAACTGTAAAGTACAGAAAGTAAAGAGACACGGAGAATTATCCTGGTTCCTTCCACACCTCGAAAGTACGTTCAGTCCCCTTGCAAACACGCAAGAGATTTTACTATTTTGTTAGAACTTTTACAAGACTCTTCCTAGTCTTATCAACTAAAGAACCTAACAAATAACCAAGAACACCCTCTTGGATTTCCAATAAGTCTAATGAGAACAATCATCTCAAAAGATACCTCTTGTTTCCAACAATGGACAACAAGGAACAAAAGTAATCTAATACTTAATTCCAACAATCCTGGAAATAAGTTACACTTTGTATGATTTTATGAAGTATGATTTTTTCTTGAAAGATGTTGATCACATATAGTGACTTCTTTGAAGTTTCTTCTTTCTTCTCTTGTAAGCAATTCAAACTGTAACACAATGGTTAGATAATGCTCAAAGATTTCTGTTCTTTATATGTGTGAAAGTGCAGAAAATCTTTGTTCTTAAAAGTTAAGAAATATGAAGTTTGAATATTTTACAAAGTTCAGATTTTATTGCATAAGAGAAGAGTTGTTTTTGTTTTGAAAGATTTTGTAATATATAGTAATCAAGATACCTTTCCAAATGGACACTTTTCTGTTTGAAAAACTTGACAAGATGCAATGTTTGATCATGCAACTATTAGAGAAAAGGTGTGAAGGATATCTTGAAACCAGTTCATATTTTTCAAAATTTTCAATGTGCAAATCGATTAACATAAGATGCAAATCGATTGCACGGGTTTGCAACGTTCAGAATTTCAAAAATTTTGAAGTGTAAATCGATTAGCATGTTGTGTCAATCGATTTACAAGAGTTAAAAAATTAGTTTGTTCTGTGATCAATCGATTTACCCAACATGTAAATCAATTGCTGGCAGGAGCAATCAGTTTTTTGAAAAAGCATGTGTAAATCGATTTACACAAGATGTTAATCGATTTACAACAGAGAAAAACTTAAAAATTGTTTTGAAATATAATTGAAGTGTTGTGGCAAGTGTGTATATCATTTTTGAGCATTTCTAATCAATGTAGTTCAATTGAGAATTGATATACTTGATTGCTTGCCATGATCCTTGAAGCTTTGAGTGAATGATGCTTTAAGTTAATTTCCACTTCTTTTCCTTCTTGCCATAATGCTTGTTTGTCTTTCATCAAACTAGCTTGATTGTCTTTCATCAAAACTAAAGTTGAGTTGAGGCTTGAGATTACATTCTCCCCCTTTTTGATGATGACAAACCATTTTCCTTTATGTGTTGTTCAGAATTTGAGCAGAATGTGTTTTCTCCCTCTGAGAAGATTTCTCCCTCTATGGAGAAAAAGATTTGAAAGCTTGCTCTGTAAAGACAATGAAAACAAACAACCATAAAGTGCTATTACATCCTTCTCCCCCTTTGACATTATCAAAAAGAAGGGAAAGATGCAACAAGAAATGATAACAGAAAGAAATATATATATGAACATGAATGAAAAACAAAAACTTCTAAAATTATCGAACAAAGTTTAAGAACACAATACATAAAACGAACACTTGAAATACAACAAGACCAAAAACCATAATGATACTTATAACAAGAATTTAATAACATTGATCAGGAACATTTTAGAAAGGTCCTTGATATGGAAATTGTTGTTGAAGAGGTGGTTCGGTGTATTGAGGAGGCGGAGGTGCAGGATTGGTTGGGTCGTATGGAGGGATATGAAGATGTGAGTAGAGATATGAAAATTGTTGGTTCACATCATTCTGAAAAGCATTTATTCGAGATGAGGTAGAGTCATTTATCTCAGTCCATCGAGCATTGATGTTAGAATTGAGAGAAGCAAACTTTTGCGTCATGAAATCCATAACATCTTGATTTGTTGGACCAGAAGAAGTAGCAGGAGGAGGAACTTCATGGTCTTCTTCATCTGCATTATTACCTTCATCGCTGACAACATCCTCTCCAATGTAAGTGATGGTCTTTGCTTCAGCATTGAAATGAACACCCATCCTTGAATCAACATTTTTGATGGAGATGCTAGTGGTGATTGGATCCATTTCAATCCACTCAAATCCAGTGAAATCTATATCAAAAACTGCCATAATCCTTGTAATGAAATATGCATATGGTAGAAAGGTGGCCCTTGCGGCAACTTTTAGCATATGCACCACAATCAATTTTGCCCAGTTAACCGGAATTCCATTTTTCCTTGCATAGATGATTTGCAGTTCTAGGTCGGTCACCGTACAATGATTCCCTGCTCTAGGAAACAGAATATACACCAGAAAATAATGAAACAACCTATCATCAATATGAAAATTTCCAGCACTCCATGTGTCCCTAGCTGGAATAACCCCGCCAAGACTTCGAATCCGCTTGGCACGGTATTCAAATTCTGATAACCTTCCAATGCTATAGAAAAATTCTCGTTTCTGATAATTTTCCCAAGCAGCATCTTCTGGATCATAGAGGGTACTTCCAGAATATGGAATGTTCAAAATTCGGCCAATAGTTTTGGAATGCAAAGGGATTCTTTTTCCAAGGACATAGGTGTTGTACCCCAAAATTTGCCCTCGCATTTTTTCACAAGAAATCTCAGCTTCAGGCATTTCCTGACTTTTCAAACTGGCTCAAGAATCGGACAAATGGACTTTTCTCGTCAGTCAAACAAAATTAGGTTTTTATTTGATTTTTCGGGGCTCTGGATTTTCTCACACAGTCGGCTTAGGGTTTTGGTTGATTCTGGCTCAATTTTGATCAGGCGAACACTCTTTGGCATTTAATCAGGAATTAAGGTTTTTTGTGGGCATATTCTCAGAAGGATTTAAATTCCACAGCACTTTGCAAGTTATTCCGAGATTCAGTTTGAATTCGCATTGTTTTGATTTAATCAGTAAAAGAAGGCAGTTGGTTTGAATTCACCAGTCAAAAGAAATACGCAGTTTGGAATTTAAGTGCTTGGTAAAAAATCGGTGAAAAGGGAATGCGCCTGATCAATGTTTTGATTAACTGTTGATTTGCTTTGGAGATACCAGGTTTAACTGATCAATGTGCTAAAGCATGGTTTATTTTAATTATTTATTATTCTAAATTAAATGATTGAAATTTATTTTTCAATTATTTTAATTCAAAGAGTTTTAAATAATAAATAAACAATAAAGAGAAAACAGAATTAAATTGGGTAATGGAAACTTTTATTTATTCTTAAATTAACTGTACAATTATTGTTTATAATTTAATTACAAACAATGGCTTTACATTGATTTAAATTTAAATAAAAAGAAAACTATCCTATTTTTTTCTAATTCTTCATTCTTCACTTTGTTCCTCTCCACCCAAATATTCATCTGTAAAAGAAAAGAGAAAAGTCAAATAACAGTTAAGTTGAATTGAAAAGACAGATAAAATTGCAGTCATCATTAAAGGCCACTGATTGGGATCAGTTAACCCTCTCTGCAAATCACGGGATTTCTCCCGGTTCACAAAGAGGGAAGAATTTTATTTGATCATGAATGCAAAGTTGAGAAAAAATGCAAAGTGCCAAACTACATAAATTCAAAAATCTCAAGCAAACTGCACAGTTCAAACCCAACAAAAAAAATCCAATTTGCAACTTTATGTCAAAATGCAAAGTGTCAAACTTGCTGTCAAATGCCAAAAGGTACAAGTTATTGCACAAAGCTGTCAAAGAAGAGATAAAATATGCAGAGGAAGTCTTTATGCAAGCCAAATTTTCTTTCATCATTTCCCAACGAGTAGCCTTTTCAGAAAGTACACAAGGAAAACATTTTAATATTCTTTGAAGTGTACCAAAGAGAGAGAAAGAAAAGAGGAGAAGTGTGGGCTTACTGTTTGGCTTTAGGCATAAGGAAAATACAGAAAATAAAACTGCAATAAAACAGTAAGGCAAAAGGCTAAAAGAAGCATTATATCAGTGCTACTCAAATTAGACAGAAGTACACAGCAGGATTAATAACCAAAACAGAAAAATGCCAAAAACCTTGCAAGTCTGCCCAGTAACTTGGTTCAAGAAGAGATGCCAAAGTTTGAAAAAGTCTTAGGCGCCAAAAGACCAAGAGGCTGGAAGACAAAAGAAACAAATATAAAATTGCAACAGCAGGGATAACAAAAGATATATAGAGACTGACTGCAAAAACTAAGAAAAAAAAGAGACCACTGATATAACCATAACGAAAGCCTCAGAAAACCTGATTGAGCCATAATACCAATATCACAAGAAACACCTAACCTGCAATGGCCTAATAAACCATTACCTACTGTCAAAAAACAAAACCCGCTTAAACCATCAAAACCTCATAACCTGTCAAGGCCAAGTCTGCACCTGTCTAAACCAGCAAAACCAAGTCCAAGCCTTAAGGACAACCCTGTCAAAAGCCAGCAAAACCCAAGAACACCTAAAACTTGCATTAGCCTTAAACTGCCTGAAGCCAAACAATGGCCTAATAAACCAGTTCAAACCTCAGGCCTAACCTGTCAAAGACCATCACCAAAAGAAAAAAACCTGTACCATTCACATACAAGCCTAACCACATAAGCCTGTCAAGCCCTTAAACTCTAAGAGCCAAAAACCCTTAAACCTGCTATTTCACAAAGCCTCAAGCCAATCTTGCCAAGAATCAGAAATGGTGCAAACATAGGATTCAAGCCTCAAGCCCTCAGTAAAAAACATCATTGGGCAAGCTCAACAATCAAAAGGGAAATCATTCAAAGGCAACAAGGCAACTCAGAAAAGCTAATCAAAACAACAAAACTGTTTCAACCATAGCATATTTAGGGCAACAAAAACCCTCAGAAGCTCATCATAGGGCAAAGTTCAAAAGCACATTCATCTCAAGGCAAAAAACTATCAAGCTCAACAATTTTCAAAGGGACAAAGTCGAGGCGAAAGAGAAGAAGAAAGTCAGGGAAGCATCCAAGGGCATCGTAAACAAGCATACAGTGGCAAAAAGAAGAAGAAGAAAAGACGTGTATCAAGCTTTCAGTTCAAATCATCATAAAGCTTAAAGAAATATACCAGATACCAGATAAAGCCCTCATCGCGCAAATCTTCCTCCACCGTCGAAGCCTCCTAAGCACCTCCATTTTCTCCCTCTTCTCAGTCAAGGTAAAACATTTCCCTCTTCATCCTCGTTACATAAATCAAGCCAAAAAACTTAATCAAATAAGCAGAAAGCCATAAGCATGCAAGAACTAAAAAAAACCCTAACGAAATAAGAAAGCGAATGGTACCTTAGGTCGAGTGCCCTAATACTGTCGTCAGAGGGAAGAAGACATGATGATGCTGGTGGCTCTGTGGTGGAGGGTATCGCTCAGGAAGACAAAGAAGAGGACGAACGAACGAACGCCACCGCTGTCCCAAAACCTAAGCGCATGATCTACTGAAAGCAAATCAACGAAACCCTAACGAAAAACCTTTGCCCAAACGTGGGCCTTGCCCATTCTGAATGCCCAAGCCCATTCGTTTCAAAACATCTTCTAACATCTTATTAACCTTTTTTTTTTACTTACTTAATACTAATTGCATCCTATTATTACACTAATAATATTATTTTTATACAAACATAATTAAATAAAAATACAAAGTATGGCAATAGTACTTTAATACAAAAATACTTAAAAACACATTTCTATATATACATAACTCTAATAAATTTAATTAAATTATTTTGTACATACAAATAGAACTTTTTTATTATACCATGTAATTAAAATTGAAAATACCCTTTTTATTCTTTCAATTAAAATATTTTTTACATAACAAATGAAAAATACCTTTTATAATTAAAACTTAGAAATATTTTCTTTTCTTAAAACATCATTTTAATACATAATTTAATTAGAACTAAAAACATTCAATTAAGACATTTTCTTTTTATGCATATCAAGAAAATACAAAGTCACTAATTGATTAAATAAAGATTTTTTCTTTAGGTTAAAACAATACCTTAATACACATTAATTCCACATTGTCGCACATGTAAATAATTACATATATAAATACACATATGCACGTACACTTACACAATATACTTGCATTTTGATACATTATACATTTGCTTATGTTGATACTCATTTACACTTGATTGGTTCGATTTGGTTAATTTATTGGACACTATGATCCTAAGTCTCATCCCCATTCATAAATTTGTACCCCCACTCCCGAACGCTTATTCTGTAATAGCGTAGATTTTACATTTTCGCAATTTACCGCTTTCAATTATACCATGATTAGACCTAGGGTTTGCATGTACATAAAATCAAACGCTAGATAACCTAATACAAGACAAATACATGAAATCAATACACAATCACACTTGCACCCTCTAGGGTAATCCCACATGTTGCCTTCCAAAATGGGCCATGCTTGCACGTCGAGAATCTTTGGTAAAACAAAATCAAAATGATCAAAAGTCCCTCAAAATGTTGCCTAAACGGAATGATCATAGTCCCTTCAAAACAAATTGCCAAAGACACTTGGCACCATTGCATTCGTGGTCCGTACGATGACCCGCGCCCGTCCCGAACAAACTTCCTAAACGCAAGATTGTCCACCAAATTCAATGGTGGAACAAAATTGTTAAAAGGGGTTAAAACATAACAAAAACCTTTGAGTACAATAGGGTAGGTAAAACTCTTAGTTACTTGAGATCAACTTGCAAAAACACTTGCCTTCTTTTCAAAAACCACAATCCACAACACTTTCAAAACAAACTCTCAAAACATTTTGAAACATCTTTTCGAAAAGATACACGCCTTTGTAAAATATTCGAGTAAAGAATTGTTACAAGGTTAGCCTAAGACAAGGCATCTTCTTCCAAAACATTTTCAAAAAACACTCACACATACACCGTTTTCAAGCAATCAAAAATCAAGGCAAGTGATCTAAAAAACCAAGTAACTAAGAGCCCATGGATAACCATGGATGAAAAGGGTGCTAATACCTTCCCTTTTCATAATCTACCCCCCGAACCCACGAAATATCTCAAAAGGTTTTTGCTGTGCTTTTTTAACCTTTCCTTTAGGATAAAATAAAAAGTCGATGGCTACTCTTGCTCAACCGCACAAGTGCGAATACGAACGCAAAACACAGTCAGTTCTCCCACCGTATCACAGAACTGGCGGCTCTGCTGGGGAGGAAAGATTGAGTGGGGTTACCTTAGGGCTTTTTAGATCACCTTCTTGCATGATTATTTGTTTGCTTTGCTTGCTTTACCTCTTATGGTTCTCTTGTTTGGGCTTGAAATCCTATACCCGGATTTGGGAAACATTCATAGATAGCAATACATTGTGGAAACTGTGCGGGGTATACCGACACGGTCGAAGCAATAGCTATATTAGTGCGACATATTTGTGAGTACCGGTAACCCTTGAGTTCAATCAAGGAGAGTACGGGGCCGCTGAGTGATGTCACTAAGCACTAATGACCTAGAACCTTACTTGACCATCTTGGCCTTCTATTAGGGGTAGTGAGATGACCGGCTTTGGTACAGTCCGAAGTTGGTAGATACTCGATACTACACTCATTGAGGGTTGTTTTCTTGGAATATTTTGGTCGCTAATTAAGTGGCTAAACCAAAATAATGAACAATGAAAACAATCCAGTGATATTGAGCTCCTTAGAACCCGGTTACTATTTATAGGACAGGTTTTTAAGCCAACTACACTCAAGAGGGTACTTACCTATGAAACCCCATGCAAGCCTGAAACTAGGGTTTGGTGTGATTTGCTTGTACATATGTTTGGTGCATACATCATAAACATCATAAAGCATCATATGTATTCACTAACCATTTCAAGGGTTTGGATCTTCATCTTTGTTCCTGTTTTGTAGGTCATGGAAATTCCTCGAAGAAAAACCATCCAAGTCAACCTTGTGAGAATCTCTCCTCAACTCAAGGAGCTCGCCTCAAGAATTCCGGAAAACTCATCCTTTAGTGAAAGACATGGTAGACTGCTCAACTTAGTCAGCACCAACATTGAAGAAGACATGATGAAAGTGCTATTTCAGTTCTTTGACCCTCTTCACCACTGTTTCACTTTCCCTGATTACCAGTTGGTGCCCACTTTGGAGGAGTTTTCTCAACTCCTGAGAATTCCTATCCTTAATCAACTACCCTTCAACGGTACGGAAAAGGAACCAAAGCCGGAAGATGTTGCTCGAGCATTACATCTACAACCCTCCGACATCAAGGGGCATTGGGAAACCAGAAGCGGCGTCAAGGGATTCTTAGCAAAATTCTTGTTTGAGAAGGCAAAAGAATGTTGGAATTCATTAGACCTACAAGCCTTTGAAGAGATTGTGGCACTCCTTATCTATGGGTTGGTCTTGTTCCCAAATCCTAACCAATTGGTAGATGTCAACGCCGTCAAAATCTTCTTGTCCGGAAATCCAATACCGACATTGCTTGGGGACATTCTTCACTCATTTTATACACGAACAATGAGAAAGAGGGGTGTTCTCATGTGCTGCACTCCTCTCCTTGCAAGGTGGTTTATTTCGCACCTTCCGCAATCAGTTTTGAAGAATGAGCAGGGTTTAAGGTGGTCACAACGATTGATGACTCTCACTCACTCTGATGTACATTGGTGTTCTCGGTCCAGAGAAAATGTCATCATCGTCGATCGTTGAGGAGAATTTCCTAATGTTCCTTTACTTGGAATTAGAGGAGGTATCACCTACAACCCTTGCCTAGCTTTGAGACAATTTGGATATGCACGGAGGGATGGTCCTCATGACATGTTGATTCCTGACCTAGTTTTTGACTTCGACAACGATGCGCAAGGACTTTGCCAAAGATTCATCAGAGCTTGGGGAAAGCTCAACAAGGTTGATAGCAAGACTCTGGGACACAAGAACTCCATCCCTCTTGAACCTTATCTCAAGTGGGTACGAGCCCGAGCCCAAAGTCTGATGATGCCTTATCCTCATGTACTCCCTATGATTAAGGAGCCCGTCAATGAAGGAGAAGTTCCCTACACCATCCTACATACTGACATGCCTACATCATGGGAAGAAATGCAGAAAAGTTGGATTCAGCTCAAGGAGGAACGAAACACTTTTGAAGCTAGCTTCTACGCCAGTGAGAAGAAGGTTCTAGAGCTTACCCGCCGACTCCATGAGCAAGAGGCCCTCAACACCTACATCGCACCAAAGAGGATGCGCAACGTCTTTCTGCCTTAAGAAGTTTATTTTGTAATATTTGGCCCATGGGGCATTTATGTACTAACAAATTTCTTCTTATTAATATGACGTGCGTTCTTCTTTGTCTGAAACAATTTTGAATGTTCTAAATCCTTGAATGCATTGCATACATCAGCATACCATTCATCATGTGCATAAGCAGGTCTCACTCCAGGTTTCCTTATCTGTCTGCTGTTTATTTCAGTAGGATGGATCTCGAGCAAACAGTCAAAGACCTACAAGCTCAGAATGCACAATTCCAGTAACTCCTGATGACCTTGGTTAAAAGTCAGGAGGATATCAAGACTCAATTGGGGAATAAGGATCCAGTAAAGAAGAAGAAAAAGAGGGTCGGAGTGGCTACCTTGGGGAGAAGATTTGACAGGGAAGCTCGGAGAGTGCTTGAATTTCCTCCTACTTCTGATGAAGGGACTAGTAAAAGAGATGGAGTTGCGGTGCCTTCCGAGTCTAATGCGGAGGAAGAAGAGGTTGAAGAGGATGAAGATTATTCCGATCAGCAATACCCTCCAGCTGATGATAAATATAAGGGTTTAGAAGACAGGTTAGCCGCCATGGAAATGCAAAGAGTACCAGGTTTGGATTTTGAAGACTTGGGTTTGGTCGTCGGGATCGTGATTCCCCCAAAATTCAAAGTGCCAGTGTTTGTGAGGTATGATGGGTTGTCCTGTCCCAAAATGCATCTCAGGTCCTACGTGAGAAAGATTCAACCCTATACGGCGGATAAAAACCTTTGGATTCATTTCTTCCAAGACAGCCTTTCTGGAGCTCAGTTGGAGTGGTTTTATCAGCTAGAGGGAACCAGCGTCCGCAATTAGGAAGATTTGGCCACCGCCTTTTACAAACAATACCAGTATAATTCTGATCTTGCTCCTACTCGTACCCAACTCCAGGGTATGTCACTAGGAACAAGTGAGGGATTCAAAGAATATGCGCAAAATGGAGGGATTTGGCTGGCAGGGTGCAGCCTCCTTTAACCGATCGTGAGCTCGTCGATATGTTTCTTGGGACCCTATCTGGGCCTTTTTTCAATCATCTAATTGGTAACTCTTCCGCGGGGTTTACCGATTTGATCTTAACAGGCGAAAGAATTGAAGCTGGCATCAAGTCAGGAAAGATTCAGAAGGGTGTTGCTGCAAGTGTTGAGAAGAAACCTTTTAAGAAGGAAACGGCTGTGGTATATTCTCAGAGAAGAGCAGGGAAGACGGAGTGTCGGCCAACTGTGGGGGCCGTAATGATTCAAAATACACCAAGTGAGCAGCCTCGCTACAACCAGTCCAGACCAAATCAGCAACGGGTGGAACAGCCACAACGGCAGTTCACCCGTATTAATATGACTCCAGCGCAAGTGCTTCCTCATCTGTTAAAGTTGAACCTCACCACCATCAAGGAGGCACCAAAGAATGTGAATACGTCCTCTCCTCATTATCATGCTAATGCTAAATGCGCCTACCATTCAGACAGTGTTGGACACGACACCAATGATTGTTGGGCACTCAAGCATAAGATCCAAGACCTGATAGAAGCGAAGGAAGTAGAGTTTGACGCTCCGGAGAAGCCTAATGTGATATCTGCACCCATGCCGAAGCACGGCCGAAATGTCAATGCCATTGAAGAAGATTTGTATGTTGCTGATGTCAATGATCTGATAACTCCTTTGTTAACCATTAAATTGAATCTGTTAAGGGCCGGGATCTTCCCGGGATGTAAAGAAGACTGTTATTGTTGTTACTCTCTGCCGTTTGATTGTCCACTACTGAAGAAAGGCATCCAAGGCCTTATGGATAGTCGACAGATCCTGTTTGAAAAAGTTTCTGCTGTTCCAGTTCATACTGAAGATGTCTCAATCATAACCATTCACGACAACCTTTCCAAGGCCGTCAAAAAGCCTGTTAAGATTACGCCAGCTACGAAATCTGTTCCTTTGAAGATAACAATGCCAGGGCCAGTCCCCTATGTTTCCGAGAAGTCCATACCATGGAACTATGGCAGTGACGTCTACTACCATGGTATCAAGCAAATCGAAATAACTGAAGAAAGTTCGGATGATGAAGAAGCCAGCATTAGTAACATTGCAGGCACTAGCAAAATCACCAGGAGCGGGAGAATATTTTCTCCAGAGATTGCCCCTCCAAGAGCAATCTTTGGACCCTCATCTGCGAAGATCATCCCTGCACCAATAAAACTCTCTGCTAGAACTCCTTTGATTGAAGAAGTTGTTGTTCCTAGTGCTGTCTCTCCTACCATTGCTGATAAAGGAAAGGGAATACAAGATGAGCTCGTCAGGACGAGGGCTCAACCATTGGTTATCCCTGAAACCTCCAAGAAGGAAATGGATGAGATCTTGAAGATAATCAAGAGGAGTGACTACGATGTGGTAGAACAGCTGGGGCAAACCCCCTCCAAGATCTCCATGCTGGCACTACTACTTTACTCAGAAGCGCACGCTAAAGCATTGATTAAGTTTCTGAAGGCAGCTCATGTGCCCCAGGAAACTTCTGCGGATCAATTTCAGAATTACATGGCTAGCCTGACCGCGGACAATGGATTAGGTTTTTCTGATGCCGACCTAACTCCTAAAGGCAGAAACCACAATGATGCTTTGCACATTTCAGTTGAGTGCCGGGGAACCACCCTCGCGCATGTCTTGGTCGATACCGGTTCATCGCTGAATGTATTGCCAAAGAAGGCCTTGGACCGACTAGATTGTGAAGGGTTGGAGTTGAAGCCGAGTGATATTGTTGTCAGAGCTTTCGATGGTTCGAAGAGAATGGTCCATGGAGAGGTTGAAATTCCCATCAAGATAGGCACTGAGGTGTTTAAATCCACCTTCTATGTGATGGACATCCGTCCATCATACTCTTGCTTGCTGGGTAGACCTTGGATACACCACGCTGGGGCAGTCACCTCCTCCTTGCATCAGATGTTGAAGTATCCTGTCAAGGGAAAGATCATTACTGTCCATGGCGAAGAAGAGTACATGATTAGCCACTTAAATTCTTTCCGGTATGTGGAGGTTGAAGGAGAGTTCATTGAGACACCGTTTCAACATTTCGAAGAAGTCCTTCCTGAAATAGCAGTAGCGAAGTTGACAACTGAGACACCGAGACAGATGGCCAGGATGGCATCTCTGGAGGATGCAAGGGCCGCAATCAAGGAAGGGAAGAATTCAGCATGGGGGCAGTTACCTGACATTCCATATAAGACGGACAAATTCGGTTTAGGGTTCACAGCCGCAGGCCAGAAAGCTATGCGCCGTTCGAAGATTGAAAGGGCACCAGTCAAAATTTCTCCCTACGGAATCAACGCTTTGGAGGACGAAGACAAGGAGAGCAACATCGAAGAGTGGATTTACCCGACTGTCAAAGGAGGATTGAGCAACTGGGAGGCAAAAGACTTTGTCCCCATCACTTTTATTCATCAGTAATTTATCTGTTAAACATGTTCAATTTGGTCTGTAATATTTACTTTCAAACAATCCGCACACTATCTTTTCACCGCATGCCTTTGCCCGGGGCATGTAGGTCCACTTGTAAGGGTTTTTGATTATTTTTCATATCCATATGCCATGTTTAATGATTCATTGGACGTTTTTCATTTGATAAACTGCTTGTGTTCATTTTCTTTCCTTTTGCATTTTTGTTTAAGGATGGCTATCCCTTACACACACCCACACCCACCAATGCAGGTACCCATCCACTCCGGATTCCATAGGTGACTATTCTGCTATATCTTCCGACAACTCTGAAGATCTGGTCAATCTAGCCGAGTATGAAGATGACGAAGGTTGTGAAGTACCCGGGGAACTAGCCAGACTTCTGCAACAAGAGGAAAGGGCCATCTTACCGCATGAAGATCCATTAGAAGCTGTCAACTTAGGGATCGAGGAAGACCGGAAGGAGGTGCAAGTGGGTGCCAATCTGGAACCAAGAGTCAAGGAGCGCCTAGTACAGTTGTTGAATGAGTATGTTGAGATCTTCGCTTGGTCTTATGAAGACATGCCGGGTTTAGACACAGACATCGTGGTTCACCGTCTCCCCACAAGAGAGGATTGTCCACCGATCAAGCAAAAAGTTCGCCGAATGAGGCCTGACATGTCCGAAAAGATCAAAGCAGAAGTAATGAAACAATTCGATGCTGGCTTTCTGGCTGTTACGTCCTATCCTCAATGGGTCGCTAACATTGTGCCAGTACCCAAGAAAGATGGCAAAGTCAGGATGTGTGTGGACTACCGGGATTTGAATAGGGCCAGCCCCAAAGATGATTTTCCGCTGCCGCACATTGACATTTTGATCGACAATACAGCTCAGCATAAAGTGTTTTCCTTCATGGATGGATTCTCGGGCTACAATCAAATCAAAATGGCTCCCGAGGACATGGAGAAAACGACTTTTGTCACACAATGGGGCACTTTCTGTTACAAAGTGATGCCGTTCGGGTTGAAGAACGCCGGGGCAACTTATCAACGCGCCATGGTAGCTTTATTTCACGACATGATATATCATGAGATTGAAGTTTACGTAGACGATATGATAGCTCGGTCACAAACAGAGGAAGATCACCTTGAGCATCTGGAGAAGCTGTTTGCCAGGTTAAAAGAATACAAGCTCAGGCTGAATCCAAGTAAATGCACTTTTGGAGTTAGGTCTGGTAAACTCCTGGGATTCATTGTAAGCAACAAAGGCATTGAAGTCGATCCGGCAAAAGTAAAAGCAATACAAGAGATGCCTGCTCCCCATACTGAAAAGGAGGTTAGAGGATTCTTGGGGCGCTTAAACTATATTGCCAGATTCATCTCACATCTGACTTCTACCTGTGAGCCAATTTTCAAACTCTTGAAAAAAGATCAGGTAGTGGAATGGAACGACGATTGCCAAGTTGCTTTTAATAGAATCAAGGAGTATTTGCTAGAACCTCCTATTCTGATGCCACCCGTCAAAGGAAGACCATTGATCATGTATTTGACCGTCTTGGATAATTCAATGGGGTGTGTTTTGGGCCAGCATGACGAGTCTGGTCGAAAAGAGCATGCTATTTATTACCTTAGCAAAAAGTTTACCGACTGTGAGACTCGCTACTCACTGCTCGAGAAAACTTTCTGCGCTTTGGTATGGGCTGCTCGCCGACTAAGACAATATATGTTGACTCATACTACCTTGTTGATTTCCAAAATGGATCCTATCAAGTATATCTTCGAAAAGCCCGCTTTATCTGGAAGGATAGCTAGATGGCAAATGATCTTAACTGAGTATGACATCCAGTACACCACCCAAAAAGCTATAAAAGGGAGTGTATTAGCTGACCATCTGGCTCATCAGGCTATCGAAGACTATCAACCCATGAGATTTGACTTCTCAGACGAGGACATCATGAATTTGGACAATGTTGAAGGTGACGGACCGTATGACGGACCCGAAAAGGGATCCCGATGGACCCTGTACTTTGATGGTGCTTCAAATGCACTTGGAAACGGTATTGGCGCAGTACTCATTTCTCCGGAAGGTTGTCACACGCCTTTCACGGCCCGACTTTGCTTCAGCTGCACAAATAACATGGCTGAATATGAAGCTTGCATCTTTGGTCTCAAGGCTGCTATAGACTTGGGAATCAAATCTCTGGTCGTATTTGGGGACTCAGCTTTGGTCATCAGTCAAATCAAAGGAGAGTGGGATACCAAGCATCCTAATCTTATCCCATACAAAGAACATGTCCTGACATTGTTGCCTCACTTCGAGCAAATTACCTTCGAGCATTTCCCGCGAGAAGAGAATCAGCTAGCAGATGCCTTAGCTACAATGTCCTCCATGTTTAAACTCAACTGGGATAACGAGGCTCCCCAAATCACCATCAAGCGAATGGATGAACCTGCGCATTGTCACGAGATTAATATCGAAGAAGTAGTGGAACAACCCTGGTTCCATGAAATCAAAAGATATCTCGAGACTAGAGATTATCCCGAAGGAGCTTCCGTAAATGACAAGAAGTTCTTAAGGAAATTTGCTGCCAAATTCTTCCTGAGCAATGGCATCCTTTACAAAAGAAGCCATGATTGCGTATTGCTCCGATGTGTAGACAAGGCTGAAGCAGAATTGATCATGACTGATATACACAGCGGTACATTTGGCACCCACTTGAGCGGGCACACAATGGCTAAAAAGATCCTAAGGGCAGGCTATTACTGGTCTACCATGGAAGCAGACTGCCATCAACATTCCCGTACTTGCCACAAGTGTCAAGTCTACGCCGATAAAGTTCACGTCCCTCCGGTCCCTCTCAACGTCCTGACTGCTCCTTGGCCATTTGCGATGTGGGGCATTGACATGATTGGAGAAATCAAGCCCACGGCTTCAAATGGACATCGCTTCATCCTGGTCGCCATTGACTATTTCACCAAATGGGTCGAAGCAGCTTCCTTCGCCTCTGTCACTAAGAATGTGGTTGCCCGCTTCATTAAGCAAAATCTCATATGTCGGTATGGTGTTCCAGACAGGATCATCACAGACAACGGTACAAATCTGAATAACACAATGATCATCGCGTTGTGCGAACAGTTCAAGATTTATCATCACAATTCATCTCCCTATCGGCCGAAGATGAACGGTGCTGTTGAGGCTGCAAACAAAAACATTAAGAAGATCATTCAGAAAATGACAGTCACTTACAAAGACTGGCATGAGATGTTACCGTTTGCTCTGCATGGATACCGTACTACAGTACGCACTTCAACCGGGGCAACACCATTTTCTTTGGTATACGGCATGGAAGCTGTCCTACCTCTGGAAGTTCAGATTCCTTCCTTAAGGATTATGAAGGATGCAGGTTTGAATGAAGATGATTGGATGCAGACCCGACTTGATCAACTCAATCTGATCGACGAAAAACGACTTGCTGCTATATGCCATGGTCAGACGTATCAAAAGCGGATGATCAAGGCCTTCAATAAGAAAGTCAGACGTCAAGTTTATCAAGTCGGGGATCTCGTAGTCAAACGGATTATCTTACCGCAAAGTGATCCCAGGGGAAAATGGACTCCTACATATGAAGGACCATTTGTGATCAAGAGCATATTCTCTGGTGGTGCAATGATTCTAACCACCATGGACGGCGACGATTTGCCGCACCCTGCGAACGCAGACATAGTCAAAAGATACTACGCATAAAATAACTCGACAAGTCGAAAACCCGAAAGGGCGGCTTGGGCAAAAATGGGCATCCCGGTGGATCGAAAACCCGAAAGGGCGGTTCAGGCAAAAATTAGGGATAAAAACAAAAAAATATGTACACCCGGCAAGTTGAAAACCCGAAAGGGCGGCTTGGGCAAAAAGGGGTTTCCCGGTGGATCGAAAACCCGAAAGGGCGGTTCAGGCAAAAGTTAGGGAATTAAAGCGTATGACTATGTCTCGTCAGATCACTTCAAAGACAATCTCTTCATCAACCGGTTCCAGGCTTCTGATCAATCCAGTCATCGGCAAACAAAGCATTGAATGGACAGATATTCAGAGTTGTGAAAGCTATAACGGAATGGAATCCCATGGAATTATTTCACATAGCCATCCTTTATTTTGTATAAATCTTTCAATATTTACGGCAAAATCCTCTTACTAGGATGATTGTCTCCTTTGTACAAATATACTCATAGAAAGTCAATACAAATACTTTTCCCAGAAATTTGTGTCATTTCCTTTTCTTTTCTCTTGCACTATTTGTTTTATTTTGAGAAACGTCCAATGTTTTGTTAAATAGGCATATGCATTTGAACATAATCGTTTCCTTACGAATCAAGAAAGAGGATTACTGATAGGTCAAAGGTGCGGTTGGATATCTTGATACCCTTCAAAGAAAACCCCCAAGAGATTTGGAATCCATATCCCCAGCAAACCCTGAAGCTTATCCCCTGCAGAGTACGGACGCCTCTCCCGAGTTTTATTCAAAGTTATTCCTCACGAGGGCTTATAACTGGGTTATCCTCAGCTAAATGCCACGGAAGATCGCACTCGTCAAATTCTTCCTATCCCCAGCGGAGTTCATCAAAATTCCCCAGCAATAACTTATCAATACAATCCCCGAAGAGTTTATCTTTGCTATCCTCAGCCAGAGAATCCTCCGGAACTCAATTCCCCTCAGGAGTTAAGTTTCAGCATCCCCAGCGAAGCCAGACTTATGAACCTCCACCCCACAGAGTTTTAGGAGAGCTAATCTTAAGTTCCCCAGTGAAGTCGCCAAAGGCACTTCCCACCAAACTGAAGAGTCTCAATCTCACCTCCCCAGCATGAGCCGACTAGATTGGAACTCCCCAATAGAAATCGTCAAGAATTCCTCAGAAGATTGGTATGCAACCCAAACTCTTTATTCTCCAGCAATAACCAGGAATTATCCTTCCCAGCAGCAGTCAAGATATTTTTATCTTCAGCCATCCCGGATTCATATATTCTTTGCAAGACAACTCTCCAGCTTACATGCGCACCCATTCACATTCATATCATATAATATATATTGTATCATGCATCATGGCATTGCATATAACTAACTCTCTACCTTTTCAGGTAAGATCAGTCGACAGACTAAAATCGTTATCTTTCAAGACTTCTGAAAACAGTTTATGGATTCTTCCCAACAACGGATGTTAATCTACCAACTTGTTCAGATGCAACTTTTGAAAACAGTTTACGGACGCTTCCCAACAACGGATGCTGCTCTATTGCTTATTCAACTTCAAGACTTCTGAAAACAGTTTATGGATTCTTCCCAACAACGGATGTTAATCTACCAACTTGTTCAGATGCAACCTTTGAAAACAGTTTACGGACGCTTCCCAACAACGGATGCTGCTCTATTGCTTATTCAACTTCAAGACTTCTGAAAACAGTTCACGGTTTCTCCAAGTAACGGATGTTAACCTATCACTTGTTCAGACTCTTCTCAACTTTTGAAAACAATTTACGGACGCTTCCCAACAACGGATGCTGCTCTATTGCTTATTCAACTTCAAGACTTCTGAAAATAGTTCACGGTTTCTCCAAGTAACGAATGTTAAACTATCACTTGTTCAGACTCTTCTCAACTTTTGAAAACAGTTTACGGACGCTTCCCAACAACAGATGCTGCTCTATTGCTTATTCAACTTCAAGACTTCTGAAAACAGTTCACGGTTTCTCCAAGTAACGGATGTTAACCTATCACTTGTTCAGACTCTTCTCAACTTTTGAAAACAGTTTACGGACGCTTCCCAACAACGGATGCTGCTCTATTGCTTATTCAACTTCAAGACTTCTGAAAACAGTTCACGGTTTCTCCAAGTAACGGATGTTAACCTATCACTTGTTCAGACTCTTCTCAACTTTTGAAAACAATTTATGGACGCTTCCCAATAACGGATGCTGCTCTATTACTTATTCAACTTCAAGATTCCTGAAAACAGTTCACGGGTTCTCAAGTAACGGATGTTAACCTATCACTTGTTCATTTTCTTCTCAAGATTTTTTGAAAACAGCTTACGGATTCCTCCCAACAATGGATGTCAATCTATTGCTTATTCAGACCCCCAGTTCAGAGATGGTCCCAGGACATCTCCCTGATTCTATCGCACCCGATGGCATCTTTAAGCCCATCACCAAATGGCATCTTTAAGCCCATTCACCTCTACCATCATATCGCCGAGTGCAAATTTTCTGGGCACTTTAGTGTCCAATCTTCTTTTACCTTCAAGTCGCGAAAGGCAAACTTGCCAATCTAACTCTTCAGGTCCAAGAAGATTGAACAGGGGCAACTGTTGTACCCCAAAATTTGCCCTCGCATTTTTTCACAAGAAATCTCAGCTTCAGGCATTTCCTGACTTTTCAAACTGGCTCAAGAATCGGACAAACGGACTTTTCTCGTCAGTCAAACAAAATTAGGTTTTTATTTGATTTTTCGGGGCTCTGGATTTTCTCACACAGTCAGCTTAGGGTTTTTGTTGATTCTGGCTCAATTTTGATCAGGCGAACGCTCTTTGGCATTTAATCAGGAATTAAGGTTTTTTGTGGGCATATTCTCAGAAGGATTTAAATTCCACAGCACTTTGCAAGTTATTCCGAGATTCGGTTTGAATTCGCATTGTTTTGATTTAATCAGTAAAAGAAGGCAGTTGGTTTGAATTCACCAGTCAAAAGAAATACGCAGTTTGGAATTTAAGTGCTTGGTAAAAAATCGGTGAAAAGGGAATGCGCCTGATCAGTGTTTTGATTAACTGTTGATTTGCTTTGGAGATACCAGGTTTAACTGATCAATGTGCTAAAGCATGGTTTATTTTAATTATTTATTATTCTAAATTAAATGATTGAAATTTATTTTTCAATTATTTTAATTCAAAGAGTTTTAAATAATAAATAAACAATAAAGAGAAAACAGAATTAAATTGGGTAATGGAAACTTTTATTTATTCTTAAATTAACTGTACAATTATTGTTTATAATTTAATTACAAACAATGGCTTTACATTGATTTAAATTTAAATAAAAAGAAAACTATCCTATTTTTTTCTAATTCTTCATTCTTCACTTTGTTCCTCTCCACCCAAATATTCATCTGTAAAAGAAAAGAGAAAAGTCAAATAACAGTTAAGTTGAATTGAAAAGACAGATAAAATTGCAGTCATCATTAAAGGCCACTGATTGGGATCAGTTAACCCTCTCTGCAAATCACGGGATTTCTCCCGGTTCACAAAGAGGGAAGAATTTTATTTGATCATGAATGCAAAGTTGAGAAAAAATGCAAAGTGCCAAACTACATAAATTCAAAAATCTCAAGCAAACTGCACAGTTCAAACCCAACAAAAAAAAATCCAATTTGCAACTTTATGTCAAAATGCAAAGTGTCAAACTTGCTGTCAAATGCCAAAAGGTACAAGTTATTGCACAAAGCTGTCAAAGAAGAGATAAAATATGCAGAGGAAGTCTTTATGCAAGCCAAATTTTCTTTCATCATTTCCCAACGAGTAGCCTTTTCAGAAAGTACACAAGGAAAACATTTTAATATTCTTTGAAGTGTACCAAAGAGAGAGAAAGAAAAGAGGAGAAGTGTGGGCTTACTGTTTGGCTTTAGGCATAAGGAAAATACAGAAAATAAAACAGCAATAAAACAGTAAGGCAAAAGGCTAAAAGAAGCATTATATCAGTGCTACTCAAATTAGACAGAAGTACACAGCAGGATTAATCACCAAAACAGAAAAATGCCAAAAACCTTGCAAGTCTGCCCAATAACTTGGTTCAAGAAGAGATGCCAAAGTTTGAAAAAGTCTTAGGCGCCAAAAGACCAAGAGGCTGGAAGACAAAAGAAACAAATATAAAATTGCAACAGCAGGGATAACAAAAGATATATAGAGACTGACTGCAAAAACTAAGAAAAAAAAGAGACCACTGATATAACCATAACGAAAGCCTCAGAAAACCTGATTGAGCCATAATACCAATATCACAAGAAACACCTAACCTGCAATGGCCTAATAAACCATTACCTACTGTCAAAAAACAAAACCCACTTAAACCATCAAAACCTCATAACCTGTCAAGGCCAAGTCTGCACCTGTCTAAACCAGCAAAACCAAGTCCAAGCCTTAAGGACAACCCTGTCAAAAGCCAGCAAAACCCAAGAACACCTAAAACTTGCATTAGCCTTAAACTGCCTGAAGCCAAACAATGGCCTAATAAACCAGTTCAAACCTCAGGCCTAACCTGTCAAAGACCATCACCAAAAGAAAAAAACCTGTACCATTCACATACAAGCCTAACCACATAAGCCTGTCAAGCCCTTAAACTCTAAGAGCCAAAAACCCTTAAACCTGCTATTTCACAAAGCCTCAAGCCAATCTTGCCAAGAATCATAAATGGTGCAAACATAGGATTCAAGCCTCAAGCCCTCAGTAAAAAACATCATTGGGCAAGCTCAACAATCAAAAGGGAAATCATTCAAAGGTAACAAGGCAACTCAGAAAAGCTAATCAAAACAACAAAACTGTTTCAACCATAGCATATTTAGGGCAACAAAAACCCTCAGAAGCTCATCATAGGGCAAAGTTCAAAAGCACATTCATCTCAAGGCAAAAAACTATCAAGCTCAACAATTTTCAAAGGGACAAAGTCGAGGCGAAAGAGAAGAAGAAAGTCAGGGAAGCATCCAAGGGCATCGTAAACAAGCATACAGTGGCAAAAAGGAGAAGAAGAAAAGACGTGTATCAAGCTTTCAGTTCAAATCATCATAAAGCTTAAAGAAATATACCAGATACCAGATAAAGCCCTCATCGCGCAAATCTTCCTCCACCGTCGAAGCCTCCTAAGCACCTCCATTTTCTCCCTCTTCTCAGTCAAGGTAAAACATCTCCCTCTTCATCCTCGTTACATAAATCAAGCCAAAAAACTTAATCAAATAAGCATAAAGCCATAAGCATGCAAGAACTAAAAAAAACCCTAACGAAATAAGAAAACGAATGGTACCTTAGGTCGAGTGCCCTAATACTGTCGTCAGAGGGAAGAAGACATGATGATGCTGGTGGCTCTGTGGTGGAGGGTATCGCTCAGGAAGACAAAGAAGAGGATGAACGAACGAACGCCGCCGCTGTCCCAAAACCTAAGCGCATGATCTACTGAAAGCAAATCAACGAAACCCTAACGAAAAACCTTTGCCCAAACGTGGGCCTTGCCCATTCTGAATGCCCAAGCCCATTCGTTTCAAAACATCTTCTAACATCTTATTAACCATTTTTTTTTACTTACTTAATACTAATTGCATCCTATTATTACACTAATAATATTATTTTTATACAAACATAATTAAATAAAAATACAAAGTATGGCAATAGTACTTTAATACAAAAATACTTAAAAACACATTTCTATATATACATAACTCTAATAAATTTAATTAAATTATTTTGTACATACAAATAGAACTTTTTTATTATACCATGTAATTAAAATTGAAAATACCCTTTTTATTCTTTCAATTAAAATATTTTTTACATAACAAATGAAAAATACCTTTTATAATTAAAACTTAGAAATATTTTCTTTTCTTAAAACATCATTTTAATACATAATTTAATTAGAACTAAAAACATTCAATTAAGATATTTTCTTTTTATGCATATCAAGAAAATACAAAGTCACTAATTGATTAAATAAAGATTTTTTCTTTAGGTTAAAACAATACCTTAATACACATTAATTCCACATTGTTGCACATGTAAATAATTACATATATAAATACACATATGCACGTACACTTACACAATATACTTGCATTTTGATACATTATACATTTGCTTATGTTGATACTCATTTACACTTGATTGGTTCGATTTGGTTAATTTATTGGACACTATGATCCTAAGTCTCATCCACATTCATAAATTTGTACCCCCACTCCCAGACGCTTATTCTGTAATAGCGTAGATTTTACATTTTCGCAATTTACCGCTTTCAATTATACCATGATTAGACCTAGGGTTTGCATGTACATAAAATCAAACGCTAGATAACCTAATACAAGACAAATACATGAAATCAATACACAATCACACTTGCACCCTCTAGGGTAATCCCACATGTTGCCTTCCAAAATGGGCCATGCTTGCACGTCGAGAATCTTTGGTAAAACAAAATCAAAATGATCAAAAGTCCCTCAAAATGTTGCCTAAACGGAATGATCATAGTCCCTTCAAAACAAATTGCCAAAGACACTTGGCACCATTGCATTCGTGGTCCGTACGATGACCCGCGCCCGTCCCGAACAAACTTCCTAAACGCAAGATTGTCCACCAAATTCAATGGTGGAACAAAATTGTTAAAAGGGGTTAAAACATAACAAAAACCTTTGAGTACAATAGGGTAGGTAAAACTCTTAGTTACTTGAGATCAACTTGCAAAAACACTTGCCTTCTTTTCAAAAACCACAATCCACAACACTTTCAAAACAAACTCTTAAAACATTTTGAAACATCTTTTCGAAAAGATACACACCTTTGTAAAATATTCGAGTAAAGAATTGTTACAAGGTTAGCCTAAGACAAGGCATCTTCTTCCAAAACATTTTCAAAAAACACTCACACATACACCGTTTTCAAGCAATCAAAAATCAAGGCAAGTGATCTAAAAAACCAAGTAACTAAGAGCCCATGGATAACCATGGATGAAAAGGGTGCTAATACCTTCCCTTTTTATAATCTACCCCCCGAACCCACGAAATATCTCAAAAGGTTTTTGCTGTGCTTTTTTAACCTTTCCTTTAGGATAAAATAAAAAGTCGGTGGCGACTCTTGCTCAACCGCACAAGTGCGAATACGAACGCAAAACACAGTCAGTTCTCCCACCGTATCACAATAGGTATAACATTTGTTGTTGTCATAGCACATATTACTGTAGAAAATTCTAACCAGATCCGGGTAATAGAAACCATGTGAAGATATTAATGGTTCTAAACCATAAGCAATTAAGTCTCTTTGAAACGAGAAGCATTCATCTGGAAAAGTAGATAACATACCAAACTTTTGAGCAGAGATGATTTTCTTTTGAAAATGCTTGATAAATCTGTCCCGCTGTGGATCAGAGAGGTATTCGAGCACAGAGTTTTCAGATGTTGACGCAACTTGCTTCTTTCCTTTCTCTGAGGCAGATGCTTTTCTCTTGGGAGCCATGGATCTTGTTAGGGTTTTGAAAAGAGAGATATAAAGTTCTTTGTGTTGTTATGAGAGAGAGTGTGTTGGTGTTATGAGATAGTTTTGGTGAGTTTAAATAATAGAGAGAGTAAGTGAGGTCTTTATGAGGTTTTAATTTGGGGATTTGGTCAAGGTTTCATTGATTGGTCAATAGTAAGGTGGGAGGTTGAGAGACAATGAAAGTTTGACCAATATATTAAAAGCTCATACAAGTATCACATGTTAAAAACTAAATTGCATAGAAAAAATACACAAAATACTTCAGATTCTGTGGTAAATCGATTTACCCCTTGGTTAAATCGATTTACACAGAACATTTTTATGAAAAAATAATTTTCGTTCAGTGGTAAATCGATTTACATATTGTCTAAATCGATTTACACAAAAGATTTTATTAAAAAAAATGATTTGCTTCAGTGGTAAATCGATTCACATATGGTGTAAATCGATTTACTTAAAGAACAATTTAAAAAATCATTATTTTTAACATTTGAAACAATGTCTAGCCACATATATATGTACATTAAGGTATAGTTAAGGATTAAGTGCACCTTATATATCTTGTTCATCGAGGATTCCAAGTTCACGACGAATTTTAAAAAATGCATCCTTTGCAAGTGGTTTTGTGAAGATGTCTGCGAGTTGATTTTGAGTGTCCACGAAAGTGATCTCGACATCTCCTTTGAGTACATGATCTCGGATGAAATGATGTCTGATGTCAATGTGTTTTGTCCGGGAATGCATAACTGGATTTTTCGTAATATTGATCGTGCTTGTGTTATCACATCGAAGAGGAATGCATCCAACGTTTACTCCATAGTCAAGTAATTGTTGTTTTAGCCAAAGAATTTGAGCACATCCACTTCCAACAACAATGTATTCTGCTTCGGCAGTGCTGAGAGCTACGCTTGCTTGCTTTTTGCATGACCATGAAACCAAGGAATTTCCAAGAATGTGACATGTTCCACTTGTACTTTTGCGATCAGTTTTGCAACCTGCATAGTTAGCATCAGAATAACCAACTATATTGCACATACTACCTTTTGGATACCATAATCCGACGTTGGTTGTTCCTTTGAGATATTTTATTATGCGCTTGACTGCTGCAAGGTGAGACTCTTTAGGATTGGCTTGATATCTTGCACATAGGCAAACGCTGAACATAATGTCAGGTCTACTTGCTGTTAAATAGAGGAGTGAGCCAATCATTCCACGATACTTAGTTATGTCAATAGAATTCCCTGATTCATCTGGATCAAGATAGGTGCCGGATCCCATAGGAATTGCACTTTCTTTGCTACTTTCCATCTCAAACTTCTTTATAAGGTCTTTGCAATATTTTGATTGGTTTACGAAGATACCATGTTTGAGTTGCTTAATTTGAAGACCGAGAAAGAAATTCAATCTTCCCATCATAGACATCTCAAACTCTCCTTGCATCATAGACGAAAATTCCTTGCACATATTTTGGTTAGTTGAACCGAAGACAATATCATCTACATAGATTTGTACAAGTAAGGTATGATGATTAACATTTTTTATGAAGAGAGTGGTATCAACTTTACCCTTTACAAACCCTTTTTCACATAGGAATGCGCTTAGTCTATCATACCAAGCCCTTGGTGCTTGCTTCAGCCCATAGAGAGCTTTCTTCAGTTTGAAGACATGATTAGGATGTTTGAAGTCTTCAAATCCAGGAGGTTGCTTTACATAGACTTCTTCATTTATGAATCCGTTGAGAAATGCGCTTTTTACATCCATTTGAAAAAGTTCAAAGTCCAATGAGCATGCATATGCAAGTAATAATCTTATTGCTTCCAAACGTGCTACCGGAGCAAAAGTTTCTTCAAAATCAATTCCTTCCTCTTGGTTGTATCCTTGAGTAACTAGTCTTGCCTTGTTTCGAGTGATTATTCCATTTTCATCCATCTTGTTTTTGAAAATCCATTTGGTTCCAATGATACGTTTATTTCCTGGATTAGGAACAAGTTCCCAAACTTCGTTCCGCTCGAATTGGTTTAACTCCTCTTGCATGGCAAGGATCCATTGATCATCTTCTAGTGCTTGAGGCACTTTAGTAGGTTCAACTTGAGATACAAACCCCATATTTAAGCATGCATCCTTAAGATTTAGCCGTGTAGATACTCCTTTGCTAATATCTCCAATTATGTTGTCAATTGGATGATCACGATGAGTTCTCCATTCTTGAGGAAGATTATCATCATTTTCATTTTGATGTGAAAGTTCATGTGTTTGTTCCGGATTGACAATTTTGCCATCTCCGCAGGAATTCTCATGAGATAGATCTATAGAATCATCATCATCACAAATAACAACTTCCTCCTTGGAGGTGTTAGATTCATCAAAAGAAACATGCATTGATTCTTCTATAGTTAAAGTTCTTTTATTGTAAATTCTAAAAGCTTTGCTAGAAAGGGAGTAACCAAGAAAAATACCTTCATCCGATTTTTCATCAAACTTACCGAGATTGTCTTTGTCGTTGTTAAGGACAAAACATTTGCACCCGAAAATATGAAAGTGAGAGATATTTGGTTTTCTTCCTTTGTAAATCTCATATGGAGTTTTCTTTAGTATAGGTCTTATGATCACGCGATTGCTTACATAACATGCCGTGCTTACCGCATCCGCCCAAAAATATTTAGGCAAACTTGAGTCACTTAGCATGGTTCTAGCAAGATCCACCAAAGACCTATTTTTCCTTTCAACTACTCCATTTTGTTGTGGAGTTCTTGGTGCTGAAAAATTATGGCAGATCCCATTTTGTTCACAAAATTCTTCAAATAGACTGTTTTGGAACTCTCCACCATGATCACTTCGGATTGATGTTATCTTTAATGACTTCTCATTTTGAACTTGTTTTGCATATCTCTTGAATGCCTTGAATGCTTCATTCTTGTGCACTAAAAACAAAGTCCAAGTGAAACGGGAAAAATCATCTACAATAACTAAAGCATAAATGTTACCTCCGAAGCTTCTTGTTCTAGATGGACCAAAAAGATCCATGTGCAACAATTGAAGTAGTCTTGTTGTTGAAACCACATTCTTTGGTTTGAAAGTTGATTTGGTCTGTTTTCCCTTTTGGTATGCACTACATAATTTGTCTTTGATAAACTTCATCTTTGGTAGACCAATAACTAAGTCATGCTTAACCAATTTGTTCAAGTGCTCCATGTGAATGTGAGCAATCCTCTTGTGCCATAACCAAGCGTCATTGTTGTTTACCATAAGACATTGTACCTTCATATACAAATCATCTAGAGTAATCATAAAAATATTGTTAGATCTTATACCTTTGAGTTTTACCTCATTGGTTGCCTCATCCATAATAAGGCATTCTTCTTTGTTGAATTTGATCTTGAACTCTCTATCGCAAAGTTGACTTATGCTAAGAAGGTTGTGCTTTAATCCTTCAACATAGAGAACATCCTCAATTTGAATGGATGGAGGTGTGCCAACTATTCCAACGCCAAGAATCTTTCCTTTGGTGTTGTCTCCTTATGTGACATACCCTTTGGCTTTATGTACTAGATATGAAAATTGGTGTACATCTCCTGTCATATGCTTTGAACATCCACTGTCAAGATACCAAACATTTGATGTGGATTTCAAGCATACCTACAAAAACAAATTATTTCTTGTTAGGTACCCAAGTTGCCTTGGGTCCTTCATAGTTAGTTCCCTTTTTCACCCATGCATAATGTCCACTAGCCATACTGAAATTTCTAATATAGCATGCATTGGGTGTGTGTCCAATAATACCACAGTAAAAACAGTTTGGAACAAATTTGCTCTTGTATCTAGGAATTTGTTTTCTTTTAGATACATTAGCCTTTTTCTTTTGATGATTATGAACAACTTGCTTCTTTTCTACTTTCTTGGGATTGGAACTATTACTAGCCTTTACAAAAACAATGGGATTGTTACTTGGTTTCTTAGTATTCACATAGCCAAGACCTCTTTTATCATTTGGATAACGTTGTTGGCTTAGTAATCCTTCCAATCCTATTTGTCCTTTTTCATATCGTTCAATGACTCTTTTCAATTGAACAATTTGAAAGACATTTGATTCACACTTGGAGCATGCAAAGTTTTCCTTTTCTTTAATAAAATTCTGTTTTTGAAGATCAAAATCTTTAGTCATGGTGTCAATTTTTTCTAGACAAATTAGAAGTTCTTTTTCTTGTTTTGACACCTTTTTGTATAAACTTTTGCATTCTTTCAAGAGTTCATCAATTACACCTTGAACATCATCATCAAAAAGATTAAATTCATTACTAACCTCTTCTTCATCGTCGGAGTGATGCGATGCCATTAAGGCTAAGTTTGCACATTCGTCGCTTTCCGATTCCGATGAACTGCTCATATCATTATCTTCCCATGCTATGTAGGCTTTCTTTTGTTTTGAGTCCTTTCCTTTGAATCCATTTTTCTTTGGGAGATTTGGACAGTTTGGCTTGATGTGTCCTTGCTTTCCACATTCATAACATGAGACATCTTGTGTTGATGTGAAGGCTTCTCTTTTCTTGAAGTGCTTTCTCTTATGTGCATGAGATCCGCCTTTGTCATTTCTGCCAAAAAACTTCCCAAGTCTTTTCACAAGAAGCATGAAATTTTCATCTTCTTCCGGATTGTCTTCTTTTACCACTTCCTTTGAATCAATTTTTAAAGCAATGTTTTTGGACTTCTTTTCTAGATTCTCATGTTTTTCAAGTCTACCGAGTTCCGTTTCGTATTCTTGAAGTTTGCCAAATAACGTAGCGGAAGTCATTGCGGAGAGACTCTTCTTTTCCGAGATTGCCGTTACCTTTGGTTGCCATTCCCTAGTCAATGATCTAAGGATTTTCAAGTTGAGTTCATCATTTGTCAAGGTTTTACCAAGAGCATTTAAGTGATTTGTCAAATGCACAAATCTCTTTTGTAAGTCAAGAATGGATTCTCCGGGCTGCATTCTAAATAGTTCATATTCTTGACTCAATGTATTTAGCCTTGATCTTTTTACTTCAGCCATTCCTTCATGAGTTTGAACCAAGGTATCCCAAATTTCCTTTGTTGTTCTGCAGTTTGAGACACGGAAAAATTCGTCCATACTGAGTGCACCTTGAAGAAGGTTTATTGCCTTTTTGTCATAGAGAACTTTCTTTTTATCATCGTCGTCCCATGCAGTTTTGGGCTTTACAGACCCAACGCCATTGATTACCGTTATCGGGATTAAATGGACCATTTTCAACAGCATCCCATACTTCCTCTCCTTGTGCTTCTAAATGCGCCTTCATGCGTATTTTCCAAAAGTCAAAATATTCACCACAGAATAGAGGAGGCTTGTTGTTACTACCACCATCTCTGAAAATGGGTTGATGATTTGCGGAAGCCATTCTGGATCTCTAGGAGCAGGTTACCTATAACCTACTCTGATACCAATTGTAAGTTTAAGATTGTACCTAAGAGGGGGGGGGGGGGGGTGAATTAGGTGGTGGTCGATTTTTTGACTTATTTTTATACTTTCTGGTTTTGATTTTAGTGCTTTGAAAACTGTAAAGTACAGAAAGTAAAGAGACACGGATAATTATCCTGGTTCCTTCCACACCCCGGAAGTACGTCCAGTCCCCTTGCAAACACGCAAGAGATTTTACTATTTTGTTAGAACTTTTACAAGACTCTTCCTAGTCTTATCAACTAAAGAACCTAACAAATAACCAAGAACACCCTCTTGGATTTCTAATAAGTCAAATGATAACAATCCTCTCAAAAGATACCTCTTGTTTCCAACAATGGACAACAAGGAACAAAAGTAATCTAATACT